>OZ026848.1:23851872-24477756 GCA_964023205.1 Lutraria lutraria
TGTACGATAGCTCATCTATCCATAGCCGTCACTCGGTCGGCGCGCATGAATTTTGATGCTGACCAAAGTACTGAGTACTTGACGTGAAGATTGAAATAATAATACACCGCCCACATACATACATACATACATACATACATACATACATACATACATACATACATACATACATACATACATACATACATGTAACAGGGTTAAACTTAATTTGTATTTATCTGATTTCTTAACTCAACAGGTAAATATTATGGGCGAGTCTGAAATCTTTATTTTTTTTACTAATATGGACAGAAGTTCTTATCAGACATCAATGAAGACGGCGGTATGTTTACTTAATTAATAAGTTCATTATAAGGCCATTCATCTCCGAGCAGGAATGATAACCCACATTCTAATTTCCCGTATATTCAAAAGTAACGACAATCGAAATCGGACGATCTATTATCTCTGAACGTCAAAAGTCGCCCGTTCTCTCATTTATCTCCCAAATATGGATGAATGTGTGAAAATATCTTTCGCTAACGCGTGGATGTTAACTCTGAAACAACAAGCGGCATTTGAACGTTCGACTGTCCGTTTTTAAAACAGCTGCTAAATTCTCCAGGCGTTATATATATACATGTATATACATGGAACACTGGAACATTTAGTCCATTTTTATTTCATTGAAATTATATGATGAAATCTGATCTTTACATGTATGTATTAGGACCTTCATGATCAGTTGACAAAGTTGTATTCATTTTAAAAATTATGTGCATGACTTATTTATACGTCTAGATAGCAAACATCGCTATTGGGTCGCATTTTTTTTAAACGCGCTTATCGCATGTAAGAAGTTTTTTTTAACCAAGATTATAAAGCAATATCTAATATAAAGTAATATCTTACACAATAGATTGCTATCAGGTGTCCAATTATGACACGCGCTTAATCTAAGAAGTGTAGCGACGGCGATCCCGGATGTCATCTCAATGACATTTTTAGTTTAGACTTAAAAATTAATACCAATTCATTTACCTCAGACGTCTTACGAAAAAAACTAAGAATTTACAATTTATTTATTTATCTTTTGTTGAACGGCCCAGTCATTTCAGATAGAGGGTAGAAACGATACACGAGAACCAAGCATTTATGTCCCTTCTTTTCGTATAGTTTTTCCAGACTCTTTATGATGTCACGTGGTCATTGGTGACTTACTTGTTTATTTATTGCGTTTGTATAAGTATAGGTTAAATTTCCCACTATGGCACTATGGGAATACCCCCCCCCCCCCCCCACACACACAAACACCCTGTAGGGACCATTCCCTTGAAATGAGCTGGTTTCTAACACCTGTCCTCCTCTATACCGACTGATCTGCAGTGAAACCGGGCCAACTACTCCATTTTATAAGTAACTCATAATTTATCCGTCTGATATACTTCTACTATAAGGGCCAAAATTTGGCGAAATGATATTTATCAATCATGCAGTACACGCGGACTTAAACTACCCGTTGTTTGTGCTTGATTGTTTTACTGTCTATTTGATTGTCGCGTCCGGCATGTTTACAAACTAGCTAAGAAATGGACAAAGTCGTTGACCCAATAAAGCAAGTCACACGACAGCGTCTTCCTTGCGTAGATAACTTTCAATAACGTTTGTAATAAAACAGATTTTAAAAGATTTAAATTTGTAAACTCGAGTGATTCTTTTTCTTATTATAATTTGATATCGTTTTTTTATTTCATATCAGGGAGCATGGTCGTCGAACAAGATATCTCTTAGCAACAGTTAATGCTTTTATTAGTTTCTACGTATTTTACTATGCATTTAGCGCGAATGAAATATGCCCACGTGCAATAACAAAGGACTACTTAAGTCGCGTGTTTGTAAAACACAAATAGCAACCTTTGCAGAACAAGTATAAAACACAAATTGCACTTTAACGACCCGAGGGTTGGGGTGTAATTGTAGAATTAACCCGTTCAACGGTAGACGAAACGAATTTTTATGAATAACAAATTTTCTGATCTGAAGACTTAGGATTTAATATTTTCGCTCACTTTCAGCCCCCTTTTTATGAATGTCAAATCAAGCATTTTCTCTTAGGGGTTAAATTCAACTAAAGACGGTATTGTGAGCTGCGATTCAGATCCGGTGTAACGCTAGGTTGCATTTTCGTTCCTCCGTTGATCGAGTTGGCTTTTTATCTCTAAATTTAAATGCTATGTCTCAACTTTTTCGGACCAGCAGATGTGCCTAGTGTCAAAGCTATGAGAGACGACACGAACGAACAAGTTAGAGCTATTGCAACAATTATCTTTTTCCGAGAACATTAACCGCAACTAAACGGCGTCAATCAAAAAGGGACCGCATCTCGGATTTAAGGGACTAGAATACAGATTTATGATTTATTAATTTTCAAAATCTGACGAGTCTCATAGTCTAGATAAAACGTGACTTTCCATGATATTTGTGATTTTCATGACAAATAGGGTGACACAGCATTAAGCTTGATATCTGATCTAGTACCGCTATAATTAGACCAGAAGAATTAGTCGCGTTTCCAGGTACAGGTCTGATCAAATACATAACAACCTCTCCAGAGCGACCCCCTCTTAAGCAACCACCTCTCTTCTACGACAGAATGATTTTTCCAACTGCGCGATTTAACTATTAATTCAACCTCTCCAAAGCAACAACCTCTCAACAACAATATAATTTTGCTACTCTCAAAGGGTGTTTGGTGAGGTTGCACTGTATATATTTGGCACCGACCGTATAACCGTATAAGGATTCTGAAAAGTACGCACAGTATTTGGGATTAGTTCGTACCGCCAAAGTTTGTAAGATACCAGTATGTTAAGACACAAATTAAAAGATAATAGTTTGGCGATCTGCGTGTCTTGTGTCTTGGTAAAGTGAAAAATGACTATTTTACTGGCCTTAACTGCTGTTATACCGTTTTGCTATGTACAACAACAGTATCATCATATACTGTATATTCATCTCGTTGTTTCTTACTATAGAGTTATCTAGATTTTAAATGAATAAGACAACCCTATCGTCTGGTATTTCATTATGTACTTTGAGATGAAATACCCTTTACAGGCAGTATTTGATGATTGATTCTGCATTTTCAATTGTTCGTCAATTTATTATTATTTTCAATTTAATTATCAGTAAGTGCGTGTATTCCATAGAGCAATTTCTTCAATTTATTTCGCCGACATATTTTGCAGGACATTTGAAAAAAAAATCATTTCGTTTGAACGAATTTTTTTATACTGATTTATCAATGGCAAGTTTTGATAAATGGAATTAGGGGATAAAAAGGAAGAGTATGAGGATATTGACATAATTCGTGGAACCCTTTATCATATTAAAGGGACCAAACCCAGATTTGTGACAAAATTTTCGTTCGAAGTCTGTAACCACTTGCGTTCGATGGCAGTTGTGATAACTAGTAAAATATTAGTGTATAAGTGGATATGGTCTCTGAATTGTAATCGCTAGCCCTTTACCTCTGTGCGTTCGAATCCCACCCAGGTGCCAGCCAAGAGACTTTCTCCTCCACTGTTAAAGCTAAACAATGTGCAGGAACTGATCATGGTTGATGGTGCAACGTTACACACTAAGGAAAAATATATCAGACAGTTATATTCTGTATTTATTTATCACAGCACTTCATTTATATAAAATCATCAATTCTACATAGCATTTGTTTCGTGATTTACATTTTACTTTTTTGGTAGTAATTTTATTTGATATGCACAATCATGTTGATTTATACAATAAAATTATCATGCTGATACGCAAACATTTCTGTTTTCTGTATCATATAGATATGTTTTATATTGTAAAATATTTGCCTCACCCACTTCCATCCACTAAAATAAATGCAATAATTGTAAAACCAACGGCGGTTCAAAGGCAACTAAACGTCACCGTATGTTAATGACAAATATAACCAAGAAGTTTATCCGCTCTAAGGTGCAGGTAATTAAAAATTATTCAACCACGGCTTCGTGTTTATTACAATTTGCATATTTTCTAAGACCTTCATAACAACATAGCATTAATCATTAGTTACCAAACTCATTGGTCCGATGTTAATTATATTTTCAAATTGTATTTATCCAAAATTGGCCATGCTGCTAAATACATAAATCTCGCTAATTACAGCACTTGTATGAATGCATTTCAGACAAAAACTTTAAGTCCCGCCGTTTGTTTCAACAATCTATGTTGTTTGCACGCTGGAGTTCTTTTAATTTTTTAGGATGCGATGTCGTCTGCTTCGCTTATTTCTTCCGCCAAGGAAATTAGCATTATCCCCGACTTTTATCGAAATAGTTACGCTGCATTAGTCCGGGGACATCTTTTTCGGAGCTAATAACCCGAAAAATCGTTTGATGCGCAGTAATGTAATGTACACATATTGTTTGCGAAAGGAAGATATGATTTCAAATCTACATCAGACAAAATCATTTGATATTTTCTAATTCCATTTATTATATTTTAAACAAACCCTTCACGCGCACGTCTACATATCTCTAATGTATCAAATGTTTACAAATGATATGTCACTAGATCATTAGAAGTATCAGACGGCAAAAGGACAGACGATAAATGCATGCCTTCTGGTGTCCGATTTCAAAAAGGGGACAGTGCAGATACGTTAATTACATATCATGTGCTATAATTTCGACAATAAAAACGGCATTGTCGCGCGTTCCTCGTTTGATTGCTGATAAAAATCAAACAATCGTTTTTATCAACTCATGATAGGAAATAATTGCCGTACCCAAACGGGCATTGAGGACGTTTAGACACACTATATTTGTTCTGTAGAGCGACACCTTGTGGGAGCTGCAAATTTTGCCTGTTGTTTAGAGGTTGTCGCATAGTTATTATCAGCTTAGGGAAATTTTGAAGGTGTTGTTATAGAGAGATTGTTGCTTTACAGAGGGCCGCTCTGGAGAGATTGTACTGTGTACGTACAGTGCAACCAATACAAAGCAACACTCTTTGGGAGTAGCAAACTGACTATGTCGTTATTTAGAGGTTGTTGTTCTAAGGAGGTTGAATTAATAGTCAAATGATACCGTTGTGAAAAAGCATGCTGTTTTTGATGGGAGGTTGTTGCTCAAAAGAGGGCCGCTCTGGAGAGGTTGCGCTGTATTTGATACTTTGAATAATGCATTCTTTGCTCAACGATAGTAATGACTACATTCAAACTTGTGCTAGCGACCACCTCCCAATAAAGACCATCATGAATGAACACCGTCATGAATAAAGACCGTCATGACTAAAGGCCGTTCTTTAAAAAAAACTTAATTTAGAACAAAATGACCTCCAAATAAATGCCACCTGTCAATAAAGACCTCATTTTGTCTTTTCCAAGGGTGGTATTTGTTCACTATAATGCTACTATATACAAGTTCTTCTAAGTGCATTATAACAGTGTTTCACTGCATTTTCTTATTTAGATTTACAACACAATTTATTCTTTTATCTTGTTTTCTGCTTGTATTAATATATGTTGACAGCAGACGGTTTTAAACTGTCTTATAATTTCGCGATTTAAGCAATAGTTGATGTAAGGGAGGTAACGCAAAATTTCATGCTCGATGTCGAAGTCACAGTTTCCCCCCTTAGCTTTTCATTGTCGATAATATTACCGGTAGCGCAAATTAGATTAAGCATGGATTTGTACAGATTTGTACAAAATAGTACATCATCATATAAATTTTACACATAAATATAATATCACGTTTGATCAATTACCAGTATAATATTGAAAAATACAAAAGGGAGACAACTTGTGCTCTTAGTGCATTTATGGAAATTATTCACGGTTCACAACGTTACAGGTCTTATTTCATACTGATACTTTCCCGCCATTGCATGGTTTAAGCACGGAAAGCCCGTGCTGAATTGTGTTAACTATATAAGAAACAAGCGTGCAGTTTAATGTCGCACGAGGTTTAGTATTTGGTTAGTGAAATACCATTCGCCCACAAGGGAGTCGGAAAGAACTTAAATGTTTCAAGAATTGAAAAGATATTTTTACTGGAAGATTTCTAGTCTGAAGAGAGATTTACAACATGAACACGAACTACTGTCATAAAGAAGACAAAGTGTAGTCGTTTGCTACAGGTGTGGAAAAGAAGACCATTTCGCCACGGGGTGTGTTGCAGGAGAGTTCATGGGTCAATAATTTGCCATGCCATCAAACATGTCATCAAAGCTCAGTTACCACAAGATGATATAAGCCAGAGACAACAAATGAACAGAAAACTTTCAATGAAGTATATTCTGAGCATGATGTATATAGAAGATGGTTCCAGTCCTTGTATTTAGCTGTATAACCTGGAGTAATGATTACACGACCAAAAACAGTTATACTGACAAATATGTGATTAATTTGTGCAAATATTGTGTTGTGGATAGGAGCTGTATCATCATCTGAAATAATTATAAGATAAGTACCAATTTATTACTATTCTTTACGTTAATCTATGAGCTATGTTATATGCATTGGCTCGTTTATGTGTGAGCTGTGATTTGAGCGTTGGCTCGTTTATGTGTGAGCTGTGATTTGAGCGTTCGTTCTTTGTATAAGATGAGCGCACTTATTGTGATGATATGAAAATTTAAATATTATTAAATTAAAAAATTAATGACAGTGTCGTAAAGCAACTTAAAATCTAGACAATATAGACTATTTAAAAAATGATGAATTTACCCTCTTTGTTTTGCTCGAGGTTACGCTACCAAATACTAAAGCATATATTGTCGTTTCTTTGTCCTGTAACTTGTGATTAGTGAATAATTGTTTTACTCCCGACACTACTAAGGGAGTAAATCCATTTAGTTATTTCATCGGATTTAACGTCATTTTAAACATTATTTCAGCCATATCGTGGTGGGCAGTTATCCTAACCAGCTTTCCTGGACTTCATTTAGGCCTTAACCAGTACTAACCACATTCTGTCCGTAAGCTACTGCCAAACTACCCCACATAATTCAGAGATGGAGGACAATTTAAGATAGGATTTAATATCTTCAGTCAAATTTGTCATGAACAGTGTGAGCCTAGACCAGGGTTCGAACTCACAACCTCTTGATCTGCAGACCAACACTCTAACCACTGAGCTAACCGTGCGATAGTCTTTATTCAAATAATTGTCGATTTAACAATTTTTTTTATCAATTAATGAATGTTTAAACATGTTTTTA
Organism: Lutraria lutraria; assembly: GCA_964023205.1. Lineage (NCBI taxonomy): Eukaryota > Metazoa > Mollusca > Bivalvia > Venerida > Mactridae > Lutraria > Lutraria lutraria. The sequence goes on from OZ026848.1 coordinate 23,859,103, forward strand.
TTCATAATTTATGGTCGCCTTTATTCACAGATGAAATCACGTTACTTTCAGTTTCAAAATATACTAAATGTAGGTGCTTTATTCCAAGGCAATTTGTGCGTTTGTGCTTGACTACTGCTATACTTTCTATGTAATAACAGTTGTAACATCTTTTACAATTGAGCCGCGTTATGAATGGGGCCTCACGATGCTCCGATTTCCTACCTTTCCGTTTCAGAGAATTTATGATTAACAAGTGAAATAAATATACAATTGTATTTGATATAATCACATACTATGTACTAAAATGTAAAAATAAGGCAAAATTAATATAAAAAGTAGGCTACATTTTTGTGTATGATTCAAATTTCTTCAATAATTATCGGATCTAAAATCAGTCACATTTTGTATCTTAATTTCATCTTACAACCAATGCATATAAACCTATGGTTTAAACCATTATGACGTTATGCCCATTGAGAAAAGATATCACAAGGAGCTCTCAAACTAATGACTTGAACGTGAGCAGTGTTTTGCCGATAGGGGGCGTAGTTTGTACACTTGTTCAAAATAGTCCGTCCATACGAAAAGCAGCCAATGAAACCAAATTACCAGTGACAAAATAACACCACAGATAACTCCAATGACAGTTTTTAGTTTATTTAAATTCCTCCTTGGTCAGTGCCCTTTTGTCATTTCCGGCAATCATGATACGTTCTCCAATGTGAGAAAAGCCACAAATTCTGAAGGCATTGATCAATTGTTGTACGTTTTCTCTTACTGGTTTCTCACCTCTCCATTTCCATAAAATGTTGAAATTCATCATAACAACTGGCAGACCTGTTGAATATAGGACAAATATACATTTACTGAGACCAAATTAACAAGGAATATTTTTATTGCGAAGCATTAAATGATTTGCAATAACGTAATGTGAGCTAATGCATGTCAATTCTTTTTTATTAACCGATTAATAACACTTATCCGAATTTATGTAAGTTTCCGAATAGGGCTTTATTCATATGGCATGAAAAACAAAATTCGCGACTGCTAATTAACCCGTAGAGTATACTTGTTCTGCATTGTCATGCCACAATGTGGTAGTGACGTCATACCTGATGTTTTGATTTCCATGACGTCATCGTAAGGAACACCAAGCTCATAAGCCACATTTTGAACTGTATCTATCTTAAGGTACGAAGCCAACGCCAACAAACTCTGATGACTTAATACAGGCACGTCATCTAATGAAAAAAGAAAGCAATTGGCGATTAAGTCATGAATCAGTATGCAAAAATAAGCAATTATAGAGCCGTCCGTCCGTATTTAAAAACTACTCAAGTAGGCCTATTATGCCAACAAATAAAGATATATATATATATATATATTGGATGATCAAGACACAGAAAACGCTACATACATTTATTAGCTAATATTATTCTATAAAAATCTAACTTAACTGACACGTAAGAGGATAAATATATTATGCACTGACCGAAGACAGCCCTGTATCGTGTGGTTTCTCTTGCAGACCTAGTCTGTGGTCTAGAAGTCCACGATCCCCCAAGGGATCTTGGTGTCATCACCCCAGCCCCTGAAACAAGATCAAATCATGGTTACTAGCTGAATCCGAATGAACATCACGATAAACTGATTTTCAGCAAAGAATCCTGTATTAGTTTCACTAGTTAAGTCGACAAGGAAATATTTTTGTACATGTATAATTTATGCTAAATCAAATGTCTGAACACCAATAGAATGAGTTACTTTTCAGTGTTCTAGGCATTTAAGATTTTAATAGAATCATGTCATTACAAAGTTTATAGACTGGTACCCTGTAGCAGACATATTGAGAATTAACAGGGGATCAGTATTGTATGATTACCAACCTCTTGTAGGGGCTGTTTTGATCCTGTCTAAAACATTTAGCATATATTTGTTGGCATCAATATGAGCGCTGTGTAAGAATGGCTGTTCATCTTCATTATCTTTGTAGTAGTTAAGTAATCCTGGAATAAAATTTAAAAAATAAACATGTATGAGAAATAATAAACATGCACCCATATGTTATCGGTTGATAAAGTATGGCATGGTGCTCGACTGTGCGTGAATTAAACCACGAGTTAATGTATGAAGCACAAAGTGATGTAATGACACGCAGCCCATATTTAAGACATTAGAGGTGCCTACAGAATGTGTTGATTACAAAATATGTATACATTAAACCAGAAATAATTAAATATGACTGTTTTCTTTAGGTAGCATTGTTTTAAATACAATACTCTTCAGTGTGATACATATTGAATGTCGAACAATTAGATGAGCTAACTTTATGCAATATTCAATAAGAAAATTACCGTAAGCTCGATTTTCCGGGTCTTTTCTCGGTTCAACCGAAAAAGTTCGGTAATTGTCTCGAGCGCTGCTTAGAAACACAATGAAATAATTCTGTAAGGGGACCTCCCTAATTCTCTGAATATTCCCTTCCATTTCGATGCAGATAATATCTTCATTGCAAAGCCTAATACTGGGTGACCGACTTCCGGGTACCTCGAACAAACCCTCCTTTGACCTCCGCCTAAGAGCTTTCTTGACAAATCTCCTTTCGACAACTTCAACAAAAACTTTGACCAGACCGACATGTAGCAAGCTCTTATCAAGAAATGTGAGGATATTACATATGAAGGCACTCTCCACATAAAGTTCATATTCTTCAACCACGGCTGCTCTATTCTTTCTTAGATGCTTCTTCTTCACTTTTCCTATTGCAATTCTGGAATGTGATTAATGATTAAGTGATTCATAAATCTTTGTTTGGTTGATGGAGTCGTTTATAAAGGCCACCCAGTGAAAAAGGCCATGCTTTAAAAACCGCCATTAAGTACAATAGAATGACTCTCGAATAAAGGGCACCGGTCAATTAAGGACACATTTGTCTTTCCCACATGTGGCCTTTGTTCACAGGTTTGACTGTAAATTCGTTAAGTGGCATTTTATTGATTAATTAAAAGTATTAATTTTGATGCAGTTATAATGACAAAGCTACCTATGACCTCGAATTACATCATCAAATTCTGCAAGCAACTTCTAATATACTTTTTGTACATACCCACTGAAGCTTTGAACTTGAAACGTGTAGCAGTTCTGTGATGACGGACACAACATTGCGGTCCGTTTGGGTATTAGCTCAACTTCTCCATCATCACGTGATCGGAAGATGACGATTTCTGACTCGTTGTCGTCAATGTCGTTTGGAATTGGAAGATGTACCATGACTGGTTTGGTAAATATAACATTCTCTTCATGGTATACTTTCAGAATGTCCGAGAGAGCCAAGATGTTTTTACAAAGGTTAGGACATTGTTCTTTATAATCAAACATTCTCGCTCGATTAATCTGGATCAGCTGAAAGAAATCAAACACATCCTTTAATTTCCGGTGAAATATTTCGAGACTCCTGCGAAACTGAAATTCTAGCCAATGCTTATCCGTGTACGTATGACTGTTCGGATAATCTTAATGCTGTGTTTAAACAAAGTCAAGTTGGGCTTGATACGTAGACCTACTTTTACCTTTAACCTAAACTTTGAAATACTGCTTCATTATCGGCTAAGCGTACCGAGCCCAAACAAAAACAACAAACAGCAATCTCTTTGAGAGAAACATTTACCTTAAATGCAAGTGATGTGGTACCTTGAATACAATCTTCTGGAAAATTAAGGCGGACCCGATCATCTTCGGGACATATATAACTATATTCTTGTGTTGTCAGTTCCTTCATTAATGACATATATTCGATTGTTGCAACAAAAGCTTGCACAAATTTGGTCTTAAATTCAATCATGTCCTCCTGAAAGCAATACAAGTGTCACATGATCAAAATATTTCCATTAAGTCTTCATCCACATCACCAATGCTTGCATTATTAGCGTCACATGATCTCACCACATTGTCGCCACGTTTAGCGACTGCTGGCTTCCTTGATCAGAAACTACTATGTATTTGAATTGTTGATCAAGAAATATGATACAACTGTAACCAATGTGCTACTGCTACATGTGCTGTATGAAATATAATTCATCCAGTCACAAAACCTAGTTTCCCCTAGTATCTGATCACCACACTGAATGTGAAAGTAGACAGTTGATTCCAGGGGGTAGTAGACCCAGTATTAGTGTCCATTCTGTATGTCATCTGGCTGCCTCACTAAAACTTCAATAAAGTTGAAAAAAAACTACAGTGGTTAATGCGCTTGTCTCGACTAGTCATATTCTTCTGAGATATTTTGACCAAACATTCGACTTCCTTAATAAATGGACAAGTTACCGTCTCCTTGCGGAAGAACTTGTAATGATAAGATTGCAGTCCTGGAAAACCGACAGCCGTATATAATGTTTAACTGAAATATCTTTGAAAACGGCATTAAAGTCACTGAAACAAAATTAGCAAAACACTGAATCAGATGAAAACAGACAACGACAACAACAATAAAGCTTTGAACGTAATGAACATACAACAATAGGAGGCGATGGTGGCTTGTCCTTTTCTTTCTTCGTGCCTTTAATGTTGACCTTTGACACCCCTTCCGGTAAAATGCCATCAGTTCCTTCAAGGACCTTTTCCTAGAAGCAAAAATAAAAAAAATGTAGTCACCAGTCAATAAGCCGAATAGTTTAAATAGCAAGATTCGATTATGATGTTATAAATACACACCTTTGGAACCAACGAAATTCTTTGTAATGTACACACTCATGTATCGATAAAACTGAGTACATGTACGGTGCAGCCTCTGCAAAGCAACACCCCTTGGGAGTTGCAAAGTCATGTAGTTGTGAGGCTGTTGCTCTAGAGAGGTTGAATTGATAGTTAAATCCTGCAGTGGGAAAATCATTTTGTTCTTGGCGGGAGGTTGTTGCTCAAGAGAGGGCTGCTCTGGAGAGGTTGTACTGTACATATATCTATAGAGGTCAAATGAGCATAAAAACATTTTTCTTCTCTTCAGTTCTTGCTTTTGTGCTCAGGTGTGACTAAAGATTGGTAAACCTTTTAATCGAATTTGCTCGATGTCTACTCATTCTTCCCTCCATTTAGTGCTTTTGTTTATAAGTTTTACAGGAAAACCTTTAGGACCGAATTCATCCGATGTATCTACTGCAATATTGCAGATTAATAAATAATCCAATTTACTTACAACTCTGGTCCCTGTAGTGTCAAACCATTCGTCTCCTATTTTCAATTTTATTTTTATCACAGCCCCTGGTGGATATGCCGATGCGGAGAATGGCATTCGTAGCGTAACCTGAAAAAAAATCATTATAGAAAATAAGAAATACTAAAATTTCGAATAAACAATGCCAATGATTCTAACATAGTTTAATGATGTTTATAAATACATACATGTCTCCCAATGATCGTTTTGTCTCACTAAGAAAGCTAATTGATACACGTACTCCTGTAGATCTGTTATGTACGTAAATTAATTGCAATTCATTAGTATCATCAATGAAAACTGCCAGAAAATATCGGGACAACAAATTCTACCAAAAGTGCGACCCTGTGCACAAAACATCCACCAGAGATAGACTAGTATACTTAGTGGTTGATCCAACCAACTTCTACTCTTACCTTCTGTGTAGGATTAAATGTAGCCCCAGTGATTATAAAAAGATCAGAAATGAAAGAAGACCCCTCGTCTAACTCAAGATTCCTCATTATAACAGGACGCTGCTCTATTGGGCATCTTTGAATATCAGAGTGACAGATCTCACCAAGAACTTCAGCTGGTTCAAGAGCGATACATGATTCTCCAAGTTCCAATAATTCTGCGATACTGAAATAAAATATCTATATTAGATCATCCTTCCTTGACAATGTCAGTTGAAGCTTTACTCGCGGTTTTGGCCGACTCATACAACTTTTTTGTACGTAGAAAGCGGGCATCCGTGGTTGAATGGTTATAGTTTTAAACTAGAAATCACTTGCCCCCTTAAGGCTGTGAGTTCGAATCCCACTTGGTATCAAATTTCACATAATTTATGATGGAGATATCCAGCTTGCTTACGGAAGGTCGGTAGTTCTACACGGGTGTACAGTTGGCGTCTTCCTCTACCGTTAAAGCCAAATGTCCCTGTATATTGGTACAAACTCAGAGAAAATTTTGTATGTTTAAGTGGTCGATCTGACACAGCTTGATAAAAGAGTAAGACTATTTTCTTTGACCCCTTATTTTTAGTTTTCTGCCTTTTCGTGTGATTTATTGCAAATCTATTTGTTTGGGCTGTGAAGATATAATCCAAAATACTGACGAAACTAATGAATGTCTTATGTCAACCACTTACCCTGATGTTTTTCCAATCACAAAGAATATATCTGTACACAAACTTCCAACTCTTTCTAAAGTATCCACGTACTCTGCCGCTGTACACCTAAAGACATATGAAGGACTTAACATACGTGTTCATATTTCATTGATTATATACGCGATGCTTCAAATGACTTAAAGTCAATCTTTGAACTTAAACAGTAGAAACCCTCTTTAAACCGGTCAGCTCTGGGACCAAGTCATTTGGCTGGTTTAGTGGGAAGCCAGTTTAGAGAGATTTTTCTGTCTGGTCAGAATGTGTTGATGTAGACCTAACTTGCCTGGCAGACAGCTATCCTTATTGTATAGCAATCGGAACTCCTCGGCGTATTTCTGAGAAGCTAGAGGCAATAATAAAAGTCATCAAAGACATCATCAGCTTACATTTAGGAATATGATAGTTCAAATACCCTCATAAAACACGCCTGTGTTTTATACGTTTAACTATGAAATATATGAAGCGGATTATTCAATATGATGCCAAAGTGGCTGCTCTTCAACCATAGTACCATGAGGTAGGACACTTCAATCATCGTAATTCTGACTAAGTTCTCTTCCATCAGTATGTCCTTGATGTAATCGATGTGCACCGTCGCAATACTATTAAAACTATCTAAAGAAATACCTATCTTATACTTACATCCTTCCATCTTTGATCATATTATGCATTACTTCTATCACAGAGGAAATGTTAGATTGAACTAAACGTCTACGTTGTGTTATTATTTCTGTATCAAATCTGAAATACATTTTCAAAACAATCAACAGGTGATCAATTTCATAGTGAAATCCGCTGATTTGGAAGGATAGATCTAATTTGAAAAATGTGTAGCAACATCCACAGTGTTAAGAACTGTTTGAAAAAAAATAAATACAATCGATGTTAAACATAACAATAATTTATTTTCTACTTCAAATATTATACCAACGTTAACCATAATCCCTTCAGATAAACATTGAGAAAGTTAAGAAACCAAATCAGAGATATTGATGAAATAATGGCACATCTCAAAATTAACGAGAAGCCATACATACGATTTCTCATACATACGAAAGGTCTCAGTTGGGAGAAGATATTTGACACAGGTTATGGTATGTGCTGATGACTTATTGACATCAATGTTTACCTCAATCGCTTCAGGAGAACCTTTGTGCTCTTCATCAAGTGAAGCATCGCTGTCAGAAAGCTGCCATACAGTGACTTCATTTCGTTGACGTCATCTTCAGCTAGGTCTGGACAATGGTACCGACAATGTATGCTGATACTGTAGAACAGACCATGGACAGGTCGCATCAATGGAACGATGTCAAGTCCAAATCTGTAATATTTATCAGAGAACAGTGTATAATTTGAGTTTCTTTCATGATTTTTACCGGCGAACGTTTGGCCTTTTTATAATCTACCTATTTTTAAATGATGGTACATTTGTATATGCTTAATGATAATGATATGAGATGGTGTTTGTTTGGTCAGTGTTGGGTTACTTGTGTTTTAATATGTTCTGCCAACAGTTCTACCGTCATTGTATGACGTTTAGACCATATCTGTGCTCTTGTGTGATCACCTTTTCCCTAACTACATTTCGTAAGAAACCTTTACAATAGTACACTTGTCACGAAGAATCGTGTGCTTTGGTTACGACTATACAACGCCCCTTCTACAACACTATTCGAGTTACTATTTTACAGAAATTATCAAATTAAGATATGACTTAAATACAAAAGAATGTAAATATAAAAAAGTTATAAAACACATCACAATTTATTTATCAAAGTTCATTGCATTAAGTACCGAAAGGTCTTTGACCCATGCGACAAATGTATATTTACAATTAATAAAAAGGAGACATTGTGTTTGGCTGCTATACCTTTGGAGAAATATTGACATGACCTCTCCATATACTGAACATATATCTGTCGCTAGTTCCATCATTTCTCCCATCACTGGATGAGCGTACCTGACAAATATGATAGGTTATAATGAAATTATTAGGAAATAACAAATAATTTATCTGTTGTTTAACGGCTCATTTGACAGTTACTAAGTATGGTCATTTGAGAGCCGCCCCAGAGAGAGGGGAGATAAGATACGCGAGAAGCGGGCATTCATATCCCTAATGTTATTGAACAGTTTTTCCTGGTTCTTTATCTCCGATGTAAAGCATCGATACACGCCTCGCCCTTTTTCTAGAAACAGTTCTTGTCTCGGTAGTTTGGATGGGAACACTGTAAAGGACATGTCTGAGAAATTCGAAAGGCGGGGCCATGATTCGAAGCAACGACATTTATTATCGTTTAGTAGTCCTGCGCGGTACCACTCGACCAACGATCACATCGGAAACTTATCATAAAGCAATAGAACATTTTCAGAATCTAGAGTATATGTATTATTCTGCAGTATGATAATTAATTTTTACTAATAGAGTAATTGCAATCAACAAGCTACTGGAGACATAATATGTCATACGCGCTATTTTGAGACCACTGTCAAACGTATTAATGTTGTTCTTCTCGGCGACCATATAAACTGTATTTCTGATCATGAATTTATTAAGACGTATTATACAACATTCATGTAATCTTTTAAGTAGAAATATTGAATCGTTCCCTTAAACACGTATCGAATAAAATGACCGATTATAGCTTTAATGCTTTAGCTTTAGTACATTGTATAGTGGACCATGACCACGTGGTTTGTAATAAAGCTTAGCATGTTGAGCGAACTATTACTAACATAATGAGTCCAACCTGGAGGTAAACAATTCAATGTCTGGCAGGAGTTAATAATATTATATGCTGTTCATTATATGCTAGACTTAGTCATGGCATAAAATGGGTTTTAGGTCCACGAATAAAGCCGAAAAATAAGACTTCTCATTTGCTCAATTTTAGGACATCCTAACTCAATCAATGATGAATTGTATGTTTGTCCATGACTTTGAAAACCAGATTGATAACAGCAGCCAATTTTCTATTGTATTGCTATAACATTTTAGGGCATTTCTGACAGTTTCTAGGTTAAAATTCAAATTCAAGGTTTGATAAATAAATCCGAGCACCACAACCACCTTTTTTCGCTTAAAATGTTTCTATTATCATATGCTAAGATCATATAAAGTTTATACATTTTCATTCTGCCTATATGTCTATGTGCAAAAAAGTGGAAACTGTCAGAAATGTCCTTAATAAATACAAAAACGTTTATTAACCAAAATAACTTAGTTGTATTAACTAAGTATCTTAGGTGATGTTGACCTCGGGATCATGTCATAAAAGATAAAGTCAAAAGTTGAGTAATGGCCATTCAAAAGCATACATCATTTGTTGAAAAGGTAAACGAAGACCAAAAACACTTCTGATTAAAATCCAATTTAGAACGGTGGACATTTTCCTACCCTACCATTCAATGTATACACAAAATATACTACATTGTATAAATGGTTACACATTGTCAAACATCTATAAGCATTTTGAGTCTTTGAGCTTTTAGAAAATACAATCGATTTAAAAGTATTATGTTTTGTTCGAATTGATCTATATATTCCATTAGCGATTTACTTCTCTTTCTGGTGCGAACTTGTCTTTGTCCATATCTCCACAACATTGTGAAGAAACAGTTGTAAATTGTTGATATCTTTAGCATGGTTCACGACATCTTCGTCTGTGTATCTAAAATTAGAAATCACATGACACGATGGTTTTATAAGGTGAAGAGTGTTGACTAGAGTTGAATGTGGTGTAACGACCATTAGCATTACCTTTGTTTTCTTGTCTGTCAGAGTTTCTATCTATCTGGTTGTCGGTTTGTCCGTGATTGAACGTAATTTGATACAATGTGGTCATACCGATACACGCTTCCTGATAACCTGCATTAACATGTTCCTTGCCAATAACTTTAGGATTCTAACAGAAGAAAGGACTACAAATCAGTGTGTTTGGTAAAATATCTACTCCTTTACCTATCTTAATTAGCTGTTGTAGAAATGCTTTGTGATTCTTATCAGAATGTTTACAATATTCAAGAAGATTCAAGACAGTTAAGTATAATCCATTACTAGCTTTAGATGTTGTAAAGGAACTAGACTTTAAACAGATCCGGATTAAGACGGTTTCACCAAGTTTTAGCTCATACTTACACATCTTTTTCTCGAACTAAAACACGAATACGGCTGCTGAAATCAACTGCTTCCTTTATAACCTTACGTAGTTTTTCAATGTCATCTTCTGTGATATCACTGGAACATTGAATAACTTTCAGATTATTTGGGGGGACACACAACTTTTAAGTTTTCTGTTTGCAAAATATATGAAATCTAAGCCAATGAAACTATACTGAAGAACCACCCACTCCAATAATAAGACATGCGCTATCTAACAACCCCCTTTTTAAATTATCAGTTTCCAAATATGTCTTCAAAACAACCATCAAATAAAGTTTGAGTCCAAAATGTGGTTTTTATTTCGGGGTTTTAATGTTTATTAGTGGAACGTGGGTTTACGTCCACCACTGAAAAACAAACTACATTCACATTATGCATGTGCATACAAACGAAGGTCACATAAATCATTCATGTATTAATAATATAGAGTCAATTTTAGGGATTTTATTGATTTTACTTTTACTTATCTTAATAAAAATTATAGACATGACTCTCGTTCTTGCGAACTCGTGACGAAAGATTTTCTCGGATCCCTCAAAATTTGTCACGACAGGAGTCGACTGTAAATATAATATTTACCCGTCTTTCTTCACCAGAAGTTGACTAGATTCCCACAGTCTGTCTACCTCCATTCGCATCTTCATCGTACTCGGCTTCTTTACCGTATTGGCTACCACGCTACAAGATCATAGATATGTATAATACACGTGCTAGCCACCACGCTACAAGATTATAGATATGTATAATACATGTGCTAGCTACCACGCTGCAAGATTATAGATATGTATAATACACGTGCTGGCTACCACGCTACAAGATTATAGATATGTATAATACATGTGCTAGCCACCACGCTACAAGATTATAGATATGTATAATACATGTGCTAGCTACCACGCTACAAGATTATAGATATGTATAATACACGTGCTAGCTACCACGCTACAAGATTATAGATATGTATAATACATGTGCTAGCCACCACGCTACAAGATTATAGATATGTATAATACACGTGCTAGCTACCACGCTACAAGATTATAGATATGTATAATACATGTGCTAGCCACCACGCTACAAGATTATATATATGTATAATACATGTGCTAGCTACCACGCTACAAGATTATAGATATGTATAATACATGTGCTAGCTACCACGCTACAAGATTATAGATATGTATAATACATGTGCTAGCTACCACGCTACAAGATTATAGATATGTATAATACATGTGCTAGCTACCACGCTACAAGATTATAGATATGTATAATACATGTGCTAGCTACCACGCTACAAGATTATAGATATGTATAATACATGTGCTAGCTACCACGCTACAAGATTATAGATATGTATAATACATGTGCTGGCTACCACGCTACAAGATCATAGATATGTATAATACACGTGCTGGCTACCACGCTACAAGATCATAGATATGTATAATACACGTGCTGGCTACCACGCTACAAGATCATAGATATGTATAATACACGTGCTAGCCACCACACTACACGATTATAGATATGTATAATACACGTGCTAGCTACCACGCTACAAGATCATAGATATGTATAATACACGTGCTAGCTACCACGCTACAAGATCATAGATATGTATAATACACGTGGTAGCACTACCACACTACAAGATATTAGAAAATGTATCATTCCAATGCAATCTCTCCTAATTGATCGCGCTACATACAACTGCGACACACATGTTTGTAATGCCAATATCGTAGGAACCTAAGGGCTAGGGGACTTACCCGTCCCACCAATAATTTTGTCTTTAACATTATTTATAAAGGATTACTCTATCTGATTATTCTACCAATTGTGGGACAGAATCTAAAACTAGCGCCACCCCCAAATAAGTTTGGCAGTAATGGTTTTTAAAAGAGGCTTTAACTGATTCTTTACTTTGAGCTGAAGATCTGTTATCTTACTTTTGAAAGTACAAAATTTTAATCATAGTTTTGTGCTTTTAATATACTCTCAATTTGATTTTGAAGTCGACACAATTTTTGAAACAGTATCCCGTATACAGGCCATTAAATCAACATTTAAACATGTCATACACATTAGTTAAAACAGAATTGAGAACAAAATTAAGATTTGAGATCACAAGATCGATCTTAGTTGTAATGACCTCGGCTTTTGGGGCGGGTAAGTGATATCAGATTGTATGAATCAAGATATCAATAAATAAATATTTCTGTATTTATATATTAATAATTTTGAGCTTGAAAGACAATCTCAATATTTGAAATTTAGATAGCTGTTTATGGGCCACAAATTTGCACGATTAATGAATACTTCAATAGAAATCCCAGATCTCACAATGTGTAATAATTCTGTACTTGAAATGACAATCTTGACTTTGAAGGTTAATCTCAATGTGTCAGCTGCTGACAAGTTTGCTAAAAGTTATCATTTTATTATCCACACAAACACAAAAGTCACTCAGTGAGGTGAAAGCAAAAACACAACATACATGTAATTAGTGATACAGAATGAACATTGCCTAATGACGTGATATAGACACAAACATTAAACATTTATATAGAACACATCATTTTGTGACACACAGGAAGTAGATCACGTGACAACAACACATCAACACAGTCAAATACCTCTTCCGGGCTGATTTTTGACGCTCAAACTCTGCCAGATTCTCCATGGAATCTTTGGCTTCTCTGAATTAATAAAGTTTATACAATCTTTACATATTTTATATAAAACACGTTTAGATACATGACGGCGTAGCATTGAGTTGTATACGAGGCAGGGAATGTGTTTTGTACCAAGTGATTGTGTTTATGTTCTAAATCGCTCGCATCCTTTGCGCATGCGCACATTGCTCCGGAAGTATCGCATACAACTCATTGCTATTCCGACCATCATGCTTATATTGTACCAATGATGCATTAATCGCTGTTCAACTCTACCTGAACGTCTTTGCTTTTCTCCATAGTCTTTTTGGATCTTTTTTCTTAAGGCTGGTAAAAGTTATAGGTGGAATTGACTTCCTTACTTTCTCCGATTCACAGACGCCATACTTGCCCGCAGCAGCCGCCATGTTATATTTTGGACATCCGGGGTTTCAGGATTTTTGTTCGAAATTTTAGTTACACGTCACTCTCTTCGTTGTTTCATGTCGCCCGTTATTACAATGACGTCATTTCGATAAATCCAGTCAGTTTAAATAAATTCTGCAGTTCGTCTAACTAACAACAAATCGAAAAATCATCTCAACTTTTAAAACATTTTAGATTATATTGCTTTGTCTTACTTTCGTCTACGATTTTTTACCATTAGACTTAAGATTTAAAGCTTGTTAATGCATACAACATACGTTTCTTCTGCACATGGCTGTGAGTAAATTACTTAAGAAAAATAATTTTGTGCGTTGTTAAATAACTTGATTATTTCAATCGAATTTGAAAAGGTGATTTAACAAATACTCTGGTTATTAATTAAATATGAGATACAATGTACATAGTAACGGTCATTCTTAAAATACCAGCGGTACTACTGGAATTAATCTGTAGTTCAATAAGTATAGTTATGAGTTTTATTTAAAACAAAACAGTACTTACTTTTTCCAAAATGGAGTGCACATTTTTTCGTTTTATCAATTTCTGTTATTCATGAAATCCAAAAAAATGTTACCACCAAAAACAAACGAATAAAAACAACAGAATAATGTATCCAGTTTTATATCTTTACTAAATCCGAAATATTAAAATGAATCTGAAACATTATTATGATATTATGTAAAGATAATTTCGGACTTGACAATAATTTACGTCATTTTTTTCAAAAAATTAATTATTAGTCGTTTTCATTAGTACATTAACACAACGAACGTAAATATATCCGTTTGTATATGTTTGAGCATAAAGCTAATGAAAAAATTCTTATATATAGTATTACCACACCAACTAATTTTAATATGGATTAATTTGTAATCTCGCGAGAGCCTTTGAATAAATCCAGCCTACCTTTCTTTGTATTTAGATTATTCGACCCGGTCATTTCGCTAATAATTTAATACCGACTTTAAAAGTCTATGGTATTATTTAAGGAGGAATGGGACACCTTGCGCCTGGCGATCTTGTTAAAGAGATGACCCGATATTAAATAAACGACAATATTCAGTCACGAAACGTTACCAAAATCTGATAAGCAAAAAATCGATTTCTCAAAACGTACAATTATAAATATGAAAAAAAAAGTTTATCTTAAATCAGGCTGTTTAGCTTTCCAAAGTTCGTTTTACAATTCTATTCAAAATATAACTACTGTAATAGTTTGATTCATATTTTGATTTTAAAGATACGATAAACTACATTACTGTAAGTCGAAGTGTCGTGTTTCCTCCTTGATAAAACAGTTAATAATGACCATTCGTTTTATGATTCCATAGAAGAAAGTTGCATTGCTAACTACATTTGTAACTGAACAAAGTGGGACGATCAATGTAGAGTTAAACTGTTTTTGCAAGTAGGCAAATCTTAGTAAATGCGTTAAATGTACGAAGGATGACAAAACAACTGACGTTATTTTTATTGCAAGGGAGCCAAATCTTGACCGACTTATTCCTTGTTTGAAGGGAGGTAAATCTTGACCGACTTATTCCTTGTTTGAAGGGAGGTAAATCTTGACCGATTATTTCGTTTTTCGAAGGGAGGTAAATCATACATAACAGTGGTTCGAGAAACTGATATTGACTGAATATTTGAATTTTACCATAGGAAAAAAATTACTAATATCTTAATTGTTCAGGGATATATATAGTTTACTGATAAAACAAGTCATTACACTAACTAAACTGGTTCTCGTTCCTTGTTACAGTGCGCACAAGTCAACGGGAACCAGTTTATACACTAACTCGTTTCAACGAAGGGATACAAATCCGGAATAACTCACATTTTCATCAAGGGAGGTTAATCTTACTTAATAGAGGACAAATAATCATTTTTTTCTAAATGTCGTTCATAAGAACCGAACGTTTTTACATAAAAAAGAAACTTAGTAATAAAAGATAAAGTAATCAAACGATGTGCAACTCAACGGGAAATAAATTTTGAGTATTTCGATTGGCTTTTTAAATTTAGAGAGATACAATTTTAACAACTATCTAATATTTCTATAACTACACATAATAATATGGCGCTTCTACGTTCTTATTTCGTACGTCGCGCTTTTGAACATTTGAATTTATTATAGGCACTGTTTAATTAAAAATCGATTCACATTCTGTATTTTTTCATTGTGTACAAATTGAATAAAAATCACAATGTTGGAATATAATTAAATTAATTCAATATAATTTTTCCCATTACATACTATAGGGATAAAATTTTCGCGGTACTTAATTTTAAGAATTTTGAATATACATGTAATTGAATCTACCATGCCGGGCTTCCTATCTGTATTTTCAAATATTTCGTAGCATTTTTTTATTATCCATACTTACAGGGACTCAATTTTGCAATAACGTTTAAAGGGTCTCGACAATATTGTTACTCTTTAAAGGGATTCCACGATATCTGAATCAAAGCAACTCATATCGAATATCGTTGCTTTTAAAGGAATCACTCGAAACATTATTTTAAATGGACCCAACTCAGGAATGACTTTTCAAACGAACGAACGACGGACGGACAGACGGACAGACAGGCGGATAATTAATAGAAGTATACATATGTACGTAAAAACAAAAGTGTTCCAAATATTTAAAAAAAAATCCGCCTCGAAAATGAAGATCTTATGGTAACGTTTTACTTAAAGAGTAGATACGTCGTTTTTTGGTGTTTGTTTGCATTATGATATAAATGTATTTATCATAGGAGCGCGTGAATAGGATTACGATAAACGCGGAGCATATCCGAAGTTCTTTTTGTACCATTCTCATTTCATATTCAAATATCCGGGCATTTTGTGAGTAAGCATAAATTTCATTTTGAATACTAATCTGACAAATTGTTATCATTGAATTTAATCAAACCGTGTAATAAAAGCACGAGGTTAAATGCACAAGCTATATTGAATGCATTTTCTGTCCTTTTTCTACAATGACTTTAGCGCCAGTAGATGCTTTGTTAACGGAAGAAGTATGGGATCCTGTTACCGCCATTATTTCTTTTATATTCTTCAAATCTGTGATTTAAAAAATTATTGTTTTTTATTGAATTCTGTGTGAACTAGTTGATGCATTGTCAAACACGGGTATTATGGAGTCCTGCTTCCGCCATATTTGTTTTGGACACCTTTGCCAGTCCATCGCGAAATAACATTTTTTAAGATAATCACAGCTAAGTTTCTTATTCCATTTCCGTAGTGAGCGAGCTGTTTCACAGGTCTTGTACGAAATCTTTATTCGTTTAACCAAGGTCTTATATACAGTATACAAGTCCTTGGTTTAACCGCTCGCTCGAAGTTCTTGGAGCAAATAGGATTCCGTAGATCTGCGTGCTCGCTCGAAATCCTTGGAGCAAATAGGATTCCGTAGATCTGCGTGCTCGCTCGAAATCCTTGGAGCAAATAGGATTCCGTAGATCTGCGTGCTCGCTCGATGTTCTTTGCGCAAATAGGATTCCGTAGATTTGCGTGCTCGCTCGATGTTCTTGGCGCAAATAGGATTCCGTAGATTTGCGTGCTCGCTCGATGTTCTTGGCGCAAATAGGATTCCGTAGATTTGCGTACCTTAACATTGATTTGTAAAGCGTGTGCGCCCTTTTGTAAAATATACATAAATTATTCATCGCGAAATGAGTTACATTTAATATATCTCATTTAATTCACCCGTTAAATTGAATTTGATTGATAAACCGCTTACGTTAAGGGATGTTTTTTTTTTATCACAAAATATGCAATATGGACATATTTCGTAAAAGAGCTGAATTGATGTATAGGGACGCTACTTCAGGTTAGATTATGTTTTGATTAATGTCATGAAACAATAATTGTTTGATAAAAATGAAAAAATATCAATAGCGCTACATTTTAATCAATTGCTTTGATCTCTATGTCTTCTGTACTCTATGAAAATTATGAAACGGTATTATTACTTGAAGTTTATTGTAGATAGAAACTAAATAATCAATGACGATTTTTAAAGAATGGCCTTTTTCACAGGGTGGGCTTTATTCTGAAGTGACCACTCAAACAAGTTTGACTGTAAGCATTTGGCTAATTTTAGCCAAAATAATGGTCATGTATTCTTTATTTTGTTATTCTTAATACATGTACGATAATAACACGCGTGGTTACTTTGTAAGTTGTTTATTTATTTACGTATTGTATTTTAAATACGATTATTTAAAGTTTTCAAATCGTAAAAAGATATCAGACAAGATTAAGCAGAAATTCCTGTCATAGATGTATTACAAATAGACCGTGGCTTATAGTCAATCAACGAGCAAAACTCTGTTCCTTTAACTTAATTTATAAATTCATCAAACAATGTAACACAATGCGCAGAAAATGAGCATTTAAATTTTTAAGAGCCAGTCTTAAGGAATCTCAATAATTCGACTTGACTGATAAATTATTTCTATAATGTGTCCATTGTTTCCATACTGTTCGTATTATGTATAGGACCTTTTGTTGAATACACACAATTGATCGAAATCTTTTTGAATTAACCGTACATCTATATTGTAAACTAATATTATTATTATAATTTATAATACAGGTTGCCTTTTTATGGGGTCTTAATGCGATTAAATAATCTAAACCTTGCTCTGGATTATAGTTTTGTTTTTATATCACTGTTAAGAATTAAAAAGCTAGCCAGCACAATACATTGGTAATTTAGTCGCGAAAACTGATTCCAAAATACTTAACACAATAACCGCGGATTAATTTAACGGTATGGGAAAATTGACCGCAGTTTTAAGTAATTAAAGATAATCGTTTGTGTTTAATTTATAATGTTTTCGTGTCTTGTCGACATTATAGTGCGGATGAGTGCAGGAATTGACATAAAATGACACTTGATTTGGCATTTTATTCATTTTTTTTTAATTTGAGAAGCGGGTGACTGTCACGTGATTGATTCACCGTTCTGTGGATTTATTGTTTTAAGGACTTAAGGATAATCATACAGGTAAGAAAATCGGTTTATTCTGATAATATTTATCTATATTTATTTATTTATTTATTCAAAACAAAACATAACTTTGATTTGATTTTTTGAGGTTAAAAATAAAACTAATAAATGAAATCATGTTTATTGTTAATAAACACATTTTACCGGATAAATGTCTAATTAATTGGCAGTAATTTTGGAAAGAAAAGCAAACACGGCCCCATTTGTTTCACTGTTCAAGCAACAGACTTTTTATTCGAGGTCTTCTGTTTTTTAATCAAAATATTTAGTTGAATATGAGAATACACTCTGAAGAAATTTGACATGGTAAAACTTCGATGAAGATAATGATGTAGCTTCGTATTTATGTCTTAGGGTCCCAAAGGTTCAAATATCTAGTTCATTCTCTAAGTAAGTATATTCTTTATACCAAAAAATAGGGCACTTTTTAAACAAAAACAAATTCAGAAAAATCAAGCAACCAGAATAATGTATATACAGTAGTAAGAATTGTCATAATAATTAGCTGAGGAAAAAGAAGACAAAATTGCTTGTGTGCCGATCTTAAGTGTTTTATAACCCTGAATACTGATTAGCCGGTACACATTCTCCCATTCATAACCTAAATTCAACTTATAAATGACGTTTAACCAAATTCAAATTCAATTGAACTGGTTACGTAACCATGTTTGTGTTGTTTAAATGTAATATCCTTTAAATCAAATCACCTCCTTGATGTTTTAAAAGAATGGATGGTATAATTTTAATAGCTTATCAAATTCTGACATGACAAAAATTCTATATTTCTTTCAATGTTTTTCTGAGACAATACTCAAATTCACTATCAGAGTTCATTCACACACTGTCATCAGTAAGCAATAGAGTATTTAATAAATTAGTGAAGGTGATATCTGTTTTGAAATTTGCGATATATTTATGCCATGATGATTATGGCATATGACACACTTAAAGTTGATATATAGCTTGACTCAGCAGTTAAGTTGTCAACTGTCGCAGGTTGATAATTATGTAAAGATTTAAACGGTTTTAACGGGCATGATTATATTCATTCATGAGTTAGTAATGACAAAAATAAAAATCTGTGTAAGAATTCTGAAGAAAACAGCTGAATTCCTTTAAACTTTAAAATGCTTTTTAGCTTAGATGACTTTATTTGAACATAGTATCCAAACATGTTGTGTTTTATTAAACTGGTTCCCGTTCCATGTTGCTGTGAACCAACGGCTTTGTACAGACAAGTCAACGGGAACCAATTTAGTATTTTATTACGTCTAGAGTTGTCGTTCCTGGCATTCTCCAATCTTAATAAGGTATGCCCAGAAAATTGTGAAAATATCCACCAGATGGCTAAAAAATACGTCAAATTACTAAATCAAAAAATACAAAATTTAAAAAAAACCCTAATTTGTTTCACAAATAAAACGAAAGATAATTACATTGTATATTTACATATTTCTAAAGATAAAAATCGGTGCAGGATCTCTATCGATCCCGATAACCGATTTTTACGCTGCACTTTGATATAAATACATTTGTTTCACAAATAGAACGGCCAAGATTCATTATTGACTGAAAATATTGATCACAAAGTTTTATATTAAGATTGATTTTAGATAAGTTGCAAACTCGTGTCTATTGTAGTAATATGACAATATCTACATTGTTTACCATATCGGTAAATCGGTTGTACGGAATTTAACCCCATCGACATTAATTAGTATCACATTTGCACAGTTGCTTCAATATTCATTTGCGCGTCTGAAAATAATTTTTGATTTACGTGGATCCAAGATTGGAATAAAGTTCATATTCCAAAGTAATTGTTTTCACACTCACAGAAAAACATATTTGGCACAGGAATACCAAAAAGTGAATGTTTCAAATAATATATTTTCGTTTTTGAAAATCTGGATACTTCCATATAATTTTCTAATTTTACCGGGTCTACGGAAATACCCGATGTTTCACGATTGTGTCGTCGAGCGCTCTGATGGATTTTAATGCATTCTTGTGATACATTTTATTGGAATTTTATTTATTTTAAAACAGGTACGTTTCTTGATATTTTTAATCCATTCCAATCTCATTGTTATTCAAACATGGATTCTAGTATATGTAATTTCTGGGACCAATATACTTATTGGTAATCTTAATAAAACTACTGTCAGTCAAGAATTTAAAAAATTGAATATTTCATGCAAGCCCATTCAAGACATCAACGCATTGTTTAATTCTAAGACTTTTTTGAAAAGAACAAACTTTTCCTTAAACTTTTTCAGCACATATGCATTAAAATTCAGACCTAAATACCGAGTTAACACACATTGTGTGAGATTTTAAAAGTCCCATTTTACAAAAATGTACATTTTGATATTTCATGTTTTATGTATTAACTATTTGATGTAGCCCATCTTTTACGACCTTCTTAACAAATGAATACAAAAGTTCACAACGAAATATGAAAAAATATCATTTTATCATAAGCTATTGAACTATCCTTCTTGTCTTTATCCGAAAATAGGTTACATATAAAAACAATTAAATCTTCAAAGTTTTATTATCATCACGATTTTGGATAAAACATTTATTGGCCTAATTTATCCCAAAGTCATTTTATGGAACATTTTTTAAAAGTTCATTTCAGGGTGATTCTTTAAAGTGTTGGTTTGCACTAACGCGACGGACTCATTAAAATACCCTGACCAATTTCTTTAGCGATTTAAAGAAATAGTTTTCCCTTCTTTATTTCAGTTTCCACTTTCAGTATAAACATATAATGCCAATGATCGCGGTCGTGTTCCAGTGATTAGTGTGCTTGACTTGTAACCCGGCGAACGGGTTCGAATATCTGTCCGGCGGTTAGTCATACCCTTCTATGAGAATTTGATAAAATGTCGATTTTCCTACATATGAGGAGAAGTTGCCGGCTCCTTGTAAAAGGGTAAATTAGTACTGGTTAGAACTCAGTCCAGGAAAATTGGTTAGGTGTACTGGTCTCCGAAAAATCAAAGGCGTTAAATTCACTGAAACAAAAAGTATGTCAGCAATAAAGTACCTATCTTCATACCCACTAGGCAATAAAAAGCTTGGGTCGCGTCACCGAAAACCAACATTTTAAGGACGTCCTTATTGTATACGGTTAAAACTAGCTGTAAACGACTGTCACTTCCGGACAAGACTTCCTGTAAACAGGCACCACTTTACTTAACAAGACTAGAATTTCAGTACAACCTCTCCAGAGCGGCCCTTTCTTGAGCAACAACCTCCCTTCAACAAAAGTATGATTTTTCACCGCAGCACTATTCAACTATCAAATTAACCTCTCTAGAGCAAAAACCTCTCAACAACAAAATAACTTTGCAACTCCCAAAGGGTGTTGCTTTGAAAAGGTTACGCCGTAATTTCAAATTTGTGGTCGTTATAGCAAGATAGTTTTAATACTGATCAATGACGTCGCTAAATGTGATTTTACTGTATTTTTTTCATCTTAAATACTTGTAACTTATTTCAATCTGTAATTGATCATTGAGGTGTGGTTGATACATCTTACGTCAAATTCTGAACGACTTGTGATATTTCATAAAATAAACATCCAACTTCATTGAGGCAATAATTAGAATATTTAAGAAAAGATGTTTGATATTATACATATTTACAGAGCTTTCACAGCGAACTTATTGGTAAATTTAGCAATTGAACGTCAGAAGCCTATTTTGCTAAATAAATATTGATACGCAAGAGGTATATACAAATATTGACTTGAATCAAGTGTTCTGCTATTTAAACTTTCTCATTTTTTTCTACACTTACTTGAATAAGTCAAGGAACTTCTTGTGCTCTTTTCCGCTCGATCAATCTGCCATACCTAAGAAAGTGAACGCCTAAACGCACTCAGCAACTCCTTTAACCCCGCCTGAAGCAGAAACGTAAAAAAGGAGAAAACATATTTTAAATCCGTAATGTTGTAGAAAAAAAATCAATTATTAAACGAAATAATGGGAGATAACTCATGTATACGTGTAGTGAACAATTGCGCCAAATTATTTTATAGTTATAATGCACGAGAGAAAAAAGTCCGGGCACTAATGTGTGCATATATACAGGATTTGGTTACCTTTTAGTTTAAACCCTAAGTGTGACCTTGACATTTGAGGTAGGGACTTGGGTGTTGCACGTTGTCTTGATGTTCTAAACGTCTTCGTTTTATTTTATGACTACCCTCTCATGCATGTCTAAGTTACAATCAGTACATGAAAATGACGGATACACGGATGGTCAGACAGGCGGTCAGACCGACAGACTGAGTGTGATTTGTATATGGCCAACTCAAGGGCCTTTACTGTCAGACCAGGTTCAAAAATAAAACCCGGGAGCAACGCTACACTTGGTAACTGATACGCCTTTAGAATTACAGCTCATGTTAATCAAGTCCTAGTTGCTAATAAAACGAGCGAAAAGCAGTCTGTGAAAATTTCGTTTGTACTAATAATGTAATCTCAGAAAATCGGTTAAAAACTTTGTAAACTGGGACCTAATACGAACATCCATTTGATAAAGCCATCTTTACAATATAACTTTAAAGCGTACTCTGTTAAAATTGACAATCCAATAAAAACACAGCCGTTTCAATACAATTCGTAAAACTTAATACGGCTTTAAAATCATTTAGTTTTATTTTATTGTCGCATGAAACTCGTATATTAACGTCAAATAAACAGCCTGGTTCATTTGGCGACAGTTCCAGCATTAGTGGTGGAGGGGACTTCCTCACGTGTGACTGAATTAAGTCCCGGAAGGGATTCCGAGTCACAGAGATGGGGACAGAGCTAGTGATTATTAGTGAGATACCATAACCACTCGACCACGTAGTTTCACCAGAATGACATTACCATAGACTTACTTCTTTTTCTTTACCAAATACAGTACAACCTCTCCAGAGCGACCATTTCTTTAGCAACAACCTCCCTTATACAAAAGCATGCTTATTTCCTACTGCACGATTTAGCTAATTATTTTATCTCTCTGGAGCAAAAACTTCTCAACAACAACATAATTTTACTTCTCACGAAGGGTGTTGCTTTGGAGAGGTTGCAATGTATTCGGATTCGTTAGGCAAATAAGAATATATACTGTGTGTCCACTGACATTCTCGATAAAACTGAATCAATAGGTAGATAGACTGTGTCTAACATACATTTTTCAGTTCGGGGATAGACATGTGCATCATGTAGTTCATATTAAAGTACATTGTATAAACAACGTCACACAGATTGTAAAAAGTTGGATCGCTTGGGTTACTTTTCTTACGTCTAATAATGTGAAAATAATGTGCTGTATATATTTGTCATTTTAACGTGAATGCTAATAAGCTTTGGCGATTCCATATAGAAATGTTTAAGCAGGTAGAATGTAGTATGTCTACAGCATGTTATGGTACAGCGAAAAAGGAAGCTGGTAAAACTAACGATCGTTCCGTTTCAGAAACGTAGACGCGAAGTGCCGGACTTAAAACATCGAGTCTGTCTAGCTGGCTAACTGGAGATCAATGGTTTTGCCCAAGTGACTGCCCCAGGGCCTCACCCTCCTGTTAAATAGATTAAAAACCCGTGAAAATTACCCTTGTTGCTTGCTTGGTGTTAAACATACAACATTGGCTTCAAATCATTCATTTTTACGCCACAATAAAACCGGTCCATTATCTGATGTTTTTATTCAAAATTACAAAATATGAGGTCAATTAAGAGGTTTAACTCCTAATCGCATTAAACTGATTTCATTTTAAATAATATTATTGAAAACATATTTTCAATTGGCAATGAGCTGTAAAATAACCTTTCTTAATTGTTATTTATAAAAATCTGGCTAGCCGGTCGTGTGAAAGTCAAAAAAAGTTTTTTTGCAAACTTTTCGATCTAGCAACATAATAATGGACCAAACCAATAAAAGTTCTTATTTTATGTTCCTTCAGTGTACTTAATATGTTTTACTATGTTGTCAATATTGTCCCCATTTTGCCATTAATTTTTAAAAAAACAGTATGTCTGAAAAAGAGTTTAATAGTCATTTTAGACTGAAATCGTTTAGGCTAATTCTAAATGCAAACTTTGGATGTTTGCTTAAGCGAAAGAAAGTGAAAATGGATATGTAATGGACGCTTATGTACATAAATGACTGTAGGAAAAATCGCATTGCTTGAAAGTAATACATATTACGGATTTAATTCTTAAATTTTTAATTTCAAGAAGTACGTATTAAATGGATTTAATACGGTTTCTCCTTAAAAGAATTGTATTTTCTTTGTGTTTTCTGTGCGGATAGAAATGGATTTATTATACAATACTTAGATAATTCTCTGGAATATGACTTTAAGTATTTAAGGTATTTTGAGTTATATTCAAATTTTGATGTTAAATGTGTTACTCTCTAATTAAGACATTTTAAAACAAGATTAGATAATGAGTGTTAATCGTTAATTATTATTTATATCTACATGTATATGTATCATCATGCAAAAAAGAGAATTCATATTGTAATATTTCGCCTTCGAATATCATTATTCTTCTTGGAAAAAAATTGAGTCAAAGAATTAAAATTGGATGACAATCTAAATGCTGAAATCTAGCGGTCATCCTGGACGAAATCAATCCAATGCATTCATGTGTATAATGTATTATAATTATAATTTAATGTGCTATTAACTTTATACATGTATTATTATGCTATTGACCATGTAATTGTATATTATTGATAACTGTTATTATTAATTATTTAACCCCACACTAATGCTCAGACAAGACTTACCATTCTCTGAATTGTTGTTGTTGTTGATGTAGCTGTTGTTCTATACCTCATAAAGATTTCCAAATCGAGCCTAGATTATATATTGCGACATTTCGTACAAGAGAATGTTTTTGTCGGAATTCTGAATTCTGAATTGATAATCGGGGCTGCAATACCCCCTCCACACGAATCCCGCGTCCTATTTATTTTTTTTCCGCTGAGTAATATCATTTTTAATTAATTTAACGAGAAATAAGTGTTTTTTCTCGATGTAAAATATAAGATTCATGTTTGCTGAAAAAATACGCTTCAGTTGATATAAGTTTCACCAACACCGCTGAATAATTGTAAGAAAAACGGGCGAAGAAATTATCTAGGACCAATATACACAGATGGCGTCGGCGTCAGAAGAAATAGCTAAAACTGAATTATTTGATCTCAACCAGGCGAGAAATATTAGAAAAAGACAAAAAAACAGAGGAGAGAAATCAAAGAAAAGAAATAAATAAAAAAGAAAGTATAGAAGTGAGAAGTTACAATTTAAATGAAGAAAAAAACATGATGAAAAAGTTACGTTCGACAGATTTGGAACCAATGGAGATAATTGAAACTAATGGAGGAACAAAAATTGTGTTGAATACAGGTACATATGAATTATTGAAATTTGCTAGCAGAAAATATTTCTCTGAAAATTCCGAAAAATACAATTTTTTGTATGCAACAGCAAATGACAAAAAATCTAATGAAGTCGAACTTCGGTATAAAGTTGCTGTTGGAAAGAGCCACTTATATACGTACAATATGTATAATACAACATCCACTTGTTTAGTGAACGGGAAAAACGTGTCTCACTTTTTCGACATTGATCTCCCGAATATATTTAATATTTTAAAAAATGAAATTCAGTCGAATAATGAAACGATAGCGGGAATAAATGAACGCATTAAACGGCAAATTTTGGATTACTTGGAGCTCAATATCCCTACGCGTACCTCGGCAAAAATGTCCATATCATATGAAGATAATGAACTCGTAGAAAATGACACCCTTGCGGACAATGCTACTGATTCGGCAGAGGTTAACTCAGTTGAAGATGAAACTACAGAAATTACAGAGTCTGAGACAGAAACTAGGGAAAACTATTATGTTGATCGTGCGTGCCAAACTGAATCGGTCGAAATCGCAATTCTAAAGGAACTGACGGCGATGAATAATCTACTGTTAGCCACAAAATTTGGTTTGAACGATTTTCAGCAAGAGACAAGATTGCAACTTTCGCAATTAAGAGATGAAATTGCCAGTGTAAAGAACAACATCTCATTAGCTATTCAGCATTCAACAGATCGAGTAGAAACTGTAAGTCAGAGTACAAATAAGCTTAGTAAAGACACAAAACAAGCTAGCGACACGATACAGAGGCGATTGCAGTCAGTACAGGATAATCTGAAGAAGATTATTCCTTCGAAAACGAATATGACTGAAAGTTCTTCGGGAATATCTGATGTTATTTCAGCGCAAATAGAACGCAATAATCGAGCTGGAACGGAAAAATCACAACTAAACAGAAGTAAAATCAACGGTGCAGGAAGTGGACGAGTCAGTAGGGAAAGAGAACAGTCTTCCAGGATGCAAGAACCCGACTTGAATATTCATATCGCTGACACCATAGATCGGTCTGAGAGAAGTAATGCCGAGAAAACACTTATCATAGGGGACTCGATCCTTGGAGGTATCAAAAGACGCGGACTGAATAAAAATACACAAATTAAAACTCTACCTGGACGGAAAATAAACGACATTCGTCTGACACTGAATTCATGGGACATGACTGAATACAAAAACGTAGTAGTATATATTGGTGGAAACGACATGGCGGATGGAAGCGACACAAGTACGGTATACCGAGACTTTAAGAAATTAATGAACGAATTAAACAAACATAACTGTATTGTACACTTGTGTACAATTGCCCCAAGACGTGACACAGATGTGGTTCCTTTGAATGTCACCATAAAACAAATTTGTGAGGAAACAGGTGCTCAAAATATTGAAGTTTTCACTTCGTTTATCTATGCAAATGGTAATATGGCTCAACATTTGTATGGTCGCGATGGGATACACCTACACGCAAGAGGATGCAGCACGCTTGTGGCTAACCTAAATAAAACCGTCAGCATTGTGAAGACGAGAGGACAGCAGGAACGAGGGCAAATGGAACATAACAAAACACGTCATGGAACCTACACCCAAAGTTACGACTACGGGCGTTATGCACAAGGACGAGGCCTGAGGAATGGTAATACTCGCGATCAACAACCGTTCAGAAGACGTGGGTACATGAATAGTAACTTATTTGAGGATCGGTATAGGGGTTCTACTGGGAGAGAGAGACACTGTGACTATTGTAATTATGATAATCATTACACCAGTGAATGTAGACGCTTTGTATCTAATCAGTAGGAACTCGAAGACAGACACAGACATGTGCAAATTGAAAACAAATTTGATATACTGACTGAGGTTTGTAAACATTGTAATAGTATAAACTGTTCATGTGATGAGTCCAAAACATTTATGCATAATTATGATAGCCATGACTTTAATACCAGAGTAAAAGATTCTGACACCTCGGATCAGTATAAAAGTACTACTTGCAATAATGAACTTTTATTACCTTATTCTGTAACTAATAGAGGGTCAAATCTTGCTAAATATGACGAAATTTCTTCGGAATTAGCTTTCAAATTTAAACAAAAAGGACTTCATATTGTAAGTTTAAACATACAACATTTTTTGCCTAAAATAGATGAAATCAAGTACCGTTTATTGTCCAAAGAATGCAATATTGATGTTATTGGTTTCAGTGAAACATTTTTAAACGAAACTTTGTCTGATGTAAATTTAAATATTCCAAACTTTACATATATTCGCAAAGACAGGATTCATAAAAAGGGTGGAGGAATCTTACTTTATATTGGTAATCATGTACCTTTCAAACACAGGCCAGACTTAGAGTCTGAAGGTATTGAATCGGTCAGTATAGAAATTTGCTATAAAAACACAAAGTCTTTTCTGATAAATTTTGTCTACCGTCCACCTGATGGGACACAAAGTTGGATAACAAAATTTGATACACTACTAAATCAGTTTGAGGCTTTAAACATTGAATATCACACACTAGGTGATTTTAATTTTAAATATCTCACCGACAATAAGTCCTTCGAATGTAAAGAGTGGTCAAAAACTGTGTTGAAACATGGTCTCGTCCAACTGGTAAATACACCTACCAGAGTCACAAACAAATCTTCTTCAATAATAGATCATGCATACAGTAATAGAGCAGACAGAGTATGTAACTCATGTGTCCCTCAAATATCTATAAGCGATCATTATCCGATTTGTATAACAAGGAAAATAAACCGTAAAGTCCCCAAAAATGGCATCCATTCGATTATTAAGTATAGATGCTTTAAAAAGTTTGTGCTATCTGATTTCCAATATGATCTATCAATGTCACAAATACATTCAATTGAAACTGAACACGACCCAAATATGTCTCTTCAAGCTTTATATAAAATTTTAAATAGTGTTTTAGAGAAACACGCGCCTTATAAACAAAAAAGAGTAAAAAGCACACATATGCCAAAATGGATAAATAAAGAAGTCATTCAAAGTATGCATGATAGAGATCTCAAGCACAAAATTAAAGATTGGAATAATTATAAAATGTTACGAAACAAAACAACAAGTTTAATTCGTAAAAGCAAGAAAGAATATTATAACAATGCTGTTAAAAATGATACTAGTACGACACATATTTGGAAAAATTTGAGACTGATTTCGAATAATGACAATGATCAAAACAATGGAATTAGTTTGCCAAATAAAATGAAAGTGAATGATGTGTTTGTCGAGGATAAAAGTAACATTCTCACTGCATTAAATGAACATTTTACTAACATATCAAAAGTTGTTGATAAACTGAAATTTCACAAAGAAAACTTTAATTATTTGAGTTCATATCTTGACCGTATGTTAAAGAACCATGTATTTGATATAAATTACATAACTCCACTTGAAGTATGTAAAATAATCGACAATTTAAATGTTAATAAGGCTACTGGAATCGACGGAATTGGTGCCAATATTTTGAAATACTGTGGCGATCATATCATAGTACCAATTACTTCGATAATAAATAATAGTATCAGGAGTGGTATTTTCCCAGATTTGTTGAAACAAGCGTATGTTCTGCCAATACATAAAAGCTCAGACAGAGAGGATTGTAATAACTACCGTCCAATTTCGATACTGCCAACTATATCCAAAATATTCGAAAGGCATTTATCAAATGAATTAAAAGAATTCTTTCGTAAGACCAATATTCTAAATAAACACCAGTCAGGATTTAGAGAAAAACATTCATGTCAAACTGCATTGATAAGACTTATTGATGAATGGCTAAAAGATGTAGATAATGGAAAATGCATTGGTACTGTCTTTATCGATATGAAAAAGGCTTTTGATCTAGTGGATCACGAAATTCTATTATACAAACTAAAACTGCATCATTTTTCGGACAGCACTTTGTCTCTTTTTCATTCGTATCTTAGTAAAAGACAACAGTGTGTCAAACATGAAACTAGTATTTCAACTCCCCTAACTATTACAAGTGGAGTTCCTCAAGGCTCTATTTTGGGTCCACTTTTGTTTCTAATTTATATCAATGACATTGGGTTATTACTAGATAAATCAGGAATAGACTTATATGCTGATGACTCTACACTTTATGCTGCTGGATCAAATCCAATAGAAATTCAGAATAACTTGCAAAATGATATATATTTCATTGAAAAATGGTGCACTCTCAACAACATGCTTATAAATCCGGCTAAATCAAAATGTATGCTTATAGGATCGAAACGAAAAATTAAAAATATAAATCTTGACTTGAAAGTAAACAAAAGAATTATTGATAATGTCACATATCATAAAATTTTAGGGCTTTATGTAGACAAACATTTACAGTGGAAAGTACACATTGATAAAACATGCTCTAAAATAAGTAGGAAAATTTCTCTATTGAAAAAGATATCTAGTTATCTCTCTTATGACATGAAGAAATTATTTTATAACTCATATATCCTAACCTCTTTTGATCACTGCTGTACAATCTGGGGCAAAGCTACTAAAAGAAATTTAATAAAAGTGAATGTCTTACAAAAACGATCTGCAAAAATAATTCTGCAGAAACCGGTTAGGACTTCTTCCAAAAAACTATTTTTTCAACTCAATTGGCTCTCATTTAATAATAGGTGTAAGTACCACACTGCGATTTTGTTATATAAATGTGTTAATAATCTGACTCCGGAGTATCTAAATGACATCATCACTTTTTCTAAAAATAACAACTATAATTTAAGATCTGTCACCCATAATGATATCGTGAATACCAAAGTAAATACTGAATATAAGAAAAAAGCATTCTCATATCACAGCATGGAAGTTTGGAATAGTATACCAATTGAAATAAGATTTGCATGTACATTATCTACTTTTAAACAACAATACAAGAACTACTTATTTACTCAACAAATATAATCATGTATGTGTCTGTCAATTTTAATAATGTGTTGTTTTTTTGTTGTTGTTGTTGTTTTATATATAGAATTTGTGATTGTGAGAAAATGTTTGTGTTTTGTGTATGTATGAGTGTGTATGTATATATAATTGTCTAAATTGTAATTAACTTTATTCAATAACTTTATTCAATAATTCAATAATAATACATCAGTTGTATTTGTTATATTAGATGTGTACAAATTGTTCAGTTTTTAATGATTGCTATTATTTTTCAAGATGGCCACATTGTAAAAAAGTATTGTTTCATTTTCATTATTGTTAATGTTTCATTGTCTTTATGTGTAACCTTCTGTAAATAAAGTTATTATTATTATTATTATTATTATTATAGTCCCGCGTCCCTTTATGTTTTAAGGAGCGAGTCCCGCGTCCCACTGATTTAAGAACAAATTTGAGTCCCGCGTCCCGTTTCGCCACTGAATACCGGGTCCTACCTAAAAATGGCCCAAATCCCGCTACTAAAGGGGGGGGGGGGGGTTACAGCCACATAATCATCAAGAAGTCAATTAATTCTTGAAGTTTTGAAGTCAAAACAAAACAAATGGACACGGCAAAAACCGAAGTCAATCGCTTGATGTTTTTCTCGTCTATTTTTTTTCAGGTTGATTGACAAGCTTTTAAACAGTAACAACAATGAAGTCGGTTGCCAGTGACGTCGTGCAGGAGTTGATTCGCATCATCTCAAAACCGACTTTCAAACGAGAGGATCAAGAAATTGATATGGTGTTGCCATGGTTATGTAAACGAAGCCAGTTACTGTCAAACCAAAAGAAAGGTAAGTTATACGCATGCGTATGAACACGTCATATCCGGTTCGAACAATTTTAGCGCATATTTATTGTAATAATTTTCTATACTTCATCAAATAAAATTCTGATGGCATTCGTACATAAATCCGAGGGACTTCCATGGTCGAGAGTTTATGGTCTCTGACTGGTACCTAGCACACCAGTCCCCAACAACCGTGAAAGTTTTCGAATCTGGGAGAAGAAAGTCTACGGTATGTCGGCTTTCCAACCAAGGTGTTCTCCCGGTTTGTTCCACCACCGCCACAACGGGAAAAAAGTGATCAATTGACCATGGCCGTTGGTGCGACAAAACCCAAAAGAAAAACTACAATGAAGTCATATTTCTCTCTTCATTGCTTGACCTATGTTCGCAAACATGTTTGGATTTCCGAATCCTGAAACAGCAACAATAATGTATTGATTATTAAGACAATATTTGAAATCCAGTAAATATAATGCAGTATAATTACCCCTTTTAAAGACCTAATTACTTTCGAAAAATAGCTTTGAAAAATAAATGCGAGCGGTTCTTAAAGACATTGAACAGCTACTATATAAGTGACCCCCCCCCCCAAAATCCACATGTGGTCTAATCTCTTAATTGTTTAATTGCCCCTAATCAGATAAAACCAGTCTGGTCACGGTCTGTAGACTTGACACCTAGTCAAAAAGTGGGGTAATAAATTTTATTGATTTACAGTGATAATAAGTTTATGACTAAATTGCTTTTGTTTTTGTAAGCATAGAGTAACAGATTATGTAAATAGGTGCTAGTCTATCAATGACCCTGTCTGTTTTATTACCCCCTACTGTGGAATTAGGGGACTTTCTGGTCCATAAGTCACATGCCTGGCATTCCTGGTTCAATGTCTTTAATAATGGCGACAGGTGTAATTGATCAACTTCCGGTTATTTTCTTGTGTTTGCTTACACAACTTCCGGTCTGAAAATAGAATATTTGTGTCAGTGGTCTGATTTATAAATAAGATTTGTAATTGACCGATCGTAACTACTCGGGTATTTCCGTAACTGAGAAATACGCCTCATATACAAATTTTGGTTATGCGGTTTCCGGTCACTACTTTTTCAACACTGGTTTTCGAGAATCATTCATACTTTCAAACGCGTTTATAGTTCGCGATTGATAAAATAGGCACCAAATTCCCATTGAAAGAGAAACAGGTTGTTTCCGTCGTTGAATATCCAGGGTCAGCCTAGTCTGGTTCCCGGACGTGCTCTATAATTCCGATAACATAGTGTAAGGGGAAGGAACTCCAGACTAGGGTCAGCCATGATGGAAAGTAGCCCGTGAACAACAACAACAAAATGGCGGCCTGTCTATTATGTCCAAGGCACTTTTCTGCAGACAAACGCCGAGGAGTTCCGATTGTTATTTGGCATGAATAAAATACTAACCTTGAATTAGTTTAATCTCTAGGGAATTAACTGCGAATGTAATCTTTTATTAGGACATACGAGTTGTCTCCCTTGTTCAACGCGACATTTTTATCATATTCTATTTCATTTACAAAAGAAAAACAAAATGTACGAAAAAATGATAAATTGTAAGGTTCTATGATTATTTGATTAGTTCTGTTCAATTCGTAATGAGATTTAGTAACAAAGAGGGGATACAACCAGAGGGATTGAACAACGGTCTCTGTCCAGAGTTGTCGTTCGTTATTATTCACATATATCTCCGTCAACGACTGACATGTCGACCAAATCTCCTTTAGTTTCCATCTCATACACAAATGATGTACGTCTTAGAATAAAGGTTACTTGTACATACTGCTGTATACTGTAAGTCTAAGAATAAAGGTTACTTGTACATACTGCTGTATACTGTAAGTCTAAGAATAAAGGTTACTTGTACATACTGCTGTATACTGTAAGTCTAAGAATAATGGTTACTTGTACATACTGCTGTATACTGTAAGTCTTAGAATAATGGTTACTTGTACATACTGCTGTATACTGTAAGTCTAAGAATAATGGTTACTTGTACATACTGCTGTATACTGTAAGTCTAAGAATAATGGTTACTTGTACAAACTGCTGTATACTGTAAGTCTAAGAATAATGGTTACTTGTATATACTGCTGTATACTGTAAGTCTAAGAATAATGGTTACTTGTATATACTGCTGTATACTGTAAGTCTTAGAATAATGGTTACTTGTACATACTGCTGTATACTGTAAGTCTAAGAATAATGGTTACTTGTACATACTGCTGTATACTGTAAGTCTTAGAATAATGGTAACTTGTACATACTGCTGTATACTGTAAGTCTAAGAATAATGGTTACTTGTATATACTGCTGTATACTGTAAGTCTTAGAATAAAGGTTACTTGTACATACTGCTGTATACTGTAAGTCTTAGAATAAAGGTTACTTGTACATACTGCTGTATACTGTAAGTCTAAGAATAATGGTTACTTGTATATACTGCTGTATACTGTAAGTCTTAGAATAAAGGTTACTTGTACATACTGCTGTATACTGTAAGTCTTAGAATAAAGGTTACTTGTACATACTGCTGTATACTGTAAGTCTAAGAATAATGGTTACTTGTACATACTGCTGTATACTGTAAGTCTTAGAATAATGGTTACTTGTACATACTGCTGTATACTGTAAGTCTAAGAATAAAGGTTACTTGTACATACTGCTGTATACTGTAAGTCTAAGAATAATGGTTACTTGTACATACTGCTGTATACTGTAAGTCTTAGAATAATGGTTACTTGTACATACTGCTGTATACTGTAAGTCTAAGAATAATGGTTACTTGTACATACTGCTGTATACTGTAAGTCTAAGAATAATGGTTACTTGTACATACTGCTGTATACTGTAAGTCTAAGAATAATGGTTACTTGTACATACTGCTGTATACTGTAAGTCTAAGATAAATGGTTACTTGTACATACTGCTGTATACTGTAAGTCTTAGAATAATGGTTACTTGTACATACTGCTGTATACTGTAAGTCTAAGAATAATGGTTAC
Organism: Lutraria lutraria; assembly: GCA_964023205.1. Lineage (NCBI taxonomy): Eukaryota > Metazoa > Mollusca > Bivalvia > Venerida > Mactridae > Lutraria > Lutraria lutraria. The sequence goes on from OZ026848.1 coordinate 23,893,953, forward strand.
TTGTACATACTGCTGTATACTGTAAGTCTAAGAATAATGGTTACTTGTACATACTGCTGTATACTGTAAGTCTAAGAATAATGGTTACTTGTACATACTGCTGTATACTGTAAGTCTAAGAATAATGGTTACTTGTATATACTGCTGTATACTGTAAGTCTAAGAATAATGGTTACTTGTACATACTGCTGTATACTGTAAGTCTTAGAATAAAGGTTACTTGTACATACTGCTGTATACTGTAAGTCTAAGAATAATGGTTACTTGTATATACTGCTGTATACTGTAAGTCTAAGAATAAAGGTTACTTGTACATACTGCTGTATACTGTAAGTCTTAGAATAATGGTTACTTGTACATACTGCTGTATACTGTAAGTCTAAGAATAAAGGTTACTTGTACATACTGCTGTATACTGTAAGTCTTAGAATAATGGTTACTTGTACAAACTGCTGTATACTGTAAGTCTAAGAATAATGGTTACTTGTTCATACTGCTGTATACTGTAAGTCTAAGAATAATGGTTACTTGTATATACTGCTGTATACTGTAAGTCTAAGAATAAAGGTTACTTGTACATACTGCTGTATACTGTAAGTCTAAGAATAAAGGTTACTTGTACATACTGCTGTATACTGTAAGTCTAAGAATAAAGGTTACTTGTACATACTGCTGTATACTGTAAGTCTAAGAATAAAGGTTACTTGTACATACTGCTGTATACTGTAAGTCTTAGAATAATGGTTACTTGTACATACTGCTGTATACTGTAAGTCTTAGAATAATGGTTACTTGTACATACTGCTGTATACTGTAAGACTTAGAATAATGGTTACTTGTACATACTGCTGTATACTGTAAGTCTTAGAATAATGGTTACTTGTACATACTGCTGTATACTGTAAGTCTAAGAATAATGGTTACTTGTACATACTGCTGTATACTGTAAGTCTAAGAATAATGGTTACTTGTACATACTGCTGTATACTGTAAGTCTAAGAATAATGGTTACTTGTACATACTGCTGTATACTGTAAGTCTTAGAATAAAGGTTACTTGTACATACTGCTGTATACTGTAAGTCTTAGAATAAAGGTTACTTGTACATACTGCTGTATACTGTAAGTCTTAGAATAATGGTTACTTGTACATACTGCTGTATACTGTAAGTCTAAGAATAAAGGTTACTTGTACATACTGCTGTATACTGTAAGTCTTAGAATAAAGGTTACTTGTACATACTGCTGTATACTGTAAGTCTAAGAATAATGGTTACTTGTACATACTGCTGTATACTGTAAGTCTTAGAATAATGGTTACTTGTACATACTGCTGTACACTGTAAGTCTAAGAATAAAGGTTACTTGTACATACTGCTGTATACTGTAAGTCTAAGAATAATGGTTACTTGTACATACTGCTGTATACTGTAAGTCTAAGAATAAAGGTTACTTGTACATACTGTTGTACACTGTAAGTCTAAGAATAAAGGTTACTTGTACATACTGCTGTACACTGTAAGTCTAAGAATAATGGTTACTTGTACACACTGCTGTACACTGTAAGTCTTAGAATAATGGTTACTTGTACATACTGCTGTACACTGTAAGTCTAAGAATAAAGGTTACTTGTACATACTGCTGTACACTGTAAGTCTTAGAATAATGGTTACTTGTACATACTGCTGTACACTGTAAGTCTAAGAATAAAGGTTACTTGTACATACTGCTGTACACTGTAAGTCTAAGAATAATGGTTACTTGTACATACTGCTGTATACTGTAAGTCTAAGAATAATGGTTACTTGTACATACTGCTGTATACTGTAAGTCTAAGAATAAAGGTTACTTGTACATACTGCTGTATACTGTAAGTCTAAGAATAATGGTTACTTGTACATACTGCTGTATACTGTAAGTCTTAGAATAATGGTTACTTGTACATACTGCTGTACACTGTAAGTCTAAGAATAAAGGTTACTTGTACATACTGCTGTATACTGTAAGTCTAAGAATAATGGTTACTTGTACATACTGCTGTATACTGTAAGTCTAAGAATAAAGGTTACTTGTACATACTGTTGTACACTGTAAGTCTAAGAATAAAGGTTACTTGTACATACTGCTGTACACTGTAAGTCTAAGAATAATGGTTACTTGTACATACTGCTGTACACTGTAAGTCTTAGAATAATGGTTACTTGTACATACTGCTGTACACTGTAAGTCTAAGAATAAAGGTTACTTGTACATACTGCTGTACACTGTAAGTCTTAGAATAATGGTTACTTGTACATACTGCTGTACACTGTAAGTCTAAGAATAAAGGTTACTTGTACATACTGCTGTACACTGTAAGTCTAAGAATAATGGTTACTTGTACATACTGCTGTATACTGTAAGTCTAAGAATAATGGTTACTTGTACATACTGCTGTATACTGTAAGTCTAAGAATAAAGGTTACTTGTACATACTGCTGTATACTGTAAGTCTAAGAATAATGGTTACTTGTACATACTGCTGTATACTGTAAGTCTAAGAATAAAGGTTACTTGTACATACTGCTGTATACTGTAAGTCTAAGAATAAAGGTTACTTGTACATACTGCTGTATACTGTAAGTCTAAGAATAATGGTTACTTGTACATACTGCTGTATACTGTAAGTCTAAGAATAATGGTTACTTGTACATACTGCTGTATACTGTAAGTCTTAGAATAATGGTTACTTGTACATACTGCTGTATACTGTAAGTCTTAGAATAATGGTTACTTGTACATACTGCTGTATACTGTAAGTCTAAGAATAAAGGTTACTTGTACATACTGCTGTATACTGTAAGTCTTAGAATAATGGTTACTTGTACATACTGCTGTATACTGTAAGTCTAAGAATAAAGGTTACTTGTACATACTGCTGTATACTGTAAGTCTTAAAATAATGGTTACTTGTACATACTGCTGTATACTGTAAGTCTAAGAATAAAGGTTACTTGTACATACTGCTGTATACTGTAAGTCTAAGAATAAAGGTTACTTGTACATACTGCTGTATACTGTAAGACTTAGAATAATGGTTACTTGTACATACTGCTGTATACTGTAAGACTTAGAATAATGGTTACTTGTACATACTGCTGTATACTGTAAGTCTAAGAATAATGGTTACTTGTACATACTGCTGTATACTGTAAGTCTAAGAATAAAGGTTACTTGTACATACTGCTGTATACTGTAAGACTTAGAATAATGGTTACTTGTACATACTGCTGTATACTGTAAGTCTAAGAATAATGGTTACTTGTACATACTGCTGTATACTGTAAGTCTAAGAATAAAGGTTACTTGTACATACTGCTGTATACTGTAAGTCTTAGAATAATGGTTACTTGTACATACTGCTGTATACTGTAAGTCTAAGAATAAAGGTTACTTGTACATACTGCTGTATACTGTAAGTCTAAGAATAATGGTTACTTGTACATACTGCTGTATACTGTAAGACTTAGAATAATGGTTACTTGTACATACTGCTGTATACTGTAAGTCTAAGAATAAAGGTTACTTGTACATACTGCTGTATACTGTAAGTCTAAGAATAAAGGTTACTTGTACATACTGCTGTATACTGTAAGTCTAAGAATAAAGGTTACTTGTACATACTGCTGTATACTGTAAGTCTAAGAATAATGGTTACTTGTACATACTGCTGTATACTGTAAGTCTAAGAATAATGGTTATTTGTACATACTGCTGTATACTGTAAGTCTAAGAATAAAGGTTACTTGTACATACTGCTGTATACTGTAAGTCTAAGAATAATGGTTACTTGTACATACTGCTGTATACTGTAAGTCTAAGAATAATGGTTACTTGTACATACTGCTGTATACTGTAAGTCTTAGAATAATGGTTACGTGTACATACTGCTGTATACTGTAAGTCTAAGAATAAAGGTTACTTGTACATACTGCTGTATACTGTAAGTCTAAGAATAATGGTTACTTGTACATACTGCTGTATACTGTAAGTCTAAGAATAAAGGTTACTTGTACATACTGCTGTATACTGTAAGTCTAAGAATAATGGTTACTTGTATATACTGCTGTATACTGTAAGTCTAAGAATAATGGTTACTTGTACATACTGCTGTATACTGTAAGACTTAGAATAATGGTTACTTGTACATACTGCTGTATACTGTAAGTCTAAGAATAAAGGTTACTTGTACATACTGCTGTATACTGTAAGACTTAGAATAATGGTTACTTGTACATACTGCTGTATACTGTAAGACTTAGAATAATGGTTACTTGTACATACTGCTGTATACTGTAAGTCTAAGAATAATGGTTACTTGTACATACTGCTGTATACTGTAAGTCTAAGAATAAAGGTTACTTGTACATACTGCTGTATACTGTAAGACTTAGAATAATGGTTACTTGTACATACTGCTGTATACTGTAAGTCTAAGAATAATGGTTACTTGTACATACTGCTGTATACTGTAAGTCTAAGAATAAAGGTTACTTGTACATACTGCTGTATACTGTAAGTCTTAGAATAATGGTTACTTGTACATACTGCTGTATACTGTAAGTCTAAGAATAAAGGTTACTTGTACATACTGCTGTATACTGTAAGTCTAAGAATAATGGTTACTTGTACATACTGCTGTATACTGTAAGTCTAAGAATAAAGGTTACTTGTACATACTGCTGTATACTGTAAGTCTAAGAATAAAGGTTACTTGTACATACTGCTGTATACTGTAAGTCTAAGAATAATGGTTACTTGTACATACTGCTGTATACTGTAAGTCTAAGAATAATGGTTACTTGTACATACTGCTGTATACTGTAAGTCTTAGAATAATGGTTACTTGTACATACTGCTGTATACTGTAAGTCTTAGAATAATGGTTACTTGTACATACTGCTGTATACTGTAAGTCTAAGAATAAAGGTTACTTGTACATACTGCTGTATACTGTAAGTCTTAGAATAATGGTTACTTGTACATACTGCTGTATACTGTAAGTCTAAGAATAAAGGTTACTTGTACATACTGCTGTATACTGTAAGTCTTAAAATAATGGTTACTTGTACATACTGCTGTATACTGTAAGTCTAAGAATAAAGGTTACTTGTACATACTGCTGTATACTGTAAGTCTAAGAATAAAGGTTACTTGTACATACTGCTGTATACTGTAAGACTTAGAATAATGGTTACTTGTACATACTGCTGTATACTGTAAGACTTAGAATAATGGTTACTTGTACATACTGCTGTATACTGTAAGTCTAAGAATAATGGTTACTTGTACATACTGCTGTATACTGTAAGTCTAAGAATAAAGGTTACTTGTACATACTGCTGTATACTGTAAGACTTAGAATAATGGTTACTTGTACATACTGCTGTATACTGTAAGTCTAAGAATAATGGTTACTTGTACATACTGCTGTATACTGTAAGTCTAAGAATAAAGGTTACTTGTACATACTGCTGTATACTGTAAGTCTTAGAATAATGGTTACTTGTACATACTGCTGTATACTGTAAGTCTAAGAATAAAGGTTACTTGTACATACTGCTGTATACTGTAAGTCTAAGAATAATGGTTACTTGTACATACTGCTGTATACTGTAAGACTTAGAATAATGGTTACTTTTACATACTGCTGTATACTGTAAGTCTAAGAATAAAGGTTACTTGTACATACTGCTGTATACTGTAAGTCTAAGAATAAAGGTTACTTGTACATACTGCTGTATACTGTAAGTCTAAGAATAAAGGTTACTTGTACATACTGCTGTATACTGTAAGTCTAAGAATAATGGTTACTTGTACATACTGCTGTATACTGTAAGTCTAAGAATAATGGTTACTTGTACATACTGCTGTATACTGTAAGTCTAAGAATAAAGGTTACTTGTACATACTGCTGTATACTGTAAGTCTAAGAATAATGGTTACTTGTACATACTGCTGTATACTGTAAGTCTAAGAATAATGGTTACTTGTACATACTGCTGTATACTGTAAGTCTTAGAATAATGGTTACGTGTACATACTGCTGTATACTGTAAGTCTAAGAATAAAGGTTACTTGTACATACTGCTGTATACTGTAAGTCTAAGAATAATGGTTACTTGTACATACTGCTGTATACTGTAAGTCTAAGAATAAAGGTTACTTGTACATACTGCTGTATACTGTAAGTCTAAGAATAATGGTTACTTGTACATACTGCTGTATACTGTAAGTCTAAGAATAATGGTTACTTGTACATACTGCTGTATACTGTAAGTCTAAGAATAATGGTTACTTGTACATACTGCTGTATACTGTAAGTCTAAGAATAATGGTTACTTGTACATACTGCTGTATACTGTAAGACTTAGAATAATGGTTACTTGTACATACTGCTGTATACTGTAAGTCTAAGAATAAAGGTTACTTGTACATACTGCTGTATACTGTAAGACTTAGAATAATGGTTACTTGTACATACTGCTGTATACTGTAGGACTTAGAATAATGGTTACTTGTACATACTGCTGTATACTGTAAGTCTAAGAATAATGGTTACTTGTACATACTGCTGTATACTGTAAGTCTAAGAATAAAGGTTACTTGTACATACTGCTGTATACTGTAAGACTTAGAATAATGGTTACTTGTACATACTGCTGTATACTGTAAGTCTAAGAATAATGGTTACTTGTACATACTGCTGTATACTGTAAGTCTAAGAATAAAGGTTACTTGTACATACTGCTGTATACTGTAAGTCTTAGAATAATGGTTACTTGTACATACTGCTGTATACTGTAAGTCTAAGAATAAAGGTTACTTGTACATACTGCTGTATACTGTAAGTCTAAGAATAATGGTTACTTGTACATACTGCTGTATACTGTAAGACTTAGAATAATGGTTACTTGTACATACTGCTGTATACTGTAAGTCTTAGAATATTGGTTACTTGTACATACTGCTGTATACTGTAAGTCTAAGAATAAAGGTTACTTGTACATACTGCTGTATACTGTAAGTCTAAGAATAAAGGTTACTTGTACATACTGCTGTATACTGTAAGTCTAAGAATAAAGGTTACTTGTACATACTGCTGTATACTGTAAGTCTAAGAATAATGGTTACTTGTACATACTGCTGTATACTGTAAGTCTAAGAATAATGGTTACTTGTACATACTGCTGTATACTGTAAGTCTAAGAATAAAGGTTACTTGTACATACTGCTGTATACTGTAAGTCTAAGAATAATGGTTACTTGTACATACTGCTGTATACTGTAAGTCTAAGAATAATGGTTACTTGTACATACTGCTGTATACTGTAAGTCTTAGAATAATGGTTACTTGTACATACTGCTGTATACTGTAAGTCTAAGAATAAAGGTTACTTGTACATACTGCTGTATACTGTAAGTCTAAGAATAATGGTTACTTGTACATACTGCTGTATACTGTAAGTCTAAGAATAAAGGTTACTTGTACATACTGCTGTATACTGTAAGTCTAAGAATAATGGTTACTTGTATATACTGCTGTATACTGTAAGTCTAAGAATAATGGTTACTTGTACATACTGCTGTATACTGTAAGTCTAAGAATAAAGGTTACTTGTACATACTGCTGTATACTGTAAGTCTAAGAATAATGGTTACTTGTACATACTGCTGTATACTGTAAGTCTAAGAATAATGGTTACTTGTACATACTGCTGTATACTGTAAGTCTTAGAATAATGGTTACTTGTACATACTGCTGTATACTGTAAGTCTAAGAATAATGGTTACTTGTACATACTGCTGTATACTGTAAGTCTTAGAATAATGGTTACTTGTACATACTGCTGTATACTGTAAGTCTTAGAATAATGGTTACTTGTACATACTGCTGTATACTGTAAGTCTAAGAATAAAGGTTACTTGTACATACTGCTGTATACTGTAAGTCTAAGAATAATGGTTACTTGTACATACTGCTGTATACTGTAAGTCTAAGAATAATGGTTACTTGTACATACTGCTGTATACTGTAAGTCTTAGAATAATGGTTACTTGTACATACTGCTGTATACTGTAAGTCTAAGAATAAAGGTTACTTGTACATACTGCTGTATACTGTAAGTCTTAGAATAATGGTTACTTGTACATACTGCTGTATACTGTAAGTCTAAGAATAAAGGTTACTTGTACATACTGCTGTATACTGTAAGTCTAAGAATAATGGTTACTTGTACATACTGCTGTATACTGTAAGTCTAAGAATAATGGTTACTTGTACATACTGCTGTATACTGTAAGTCTTAAAATAATGGTTACTTGTACATACTGCTGTATACTGTAAGTCTAAGAATAATGGTTACTTGTACATACTGCTGTATACTGTAAGTCTAAGAATAATGGTTACTTGTACATACTGCTGTATACTGTAAGTCTAAGAATAATGGTTACTTGTACATACTGCTGTATACTGTAAGTCTTAGAATAATGGTTACTTGTACATACTGCTGTATACTGTAAGTCTAAGAATAAAGGTTACTTGTACATACTGCTGTATACTGTAAGTCTAAGAATAATGGTTACTTGTACATACTGCTGTATACTGCAAGTCTAAGAATAAAGGTTACTTGTACATACTGCTGTATACTGTAAGTCTAAGAATAATGGTTACTTGTATATACTGCTGTAGACTGTAAGTCTAAGAATAAAGGTTACTTGTACATACTGCTGTAGACTGTAAGTCTAAGAATAATGGTTACTTGTACATACTGCTGTATACTGTAAGTCTAAGAATAATGGTTACTTGTACATACTGCTGTATACTGTAAGTCTTAGAATAATGGTTACTTGTACATACTGCTGTATACTGTAAGTCTAAGAATAAAGGTTACTTGTACATACTGCTGTATACTGTAAGTCTAAGAATAATGGTTACTTGTACATACTGCTGTATACTGCAAGTCTAAGAATAAAGGTTACTTGTACATACTGCTGTAATAATGGTTACTTGTACATACTGCTGTATACTGTAAGTCTAAGAATAAAGGTTACTTGTACATACTGCTGTATACTGTAAGTCTAAGAATAAAGGTTACTTGTACATACTGCTGTATACTGTAAGTCTAAGAATAATGGTTACTTGTACATACTGCTGTATACTGTAAGTCTTAGAATAATGGTTACTTGTACATACTGCTGTATACTGTAAGTCTAAGAATAAAGGTTACTTGTACATACTGCTGTATACTGTAAGTCTTAGAATAATGGTTACTTGTACATACTGCTGTATACTGTAAGTCTAAGAATAAAGGTTACTTGTACATACTGCTGTATACTGTAAGTCTAAGAATAATGGTTACTTGTACATACTGCTGTATACTGTAAGTCTAAGAATAATGGTTACTTGTTCATACTGCTGTATACTGTAAGTCTTAAAATAATGGTTACTTGTACATACTGCTGTATACTGTAAGTCTAAGAATAATGGTTACTTGTACATACTGCTGTATACTGTAAGTCTTAGAATAATGGTTACTTGTACATACTGCTGTATACTGTAAGTCTTAGAATAATGGTTACTTGTACATACTGCTGTATACTGTAAGTCTAAGAATAAAGGTTACTTGTACATACTGCTGTATACTGTAAGTCTTAAAATAATGGTTACTTGTACATACTGCTGTATACTGTAAGTCTAAGAATAAAGGTTACTTGTACATACTGCTGTATACTGTAAGTCTAAGAATAATGGTTACTTGTACATACTGCTGTATACTGTAAGACTTAGAATAATGGTTACTTGTACATACTGCTGTATACTGTAAGTCTAAGAATAATGGTTACTTGTACATACTGCTGTATACTGTAAGTCTAAGAATAATGGTTACTTGTACATACTGCTGTATACTGTAAGTCTAAGAATAATGGTTACTTGTACATACTGCTGTATACTGTAAGACTTAGAATAATGGTTACTTGTACATACTGCTGTATACTGTAAGTCTTAGAATAATGGTTACTTGTACATACTGCTATATACTGTAAGTCTAAGAATAAAGGTTACTTGTACATACTGCTGTATACTGTAAGACTTAGAATAATGGTTACTTGTACATACTGCTGTATACTGTAAGTCTTAGAATAATGGTTACTTGTACATACTGCTGTATACTGTAAGTCTAAGAATAATGGTTACTTGTACATACTGCTGTATACTGTAAGACTTAGAATAATGGTTACTTGTACATACTGCTGTATACTGTAAGACTTAGAATAATGGTTACTTGTACATACTGCTGTATACTGTAAGACTTAGAATAATGGTTACTTGTACATACTGCTGTATACTGTAAGTCTTAGAATAATGGTTACTTGTACATACTGCTGTATACTGTAAGACTTAGAATAATGGTTACTTGTGTATACTGTTGTATACTGTAAGACTTAGAATAATGGTTACTTGTACATACTGCTGTATACTGTAAGACTTAGAATAATGGTTACTTGTATATACTGTTGTATACTGTAAGACTTAGAATAATGGTTACTTGTACATACTGCTGTATACTGTAAGTCTTAGAATAATGGTTACTTGTACATACTGCTGTATACTGTAAGACTTAGAATAATGGTTACTTGTATATACTGTTGTATACTGTAAGACTTAGAATAATGGTTACTTGTACATACTGCTGTATACTGTAAGTCTTAGAATAATGGTTACTTGTACATACTGCTGTATACTGTAAGACTTAGAATAATGGTTACTTGTACATACTGTTGTATACTGTAAGTCTTAGAATAATGGTTACTTGTACATACTGCTGTATACTGTAAGTCTTAGAATAATGGTTACTTGTACATACTGTTGTATACTGTAAGACTTAGAATAATGGTTACTTGTACATACTGCTGTATACTGTAAGACTTAGAATAATGGTTACTTGTACATACTGCTGTATACTGTAAGTCTTAGAATAATGGTTACTTGTACATACTGTTGTATACTGTAAGACTTAGAATAATGGTTACTTGTATATACTGTTGTATACTGTAAGACTTAGAATAATGGTTACTTGTACATACTGCTGTATACTGTAAGTCTTAGAATAATGGTTACTTGTACATACTGCTGTATACTGTAAGACTTAGAATAATGGTTACTTGTACATACTGCTGTATACTGTAAGTCTTAGAATAATGGTTACTTGTACATACTGCTGTATACTGTATGACTTAGAATAATGGTTACTTGTATATACTGTTGTATACTGTAAGACTTAGAATAATGGTTACTTGTACATACTGCTGTATACTGTAAGTCTTAGAATAATGGTTACTTGTACATACTGCTGTATACTGTAAGACTTAGAATAATGGTTACTTGTATATACTGTTGTATACTGTAAGACTTAGAATAATGGTTACTTGTACATACTGCTGTATACTGTAAGTCTTAGAATAATGGTTACTTGTACATACTGCTGTATACTGTAAGACTTAGAATAATGGTTACTTGTACATACTGTTGTATACTGTAAGTCTTAGAATAATGGTTACTTGTACATACTGCTGTATACTGTAAGTCTTAGAATAATGGTTACTTGTACATACTGTTGTATACTGTAAGACTTAGAATAATGGTTACTTGTACATACTGCTGTATACTGTAAGACTTAGAATAATGGTTACTTGTACATACTGCTGTATACTGTAAGTCTTAGAATAAAGGATACTTGTACATACTGTTGTATACTGTAAGACTTAGAATAATGGTTACTTGTACATACTGCTGTATACTGTAAGACTTAGAATAATGGTTACTTGTATATACTGTTGTATACTGTAAGACTTAGAATAATGGTTACTTGTACATACTGCTGTATACTGTAAGTCTTAGAATAATGGTTACTTGTACATACTGCTGTATACTGTAAGACTTAGAATAATGGTTACTTGTACATACTGCTGTATACTGTAAGTCTTAGAATAATGGTTACTTGTACATACTGTTGTATACTCTAAGACTTAGAATAATGGTTACTTGTATATACTGTTGTATACTGTAAGACTTAGAATAATGGTTACTTGTACATACTGCTGTATACTGTAAGTCTTAGAATAATGGTTACTTGTACATACTGCTGTATACTGTAAGACTTAGAATAATGGTTACTTGTATATACTGCTGTATACTGTAAGACTTAGAATAATGGTTACTTGTACATACTGCTGTATACTGTAAGACTTAGAATAATGGTTACTTGTACATACTGCTGTATACTGTAAGACTTAGAATAATGGTTACTTGTATATACTGTTGTATACTGTAAGTCTTAGAATAATGGTTACTTGTACATACTGCTGTATACTGTAAGACTTAGAATAATGGTTACTTGTACATACTGCTGTATACTGTAAGACTTAGAATAATGGTTACTTGTACATACTGCTGTATACTGTAAGACTTAGAATAATGGTTACTTGTACATACTGCTGTATACTGTAAGACTTAGAATAATGGTTACTTGTACATACTGCTGTATACTGTAAGTCTTAGAATAAAGGTTACTTGTACATACTGCTGTATACTGTAGTCTAAGAATAAAGGTTACTTGTACATACTGCTGTATACTGTAAGACTTAGAATAAAGGTAACTTGTACATACTGCTGTATACTGTAGTCTAAGAATAAAGGTTACTTGTACATACTGCTGTATACTGTAGTCTAAGAATAAAGGTTACTTGTACATACTGCTGTATACTGTAGTCTAAGAATAAAGGTTAGTTGTACATACTGCTGTATACTGTAGTCTAAGAATAAAGGTTATTTGTACATACTGCTGTATACTGTAAGACTAAGAATAAAGGTTACTTGTACATACTGCTGTATACTGTAAGTCTTAGAATAAAGGTTACTTGTACATACTGCTGTATACTGTAAGACTTAGAATAAAGGTTACTTGTACATACTGCTGTATACTGTAGTCTAAGAATAAAGGTTACTTGTACATACTGCTGTATACTGTAGTCTAAGAATAAAGGTTACTTGTACATACTGCTGTATACTGTAGTCTATGAATAAAGGTTACTTGTACATACTGCTGTATACTGTAGTCTAAGAATAAAGGTTACTTGTACATACTGCTGTATACTGTAAGACTAAGAATAAAGGTTACTTGTACATACTGCTGTATACTGTAGTCTAAGAATAAAGGTTACTTGTACATACTGCTGTATACTGTTAGACTTAGAATAAAGGTTACTTGTACATACTGCTGTATACTGTAGTCTAAGAATAAAGGTTACTTGTACATACTGCTGTATACTGTAGTCTAAGAATAAAGGTTACTTGTACATACTGCTGTATACTGTAGTCTAAGAATAAAGGTTAGTTGTACATACTGCTGTATACTGTAGTCTAAGAATAAAGGTTACTTGTACATACTGCTGTATACTGTAAGTCTAAGAATAAAGGTCACTAAGTCTTGTATATACTGCTCGTGTTTCCTCTCCCTTAATTTACATTTGTTAACGTTGAAATTAAGGCAAATTGATCGACTAATATAATTATACTCAATATTAAAATCAACGAATCAGGCTAGCTGATAAATTATGGTTTATTTCTTACTCATTAGGCACTAAGGCCCATTTGATAAATATGCTGTAATTTTTACAAATACGAATTACAGATACGGTTATATATCTGAATATAAAATTTATAATCATCGTAATTTTATAATCAGGCTATAAAACCAAACTCAATAAATATTTACATTTTTTGGGCTATAAAATACAACACACTTCACAACTTCAACCCTTTATGCGCTAATACACTTCAAAGGACTTTATCCTACGTGTGAATTATCTTAACAATTTGGAAAAGTGTTTTACGAGAAGTAAACTAGGTTCGCAACTTCAAATCTGAACGGACCCCCGCTAATAGATATTTGTATACATAAGAACCGATACATTTATACAGATATAAGATGTAAAACCAATCTAATTCAACATTCTTGTAAGCAATTTTAAGTCGACCGACATTGATGTTTTTAATCATATTCAAAGCCAGTATGAAGTTATTAGTTTAATACTGGTCCAATGTTGAGTAGTCGCTGAAAGATACATCACAAACTTCATCTTCCTCTGACCTCCTGTTTGTCTGCCTGTTCGTCCGTCCGTCTCTCCGTCCGTTGTTAGTGCATTTGACAATGGTTGCGAACTAAATGGTTTATCTTCTATCGAACCCCTTTAATTTCCTCCTTCCTTTTTTCCCAAAAGGGCCAAATTCTTCGTCCACTTTCCTTCAAGTTATTTTGTTTTAACTCGACATCTCTTCAAGCAGGTCAACACAAGCGAAATCGTGAACCCTCAATTCAACTTCTCTTCAATATTACTTTGATAATAATAATGATAATAATGATGATAGTGATAATGATGTTGATGTTGATAATAATAATGATGATGATGATAATGATGATGTTGATGATGATGATGTTAATAATGATGATGTTGATGCCGATGATGATGATAATAATGATAATAATGATAATAATGATGATGATAATGATGATAATAATGATGATGTTGATGCCGATGATGATGATAATAATGATAATAATGATAATAATGATGATGATAATGATGATAATGATGATAATGATGATAATAATGATGATGTTGATGCCGATGATGATGATAATAATAATGAAATATGATGATGATAACGTGAATAAGCATTCAGATAATAATAACAATACAGAAATAATAACAACGTAATTACCCGAACAGAGCGGTTCATCTAATATCTAGCATAACTCAAATATAACCTGAACATGGCTGGGCTCAAACCCAGACCTGACCCTTGCGACGGAAGCGCCATTCTGAGTAGTTTATACTGTCACTGACAGTGCTATCTGTGTCGCCGACACAAATCGGATCTCCTCGGCGTTTGTCTAAAGAAAAGCGCGTATTTCTCAGTTACGGAAATGCCCGATTAGTTACGATTGTGCCGACACTTGTACTTTATTTTCCCACGTTGGTAGTTCGGTGTTGATAAAAGGTACAATGACGCACGTTTCATGACATAATAACTTTGATAAACATAAAGCATTATTCAATATTATTATCATACGCCCATTTATTGCTTAGAACGTCAAGAAAGATAATTTTCATGTTTAATTTGAACCACTTCATCAAGTACGTGTCAATTAACGCGTAGAATTAACAAGCGTTTGAATACACAGATGAATTGAATAAACGAGCGTTTGAACTCATTGAGGACTAGGCCCGATAAGCGTCTGAATACACTGATGACTAGAATTAAAAAGCGTTTGAATACATCGAGTAGTGTTCGGATTGTGCCAAATTCAAAAGCTTTCAATTGAAGAGATGTTCAAACCTATCTTCAAGAAGTAACTCGGTTAATTTGTTCTCAAAGCTTTCCTTGTTCGTATCGCGTACTTCAATATTTTCTTATTGAATGAATAGTATAATACAATATTTGATCAGATGTATTTAATATTTTTCTTAATATTGTTAAAGAATGACATGGGTTAAACTTCAATTAACATGCATTAACAAACGGCATTCATGATAAATTTGCACAAGCGACATAAATCCGTCTGTAAGTTTGATATAAAAAAAATCGTCGCTTCTCTGACTGAGAAACGAAATTATGTGCTTTCATAAAAGTGTCAAATTACAACCTACGGAGTTTGTTTACTCGATATTTGATCAATTTCTGATATAAATAAAAGCTGCGATCATTATAGTATTGGTCCCAGATAAAAGTGAAAAATTATGCTCCTTGAGGTAGTCATGTTATATGACCACCGAAAGACTTTAAGATTATTTATACCAATATACGTATACAATTATTTAACAAAATATTTTGTTACCAATGAATTATCTCAATATGATAATCGATATTAGATTTTATGACTGAGTTGTTTAACGTTTGTTTAGATTTAAATTGAGGATACCTATATCGCTTAATAGGTAAGGTTGTGACAAGGAATAAACTGTAGACGCTTTATGTTTAATAGGAGAACACACAAAGCAACTTAGGGCCAGATGTATAAAACTTGAGATTATTTGCCAACTAAAATCTCATTTTCAAATCTCAGTATATAGAGTGTTGTCTGTGCGTAGAAGTGGTCTATATGGGACGGTATCACTGCAACTCCTTAGCTGAATTTGGAGGCCCGTATTGTTTTTCAAAACAGTTTTCTACTCCCTACAACAACAAATCATTGTCGCATGTTATCAGTTGGTAATTAATACAGTACAACCTCTCCAGAGCGGCTCTCCCTTGATAAACAACCTCCCTTCAACAACAATATGATTTTTCCCAATACATGATTTAACTATAACAATCTCTCTAGAGCAACAAGCTCTCAACAACAACATAATTTTGCTACTCCCAACCCAAAGGTGATACTGTACACATTTGCGTAACATTTTGTGGAAAAGTTTTCCATACTGACTTAAGCCTTTCATGAATTTTTTTCTGAAAGTTGAGTTTATCTAGGTTCATAATTGCTGGTCGAATTACACACATTAAATCATTTCATTTGACAAATTGCTTAAGATAATACGCGGGTATACTGTTTCCACGCATATCTAGAGAGGAGAGGATTCAGTCAATGCAATGGTGTCATACTTCACTTTATCAAATAATAATCGAAGAATACAGTCTATTGACAAACATAATTTGTATATATTATAACTAATGCAATCCATATTTACATGTACGTTCAGTATTTTTGACATCGCGAAATTGTATGATAATGTACGCTATTTCAAATACATTCAAGTTTGTACGTGATATTATGCGACTCTTCAATTCTGTTAATTATTTTTTTTAAATCGATAAGGCCTATCCGAACTGTAAAGAATGGAAAACTACATATATGGACATCAATATTGAGACATATGCAATTTTCAAGTCAAAAGCAAAATTCCCAAAACAATTAAATTATTTGACCGTTTGCTCATTACTAAATCATGTCTGTTCGACATTTTTTCGATTTGTGTTGCCTAGAAACGTATTTGAATTGTTCTTGAAACAGAATGTACAAAAACACGACGCATGCTTTCATTTACTGATTTCTTTGAGAGAGGTAGAATTTATCAATTAAGTTATTTGCCATCATGCCCAATAGGTCATTAGTTTTCGCGGTTTACGATTGCCTTTTATTACTAGACAAGACCCAGCGTCCTTATCAATTTCTGTTCAATATCATGCAAAACGGAAAAAAATTCTTTTACGAGAAAGCGATGTTTTTATTCTAGCTACTGTTCTTCGATTTAACCAACTTTATTTGACCTCGCGAAAATACATGATTTTACGCCAGACATCCGATAGAAACCTAATTTTAAAAAATACTATCGGGGCAACGGTTATGTCAAT
Organism: Lutraria lutraria; assembly: GCA_964023205.1. NCBI lineage: Eukaryota > Metazoa > Mollusca > Bivalvia > Venerida > Mactridae > Lutraria > Lutraria lutraria. The sequence continues at coordinate 23,911,407 of OZ026848.1, forward strand.
GTCACACTGTGTTTTTTCTGATATGAGAACTCTAAAGCAAATAGAATGAAGCATATCACAGGTGGTTAACCTGTCATTAATCTAAGCTGGATGATAAAAAAGAGACGGAAAAAATGTAAAGTTGGGAATCGAAAGGATTTCGGAATTAGGACTTTTTATCCAATATTGTTCTAAAGGATTTAAACCATGTGGTAGACTTTCTCATGATACGCATATTGACATAAACAAAATTGTGATACTAGAGCGATATGTATAGAAGTTAGTGACTGGAGTTAAGTAGTTTCTTTATTCGTTTATTTATTAAATCACGTTTATGGAATGCAATTAGATCGTCAGTGATATAAGTCGGAATATCATTTTTGAAGTATTTTCACTCTGCGTTTATTAATTCATTAATATACATAGGGTAAGTATAATCTCATTATATAAGTAAATTTATACACACTTTGTTGGCTTGTCAAAAAACTAAATGAGTTTAAACTGAACTCTTTTAATTGACGTGTGTAATTGAAGATACAATATCAACATAATTGGAACAAAATAGAGAAGTAAAATATCTATTTCGCAGCATATTTATAAACATTTTAAAAGCATATTATAACGATTTAAATTTTGTTTTAAATTTGTGAACTGAGGATGAATTTATTCAAACTGTGGAAATTTTGTTAAAATGTGATTATTGATCTATGTGTATAACTATTTTAAGTTTTATTATAGGATTGTCATTATCAAGATCATTAACATCATGTATCGCACATAACTTTTCTTAAAATAATCTTAAGTTTGGTTTGAAGCATTATCAATTACATTTTTATTATAAAGATATAATAGTTTCATCTTCGTACACCCTGTGAAAAGGAAGGAATGTTTGGTTTTGTTTATAATCTAATGATTGTGAAAATTACTTTTTTCATATACGGAAAATCTTTTAACATACGGGGCGATTGAGGAAAGTAAATGATAATCAGTCAGACGGATACTAGTAGATGTCGAAAAGTTCACAACAGAACAACAAATCCGTGTAGATTTTTAGGAAATATTTATCGCCAGAAAGTGTAACACTCAATGTTTTCAATTTATCGCAATGGTATATCTATACGCAATTTGTCTTCCTAATGGATCACAACATTTAGTAACACAAAACGCTATTTTACATAATATTGTTGCATGCACTTCTATTATTTCGTCAATTTCGTCAATTTCAAAATCATTTGATTGGAAATTGTGCATTCGATCTACAATACAGATGTGTTCAAAGGCGTATCACGCAAATTTAAAAATAACATCCTACAGCTTTTAAAAACAACAAAAAAGTAACAATCAAGAGGCCTATTTGATAAGCCTGGAACACTACGTTAAGCTTTACTTTGAATTAGAACCTTTTGGTGACAAAGACTCGTGATTTATATACGTGAAATATATACGTGATTCTTGTCACGTAATCCAAGAAAGAAACGCCTTTTTATGCAAGTTTTGCTTCCGGTATTCTTCCCTGTTCCCCAAGTAAAAAAGAAGATATTTTTCTCACTATGAGAAAATTTTCCCATAGTTAAAAAAATATTAGAGTTTCACAACGCAAGTCCCCCCCCCCCCCCCATCAAAGGGACCCGATACCTGTTCCCCAAAACAATATAAAAGGATTGAAAGATCACATCATTTTACAAAGTCTGCGACCCCAATGTTGGTGTTTCGTTCTTTTCTTAGGAAAAATATCGTATCCCCTGGCATTGCAGTGGATGATTTCGAGAAAATGTCCACATAATAAACGTGCAGTAAACAGTATATATTTCATTAAAACCATTTCTGTGCTTTTCTAACAATCTGTACTATTTTGACCACTGTTGATTTCATATATGTTTTAAATACTTGGTATATAATCATATAATCATGCAGAATTGTAAGGTGGGCGAGGGATGGTTCCCCGACCATCTCCCACCAATGACGGGAAATAATAAATGGGCTAGATCTACATGAGAAAGCCGAAAAAAAGAAAATGTCCAATGGCGACTCTGCATTCTGAGACTGGTATCAAATTTTGAGTTTAAAAATTTATTTTAATATTACCATAATGAATGTGAACAGACCTACAAAATTTACATGATACAGTGGGTAAGTAGTGGAATGATAGTGAAGTAATTGTTACTTATTTATAATATAAATAACGATTTGAATTTCAAATATTACTGAGAGAATTGATAGTTTTGACAAATATATAACTTAAAATTGTCCACTTTCCTCGAATTCTTGAATTTTATCAAATCAGTGTAGTCGATGAAATATGCAAACTTAAAAAAATGTATATTTCTGCAGCCGACGTATCATAGCGCAACATCGCTGTCATTACAGAGAACTCCTCACACCGGTTACGTCACGCTTTGCTAATATAACTTGTTAATGTACTGATCAAGGGAGGTAACCGCTGCGGGGAGTTTGTCATTACAGATGGGAAGTGACGTCATATGGTCACGTGATTCATGAAAATATGTCCAAAATCGGAACTTCACGGCGTTTGTCTAAAGAAAATGCCTCGGACATAATAGGCAGACCGCCATTTTGTTGTTGTTGTTCACGGGCTACTTTCTATCATGACTGACCCTTGGAATACAATAAAGGAAACAATATGTTCATTTTTCAGTGGGTACTTAATGACCATTTTATCAATCGCAAAACGATAAACAAGTGCACGTTTGAAAGTCCGAAATTCTAGAATGATTCTTGTAAACGATTGACTTGTGTTGAAAAAGTAGTGACCGGAAACCACGTAACCAAAATGTGTAACCCTACATTTACATACGATGCGTTTTCTCAATGACGGGAATGTCCGGGAATGTCCGGGAATGCCCGAGTAGTTACGATTGACATGTCTAATAACTCTCTCGGTTTGTTGATCAAATCGGATATAATAGATTAAAAGAATAAACAGATTGCATTTACGTGTTAAAATAATCGGTTGAACTTTAACAATAGACCAGCTTTAAATGAACCAATAAAACAAGCCGGGGTTTTGAATATACACCACCTACGTCATTTCCGGTATCTCAACTTTCTCCTTATACTGTTTAATTAACAGAATGTGATTCTACGTTATTGGTTATGTTTACGAATGCTCGTTGTCTAACAAGCTGTACAAACGTTTATTAATGTACCTGCATCGATGAATAGATTTTAGTGAGCTTTGAAACTGTAGACCTTTCTCAAACAAGTATAAAGTATTTAATCAACAAGCAAGAGTGACTAAGCTATTCTTGACGCCAGAGAAAAAATTTTTTCGTCGGATTTAACGTCATTTCAAAGTCAACATGATTTCAGTCATAACGTGGCAGACAGTTATCATAACCAGCTTACTGGACTTCATTTAGGCCTTAACCAGTTTTAACCACATTCTATCCACAAGCTACTACCAAGCTACCCCACATATTTCAGAGGTGGAGGTAAATTTAATATATGATGTAATGTCTTCAGTCAAATTTGTCATGGACAGTGTGAGCCTCGCCCGGGGCTCGAATTCGCACTTTTTCAGCAGACGAACGCTGTAACCACTGAGCTAACCGAGCGGCCCACCAAAGAGGAAGGCTTTTAAGAAGTCCGTAGAAAACATGAAGCATCTCTGATAGAATGTCTAGCGGTGTATATATTCTCCTGTATTTTAAACGCTTTAACTTTTTACTAAGTGCAGTACAACCTCTCCAGAGCGCCCCTCCCTTTAAAAACAACAACATGATTTTTCAAAATGCATTATACATATACTATGAATTCAACCTCTCTAGAGCAACAACCTCTCAGCAACAACATAACTTTGCTTTTCCCAAAATGTGTTGCTTTGGAGAAATCGCACTGTAATTCACCCCATAACACTACACTCATTAGAAATAGGGTATAGATAGGACCTGATAGGGACTTTCTCTTTTTATTATAATTATTCTTCAAAGAGAGTAGAATAATATAAACAGTTAGACAGTGGACGTACCGTTCATCGGGTCTGATAAAAAAAGTAAGGATCGTGGGGGGGGGGGAATAAGGGTTGGTTGGATAACCAGAAACAGCAGGGTTTTTTCTTGCCTTATTTGGTTTGTGGTTCGCAAAGGAAACATCGAAAGGCAAACTTTATTGCGAAACACTGTTGTTTAAAATGTCAGATGTTCGAGGCTGAATGTGGCACTATCTCCACTCTAACATTTGTTTGACGATGTTACATCAATGTCTCTGATCACTGATTGACCCATCATGTTGTAAAGAAGGCAGTTATTGAGTGAAGATGATACATGTACTTCATGTAGTTCTGGCTAGATACCCTGCTGTTCTGTTCAGGTCAAATGTTTTTCTTACATGCATGGCTGAAGTTCTATGACTAAACTACACTGTTATTCTATACTGTATCACACACGTAAAGATGTCTGATTCGTGTTTCAAAAAGTTATGATTCGATGCTGTTTTCTATATTTGGAACAAACTTGCAATACCCTTTTTGCAAGCGCCGTTCAGTTTACACATACAATCAGATAGGCGATCACAACCATCTGCGACTACAGGCTACCATGGGACCAACAGCAATTCCTCTGTTCTTTATGCATAGACATAACCCACCAAAATAAACCTCTGAATCTAGACCTACTCTGTGCTAATACCCTGTTTCTCCTCTCCCTTCGTATTGACTTGTCTGATGAGTGTTTTGTCCGAGGCCAGACATATCACAATTAAACCATTAATATTGCGCAAATCATCCGCTTTGTACAGAATTCTCTTTATTCATTGATATGTAAATTATACGTTTTAATGTGTTTGCTGATCGCATTCGAAACGTCCATTTGATAGCTATTCGATATGCGTGTACTGTTTTCTAAAACACCCAATTGTTGACCAGACAATACACTGAAAAGAAACAGCTCTGTTTGATTGCCTTTTTATTTGAAAAAAAAACACGAAAGCTATTGGTAAATACATTGATGTTTTCTTTTGAGCAGACGTACGTTAATTGAACCAGCCGCCTGTTTAATTCAAATTATTTCAGTAGGATTGTCATGGGCTCAATAAAACGTTCCATTCGATATCTTATTGTTAGGTATCATAAAAACGTATTGATAGATCGAGAGATTAATTAAGATTGACAGTCGGTAAATGTTCCCTATTTTGAAATGATATCGAATTCTTCAAAAACACCTAAAAGCACAATGGTGCTATTAAACTTGCGATTGTGGTTAAGTTCGCTTCAATTAAACGGCGTATGGGGAAATTGCGTGGTAACTGTACAAAAAAGGGATGTACAGCGCAACCTCTCCAAAGCAACACCCTTTAGGAGTAGCAAAATTACGTTGTTGTAGAGAGGTTGTTGCTCTAGAGAGGTTAAATTAATAATTAAATCATGCAGTCTGTTGTTGAAATGAGGATGTTGCCTAAGAGAGGATCGCTCTGGAGAGGTTGTTGCTCTGTATATACAAAGTGTGCTTATTGTTTTAAGCCTTTAGTATTCTCCATTTTGAAATATCAATCGATATTAATGATCAGTAGGTTCTGAAAAAAAAAACGAACTGAGCAATTAGACCGTACTTTGTACTCTGCCTGGTGGCGTGTGTTTAGACTTTGACTGTAAAATATAGGCAATAAATACCATGGACACCGACCGTAAAGGTCGCAAAAACGAACGACAAAGGATGGCCAAATGTGACAGTTTTTTTTGTACGAACATTTCCAATATTGTTTCCATCTGGACACATTTCCGTTTACATTTAAGACAACATTGATTTTACGAGTCTTCTGCGCCACAGTGTTTAACCAGCTCAAAGAAACTCAAACATGTTTGGAGTGTTAAAGTTTAAATAATCGTAGATGATGACGGTGGTCCGGTCTACTACTAGGGTGTAAACAGTAGCTGTTCTGCATCTAACGCGTCCGTTTTACTGTCCGAATGTTTTATTATATAATATAAGAATGTTGGAACACTTGGCATAGGTATATCTCTTGTTTTTATAGCTGATTTGTTACCTATATTTTTATGATACTGTTGAGGATAAAAGTGTGTACAAAGGAATTACGCTGCCGTGTGTACCTTTTGTATCTATCTAATTTAGTGGGGAATAAATTAAGATATTTTGACGGCAAGGAAATATTTTACCGTTGGATTTTATTTATTTATTTGAATTGTTTAATGCAGTCTGCTTATTGTGGATAAACTAGTATTGTTCGGCGCGCGAAAGGTGTATGGTAATACATTTGTACAGTCGAATCCTTTGATAAAAATCGATGATAAAATATACTGCATGAAAGAAAACTTTTTTGTCGCAATAAATTAGCATTATAGAAGCTCAATTCGATTTTATTCGAAAAATTGGAGTTGAATATCTTACCAAATTGTCTACAATTATGAAATGGCCTTAGATATTTTTAACACGGCTGTAAAGTATCTATTCAGCCATACATGAGCGACTGGTGCGTGCTTTGAGCAAGGTTTTTGCTGTATTTCACATTAAAAAGGAGTTTAAGTTTCGTTTATGTTATTACAATATAATTTGATCTCCAGAAGGGTGGCTTTTCAAGTAATTTTGGATTTTTAGTTTGTACCGTGTTCTGAATTTCATGTGGTAAGGATTTAACTTGAATTTATCAAAGCGAAATGCTTATACAGCGCAACCTCTCCAAAACAAAACATTTTGGGAGTCGCAAAATTATATTGTTGTTGTTGTTGTTGGAAGTTGTTGCTCTAGAGAGGTTAAATTGATAGTTAAATCATACCGTGGGAAATAAGCATGCTGTTGTTGGAAGGAATTTGTTGTTAAAGAGAGGGCCGCTCTGGAGAGGCTGCGCAGTAATTAAAACTACTAAAGTACTATTTGAGATGTTTTTCATCTGTTTTGTCGATGTATAAATAAAATAAAGAAGACATTTAGAAAACTGGTCCGAACTCCGTAAATATTTGGGTTCTTAAGATCAGATAGTCATACTATTGATAAGGTCGCTAAGGGATTTTTTTCGCTAAGGGATTTTTTTCGATATTCATTTTATGGGTATTTTTTTCAACAATTTATGACGTATCATGATTGTGATTGGTTATTTTTTATTTTTTCGAGCGTTTTATTTTTTTTATAATTTACGACAAACTATATTGCATTACGTTATAAATACTTATCGTAAATTTGTTTAATTTGATACAGCAAATATAGGAGTTTCATTTTTATGACGTGTACAGAAATACTGAACGAGCGATATTCATGTTTTTATATAACAGTGAAACCTGTGTTAGTGGCCAATTCCGAATAAAGACCATCTTGTGTATAAAGGACAATCATTGATTATTAAGAGCAAAATAACATTCGAATGAAGGTCGCCTGCCAATAAGTGTCACATTACTGGTTTGTTTTTCGTACGAGTGGTATCTGTTCACAGGTTTTACTGTTTGAATTTTCGATAAATGAACGAGTATTTTACAGGTAAATGTGTTTACATAAGTTTTTAAACATTTTATAGTTCTTAAAGTCGCCGCTGGACGTAATATTCAGGTGCGTCTGAAAACTCGAGTCTGATTGGTTCGTACTAGTCACGAGTTCAAGATTTGACCAATGGGGAGGCTTCTTATTCAGGCAGTTGTATAAGTTTCGACCTGACCGTGGGACAATATCTGAAATAATTTGAATTCGTCCAAAATTTAAATTAATCTACGTAGTGTGAATATATATCTCAACAATGATAGATTCGAATGTTTTCTTGCCACGAATTACTGATGATTGATTTACAATCTTACACGTAAATAATTTGACAGCACTAATCGGGCCATAATTCGGCTCATCAAATGTTCAAGTGAAATGTGATAGAAAATCCACAATTTGACACGTTTTCTTGGTTCAATCTATCTCGTACCAAAGTACGCCCGTTTGTCTTAATAATGCTATTTAGAATAACAACACTCTGATGATCTGTGAAGATATATCAAAGTTCCCCTTTGTTTTTACTGATGTTACGAAACATACACTTTGAAACAATGACATAAAAAGATTATAAAATGGACTAAAGTCTAAATACTCATTCTTTATAAATACCCATGTCTTTCTCAAACTAACCCTCGTATTTTCAACAAACAGCTAGATGAATTTTATCTTTTTTAATCATAGGCTCGTCCTATTCAATGTGAAGGAGCGACTTAATTATTTTAAAATGCATGCAGATATTGAGACCAGTCGGTTAAATTTACGTACAGTCAAACATGTGAATAAAGATTATCCTTGGGAAAGAAAAAAAATGTGACCTTTATTTTGAAGTGGCCTTTATTCGGAGGTCTATTTGTTCCGAAAAACTAATGGCTGTTTGAAAAAAAGTGTTTTTATTCACGGAGTGGCCTTTTTACCGAGTTGGCCGCTGACACACGTTTGACTGTAATTCAAATGTACCACCCATTGAAAATATGCTCCATCGACACCTTTCTGGCTTGATGTTATTTATTTTAAACCATAATTTGTTTATTTTCCCTTAAGTTAATAGGTTAATTCAACACTGAAAACAATAGGTAGCATTAATTCTTTTAGGGACTATTTAGATAAAGTTTTAGCTAAAACCCGACACAAAATCTTAACCGAACCAGATCCGGTTGTAAATATTTAATTTAAACAGAAGTCGCGTAAGTGACATGGTCGCCTGAATTTTGCTGCTATTGAAATCAGATTAAAGCGCTCTGAAATGGTTAATACACACCGTGTCAAAGTTTCAAACCTTGGATTAAAGTAAATGTGATGATATGTCGATGTTTACATTTTTAAAAGCAATTCGATTAGCTTGTAGTACAAATTTAAAAGGATAGGCCAACCATAAATGTGTCTACACTTTGGTATCCAGTCCCTTATTTTTAAGGGTCGCGTTATCTTGGCAGGTTTCAACATTTTGAAGACCACTCATACATTAAGACACGAACCTTGAGAATTTTCCGCAAAAAGGCCAAATGAAGTCGATTTGGAACCGCATTCGTTAGGACTGAATGGGGCACCATAAACCAATATTCTTTCAAGCATGGCCTTCTTTATACTTATTATTAAAGTTAAGTTTAGATAACTAACAAATCACAGATAGCATATAGATCTTCCTACTTTAAAAGGTCACTTGAGTGATTTGATAGAGCATTTTACAAGCTATGACGTTCGTACCTGATTATAGAATATTTATCTATATATTTGTTTATAGGAATTTTTATCTCTTTATATTTGTTTTAGAAGTTTTGATAGGGTTCAATAGAAAAAAATCTAATCAAAAACAAAGCTACCTACAGGAAAAAAACGTTATTTAAACTTATATGAAAACGAGGTCGTGTTGTTAAAATCTGGGGGCTGGAACTAAACATTTACTCAAGTTGAGATTTATCTCCAATCTCGAACCGCGGGGAAAATGACAGTATTACATCCATACCAGTCTCAGATCATTTGAACCGTTGATAGATCGGAGCCCACAGCATTTTCATATGATAATTTATTAGGGATTACTTTTGGATCAATCTTTGGTTCATTGTAATATCAACAATTTCACAATCACGTAACTTCTGGATCAACCCCCCCCCCCCCCCCCCCCCCCCTAAGTCAGATATCTGTTTCAAATATAAAGTCATGTATTCTTAGTATTTCAATATGACTTTTGGGTTAACATTCGTACTCCTTATTAAAATTTACCCATTAAATGTGTACTAGTAATTCATCAATGTTGTGACATTTGGATCAACCCACAAGTCCGTAAGTATTTATTTCAGTCTCACAACTTTTTTACCAGTCCTCGTATTCTAACTCACTATTACCTATTTCAGGTGTATTGGTAGATATTGTAAAAAATTGCCAACTACTCAGTTGTTATCAAGATGACGTCATCATCAAACAAGGTGAACGGGGAGACAGGTAGGTTTCACGTTTTCTTTTCTTTTTTCACATTCGTTTTAGCAGAAACGGTTTCTGTAGCAACCATCTCAAGATTTAACTGATTGAAATAGACCAGAATTCCATCAATAATAATTGTACATGTACATGTTTACTTTAGTGCCATTGTTAATATTCTTTTACATCATATTCATTGAAATAATAGGAGCTGTGGCAATGCCTATGTATCACACACAAAATATACATGTAGTTATTATTATATACAACCTTATAAAAAATTATAAACGATAAGTAAGAATTTTGTTTAGCTGTCCGATGCTTAAAAGATCAACTCTGTAGATTTCTATTTTTTCAATATCACAAGGTCGAAAACTTTCACTTCACATTTTCGGTCTCCAATAATTGCGAAAGAATTGTAAATTTATAACTCAGTATTGGTAGTCTATGACTGCATGAATATGTCTAAAAATGAATATAAAATCATTATTGTTATATCATAAATGAAGCCTTAGATATTAGTAATGTTTTATGCCATTCGTAACTTCTCATTCATTTCTCTTTTTTTGGTATGCTCCTACGATTCTTCTTTTAATAAACAAAGGCAAAAAAATCAATATCTGGTTTCCACTCACATCCTCAAAATGACAGGGTCGGGAGGTCGGCAGAACTTTTATTGAAATACATGTTTTAGTTCGAAGATACCAAAAAAGACACAATATCTACCAAGAGTTGTCGTTCTTTATCCCTCACTTGCATCTCTGTCAACTTCTGAAAAATAGTTCAAAAACATCTGTTCAAGTCTCCTTAAGTTTCCATCCAATGCTCAAAATCACTCTTTTACCGTAATTACCTTCGACTTCTATGTTTTGTTTGCATTTAAGCAAATTAACTTTGTGATCTACTTACCGAAAATAAACAAACACTTTACGTTTAGAAATAGTGTACTTGATAAACTAAATAATTTCTGCGATTTTCTGATAAATTACATTATTTGTCTCCAATGTATTTTACGAAAGAAATAGTTTCACTTAGTAATACAATTTCTACCATTCGTGGCCTTTATTTCTTGTTATACAAGAATCTTGTAAAACGCTAAGACGCTGACTAAGCGAGGGGTAACGAACTACTACTCTGAGTAGAGATTGAATAAGATAATTATGGACAAAGCAATTGATCGAGACAGAAAAAAGGTCTCAAATCAACAGAAAAAAGTAGGGTCGTCGGATCGGTGGAAACCAGGTCCTTTTTACGCCTGATTTATTTTTATCATATTACATTCATATATGAATAGTTTTTTTCCTGACGTTTGGTAAGTTTAAACCGAAAACCAAAAACGTCACAAAGTGCTGTGCGGAATCCCTTTGTTGTGTTCACAGAAACTAACACTGGAATAAATTCACTTAGATCTACTATGTAGTAAAAACTATTTCAATCAGACACTGTCCGGGCTGTCCGGAAGGTCGGACTTTTATGGTAGTCTGGTTTGACTACTTCTTACATTTGATTTTGATAATTTACTTTGAAATGAATAATATTATACACTTCAGCTTATATCTTGAAACGCATTCTTTGTCCCTACTGGGACTGAAACCCGGCTTGCTACTTACACTTTGACATTTTTTAAGTAAATAAATTTTCCAAAATAGCGTTAGCAAATACAAGATCAGGTCTAGTCTTGTAATGGAATACATGTTCCCAGTCCGGCTATTAGTGGAACTTAGCCAGGTTTGAAACTGGTACCCGTACCATGCATGCAAAGCTCTATCGATTTCTGGGCGTTCCAGAAAAAAACGGGAACCAGTTTATTTCAGAAGTGAACATGATATTATTCTTTGTATTATTTCAATAAGTATATATTAGATCAATTTTGACCTATTTTATGTAGTTATTACGAAGATTTCTGGTAAGTTCATCGAAATAAAAGACACGCCAGTGTATCAATACATGTACTGCATCGCTTTTCCACTAATCACATCAGCTGAGTCGCTTTTTATAGGTCCAGAGTTGTTTTCACTATAACAGTGTGTATCTAATTGTGTGTGCATGACGTTATCTAACTTCTTGTTATGTTTAGATATTAGGAAAATACGCATCAGTTGCATAAATTTACCATTTGAAAAAAAATCTCTGGTACAAAAGACAAATGCATTTAAATTCTGTGTATCTAAATAGACACTACATGTATAAGTAGATGTAAGCTTGGTTATGCCTCGTAATCTGCTAGAAGATGTTGGTATAAATTAAAACTTTGCAGTGGGTTTGTATAAGAGAGAATTCTTACTGATATGTTTAGTATAACATTGAATGTAAAGGTGTCTGGGCTTAGTGTAGACTGACTTACAATAGTTCGTAATTTTAATTCTCAAGTTTTCTAATGTTGTTTAAGAACATATGGATTTCTACATAAAAAAATGTATAATTACGTTTTAGATTATTAAATATTGCTTTAAAATCACTAAGAGTAACCAATAAATGAATCAATATGATTATCACCGCCATCAGAAGCAAGAACAGAATCTTCATTAACGTCAACATGGTCGTCACTATAATCATTATCACAATCATAAACATTACCAACATCATTACCACAAGTACTTTTGTCATGTATACACAAATCATCTTCAATAGCACCACTATCATTTACACCAATATCATCATCTTCAATATCACCACTATCATTTACACCAATATCATCTTCAATATCACCACTATCATTTACACCACCAATATCATCATCTTCAATATCACCACTATCATTTACACCAATATCATCTTCAATATCACCACTATCATTTACACCAATATCATCTTCAATATCACCACTATCATTTACACCACCAATATCATCATCTTCAATATCACCACTATCATTTACACCAATATCATCATCTTCAATATCACCACTATCATTTACACCAATATCATCTTCAATATCACCACTATCATTTACACCACCAATATCATCATCTTCAATATCACCACTATCATTTACACCAATATCATCATCTTCAATATCACCACTATCATTTACACCAATATCATCATCTTCAATATCACCACTATCATTTACACCGATATCATCATCTTCAATATCACCACTATCATTTACACCAATATCATCATCTTCAATATCACCACTATCATTTACACCAATATCATCTTCTTCAATATCACCACTATCATTTACACCAATATCATCATCTTCAATATCACCACTATCATTTACACCAATATCAACGTCAATATCACAACTACCATTTACACCAATATAGCCATTATACATTTCATAACCACCATTGTCGCAGACATCATCGTCTTCAATATCGCATCACCACTACCATTATTATAAATATCATCATTATGAATATCATAACCTTCGTTACCACGGACAACATCGTCTACAGTATCACCACATCCACTACCATTAACGCAGATATCTTCATCTTCAATATCAGTATCATTACGACAGTCATCAACACAATCAGTATACAATATTTTTTATATTAACCATCAATGTCACAACCATCATCGTCTTCAGCATGACCATCCTTGCCGCCCTCACTACCATTTAAAGAAACCTCTTCACCATGACCATCATTACCACTAATACTGTTATCACTAACAACATCTAAGTTTTGACTACGTGTATATCTACTTGTGCACTCGTATTAAACCCTTTTATGATAACATGTTGTGTCTGTAAGATATTCTTTAAGAATTTCCACGAACTTAAGTACATGTACTACATTTGTATATTGTACATATTCTTGTTAACATGTATTGTCAAAATCCATTCATTCGGTTTATTTGGAGTCAGTGATGTATTTTAACTACATATACTGTATCATTCTCTATTGTCTTATCTTATGTAAATTACATGTAAGTTCGTAATATATCAATTATGTCGTCAGAAATGTATTATAATTTAAACTGTCACATTGTCGTCATTTATAACGCTTGCTGTATGTTTTTTAGTGACATTGCTGTTTGTTTTTAACCTTTTCGATGATTTATTTACTAATCTGTGTCAACATTTTGTTCAATATTCAAGCAATTAAAATTACATTACGATTGTCTAGCGGTAATTCAAAAATACCATAATGTCGGCATCTTATTCTGATGCAACGACATATCACCAAAATGTCAACGTATTGATCGAGTTTATTACATAAAAACCATATAATAAGATAAAATATTTTGTTTGAAAAAAAAATTTTTTAATCCAGACAAAAAAATGCTTTCTGGTTTTTAAAGTGTTGAAATTTTAGTTAAATCATAAAGCAGCATATGATATTGTAAGTCGTGTTTCAAATATATTTAATGCTTTTGTGAAACTAACAATCGAAATAAATAAGCACCATATCGTCAACTTTGAAAAGTAAATCATTTGTTTCAATGTTTTGTGTCTAGCTTCTATGTGATTCTGAGAGGTTCAGCGTCGATCTACATTGACCCCAAAATGACAGGGGAAGGTTTGGCTGTCAGTGAAGGCACATTGTCCAGAAAGTCGGACAGGAAGAAAGGAGTAAAGAAGCCACCGAAAGCTCCTGAGTCCGAGGTTTCAATTCTCAGTGGAATGGAAGTTAAAGTGCCTACTGATGAAGCAGAAGAAAAACCGGAAGCTGGAAACGAAATCGATGAGGAGACTGAAGAGAAACCGGAAGAAGATGAGAATGAAACCCAAATGGTTAAAAAGCCCACAAAACCGTTAGCTCCGGTTGACAGAAATAAATTTGGAAAATATATAGCGAATTATGGTAAGGATAACTTTTGATGGAATCAAATAATCATGTCTTGTTTGTGGTGACGTAGCCAAGTTTAATGGACATTTTCATCTGCGTTTTAAACATAAAACTTTGACTATAAGCATTCTTATCCGTTTGTATTTCTAATCAAGTAACAAGATATTATGTGTGCTCTTTCTGTAATATCGGGCCCGGTAGGTCTCAAACAATATTATTAATGTTCTTAGTCTCCAAGTCATACATACCTTTGTCCCTGTCACATATACCCTATTCACTGTCATTTATATACCCCTGTCCTTGACATATACCTCTGTCCTTATCTATATGTATACCCCTGTCCGTATCACATCCACCATTTTTGCTGGCTTATATACCTCTGACCCTGTCACATATACCCTATTCCCTGTCATTTATATACCCCTATCCTTGCCATATAGCCCTGTCCCTATCTATACGTATACCCCTGTCCATGCCACATACACTCCTTTCGCTGTCACATATACCACTGTCCCTGTCCAGATACCCCTGTTTCTGTCACATTCTGTCCCTGGCACATACTAGTATACCCATGTCCCTATCAAATATACCTTTGTCCCTGTCAAATATACCCCTTGTGCGTGTCACATGATACTACATTTGTATATGAACATGCTTCTTGTGTTTATCGTTTGTAGGTGTTGGAGCATCATTTGGAGAACTTGCACTCGTGAATCAAGATGCATTTCGGAACGCTTCTATTATTGCCGATGAAGATACTGATATGATTGTGATCGATCGTGAATTGTTTGAAAGATCTCTACAGGTAAGACAAGATATTGGGCAAGTTCAAAGGTCGTAGTTCAAAGATAATGGTTCAAATGTTCGTGCTTTCGGAAACGCACATATTTTAAAAGCATTGTCAATCAATTCAACGCATGCAAAACCCACAAACTGGTGAGTCGGATAGATGAAGCAGATAATAAGAAACATAGTGAACCCCGAGTTGACAGCCACCTGTAAATAAAGGTTAAAATGTGAGGAGGCCACTCTCTAATCGATACTATAAACTTGATACCCCCCTGAATGAATGTCTTATATTTTCTTTCCTTTGGTGCCATGGTGACGTTTGTTCCCAGATTTATTCATTTTTGTACATCAAACCAGAAATGAATAATAACTGCAGAACTAGACTGACCTGAAAATTTGAACAGAACTTAACTATGCTCGATACAACGTCACATGACTTTACTGTATTGACACAAAGCTTTGTTACACCCACCCACAGACATTAAATACACCAACACACGTTTTGATCGCATAAAAATAACACGCCTGTGATTATGCAATTTTCCTAAATATCACGAACGCAAATATTTGTTATAGCTGTTGGTAATAGTTCGATAGCGTCATTAGGCCTGAATTTTGAATTGTAAATAAATTAAGAAATTTCCACTGCGTTGTGAAGTTCATAAAGATCAGATAATGTAAATACAGTAAAACTTATAGGAGAAACATGTGAACAAATCCTACACTTCCAAACAATTGTGTCGACTAAGTCTAAAAAAGTCAAAGTGCTGGAAGGTCTTGTTGCTTCTCTACTTTCGGATTTGTTTAGCCTTTGTTTACAGGTTTGACTTGTCAGTAAACTATGTTATCAGCCAACTTCGAATAAAGACAACCCTGTGAATAAAGGCCATTCTTTATAAAAAATGTCATTGATTATTTAGAACACAATCTGTTTTACGAATAAATACAACCTGTTGATAAAGGCTTAATTATGTATTTCCAAACTATGGTCTTTCTTCTCAAGCATGTTTGTACATCAAAGTCAAATAAGCTATGGTTTCTTCGGGAATTTTAGGATAAAATACTGTTGTAAAAGCCGTACCTGGTAACAAGTCGCCATGGAGACCGCTAACTTTTTGTACCTTTTGCAGGAAGAGCAAGAAGCAAGATACGAAGAAATTCGGTCATTTATCAACGAACACCCATTCTTTAAAGACATGAACACAAGGTTTAAGAAATTGTTAGAAATGAGTATAAGAAAAGAGAGATACATATTTGATACCAATATAATACGACAGGGCGACCCAGTTGTTGGATTACATTTCATCATCAGGTAAAAATCAAAGCACTGAAAGCTTGCATTTCTGGGATCTTATTTAAGTGGTTTTGTCATACTTTAAAATAAAAACACATCTTCAAGAGAAACTGTCATTATGCACTGATGTAATGCTAAAAGCGCCATCTGCTTTACCAAGTATACAATATGTTATATAATATACTCGTAGAGTGCAACCTCCCCAAAGCAGCACCATTTGGGAGAAGCGAAATAATGCTGTTATTGAGAGGTTGTTGCTCTAGAGAGGTTAAATTTATAGTTAAAGTGTGCAGTAGGAAAACAGCATACTGTTGTTGCAGGGAGGTTGTGGCTCAAGAGGGTCGCTCTATATAGGTTTAACTGTATGGGCTAATTTGATTGTTCATTTTTTGTTTTAGCGGAAGTGCAAATATCAGCATACAGCCAAAGAAACACGTTAGTCAGTATCCACATTTATGGCCGTTCGAAGCCGGAGTAGATCAAATAGCGATTGAATTCGAACACTTAAGGTATGGAATATCGTCTTCAAGTTGCATTTTTTATTCACATGTCATTTCTGATTTTTCATATCATTTACACTGCATTGTAAAATGTGATTATCTGCACGGGTCTGCTTGAAGATTTTAACTTGACCAGCTTATGGATGATGTGTTTTTTCCAGATCTTGCGCAATATATAACTTACTTACTTATTCTTTCATATACACGTACATTGTTTAATATGTGCTCTTATTAACAATAACCAACCCATTAAGATTTATTTTGAAGTTGAAAACGGTTTAATGAATAATGAAAGTCAAAACTACCTTTATCTAAGCACGCGCAGTCATTTTCATCGTTATGAGGCGATACTTAAAATAATGTATTTTCTTAGCACATCTATGATTCATGTATCCGCACCGAACATCTTAACGCTTGCATGACTTGACTGTTTGCTGAAGCCTAGAAAAGTCATGTGTACGGTAACATGACCAAAAAGATGAGGTAAATTGCTTTCTTTATAAACATACGAGGGTCTATCGCACGTTCGTCCTCAAATATGTTCGTACTTTTGCTGAATATTGCTGTTAAAAACTTTAAGGTTGGCGCCAAAACATAGGTTCGGTCAGGTAACCGCAAACAAGACATTTTTGGCCGAAGTGCAAGAGCTCTTGAGGCTGTGCAAATGATATCGGTCGCCGTAGTACGTAAAGCTTTTAGTATTGATTTCTCACCTATATTATTCCGTTAACATTCACTTACTTTCTGATGCATATCTGTTTTACACATTTCCAACAGGGTTATGAGGTTTGTATTGTATAGACAGTTTTTTATTCATTTTTTTTCTTTTTGAATTGTATACATATATTTTTGTTCATATTCAGTTTCTTTTGTTTTGAGATGTGCATTTTATTAAGTTCGTCTCTGGACGTTTGGTTTAAACGCCATAATTCAGTAACTCAAAATTGATATTTCAGTCCATCAAGACATTATTAAGCCAAAACATTCCTATTTCCGGTTTGAATCGAAATCAATTTCGATGTACCAGTTATCGAACTGTTACCAGTGTTGTCGTTCGTCGCGCCTTAGAGATTGTCATTTTATATGAAATTACATTCAGTTTCCAATTTAATTAATAAGACAATAAAAATATATATATCATTTTGATACATGTTCTGCGGTCAGCAGTAAAACCTCGATTATCCGAATTGACTCGGTAATGATTATTATTGGGACCAGTTAATCGGATAACACAATTCGGATAATCGATGTGATTTATATCAAAATATTTAGTGAAAATCGGAATCAATTTCGGGCTAAGCAAGTTTTTCGGAAAATGTTTTGTCGTAAAATAGGGTATCTGCTTTATTTTACCCCCCCCCCCCCCCACTCCAACCATTTTCATCATTATTATTAAACGTATTATCATTTTTTTATTATTATATTCTCGTTTTGTTTTTACCCATATCAATAGCATTATATCATTTGTTGCTTTACATATATATGTATCATTATTTTCTTTTTTACATATACTTCAAAAGAATTTAACTTTTCAACTTTTATTCTTCATTCATTTGATTGTTTACAGTATATTAGATATAAATGGAAATAATTGAATAATGTTTTATTAATATGTTTTGCAATTAAAGAACAATTCTTGATATATTAACACTGTATTATCAACCTGGCTTTATAATAATCAGAACGTCATACATATACATTACATGCTTTCATATTATCACGTACAGTAAACCCTCGATAATACGAATACCTGTGGGACCATAGAAAATAACCTTCTTATATACCGTGGATATCAGGTTGAAATGTATGAGATATACTGAACACCAGGCAAAACATTATTGGTAAAAACTAATGAGATGGTCGTAATATTGGGGTGGCCATTAAACGAGGTTTTACTGCACATACCTGCTGTTTTACTTTTGATGTCGAATAAAGTCTTGTGTACATGTACAAGTGTATTTACTTATAAGGCATTAAGCAGAATCATTAATAAATGTATTTCCATTAAAGACAATTACATATTGATATTAACTTTCGGAATTTTATTCACCTAAAACATACATGAAAATGATGTGGGTTTTTTTCCATTTAAAAAGTTCGGTCTGTGGTTGCACTTAACTTAGTTGGTACAAAATTTAGTGCTTAAATCAGTCATTTAGTAGAAAAGCCTACACGATTATTGACAAGGCTGCAGTCATTCTTGTTATACAACATTTGATAATAGAAACCAAAAATGATATATTATACGTCGAAGGAGAGCTCGAAGGAGCGATTAATGTAACAGCAAATACTGTATAACAAGTAATGCTACATTTCTTTGCTTTGTTGACAGAGAAGCACGACGGGCAGCCATATTAAGAAAATACGAGGACCCGTCTGTATGGGAAACCAAACCAGAAGAGCTGGTGATTCGTAGGGAGCAGGGATATGCCGCCATTGAGAGAAAAATGAAAGAAAACCATATAAACTTATGTTCTGTTCAAAACAGAGAAGTTATAGGCGACTTAGAAATGTTATGTAGTTTAGGGTGAGTGATAAAAGGATTTATTCAATTTCTTAAAAGATATGGAGCTTATTTATATAAATCATATTTCGACTACCCTTTGGCGACCGTTGAAAAGAAATTGTACAAAATACCACAATCAACAGAAATGTCATTTTAAAAGCGCAAACTGATCAAAATTTAATTGCTATGACCCTCAAGAGCACAATCAGTGGCAGTAAGAAAGACCTGAGACACACAGTGCCCTGCACCTTGATATTGACCTCCGTTTCAAACCAAGGACCACAAAATCAGACATAAAATGTATTTTAAGTAAAATCTCCGCTTACCACACAAATTGGACAAGAAAAATCAAACTTGCATTAAATTCTTCGATGAATTAACAAAATATTCTTATAATTAAATACTAGTATTAACTTTTTTCCAGAACTTATTTACAAACCGTTAGATGTACTTCAGACACGCACTGCTTCGTTCTGGATACGAAAAACTTTGAACGCCTGATCGGTAAGAAAAACAACGCACAAACCATGGATATCATGCGAGAATATGTAAAAAGTAAACTCCATACACGTATGCAAATGAGGAATGCCGACCTTATACCGTTGCTAGGATATCTACATCAGCAACTGACAGAACAATCCATTCCGCCGCGGAAACGTGTAAGTTGATTTTCGGTTATTGTGTTTCCCTGCCACTGGTTTATGCGATAAGAAAGCTGAGGAACCATCTTCAGATCGAACTCAATATGTTAAGATATCGATAATTGGTTAACAGTTAAAGTTCTGTTTCTCTGACGCTGGTGAATGCAATACGAAAAGCTGTGGAACCAATTTCAGACCGACCGCAACATGACGCAATTATCGGCCATTTCCGTCAATCATCTTAACTTGAATTAGCCTTGTTAAACAATCTGATTTAGCCTAAAATGATACCCGGCTTTGTATTATTGAACAGGCATTATGGAGTACTGTAATATCTGGAATGTTGCTTATTTACAGGTGGAACCATTTAAAACATCAAAGACGCTACCTGGTGTTGATGAGGAAATGCAGCATTTGTTACAGTACTTCCGGGATGGGAAGGAAGTGGTTCTCATTAAACCATGTGTTCCGGGTTAGTATATTGAAAAATACATACATGGACTTATCGTCCTTCTTTCAACAGTCCAATTTTAACGACATGATTTATTTATGACTTATTCATGTAGTTGTACTCTGCATCAGACGTCCAATGAGTTCAGCTGAATATCTTTCTTGCAATTAAGAATGTTGACCATATAATTGTAGCAAACAAGATCCAGTCCTTACCCTTCAGTGACGTATTTGAGCGATGCTTCATTGACAATTATCTTATTAGTAATCCATTCATATCCCTTTAGCCAAGATGTTCACATTGTCTTCATTAGGTACAAATATTAATGAAAATGTGTCTTGTATTTCATTGATATCTTGTAATCGAGTTTATCTCCGACCCAAAGTCGTTAATACTGCTCAACTGTATTCGCAACGGATAACTTTCTGGTCTCCATTAAACCATAACTTGCGATGAACAAATTATTAAAGAAACGCAAAACGTAACCTTATTTCTTACAGGCGTTGTTTACTATCACGAACTCATGCAAGAAAAAGCCAAGCAGCGAGCTATGCAAAGGAAAGCAAGCAAAGCTAATGGCGAGATTAAAATAGGCTCAATGCATAAATCAAGACAGAAAAGGCAACCGAGAAGTATGCTTCAGATACGGGAATCACTTAAACAAATGATGGAAGCAGAGGTTATAGGTAAGGAACGTACGAAGTAATGATGTCCGAACCACTGTTACGCGTCACTTTCAGTATGTACTAAAAAAGTAGATAGTGTAATGGATGCCTTTGGACCAAAGAAATAGCAAATAAAACATTACTGAATATTTATTGAAATCATGAGCAATTCTCTTTTTGTAAAGGAAGGTTTTGCAAACATTATTTCTTCAAAAATCTGTTCGAACATTTCATCTACGTATGATAAGGTATCGGTAATACCATTACATGTATTGGTATCAAGAAACCAGCCTGTTTATGTATGCCCCATTTACAATTACATGTAGTTCGGTTACACAGTCATCCTCATGTGAAAAACTTTGAAAAGTGTTGGTTCCATTCCACGTATTAGAAATTAACTACATTGTGTTCATATTTTTATTTACATTTTCTTCATTCTTGTCAAAAGAGATGGAAACGAAGAAATTCAGAAAAAAGAAGCCAAGGAACATGAGAGACTCTAAGTCATACAAAGCCGAGAAGGCAAGAGAAAAGAAAATGCCCAAATCTCCAAAGACACTTATTGAAATGACAAAAGACATTCCGTTTGGAAGTGATTCGAACATTAACAAAGAAACGACCACTGACTCTGAAACGTTTACTAAGAACGGTGAAAAGCCGGACAGTGCTCAAAGCACTGTTGAATCCCCAGGGGTTACCAATTTAGGAACAATGCAAAATTTGCCAAAATCTACTCCACCTGTATTTGTAACGGAATTGGCAAAGGAATCTGAACTGAAGCTACCTGCAATTCGTGAAGAAAATACTCAAGACAATTTGTTTGAAAACGCTAATGCAGAATCAGTGAATAGTAATAGACATACAGATAAAGACAATGGAGTTGTTGAATCGACGGACAGAAGCAGTAGAATGAGTCAAAAGACTGTACCAAGATCTACCAGCAATACTCCCAAAAAATCCACTAAAGGGTCAAAAAGCCCAACAACCAAAGAACAAGTTCTTCCACCTATTGAAAACAATGTAAACACACCTACTCCAACTGTCCCGAAGGAGGACACTGCTCCCGCGTCAAACGGTCCTGTGCCAAAGCTTCCAATGCTCAGTGATAGCCAAGTCAGTTTAAATCAGGGACAAGGTACAACTCGAACGGAAGACAGTTCAGTATCTTCGCACTGGGAAACAGCAATTACATTCGTAAACCAAAGAGTTCAGGAGCGAATGACGAAAGTAAGTCTCCCTTAGAACATAAAATGTTTTTCATAAATCTCATGATAAGCTTGTACTTTACGTTCGCTTATTCCACGACGGACTTAGTTTTTGTTTTGACCAATTTGTCATCTTTGTATGGAAATATTGACCATATGTCGAAAATTGTTTGTCTAAATATTCGCCTACGGCTTTAGAAGCTATGGTTGGTGTTGTGGATTCAAGATCTTCCTAGCATAGATATTGTAGATGTTTATAAACTAAAATTAATTATAAAACACGTCATTCTCAGCAAAAGAGAAATTGTCTTTTTAGTGTTGGTGCAAAAATCATGCCATCGAACTTATATGATACTATAGTATACTGTCAACGATTTGAAATGTCATCTTTAACAAACGTACTGAAAAATAATTGTTATTGTTTAAAACACGTTTTGGTAGGTTTTTGACCTGAAAACTGAGAAATTAAGTTTATTGACCTTTTGGTAAACTCTATTTTTGTTGTTTCAATACTTGTACAAATTCAGCACCACTTGTATAAACATTGGGTAAATTTAACTTCTGGGTTAATTGGCTGCATTTGCTGTATTGAGCGTTAGATGGCCTCAAGTAAACAAACTGTGGGTCATGACGAATTCTTATACAATATCAGAGACAATTCAGGGTAAAATTTTCTAGTCAAATTTATCCAAAGTTGTATGCAATCGCCCAAAAATAACCCATTGGGTAAAATTAATCAATATTTATGCCATTTGGCGCACTGAACGTTTTATTTATTAATGCTAATGGAATAGATCTATTCGCTGATGAATCATATTCCTCACTTTTCGCTTCCGTCCTATTTTCAGTCTTTACTTGAAGAAGAAACGGCATATAAGGATCTTGAGACAAGCGAGCCATCTCTAACCTTATTAGAGCATAAAATACAAGCATTCCATATCAAATATGGGAAAGGTGACAAAACAAAGAGTCTTCCTCCGCTTAGAAGATACAAACTTGATGTAAGACTTTTAGTACAATTTAGTCGTATCATTTTCTCAATAGTTAAAAACCATCATTCGATTTCTTCCGGACTTGGAACTCAGTCACGTCTTCAGATCATTTTGTTCATTTAATTTGGTAGAGAAATAAATTACGATGCATTTGCACAGAATTTAATGTAGGACATTTTGGAAAGGAGTCTTTCCCCAAACCAGCCAAGCCTTAAGATAAAGTTAACTTTAGTTCTTTGTCGAATTTGCGACATGCGATTTTTTCTAATTCGAGTATTGAGTTCTATGCTCAACTTTATTACAGTGTCCTGGCCCGGCAATGTCATATAAATGTAAGTTAGGATGTATCACATTTGTTTGTTCCTGCAATATTGAATGTTTATTGCATGCTTCATATGCATTGACCTGATCTCTTTATCTCTGAAATATATTATATACTAGCATACATTATATACAAATCATTCTGAAATCATGTTAGTTCTCCAATCTGACATTTGACCTTCCAATTTACAGGTTGAACAACCAACATCGGAGCGGCCTAAACCTGGAGGAAAAGTGTGGGTCAAGAAACAGCTTTGTAAATTCACTGACAGCAAGTACGCCGTCAAAGACCATAAGCACATCCGTTACAAAATGGTTGACTCCCTACCTGAATTCGACAGGGTACAAAAATCACGCGTTGTTGTGCAACAAATTCTAAAGACAGCCAACTACACCAAAGATGGCGGACAGCTGAACATGTTCTCTAAGTAGCGGAAAGTGTTTTTATGTAACGAAAAATCTACGGAGTAACAAAATTTGTGATACTTGTACTTGACCAAGGATGTGATATTCGGATAGGACTGTGGCTCGTTGTTCGTGATGAAAAATGGGATGGTCGAGAGAAAACGATAACCAGTTGTCTCATACACCAAGGCTTGAATTAGATGAGAGCGTCATCATCTCGGTCTTATAAACTGTGATAGTTCTTGTGTTGTGAAATTTGAACGCTACGTGCGTGATTTTTACCTTTATTTCCTCCTGAATGGATGCACAGTTTATTCAGATTCGTTGCCATGGATACAGGTGTCAACTGTATCACATTGCAATTTTATACATGTTCGTCTAAGTGATGCAAACCCAGTAATCATTTGGTTACATGTGGGAATATGTTATAGTTAAAATCAATTATCAGGACGGTGTACAGCGAACTGTGATCAAAGTACCTTCTACAATAAATCTGTGATATTTTTTGTTTTGTTTTATTTGTTGTAATTAAATTTCTGACAAAGCCATTTTTATATTTCTCATTGACATACAATACGAAGAATTATACACGAGACAGACATGCCCATTAGGCGACTTCCAGCTTTTTAAATAGAGGAAGACTCCGACCTACACCTTAGTACAACCACAGATGCTGCAACAGTTAACTTCCTCACATCTGGTCCTTGTAGGGATTCAGACACCCAGGGGTGAAGGGCTAATGATAAGTGATCGAACTGCAACCGACATAGTATACCCCCTCTCAAACTTCTTTTGCCGGGATATGACAGCATGTATAAATAGAAAATGGAAAAAGAATATTTATGAAATGAACAACTTTCACTGAAATGCTTATAATATTGTTCAAATTCAAATTCTGAAATTCGATATTTTTTCTATTTGTATAGCCTATTTAAAGATAACTCTATATGAATATGCATTTAATATCATCCTAAGACAAAGAATCTAAGAAATATTAAAGAAATTATTTTCAGATTACGGCGAATTTTGCACCTAATTACCATACCACTACGTTCAAATTATCTCCCTTATTAGAAACCACAAAATATGATTTTGACTTTATTTTCCTGTTTTTCTGCCTCAAATCATTAATTTAACATCCTTACTAATATCCCTATCTAAAAGTCAAACAATTATTTAGCTGATTATAATTACAAAAACGATATTATGTAAAGATGTGTCTGAGGACCGTGGGAAAATTAATTTTGGATTCAAAAGTCAGTTCGAGTTGCTTCCCTTAGATATTAAGGTAATATGAACAAGAACAAGAACCACGAACCCTTTAAAGGTCGAATTTTGGACGATACTATTGTAAAGGTAATCACTGGCATGTACATACACGTCATTTTTACATGGAGCAAATGTGAGCGGTTCGAACTGAGTCAATAGCATTTTCTTTTAAAATTATTATATACAATTGTACATTTATTTTTCATAATTTATTCATTGAAATATTTTTGTTCTTGTTACATGTATATATACACGCTGAATAGTACCTTTTTGTATTCCAAAAGAGAATATGTAAAGAAGAAATGTTTTTTCTCTGATGCATTTCTTAAAGTTTTCTTTCTTTTGTACAATATTATTGCACGAAATCCTGAATGCAAAATAATTTTAAATGCTGTAATATAGTAAACATCTAAACCGGTTTCTACTTATCATATTATTACCATGATCACAATCAAAATAATACAGAAATGCTAATTACTCATGTGGGGTTATTTTATTTTTATACTGATTTCACAAAACAATACAAATAAAAAATCTTTTAAACATCATTTTCTTTTTTATTAAAAATAAAAAGTGAAAGAATTATGTCTATTAACAGTCGCAGTCCTCAAGATTCACTTACCTTATGCTTTACTGACTGCGCCATAGAGGACAGTGATAATAATGATTCATAGATTGCTCTACTATATATATTACAATAGTATTCGTGTTACCTAAACATTTGCAAATGGGATCTTCTATGTGCACAATAACATTGCTGACCTAAAACTTGAACTATACACACTGAATTTATTGGGTAAGTTATCTCTAATTGTAGATGTTATTTTTTAAGAATATTATTTAAGAAGAAGTATATATAAAGCTATAAAATTATTAATTTTAGTGAGAATCTGCGTCTTATGTACTTGAATATTCCGAACAGATAAATGTCTATAAGGTATCAAATTTACATATTTCTTCCTGTATTATAAGCATGACTACCTATTGTTTGTGTCAACAAGCATGTTTTTATAAAGTATGTCTGTGACTGTCGGGGGCGCAGCTTGCCTTTTGTGTAGGCATCTTTCTAAGGGGGCATCTTTTCACCGTAGATTGCCGGAGACGCATTCTGTGACATTTTCCCGGTGTGCTAAAATATTTTCTATGAAGTTCTTGCAGCTCTGCATGTACATGTACGTTGTTTAAACTCTGGGTACTCTGATTGTCCATTTTCCAGCACCTTGCCAATCATTTTTATGGTGTTTTTCGCATTTTTTTTGGTAAGAAGGCGTAAGCACGTGCCAACAGTGCCTATAGGAAACTACGCCAGTGCAAGTGATTTTTGTCTTACATAAATATTTGACAGACGGTCAGCTAGTTTAAGCCACGATGGTATTGGCGTTCTTGAAAATATTATTTCCAATTCTGTTTTAGTTTTATGACCCTTCTTCAACAGTCAGTCACATGAGGCAGACAGTTCACCTAAGCATTGTTCCTGTGAAGAACCTGTACTAGACTCCAATCCTCTGTAAGCGACATTAACCACTCGACCACAGAATCAAGTCTCTTTTATCATTTCTGAATGAGATACAAGAAATTAATTTGTTTTGAAAACTGTACTAAACACCAAGACTTCTTGTAGTAACATATGCCTAACCCATAACCTATCAATCAACATGGTAGTCCAATGTAAATGTATTGCAATAATACAGAAACAACAGAAAAAGAGGGTAACATAAAAATCTATTTCTTTTATTACATATTCATTATGGTTGAAAACATTTTCTATGACAGCATAGATACAATTATACAACATATTCCTCATAGATTACAAATTCCAGTAATTAGTAAATGATTCAAGTCCTTCATTAAGTAACAGTTACTAATCAATTACTTAATCAAGCAACATACACTTGATTTATTTTTTAAAAAAAAACATATTTAATTATATTACAAGTGGCACCTGTATTTTCTGGACTTATCCTGAACACAGGAAGTCTGAACTAGAACTGTTCTGACATGATTTTCATACCTAAACAAAAATATAATTTTATGACAAAGATATCTAATACAAATTGAGACCAAAAACTTCGTTCAGAACGAACTATCGATAGTTTCTGTGTAAGATCTGTCCAGATTTGAGATTTAACACTGTATGGTAGTTCTAAACTTATATTCGCACAAACTTGAGTAAGTGGCAGTTCTCAGTATGAATATTATGTTCTTTGAAAGAAACTGATTCAAAATGCTAAAACTAAAAAAATTACAGCAAAGTATTTTAATATGCAAAATCCTCATATACAAAATAAAGAGCATCTAAATCACATAATTAATGATGGACATTTGAACCGAACCTTCAATAAAAAAATACTGTATACAGATTTCTATCTGTCTCAGCCAAGTGTAATCATAAGGCACAAACATGTATATTCCATGACATATTGTTAGCAAAAATAAAGTTCTATAGGTAACATGACATATTGAAAATGCTATGAATACATACAGTCAATGAACACAATTCTGGTGGAATTAAAATAAATCATATTACTTTTGAATACAACAAGCAACAAAGAAATTTTAATCACTATTGAATAGTTATAGAATAATTGAGGAACACCTCAAAATGCTATTAAATTCAAAATTATACAATACATATCCCAGGTTGCTATTGATTACATTTGTTTTTAAATGTGACATAATAATATAAACACATGAATGCAGCAGGATTTTAACATGTCCCAAGTAGCTATTGAAATCAAATCAGATTTAAACATATCCGAAGCTGTTATTGAATCAGAATATAACAGGATTTAAACGAATCCCAAGTTGCTATTGAATACAACAGGATTTAAACATGTTTCAAGTAGCTATTGAACACAGCAGGATTTTAACATATCCCAAAGTAGCTATTAAATGCAGCAAGATGTCCCCAAGTTGCTATTTAAAATCAATCAGATTTAAATATATCCGAAGTTGTTATTGAATACAATCGGATTTAAACACATCTCAAGTTACTGTTAAATATGACAGGTAAGTTGTTATAAAATCTACTTGTACTCCCAAGTATTCATACTTCAGAAACAGAATTCATCTATTAGGAGATGAGCATCTAGTACTAACAATATTTGCAATGGCCTTGTTGACTTCTGTAAGCATTTGTGTCAAATCTTTGGAAACCTTCACAAGTTCATTGGCACTAAGACCTTTAATGTCATCCGAACTAGTTTGACTAAGTCTTGTTAGTGTTTCAACAAGATTCAAATTTTGAATCTCAGATATCTGTTTTGATTGGCTGTTTTCCTGATCACATGATGAAGCCTTGTCACCTGATTCGTCCACACTTTGTGATAACCTTTTGACTTCATCAAGAAGATCACCACTGCTGGCAAGCATTGATTCTACATCATTGGTGTTCAATTTATCTCCTGCAAATGAAGAAACAATCATTAGAGCCACTTAAATTTATATTATCCTTCATCAGCAAGACCATACTGTTTTTAAGAGTCAACCCTTTCAAATCTCCATGGGAGGAAAGCCAGAATATTGACTGGTTAATTCTAAATATCCACTTAAAATCGTCCAATCTCAAACTCATGTTATTTAGAATAGAATGCAAATCAAAATTAGAACTTCAGAACCTAATACATTCGAAATAAGATTATTTTAAATGTTTCATTTTTAATGACCATTTTGCCCCGTATTTCATTATATTCCAGCTAACATTTAAGTAAGCATATCTGTACTCCTGAACATTATTTCGGTACAAACCATTTGCTTCCCAAGTAGCTGACAGCTTGTTCAACAAAATTGTCACAAAGATAAAAACATATCAAAGGATCCAACTCAAGACATCAAAGTCAGTAGATTTTATGACTCTCCATTTTGTTCACCAAACAAGCTTGACTTACTATGTAAGTCAGCATTACATATAACAGTGTTATATATACAATGGAGACAGTGATTAATGCCTGCACTTTTTTTTTAAATTTAAGCATTGTCAACAACTCAACACTCACCAGCATCAATCTCATCCTGAACTTTCAGTGAAGGTGGTTCTTCTTTTGGTTTTTCTTCTTCTGAATTGAAACATAACATGTCAAAATTTAAATTCTTTGATACAAAAAAAATTCTAAAAGTTTTCTATCTAAAAAGTCATATCTATTTTTTGTCAATGAATAAAATGCAATTTAGAAATTAGAACTTACATTGAAATGGAATGTTTTAAATAATTCAAATAATATATTATTATAGTTTTTGTTTCAGTGTATTTTAACTGTTCTTCAATGTTATTTCAGTTATATATGGCGGCCAGTAAACTTAACAAGTTTCCTATTCAATATTCTATCAAGTACTAACCTACCCTTCCACACAGAACCAATGACTCTTCAAACATGGAGGAAATTTTACATTTTTGGCCCATTTACATAGAAAGGTATAACCTGCGAAAACAGGGATTTAAATCTGGAATACTGGGTTACAAGTGCATGGAACTAATCACAGAATCACGACCTTAAAATTGAAGTGGTTGCTAAGTGAAGTTTCTATATACTGAGTTCTTTAATCAACTTTTAGACCAACCTTGTTTCATTTTGGGCTCGAGTCGTAATTTTGGAGCATTTAGCATTTTATTTCTTGATGATTCCAGATTTTTTCCATACTCTTTCAATACTTTTTTCACTGTGACGACCTTCGGAGATCTGATAGGTAGACTGTGAACATCATTCTCAGAAAGTGCTGACAAATCACCAATTGTGTGAATATTTCGGGCTCGTACAAGTTGACCTAATCCACGACACCTGTATAAAAAAATTAAAATAACATGAGAGCTTCTACGCAAGACTTAGTGTTATAACATAACAGGTGGTTATTGTGAATAGTTAAAATTTAAGGATGACATGATATTGAGAAGAATGAAATGTTTTTAATTCTATCCCTTTCCTGAGCCTAATTAACCATTTTTTAGGAAGAAAATCGTGAATTTTTCCTCTTAAGCATTATACAAATATGTATCTTATACTGAAAATTCAAATTATAAGTCCTAGAACCAGTCCAGGGTTCTCAATAGGTTTGTAGCCAACAGGCCCAAAAGCTAGACTAACAGGCCTGCTAGGGGGGTCTGGGCATTTTCTAGCAATATTATATAAAGTTTTGAGATTCCTAACCGGCCCAAACACATTTCTAAGCAGCTAAATTGGCCTGCAGTCTGCTGTTATTGAGAACCCTGCCAGTCTACACAGAATTCTTTAAAACAAAGTTTGCAGCAGTTTCAGGTTTATGCACAAAATTGAAAGCATCATATGGCTTAATCTACATGCTTTGCAATATCATTTGGTTGAGTAAATAAATTAACTGAGTGGAATTATTTACCAGATAGATGATGTCAACTGAGGTAGAACCTTCTCCACGCCCTGACTGCAACCAATCAACTCCGGATAGACTGGTTCACTGGAGCTAATCTGTGTACCCTGGCTGCTTTCATAATTCTTCTGACTTGGACTTCCTTGTGTAGACTGTGTCTCAGCTGGTCTACCAGACTGTGTCATATCAATCGATTCTGTTACCGAAGTGGTACCACTCTATTTAACAGAGAATAATAATAATATATTCAAATATGTCTTGATAAATTGTTTGTTTAAGTTTTTACGACCCTAGTCATAATTATGAGGCGGACAGTTCACCAAGGAAGAATCAGTACTGGACTCCCATCCTCCGTAAACAACTACCTGGCCCCGAGGTTATAAAACTTGAAAACGGTCTCCGAGCTCAAAGCTCAATTTCGTTCTCAAAGTATTATGGTTGAAAAGATAGAGCTGATTAATGTTTAAATACATTTTCAGATCAATTATACTGTCGGACTAATGTATCAATAATATCATTACTGTCTGATCAAAATTAACTTAGAACCATTAAATGACAAATTATGAGATTTGAGCTCGGAGACCAATCTCAAGTTTTATAACCTCGGGGCCTGATTTCTCACATAAAAAGACATGACTGGTAGCTGAGCTCAAAGCCATGACTCGATCAGTAACACATGGACAGGAAGTCAGCGACTTTAACCACTCGACCACTGAGGTAGGTCTATATAAATGATACTAAGTCATCTCAACCAGATGATGAAAATGGTTGCAAAATTGATAAGTTCATTTCACAGAAAATTTTAATTTTCTCCATTTATATTGGTCGAATTCTTTAGAACTTTGCTCTGACATACTTTTAATCAGTTTATGCAAAAGGTCAAAATCATATCAGGTGCCTGACTAGTCCAGGTCAAGAACATTATTATCAAAATAGCATCAAATGTATTTAATAATATCAACAAGATATCCAAATGTGGACTAACAATTAAATTGTTTACAATTAAATTTAATACTATTTCATTGGCGATGTGTTTGGAAGGGAAATTATTTTGACAGCAACAGCGCGAATTAGATATACCTGAAATACAGTTTTCACATCAATTCAAACAACTCAGTCTTCACGCTAACCCACTAGCCCACAGCCCGGGGCTAGTAAGTTTCTATTCGGGCTAGTGAACTTTCTTAAAATTGTGTACTCGGGCTAGTAGCAAATTGTCTGTTTTCAATTGTCCACATACAGTTTGGGCTAGTGCTTTAAAAAAATTAGTTCGAAGACTGACAATTACCTTTTCAGAAGCAGCTTCAGTTCCTAGTTTGTCTTTAATAGTCAGAGGTGAACAAGGTCTATCAGAATTACCAGGAAGTAAGTTACTGTCATCTAAGGGTGAAGCAAATGATACTCTTCGTTGCTGAAGTATAAAAAAGCACACAAATATAATAAATTTCCACAAAAAGAAAAAAACTAGATTCATGCAAAAATACAGCAATGTTGCTAACTAAGCAATTGATTATTCCAAATCCGATTTTCACAATGTTATTACCTCAACATGGAAAGCATTTTGAAAACTTTAGATGAGATCAAATGACCATTGATAAAAAATTTACATTCAACAAAAGCAGAAAGAAATTTTGATTGAATGTCATTATTGAAGACTTATCATATTAGTGTTAGATAGTTTCCTGAGAAAAGATCTTTTTACTTTAATCAATATATAATACAATACGGGAATGCTGTAAATGATTTTAACCAAGCATATAAAGAAATCATAAAAATGTTTAAGGACAAATCTAAAACATCCACAACATGTTCAGTGAAACTTACTTTGGCTGGAGGAGAATTAGTATCTGAGCCAGGGTCCTCACTAAGTCGCCGTCTTTTAAGTATGCTAGCACTGGGAGATGCAATAGGTGAGTAGATTTTTGCTACCTCAATGGGATGAAACATCCTCTGTGGAGAGACTGATATATCACTGGATTCGATTGAAGATGGTTTCAAAATACTCCTTCTGGCTACACCTTTCCTTTTCTCAAACTTTCTAGATCCAATTACCAGTTTACTGTCGGAGTTCCTCATCATAAGCATAGAAGCTAGATTACCTTTAGCAGTGACTGAACCTTTCTTAGGAGTTTCTTCTAATTTTTCAAGTGCTTCAGTTTCAGAAGCACATGTTTTTGATACCTCCGACATATTTCTATCACATTTTACAACATTAATCTTCTCTGAGCTTTCAGCAACTACTTCTTCCTCTTTGCCAATAGTATTATTTTTGTTTAATTCATCATTACCAGAATCATTTGTTTTAACTTCAGACTCGTTTTCAAGCTCATCCAACTCCTTCATTTGCTTTTTGTCCACATTCTTTTTATTTGACCTTTTAATAGCCAAACTTATTGATTTCTTTGCTTGTGGTGATCTTTTAATATTTCTTCCAGGTCGTAATTTTGTGTTTGTTTTATTTTGTCTTGTTTTGGATGACACTGGTGAAGTAATATTAGTTTTAGGTTTATCTGTCTT
Source organism: Lutraria lutraria (assembly GCA_964023205.1). Classification (NCBI taxonomy): domain Eukaryota; kingdom Metazoa; phylum Mollusca; class Bivalvia; order Venerida; family Mactridae; genus Lutraria; species Lutraria lutraria. The sequence goes on from OZ026848.1 coordinate 23,944,877, forward strand.
TTCAGTGTTATCACTATTTTCTTTAATATCTTTTCCCTTGCTTTTTAATGCTGCATGCATCTGACTTAGAGGAATGTCATCATCAGAATCTGTTGTGTCAGATTTAGAAACAGTTGGCTCACTTGGTTTATCACTAACTAGATCATCAGTAGCCTCTTTGCTTTCGGCAAGCTTTTGTTCATTGTCTTTTGCATTATCACTGTCCTTTTTTATTTCAAGATCTTCAGAGTCCAGATTAGAATCACTATCATTAATTAAAACTTCTTTTGATCTCCTTAAGTTCATTTTCTGAACCACTGCTTTCTTATGCTTGGTAGTGCTCCTTCTTTCCGGTTCTTTAACAGAATTTTTGTGACCTTCAGGAGTTTTCTGCCCAACTATTTCAGCTTCACCAGGTAACTGATCTGTGATTATCATAATGTCAGATTTAATGTCAACATCAATGCAATTTTCCCCAGTTTCTCCCAACTCCATTTTATCCTTTGAACTAGAACAAATATTTCCATCTGGCTCATCAAAATTACCAGAGTTGTCTTCCACAATATCATGTTTATTATTGTCTGTATTATTTTCAGAGGATTTTGTCTTTGGTTTACCTTTCTCCTTCGTTTTTTTCACAGCCTTTGTATCATTGTCATTTTCTAGATCACAAGAACTTTCAGTAACAACATTAGAATCAGTAACACTGGCTTCTTGTTCTAAATCCTTTTCTTTCATACTATTATTGTCATTTATCACTTTATTAGCTGTCTTACTCTTAGGTCTTCCTCTTTTCTTTGTTGAATTACTTATATCACTAGTCACACTTAAATTGTCAGTTTTTATCAATTCAGGGTTTTTGCTTTGTTCACTATCATCAGACTTTTCTGACACATGCTTCTCTTCGTCAGCATGTTTTTTAGGCTTCTTCTTACTTCTAGTGGCACGAAGTCTCACAGGAGTGTTACCAGATACATCTTTCTTCTTTCTCTTATTGTCTTCTGGAGTCAATTTCTTTGGAGTGACCTGTTTACGTTTCCTTCCTCTTCTAGGCGTGGTACTTTCTGAAGCTTGACTAAGGTCAGTCTCATCTTGACTGGAAACTTCAGCTTGAGACACTTCAGAGATATTTAATTTTGAACTTGTATTCTGAGAATATGATTTATCGGAAGTCATTTTAACAGAATCTTCTTGAGTAAAGAGATTCTCTGATCCTGATAATTTATCTGTATGTTCCATATTTTCATTCGGATCCGGACCAGCTTTTCCAGGTTCTTCAGCTTCATCTTCATCAATCTTTTGCTCACTTTCTAAAGGTGTGAACACAGAAAAATCATCATGTGCATGAGAAGATTCACTATCATGACTGTCTGGTATATCTGTAGATGTAATAATAACCTTTTTAGCAGAGCTTGCAGTCTTTTCTTTATCAAATTTTGCGGACATGCTGTCATTATCAAAACCTCCATGCTTTCTGGATGGACTGTGTTGAATTATTTCTTCATCTGTGAGTTTTTTCAGCTTGATAACAGGAGTACCAGTCTTGACTGTGAAAGATTTGGAATTTGGTGAGGCTGGTACCATGTTAGAGTCCTCAGTCATGTTAGTGATAGTATCAACTTCCTGGGAACCAAATAATTTCCTACTGCTGTTTGAATGATTCACACTAATGGTTTCTAGAACGTTTTTAGGCGGAGTCTCCATAATGGAAGGAGAATTAGCATCAACTTCTTTTCCTTTTTTGTTAAACTTTGTTGGTGACTGAGTTTCTTCTACAAGTGTCTGTGAGACATTAGCCACAATGACCTCAGTGCTCATACTGTCCAGAAAACCAGTCTTGGCTGGAGATCTTATGATCCATTTATCTAACAAACCTTTTCCCTCATTTTCATCTGTGAGCTTCTTTTTGTTTCTTTTGGGCGATTTAAAAGGAGAACGATTTCTTCTTTGAGGAGATTTGACAGAATCTTGTGAAGACCATTTCTTTGTAGGACTGGTAAGTTGAGGTGATTGACTTAATTCATTTAGTTTCTGAGTCCAACTTAACAAAGGTTCGGAGGAAGCTCTGTCAGCATCTTCCATATCATTTGAGTCCAATTCAGTCTTATTTAAGTCCTTTGTATTAGCACCAGCTGTTACATCAGTATCATCTTCAGGACTAGATTTTGATGATGATGACAGAGTGAATCCAATGGCACCAAGCATGTTTTGTGGGACAGAGCTTGCAACAAACTCACTGGAGCTGCTTTTATCAACATCAGAGCCAGACTTGATGCTAATGACTGAGTCAGTCTGAGAGTTAATAGTGTCCGACACAGTTTCCGACTTAGAAAGTTTGTCAGATTTTTTACTTTCATTGTTGTGTGTTACATCTTCAACATCATCATTCTCAACATCCATGGGCTCACTTTCTTCAATGGTATGAATAGGTGTATCAGTTTTGTCAGGAATGTTTGTATCAGATTTAACTTCAACACTTGGAGATGCATTATTACTGTCACTGCCTTTCTTTCCACCTTTAGTATTCTTTTCAATGTCATTCATTTTCTTCCGTTTGCTACGAGCGGAACGTCTTGGTCCACTGCTGTCTTCTGCATCCATCTTCATAGAGTTAACTGGACTAGACTTGGGTGACTTCTTTTTATCAGCTGGACTCTACAAAATAAGCGCAACATATAAGCAGAGTACATTGAAAATGTTCTTTAAATAAATGCTGAAACTCATAAATTTGTGTTTGCATAATCTACAGAAAATAGGTATCATACATTTTTCAACTATATCTGAATTTGAACAATTAAATTCAGCACACAAATTGAAACAAAAGACTACTTAAGTACAGGCAGATATTTCAATCCATACCCTTCTATCTGGATCTTAGATTTTCAAAAATTGCCAATCAAAGACTCGTATAAATGATCCCGTAACAGAATATTACAGAAAACTAGAAATGTGTACATAGGATACAGATGCCCCCATTCTATTATTCTGGTCATGGTACACTATGTGTGACACAAGATGTTCATATATGTAATACCAAATACAAGTTCAAGGACAGATAACTCAAGAGTCTTCAACAGTCATTGACAGAGTAAAAACCCTTTATGCACAACTTCATATGCTGACAAACATTTCTATATAATTTCATAACTGCACCTAATACTTTTGGAGATAAGTGTGGCACAAGATTTTTGAACCCAAAGACGAAGGTAAACCTATACGCCCCCCCCCCCCCATCTTTCGGAGTGAGGGCACAAAAAAAACAATAAATATTGTGATGTAAATAACAATGTATCACACACCTTGTCTTGTCCAGTGGGTGGTATTATAGAACCAAATAAAGAGAAAGGTTGAGAAGTTGGTGTTGGGGTACCACTTTGAGATCCACTGAAAATGATTAACATAGAGTAATAAATAATAACACATTATCATACCTTTAAGAATTTAGAATGAATAAATTTAGGATTTCACCATAAAAAAGAAAGTTTAACAAAATATTAACTTAATCTAGTTTGTTGATAACCACTGAGAAATCACTGTTTCATACATATACCTTGGAATCATCAATCAAGTAAAGATTTAATTTTATTGTACATTAAAGCAAAGTAAGAACTTACTCCATTTGTGTATCTGTAGTGAAATGTGCCGACATGAGAGAGGCATCCATTGAGTGCTCCAGACTGTTGTACATTGCTGGTAGTGTCCTGTTAAAAAACATTTAGATTTCATTGAGGTCAATATAATTATTACTTTTTGTAATTAATCACACAAATTAGCAGGGAATGAAGAACAGCCATTATGTCATAATACTTACTGATGTCTAGATAGGAAAATTGAAAGACGCTGGGTGCTGGTGAAAAGGGAAAATACTACATGGAAGAGGCAAGTTGGGAATTATCTAAAATGCAAAACTTAGGGATAGTATGATATTTTAAAGAAAATATAGCTTATTTTCTAAGGGAAGACTTACAATCAGTCACTTTCCTCATACGATAACATCTATGATAAAGAATGAAGTGCCTTATTCAATATCAGAAGAGAACACTAAACGCCCAAACTGTAAGAATGTTTTTCTGTAATACAGTAAATCTTGCTCATGCAACCACATGTACTAAGCGACCTTTTTCTTAAGCGACCACTTCAAAATCCCCCCGAGCGTTTTTGCAGTATGTTTTTAATGTATTAAGTAACCTTTGCTCAACGCGACCAGCGACCGCCAATATGTCAACAAAATCCGCCAGATCTTTTCATAAGCGACCGTTTGACACGTCAAACCGTTAATTCCTATAGATTGTGAATTGTAAACACAGACATAATTAGCACCTGACGAACGTGTGAAAAACATGACCGTAATCACTCGTGTATGCATAGAGCACTAGAGTGTAGGACTCGGGTAAAATACATGTTGTATCATTGGAAATCCATGGGAAAATTATTGTTATGAATGTAAAAAAATAAGAGTTCTTAGTAAAATAAATGACGAAAGACATTGAAGAAAACCGCGCCATTTTTTGTTTACAGTAACTTTGCGTTACGTAAGTTTTACGAAAGCGTGATAATGACTTTTCTATCAAAACACCAACTAATTTCTCAACCCAAGTATTCATACTTCTCAACATCATGAGGGTATCGTAATTAACGGCACGATCAGCAACATTTGTTGTTGATTTTCAAACTCGCGTCCACTACAGACGTCTTCGACAAAGAAATCCATGAAAAGTACGGAATTGTACGGGTTTTTAGACCATCGCTATGAAAAACGATTTATTTCCCTTGTTTCATGTTTGACAAATTTCTTCTCCGGTAAAAAAAATAGATTTAATTTGTCTGTATTGTTTTGTCACGGATAAAATGGACCGATTTTTGCACCATGTATAAGACAGACACGATTTTCGATTTGAAATGAAACAAGGCTGGGACTTTAGGTATAGTTCAACTATCGGAAACTTCAGGTTTTTGTATTAAGAGACCATTGTGTTAAGAGACCACTTTTGGTCTTTCCCTTGGGCGGTCGCTTAATACAAGATTGACTGTACTTAGAAGTAATCAGTTACCTTTTCTCTTTCATCATTTCTTTTTGATGATCAGTTAACAACATTTTCTTCTTAGGGGAATGCTTGATTACCACAAAGTCCTTAAAGTAAGAAAATCTTTTAATGAAATAACAGCATATACCTGTTTGAAATATATACAGTCAAACCTGTGTTAGCAGCTAACTCCGTAAAAAGGCCCCTCAATGAATAAAGGCCATATTTTGTCTTTCAGAGTTTCTTGATCACAGGCTTGACTGTATCTTGCATATAAATGCAACAAAATATTGCTATTATTAATTGATCATTCACCATTCATAAACTTAGATAGACAAAGTTTATATCATAACAAAATCACAGAAAATTTGCATCATATCTATAGTAATTTTTTGTACAATCAAAACTGATGCATAACAAATGCCCAAAAATCTCTTCAGTTGGGCTTACAATGTGTAATTTATGTTTTTACAACAGGTTGTCAAACTGATTCCTCTGATTTACTTCATACTTTGTGTTACAAAACAGATGATCAAGTGTTTGTTAAAGGCAATTTTCATTTCTCTGACATCAGAAGTGGCTTAATACGCAGACTGAATCAATGATGTAAAATCTGATCACTGAAATTTAGGAACAATCCAAGAAATATTACCCCATCATCAAAGTTGTCCAACTTGAATACTTTTTTCTTCGCTGAGCCGACAGCACGAGGCGACATAGGAGATTTCATTGGTGATCTATTGGTATGCGGGGACACAGGTTTGTGCAGAAAACTTCCATGAATCTTATGCGGGGATGGCATACCAGGAATAGTGGGTTCAGGGGCCTGAGTTTGGGTCATCTGGCTGACAGGAGTGTCTTCAATGACTGGGGTGTCCACTGTGACCCATCCAGGCAGTTGTATCACAGACTTGGCCTTCACTCTTTCCAGAACTGGCCTGTAGAAAAAAAGAAAAATTTAAAACACCAAAGAATTTATTCTTTATGAACACTACTTAATTATCTCAAAAGTATGTCCAGTTTCCGTTGTTTAATTCCTTGCGTGTATCACCAAACAGCAGCCAGTTTGCTAAATTTTCATAGGAAATATACTTTGCCAAGATTTGTAATGGTTTAAAATGTACAGTAAAGCCAAGGGTCTTATTTACTAAGAAACACATATGAAACAATACTCTGAACCAGTTTAATTTTCAATGGGGTTGTAGCAGCAGCCAGGCTCATATGGCTCACCTTTTCAAGCAGTAATGGTAGAGCATTGTCTAGTAATATTTTATTAACTTTTGAGATTTCTAACTGGCCCAAACACATTTCTAAGCAGCTAAATTGGCCTGCAGCCTGTTGTTATTGAGAACCCTGAAGAAATTCCCTGTATGAACCATACTAATGGCTAAGAAGCTATTTGACCAACTATGATTTAAAATTATCAATAAAAATCTTACTTGATATTCTCTGGGTAGTCCAACGAAGCAGCTTTACTAAATGTAGTAGACCAAAGTGATAGTGTCTGATTCTTAATTTGACGTCGTGAATGAAGAAAAGTGGACTCCAGTAAGGGAGACACCTTATGTAGCAACTCGCTGTCAAACATTGATGAATATCTACTCTGTAGACAGGTGCATATGTCAGACCAAAGTTTCTCCAACTGAAATAAGACAGACATCAAACTATTCAACGATGTGTAAGAGATCATTTTTTGTGAGTGAAATTATGTGTAGTATATAAATAAATGCAACCTAAATTTCTGTTCCCAAGTTCAGCTTTATTTACAAGTGACTTTTAACTCTGGTTGGATTGTACATCTTCGGTGGCGTAATGAAATACCATTGTAGCTACTTTTTTAGAATCAATTATAAAAGAAAAATTACCTTCTGGAGAAAAGCATTACTGTACACTTTCACAGTTGATTTCTTACTGGCTTCACTAAACAGGATTCCGATTGGACTAGCCAGGTGACCAATCAGGTTTGAGATAACATCAGCAGATGTCACATGAGAGAAGAATATACACAATGTATCAGTCAATGAATTCAACACTACTTGTAGTGAGACTGTATTAGATTTCTGAAAAATATAACAAAAATTATACAAGACTTGGTACATTGTGACCGTATCTTAAATACAGAATCAAGCAAAGATATGAACTTTAATAGTAAGTCACCATAATTTTAGTCTTGTTCATATCATACTACATTCAAAGATATTAAGCATTTTGAACATGGAGTCAGGAATTCAAAAACATGTCTTCTTTCAGGAATATGTTTTCAAAGGTGTTTTCTCCGCAGTTTTTTGCAAGTTATGGACGTAATACAATTTCTTATCAAGCATAGCATATAACATACACAGTACAACCTACCCAGAGCCGCCCCCTCTTAAGCAACAACCTCCCTTCAACAAAAGCATGATTTGTTCCCACTTTATGATTTAATTATTAATTTAACCTCTCCACAGCAATAACCTCTCTTCTTATAACATAAAGACACCATTTCCTTTGAGCACCAAATACAGCACATTCACATTATTTTTATAAACTTTTATGGCACTATTTTATTGTTATTTACCTTCTTATTTTCAGACTCGTCAACAAGTTTTACAATACGCTGAAGAAGTAACGCTAGTATATGTATAAGTGAATGTATGTTTTCCAATGGACGCTGCTTCTTTTTTGACCACTTTTTTGGACTCGCTCCTGCAAGATAAAATGTGAAACAGCAAGCATATAAACTTTTGTCTGTATAATTATTTTTCGCTGTGGTTTAATATTACACAAACAGCCTGGGTTATTTAGGGTGATTTTTCTGCTTTAACAATGGAGAAGCAGCCCCCAGGCATTCACCTAGGTGGAACCATTGACATTCCGTAAGTTAGTTGGACAGCTTCTCCCAGGTGTAATTCATCTAGTCTATTTGAACACACACCAGTGAGGAACTAATGTTTTACTATTCAGATACTATAACCACTTTCTTGTATGTTAGTAACAATCCACATACTTTTTCATAACAAAAAGCGCCACAAGTGGCACCAGCGCTTGTCTGTCCACCACCTCCTTGAAATCCACCCACTTATGAAGTTTCACGTAGCTACCTCTAGAAGAGTTGTGAGCTACATTTTCTTTTTTGCACGACGCGGACGCCACAGTAATCACAATAGCTGGACTTTTTCTTTAAAAATAGACGTGCAAAAAAAAAAAGAAACTGATTGAAGATTGTTTGTTCCAAAATATACTAATTTATCCTTTTGACAAACAACTCACAAAGTGACTTCAGTACTTACCTAAATTAAAGGCTGACTGACCAATAGATGAGAAATCCAGACAAGATGTGATCACATGAGACATCTGTGACAACATGGATACCATCTCTTGTTCCTGTAATATGACACATAATAAGCAAATCATTTGGCAACTGAAGTATTGTTAAGAATGATTGAAGAATCCTTATATGTAAATGTTTAACAAGCATACATCTTTGTTTATGTATTATGACATTACGCTTCAACTCTACATCACAAATCAATGAACATAAGACAGAATAATAGAAATTTGAATTAAGACTTTTCTGGACCCAAATGCACTCTTAATGGCATGCTTTGCTTTTGATGATAAATACTATAGATAACAGCAAGTTTTCTTTTTTTATGAAAAGGGAAGATGCGTGGCACTTGTAAAAGGGGGAAATTGCATCTAAGAGGCAAATTTGGGGGACATTTATATTAGCAAGGCAAAAGTTGACACAGCACACTGACAGACTAAGACCTAACACAAAAGCTCACACTGAGCACTCTGTACTCAACGCGAGCTCAAAATAGGGGAAATATCTTTTAGTAAAAAAGGCTGTTTTTCTAACAATCAGTGTCACTTTCTTAGAAAAAAAACCCTGTCTATGAAGTGATCCAAGCATCATACCCACCTTAACATCTTTCACTTCAGTGAGCAACTTTGAGCAAACTTCTTCACATATAACATTAGCATCAGCATTGGTTACCATGGCAGCAAGTCGATTCACAGTTCTATACAACTCGGTCCAAGTCTTCAACATGGTTTTCTCAGACTGTTAAAATAAACGACTTGTAAAGTGCTATACACAATTTTCAGTCATATGTATAAGGTATCTATGCAAATTTTCTAAGAAGAAAGCATACATTTTTTTCCTTACAAATTAAAAAAAAATTTTTTAGCAACTTAAAGCCGTCGGACGTTGTCAATATAACTGACATGTCTGGGAAAAGAATGGATTTGGACAAGCTAAAATTACTATTTCTCACATTGAAGTACATTAATACAACAGAATTCTATGATTTCAGACAATCAATTTCTTCAGTAATATCAATGGATCAAACTGATCTACAGTGACTACTGTTTGTCAAAGATTGAGACATTTTGTGACAAAGGACCATGGTTTATAAGTTCATACCTGTTGTACACGATACAGCTTGTGAACTACTGGAAATGATATTATCTGTACAGAACATTGAAAATTATGTTCTAACGAATCACCTTGATTCACTTCATTACTCTGAAAAGATAAAACACAACATGAGAAATATGTATAAAATAATTGTTTTTGTTTTTTTAGAATAAATGCCTGAAAATATTAATAGTTGAAAGGTCAAGGGCCATAACTCAAACAAGAGTGTCGCAAGTGGTGCCATGCTCGTCTGCTAAAAAAAATTAATTTCACTGTAGACGAAGTTCTAGAATAAGCTAAATACCAGTAATGTTACACACAAGTAGCTATCAGGACATGAAGACCATAATGCATACATAGCAGATTTTATACACACTTGCATAATGGTAAAACTAAACCAAAATACAAGCCAACTTTGTATTTTCAAACTTCTCTCTCTAACTGAAGATCTTGTTGGACAAACAGACAGATAGATGTAAGATTAAATCAATGCATGATGAATATCAATGATTTAAATGGAAAAGTTCAATTATACTTCTATCAAATCATAAATTTACAGCGTACCTTACTAACATACTCTAAGAATGGGGTCACCACGGCGCTCCAAAGTCGATTCAGAGTCTCTGGGCTCTCTATAAATTGAGCATTATCATTTAAAATATCCATCACAGACTGGAGAAATCCTAGCGTGCAGGTAGAGTAACCGACACTGTTGTTCAACAAAGACTGAAAGATCATATGGTACGTCTCCATATCACCGCAAGACTGTAGTAAGCATGGAGTAAGTAATAGACCTGTCAGGTATAATGCTGGGGTCCCCTGAAACAGTATATTTTCATGAAGTATATAATTACAGTACAATAAGAGGTCACTCAACATACACTTCAAACATTATGACCACCTTTAAGCTTATTATAAAAAAGGCTAATTTTTGTAGGAGAGCTTACAAAATATTTACAATATAATGACCTATATCAAACAAACAGCTAACAAATAGGATTGAACATCTATTATTTAGTTGAATACTTATCAAGTTTTGTAGACGTAAAAAATTCCCGAGAACAATGTCAACTGAGTTAAATATCTTTTCAAAACATTTATATTAGAGCTGTAGATAAGAAGGCATAAGGCAATCAAATCTAGCCAAGTCGGCAGCAATGATTCACAGATCAATCTATAAATTTATATTCATACTAAGTCACTTGGGCCACCTCCGTGGTTGAGTGGTTAAGATCGCTGACTTCAAATCACTGTAACCTCTCACTGATAGAGGGTCGTGGGTTCGAGCCCCCCTACCGACTATGTCTCTTTATGTGAGGAAGTAGGCAGTTGCTTACAAAGAATGAGAATCTAGTACTGGTTCTTCCCAGGAATGAAAGTTAGGTCAACTGTCCGCCTCATATGACTCTTGACTGTTGAAAAGGGGCGTAAAACTCAATCAAACAAACTAAATCACTTACATTAACCATCTCACTTCCACCAACACTGTAAGCACTGGAACTCAGAACTTTCTTTGGCAGACTACTCAACCTCATTAACATTTTCTGAAAACAAAAAGAAAAGCAAATATATTTCCTATATCTGCATCATGAATAATCCCCAAATTTGCCCTTTTTATGCAATTTTCCACCTTTTACTAGCATCTTTCTGTTTTCCTAAAAAAAAACCTGGTGTTATATTTAGAATTACAGTGTAACTTCTCCAAGGCAACAACCTTTGGGAGTAGTAAACTTATGTTGTAGTTGAGAGGTTAAATTAATAGTTAAGTCATGCAGTCAGAAAAATCATGCTGTTGCAGGTTGTTGTTGCTCAAGAGAGGGCCAGTCTGGAGAAGTTGTTCTGTACATATAGATAACTTTTCTATGTTCATCACAGACATGTAACAAACTATGAGTTTGAGAGATTAAATTCTCAAGGCAACATGAAACAACAGTAACTTACATGGTAACACATAATACAGTCTACTTACCAAGGTCACATGATCAGAAATACTTCTGCTTAGTACCAGAATCTGGAACTGTTGTAGAAGCGTGTTCAGTGGTTCACGAACTTCAAGCTTGGCTGGACTCTCTATGGCGTTCTTCATGTGTGAGATCAACCATTGCCATATATGTATGATCAAATTTTCTGTGAGACAAAAATATCATTTGACAGGTTAACAAGATTTCATGAAAAAATGTTACACCACTGCACAACACTGTCGTAACTTGTTCTTATTTCAATATGAGTTACAACAATGTTGCGCTGAACCCTCGAAATGTGTCCCGAGGACATAAATGCCCCCACTAAGAGCTAAGTCAAAAAGGGGCTGTAACTCCTATGTTTTGATTTTAAGAGAAATCGAACTTGACATGTATTTAATTATTCCACACCTTATTGAAAAATATGAAACCAATCCATGATATATTTCTTTAGATATTACTTGGAAACCAAAATTTAAACAAATGGAAAGGGGTAACTCATTAAGGCAGCCCTGCCTCCATTTCTAATGGCAGGGGCATAAAATCTAACCAATCTAAGATTCATTTTTAACACTTGCTAAGATGCTACGATTTAAAGTAACATTCCTAATATCAATTAATACTGTTCATGTCCTTGCCAGGACATTTCCTCCAGTTTTCTAAGTCATGTCAACAGACTAAATACCAATGCCTCCTAATTAATTTCAATCATGTACAATTTTTCAAAACCATGCAAAATAGAGCCAACCTTAATAAAATGTGTGTTTGCTGTAACCTGACCCAGAAAATGTTCAGTGGGTAGGTAGGTAGGGCATTTTCTTTAATGTTTTATATTTAGCCCAAAATACATGTCAGAATGCTATTTTTGATGAAAAAAAAATTATGAGAGCCCCCCCCAAAAAGTTGGGTAAGGGCCATATTTGGTAGGTAGGTAGCATTATGGCTAACACATTTTTTAAGGATGGCCTAGCAACTTTGATTTCTTAAGGAAGAATTTACCTGGGATATCTTTTCCTAGGGTACAGAACAATTCTGTCGCTGATGTTATAAATAATGAAGACTGTTTAATGAAAAAAGAAGGTCCAGTCACAACCTCATGTCTTAGTGCATCTGAAAAAAGTAAATTTATCATAACTATTAGGTTTGGAATATACAAATGTTGGTGTATACATTTTGTAATACAATGTTTTATAGTAAAAGGAAAGAAGAAGTAAAACGATTTTGGACTTTTGAACTGTTACAGTCAAATCTCAGTATTCCAACACCATGAAATTCTTAGATTAAAGAAAATATATTCAACCAATAGATTTAGATTATATAGAACATCAACACAGTGCTCTGTATATTGTTTACTTTACAGAAATTTAGTGGGGGGAGGGGGACAGAATAGGAAACAAAACTCACAAAATTACTTGTAAAATTACCATTATAATTTTAGATCTTTATCGCAAACCAAAATTGGTTGATTTTTTACAAGAACAGACACTGCAAAGAATACCAGATAGATTTTAATGTGAATGATGTGAATCAGCAAGAAAAGAGTTCTATTGACTATCCATAATGATTAAAATACTTGAAAATACTCAAGAAACAAGAATAAAAGCCTATCAATACAAACCAATATGAAAACTATAATCCACATTATCATCTTTTACGTTTCCAAGGAAATGAGCAAGAACTTCACATCCACGTAGTTGTAGTGTTTTAAATACTGGGTATTGCAGGGTACCAGTACTCGACAACTTTAAATGAGGAGTAACTGGACTGGCTCCCGGCTTCATCATTTCTATGGAGAGTGGAAGTAAAAGTAAATATTATATCAGATGTATTCACGAAAAAAATACCAATAAAATAGAATTAATGCTTGACAAATTTTCAACCACATGTATCATTATAATAAAGTATGGCCAACATTTTGCATTTCAATGTATCTAAAATTCGAAAATTATAAGTACACAGCATATCTATTAGTATCGACCCTCTTTTTTCTAGGTTTAATGTCAGACCAGCAGCGTCAAGGGGCATAACTCAGAAGTGCCTGGGCCGATTGAACTGATTCTCAAACTTGATCAGGATCTCATGGCCATAAACAATTCCTTTAAGTTTGGTGAGCATCTGAATAAAACTTGTTTGAATTAGAGAGCGACACCATTGTGGACGCCGCCCGCCATGGATGTTCCAATATGACATGTTTTTCAAACAGGTGTATAAAAAGGCTTCAACTGATAAATACAACCAACAAATGACATCATAAGGGACTTACTCGGTGTAGCAGGGCCACCATGATCAGTAGATTTTCCTCCAATACAAAACTGAAGCAATGGAGCAGCTACCTAGAATGGATGGTCATATAAATTTTATTTGTCAAATCATTAGGTAGTAGAAATCTTACAGACAAATATCACATGTGGTTATTGGCTACCATGGGTGCACCAACCACTTGTATGCAACCGTTGATTTAACAGGCCGTATAAGTTCCCGAGTTAAAACTCTGAGAGTGGTGTGTATTAGGCAATTTGTCCCTTCTTCTGATCTAAGTTATTCATGAGGATGAAGTAATTGTAAATTTTCATCATGTAGTTATTCATGTACGTCTTAGTTTATTTTTATTGGAAAGTGATTTCTGTATCTTGTTATCACAAAGATGACATTAATAGCCCATACATTTTCTGTCCATTAATTTTCACTATGGTTCAACATAATTTCAATAACCAGAACCATCATCTATTTTCAAATACATACCATGTCAAAATTAGGTGAAACTTTGCTACCTAGCAACCATACAAAATGCCACCAACACGCCAACTTCTCCAAAGCAACACTTTCATTCCTAGCATTGTTGTGTTTGAATACTTGCATAATCAACTTTATACGCTTAGGATCCTGCAGGACAGCTGAAATTTAAAATCTGTTTCATTAAAAAATTTCTAGACAAACAATATGAGAAACTTTTATCACACCAGTAAACAAATTTTACATCTTTCACAGTGTTAGAACTAATTTTTGAAGCCCTAGCCCGAATTGTATGTGGACTACTGAAAATAAACAACTTACCACTAGCCCGAATACATAATTTTTAGGAAGTTCACTAGCCCGATAAGAAATTTACTAGCCCCAAGCTGTGGGCTAGTGGGTTAGCATGAAGACTGCTTTCAATCAAATGCTACAGCTTTTAATTTGAAAAGAAATTGTGATTACATGAACACTTAACAGAAGGAAAATACCTCACACATGGCAAAAAAATCCCATCATTTTTAGCACTCAATATAAGATCAGAACACTTTTTATAAAGTTCATGGTGTCTGAAAAGCATATATATTGCCTAAAAGGAGTAAATTAAATTCCTTAATACACCAAGCCTTTGAGTAGCATTCAAATTGCTCACATAATTATGTCAGGAATTTATTCTTGTTCTGTTGAGTATTCTTATGTGAAAAAATCACAGATCTATCAACTTGACGACTCATTCAAAACTAATCCATGCAGTTTCACATATGTCACATGTTCAATCTAAAACACTCCCATTGATTTTCTGGACAGAATTTTGCCCGTCATAACATTACAACATAATCATCAGATCTGTGGAAAATAACCTCAGGAAATGATAAATACATGCCTTGATTGATAGCAAAGTTATTAATAAGTTGTTGCCAAGCCTGGAATGCAGCAATCTTCACTTGTGGTTCTGTACTTTTGAATCCTAATTCAACAACTGGTAGAAATTCATTTATATAACTTGTATGATGTAGTTCCTATAAATAATAAACACAATAACATATATGCTAACTGTATGTGGTACAAAATAATAAAATTTGTATAACAGAACTACCAAAATGTGTTTTTAAAACATGATGCTCCCTCAGCGTGACCTTTGACCTACTGATCTGAAAATGCACAGGTCCTGTAGAGGTTTTCATGAGGAACCTATATATGAAGTTTGATGATAGCAGGTGGAAGCGTTTTAATTTTATAATCAAGGTGAAAGTCTGGTACAAACAGATAGACAGGCCAAAAACAATATCACCCACTCTATTGATACAAAAATCAAAATTGCTGATTGTGAGCTAGGTCCTTACTAGTGAAACATTAGTTTTGGGGACTCAATTATGCACTTAAGAAAATACATCAGACATACATCGACTTAAGCGGACTCTGTCTCTGGACCGGTGACTAAATTCCAAGACTAAACTTTATAAAAAAACTTACCGCACCATACAGGCTGACCAGAGTACCCCAACATTTCAGAACAAAGCATTCCTGGTTCTCTTTAAACAGCATCTTTAAACCAGGCATCACTTTCTGCAATCAAAACAATTATACATTTATACTCATCATATATAATATACTAAATGTATACCAGTGTACCTATTACTAGACTAGAAATATATTATTGGTCCACAATACAGACTTAAACCTTCACTTACAGGAATTTTAATCAACACAGTCATCACGCTAACCCACTAGCCCACCACCAGGGCTAGTAAATTTCTTATCGGGCTAGTGCATTTTCTAAAATTTGTGTATACTGGCTAGTGGGAAATTTTTTTTTTTCAATAGTCCACATATAGTTCGGGCTAGTGCTTTAAAAATATTAGTTCGAACACTGTCAACATGACAGTTTTAAGAGGACAGGTTGGACAATCTTTTTCAGTTCGTTTTAGAATATTTTTGTTCTTTCAAATAATAACAATGCACAGTAAAAATAAATGTTTTCGCTCAGGCTTTTATATCTATAACAAACCTGTTTGATTGTAGGTTTCAGAGTGCTGGCTAATGTTTTAACTGCCTCCTTCAATGATGCATTAGATGATTCAATTACAGCAAGGGCCCTTTCTCGGACCCTAACAGCCCCATGTACAACAAGAGGAATCAACAATTTACCCCATCTATCAGCCATGCTTCTCATCTCTTTCTGTGCCTGGGTATGTAATCTACAAAATTGGAGGAAAAATTATTACAGACAATAACATACTATAATGAAGAATGAATATTATCAGCCCTTTTTTACTGTTTTGGGGAACAGGCACCGGGTCCCTTTGACGGGGAAATTTACATTGTAAAAATTTAATTTGGGGATTTTTTTCAATTATGGGGAATTAATATCTCTCAGTGGGGAAAATATATGATTTTACTTGGGGAACAGGACCCAAAAATGACATAAAAAAGGCCCGACTAAGGTATACATGTAGACCATTATCAAGTAGAACCAGACCATTACCCTGTGTAAGTATGTCACATACCAAGCAAATATCTGTACAAACAGAACAGAAAGACAGTAAGCCTTTTTGTTAAAATTTTCATTAGCTGAACACAATTCTTGAATCTGAAATTGCAGTCTCAAATTTGGCAGACCAGCAATTTATCGGCGGCCCTTACTAGAAAGAAGGTAATTAATGTCAAAGAGAGGAAATACAAAACCAGCTGATCTAACACTTTTCCACAGCAAATGTCTCTAACATCTAAAATCTGTTTAAAACATTTCAGACAATCTTACCTATCCAAAGCATTGATACATTCATGTACAACAGACACTGATGTCCCAGACCATTTCTCAATAGAATGTTCAATACTGCTTACAATGTCATCTACCTGAAAATGAAGTAAGGGTTGTATAAAATGTAATAGCAACAGACATTGAAGAATACAACTGTGTCAGAAGCATACATTTTAATAAATAGCATAATTATGGTTTAGGTTACTAAGAAATAGCTAATTTTCATCAATGCTGAGTTCACTTAACTTCTGTTAAAAAATGAAGATGATTCTAAGAATATTCCCAACTTTCCAGACAAAATCCTCCCACGCAATATCCTAAGTAAAACATTTTGAACAGATATGAAGGACAGATTACAAACAACTCCACAACAAACTTAAAGTTAGTATAAACTCTACCTGCTCTATAACAATGTCATCATTGAGATTTTGTGACTTCAAGCACCACAAAGCACAAGAACAGATGCTTTTTTCATCAGTTTTAAGAATAGTAGAACAAAGCATACTGATTAGGTCTTTACCATCTGTGGAGTTCATTGCACTGAAAAGTGAAGATATTTTCTGTTAAAATCTTCAAATAATAAGTATTTAAATCAGGGCGCTCCATAGACTTCAAAAGTTGGGGGTCAAAATGACCCTTAGCTGATAGAAATGTAAAGAGTCAACATAATTTTCTACTTAATAGTAAATTTGACCCTTTGGTTCCAATTCTCAAGAGTCAAAAACCTTATTTTTCAAATTTCAAGAGTCAAAATGCCATTTCAAGAGTCAAAGGAGAGCCCTGTAAATAATGCTAGGCTTTTAAGGGTAACTTGGTCTATCCGAAAGGCTTTAAATAAACCTTATAAATAAACAAATTTCCTGTTAACAGATTTAAAATGTGGATTATCCTTTTTTATTCAAAGTAAGATAACTGTTGACTTAATTACTATATCCCAAACTTATTCTTGAATTATTTAACATCCAATTAAAATTTAGAAATCAAAAATAAGAAAAAAAAATTGTATTTTTAGTTAAGGTCCTAAACTTGAAAGCAACAACTTGATTCATACTTTACAATGTCAGGGTCATACAAGCAGGCTCCAAGAACCTGGAGAGCACCATTGGCAACTTCTGCACTGTTTGAGGGAACATCTTTCTTTATTACAGCAAGAATGCGGGTGATATCTTTCGCAACATCCAGTCCAAAAAGAGTGACGTCATTTTCCCTGAAATGTCTGAAAAAAAAACACAAACCATCAAGTCATTCATGGCATAATTCAGGCTATAATTAAAGTGTTGAAAAGAATTTCTCCAAGTGATGTATGTCTTGGGAATCCTAACACGATCCAAAAAAGGATTATCTCTTTTAACAACCGAAGAGCAATCATGACTTATTTTGTAACATAATGGGAACTTGAAGGCATATTGAGTACTTAGGCTAAGCCAATATTATCATTACCTCGTGAACTTTGCATATGCTTCACATCTTTCAGCATCAACAGTTGTCTTAGACTCTAAAGATCTGAGTATATCTGCCACACTGGCATCAGGACTGACTTGATTTGCCATTTGATCTGACTGCCTGAAACAAGAATGAAAATAACATTAAAATCATAACAAGAAAAAACAACATAATTCATGTAACACATCCATCCAATTGTGAAATCAAACCAGAACTCTGGATATGTCTCCCATTATCCTGTCATATTGGTATAAGGCTCCAGGAATATAAACCATTGTAACAATGTGAAGTTTTACGTAATTCAGTCATAACGGTACAGTAACCTCTAAACAATTTTTGAGCCTATGTAGTGATTGTAGGAATATTGACCTCTTTCAACAGCCTTGATATTAGTTCTGGCTTCCAAAACTTTAAAAGCCGCTTTTTTAATATGTTTTTGCTTTTTATGCGGCATTAAAGTTTTGGATCAGACCCGTTACGAAACCTTACCAGAATAACAAGCATTATTGTAACCTCGCTTAAATACACAAAACGCTTTTATTATATAAATCTTGGCCATAAATCGATAAAGCAATCATTTCACTATCGCTTTATACCCTATACAAAGTTAAAATATCAATACAGCCAACAAATTTGCTTCTTTCTCTGCGAAATAGCATTTGCATTAACTTTCGTCCGCCATGAAACTTAACAGCTTCGCGAGATCTCGTATGACGTCATTCGCGCGAACCGCTTAGAAAACATGATATACATGATGGTTGGGGATTGTTTTTCATATTTGTTTATTTCTTTTTTAAGTAAATACATTGAACAAAGAGTAATACTTGTTTATAATTATTAATGGGTTATTTATTGGTCCTCCAGAAGTCTTTTTTAAACCAAATAAGACATTTGTAAACATATGCTCCGGGTGACAAATGTTGCGGGGTTAAAAAAAACACATGGTATTGCTTTCTAACCAGTTCGCGCGGACGACTGTCATGGTCACGTGACTAAACATTATGGCAAGATGGCGGCGTAGTGATGAAATTATAGACCTACCTGAATATCTTAGGTTGTTTTGTGTGTAAAACTAGGTTTATCTCTTCGATACTTTCCAGGTAAAAAGATTATATATTTTTCTGTCTGGATATACTTCAATTTACCCCATTGCATGCAGGATAAACCAATATGAGCGTGTCAGATTCCTGACATGATTATTGGTAAGCTTTCCTAACGGCATTGTCTTCAGCGTACCCGTCATATAATAGTGTAAACCGGGTACGCTGAAGACCTTAAGCTACCTTGATATAGGGTAAACTCTTTAGCGATGTGATTGAATGTCGATCTACAAGGGGTCCTGGGTTCAATCCCCAGTGTGGACCATGGGGTTGTTCTCGCTCCTTATTTATACATTATCTACATGAGAATGAAGATCAACAAAAAACGAAAGACAACTTACTGAATAAAAGCACATAAATCGTATTAATTAACATCAAATCTTAGTCTTAGCGGTCTATAAAACGATGACATCGGCAGATTTTAACGAACTGCGGTTAAGTTTTGCCAGTTGCATACAGTACCCCACCCATTATACATTTCACTACGATCCGCCAAAGCTCGCATGTAAGAGCGAGACGCAATGTTGAATACTTTCAGATATTAAATGCTTTTTTATAATTAAACAGAAAATGATACTCACCTGATAAGATCAGCAAGAAAGAAATGTGTAGAACGTTTTTACAGATTATTGCAACAACATTCTCTCCTCCATCTTTCGCGGGAATTCGTCACAAGGCGCTCTCTTCACTGATTGGCCAGAACCATCATTCGGAGCACCTTGGTTGCCGGTCCGTTGAAACACCCCAATACACCCCCAATAAATTGTAAATCACCCAAAGACAACTAAAAAAATCAACTTTAAATATAATGAAATAATGTAAGTTAAAACAAATAGAATGTATTATCATTATTACCATGAGAAAGAAAAAATGTGAATTGAAATTTATGAGTTAGAAATTCGTGGCTTACATTAAGCCTAAAGCGTTAAATTAGACTGAACATCGATGTATTTGTATGTACATTTATTTTGTATTCATGAACGCGCTGTTCTGGAATCATCATACATATGCAAATGGTATCATTATAAAAATAAACTTATATTTGTTCATCTTCTTGATTATATAACACTAACAAGAAATCTGTTTTGAAAAACACAAAAAGAAATCTAAAATTACCATGCGAATGAGGAAGAAACATATTAATTAAAGCGTAGAAAATTAAGACCACGTCAACTTATATCGAGTCTGCAATTGTTTAATGCATTCTTATGCGGTCGAAATAAAGATTCAAACCGTTCTTGTCAAGTATTTACATTTATTTGAATCAATATACACAGTAGACCTATATGACTAAATGCTCAATGTATATATTTATGTATAGCTGACCTCATCATTTTGCGTGACCTTATTAGGCTGCTAGCTGATAATTTTAAGTGGTGTTCACATGGTAATATAATGGCAATTTTGGAATTTATTAAAAATCATACTTTTGATTTTGAATAATTTTAGTAACACTAATTTACAAACAGTATAAATGATTATTATTCATATTCGTACATACGAATATGAATTTGTATGCGCGTATTTCTAAACCATCTCATATCTTTTAATTGAGAATCCAAGTATCAATGATTTTCGACATGAACTATATATAATGACCATGTTATTAATATTTAATTAAAAAAATAACGATTTACATAATAAAATATGATGACTGATATTGAATTTCTATATGCGCGCATTCATATAACATCTCAAAACTTTTATTTTTAGTAACCCAAAATCAACGATTTTTGTTGTGTACTATTATTATTATTATTATACTATAATTGTTATATTGATAATTTGAATAAAAATGTTTTTGAAAAAAAATGTTGTTCACATATTCGCTGCGTAGACGCGCTCACGAATCTCTAAGCGAATATTCGGGTTCATATGACAGCTTTTACCTAACTGAACAAAAATCAACGATTTTTGTATACAATATCATTTTCATGTTCTTGATCATTTAGAAAAAAAAATCGAAAATTCTCAAAAATAATAAAAATATTGTTTTTTATTGGTGAACTTTCGTTCATATTCATGAATACATAGAGCTATGTATGGGTCACAAAACAAACATTCTAAAAAGTTTGTTCTTTTAAAAAACAAAAACTATGTATACGTAAAACAGAATGAAAATATACAATGATTATCTTTGGGGTACTGCTTGGAGTTGTCTGTAGCCAAAACACTACTACTGTCTTTAAAGACTTCAAAAAGCCATACATTTTTCTTACCCCAAAATCTTTAAGACACAAGGAAGGTCTGTCCGTAACAAACCTTGTCCGAACAATAACTAGAGAATGATTCGGCCTAGGCTCTTCATATTTTTTGGAGGTTGGTCATCACGGGCTATTGACCCCTATTGATTCTGAAGTCAGTACGTCAAAGGTCAAGGTCACGATGACCTTCGGCTAAAAACCACTGTCCGACCTATAACTAGAGAACGTTTGACCTAGGCTCGTTTGGAGATCTTTCATCTCATATAGATATCCCCCTATTGATTTTGCGGTCAGTATGTCACAGGTCAAAGTCACGATGACCTTCGGCTAAAAACCTTGTTCGACCATTTACTAGAATACAATTTGACATTGACTCTTAAGATTAGGTTTTGAGGTTGGTCATCATGTTTAGATGACCCCTATTGATTTTGAGGTCAGTGTAGGTCAAGGTCACAGTGACCCTCAGCTAAAAAAGCTTGACCGTCCAATTACTAGTATACGATTTGACATTGGCTCGATCTTCAGATGAGGTATGTCAAAGGTCAAGAACACAGTGACCTAAGTTCAATAGGTCAAAAGTCGAGGTGTTACTATCCAGTTGGCTGATAGGGGACATTCATGTTTCACAAACACTTCTCTTGTTTGAGTTTAGAATGCCTTAAACCTAAGTCGGGTATGATTGGAATTAAGACCTCTAGTTTGTCAAACCAAAGTGAAGCTAGCGAATCATGTGAATAACATCCATATTCTTGTTTTGCATTTATTGACAAAATAGATCTCATAATTCTCATCCAGTCTCACTGTGTATTATGACCACCAGGCTATACGTTTTTGTTTTGCATTTATTGACAAAATAGATCTCATAATTCTCATCAAGTCTCACTGTGCATTATGACCACCAGGCTACGTTTCTCATCTCAAGCTCACTAACGTTAGAAATGACATATGTTTTACTACATTATTTACTAGTATGACTTGATTCGACTACCTATGGGGAGTAATTAATTATTGACTAATTTAAGAGTGAATTATTTCTGTAAGCAGAATTTAATAAATATCTAACTCTGTGCATGTGTTTAATTTGTTTGTTACAAATTCTGCTGGAATTTAAAGCAAAATATTGCTCAAAGCATGTAAGTAAAATGGTGTGTATAACCAATTAAACGAACGTTTGATACAATTTCACCTTTTTTTCTTAACACTCAGTTATGTGTATGGTTTGACAACTTAAATGGAGTTATCTATACTGACATATATAAAACAACATCGCATTGTTGAGCCTTTTGTTGTGTTTAAAATTTCACTGGTGATTTTCCATTCATTTACAACGTACGGAGGTAGACCATTAAAGAAGAGTTATCAAGGACAGATAAATCACATACGTCTGGATAGAACCACCGACTTACCACCAGCTATTATGACAGCTGTCTCATAATTTATGATAATTAAGTGACATGGCCTGGTTCATGTTTGAATTTGAACTCATAGTGATAACCGGGCTTGTAATTACTAGTTAGAAATATTAACCACATGGCCCCAGAAGCTCATGTACTGTTTACACCCATCATTCTAATACATGTTGGTCTTGGTCACATAGCACAGGACTGTTAGTCAAAAGGTAACATGGTCCAGACGTGGGCAAGTCAAAGCTTTCTACAGTATAAGATACTTTAGTGTTTTTATCCACTGTCAATTTTCCACAGCATAAATTTACACATTAAGTAAAGAACAAGTCCCATCAAGCTCGTTATACATCAGGTTTTGTTCTTCCCTAAATATTGAACAAGCATTTACCCGAAAACAGCGAACTATTCCCCTAAATTTAAGTTAAATGACCATTGGCCCAAAACGGAAAACTAATCGTGACACCAACTTTCATGTTAAATGAGCTTTGACTCAAATCAGAAATCTGTAAATATTACTCTAATAAAAATACTAAAAATATTATATTATAATAAGACGTCATTTCTTTTCTTTTATGATTTTTTTTCAACCAATCAGTTTGACAGATACACCATGATATACATATTCACATTTTTATGACATTTTTAGACACGTAGTTGTTGATTGACATCATTATTAAGACCAACATTTCCTCCGGGATTGGCAGATTGAGGAAGATCACATTTTGGATCTTTAAAACAATTGTCCCAAAATTCACGATCGCGTTGAGCATCTTCTCTACGCCAACACGTGTAAGGTGGACAGCAAACCCCAGTAATAGTTCTGTAACATTCATATCCTGTAAAAGGAAGAAGTCGTTCTTGCTATTATAAGCAATTAGCATGTTAATTTTACTACTCACCGTATTCTAATTCCGAGACTGTAATTCTGTGATATCAATTTCAGTTAGCGTAAAATAAATAACCAAGTCTTGTATTTGCATTGATACTTGATAGGGCCTATTGGTAAGAGCGACCGTTGTGGAGTGGGCTTGATTTTGACTAAAGAATTAAAGTGCCTGTGAGTATCACCACAAACTACAGACAGTGTTCATTTGAGGTTAAGTTTTAGTTTGTTAACTTCCGTTTGCATTCGCATATTAAATAGTCCCACTTAAAGTGATCTTAATGATTCTTTTTATAGATACATTGTATAAGTTCTCAAATATGGTTAACAATGGATATGTTATTATGGAAAAAGTGATTAAATACGTGATTCACATGCTATCACTGAATGCGTTTGTAACAAAAAAGAATTTCTTTACCCTCCACACATCCACATCCATTACATAGTTGTCCGGGTCCACTCAGACGATCTGAACACGTTCCAGTACCTATATGCGTACAAATAAAATAAACTCATAAAAATTCTATTCGAATACATGAAATTTAATGTAAATTGTATTTCATTTACATTTACACAGCCCGCTGGGTAAATTGAGTCTGAATTCAAGAATGACATTTTCTGTTGTGCCTTGTGTATGATTGCCTACGTTAATGATGAAATTCAGTTATCTATGCTTTGTAATAAAGTGAGATTTAATTTAAAACTACCTGTCAACAAGTCCAACATATCGTTGAATTCTATAATATCGCTGTTGTTTCTTCGGCAACACTGCCCCTCGTCGCAGTCAGATGTGCTGTTACACCTTCGTGGCAGTTGCGGTAACCGTGGCCATGTGTATCTTGCTTCAAATACTTGTGAAGCAAAGAATATAATCTGAAAAATGTACATTTACACTCATGTACTCGACTATTATTTTAACAATCTTGAGTTGAAAAATTATATGGTTTATATTAGAGAAAATTACCTAACAGTGTACATTGTACATGCTTACAAGTTTGATCACCACAACATGGTCAATAGCATATTATATGATACAAATGTACAATTTACACTGTAAATGCCAAGTTATATACGTGTATTACCTATACGTATTAGACCCCTAACACTTTTCTGATGTATTTGCTACACAAAATATATAGTACATGTATTACAGACAAGTATTGCCTAATTGTCATTATTTCATTATAGTTACCTCGGATCCTAATCTTTGAAAACGGACATCATAGATATTTTCAACATTTAATGACTTCCCAAACAATTATATTGTTAAAAAACGAGCGAACGGACGAATGGGCATACGAAATGAACGAACCAAACAATATTATTGATTAATTAAAATAATAAATTTTAGTAAGAATATACAAATGTAAATAGATACCGTTAACAAAACTAGCACGTTTATCTCCATAGCTGCGTTCATTTTCGAATATGAATTATCTTATGATTGTGATTCATAAACACAATCTGTATATATACATTGTAGTATGAATTAATTATTTGAAGAGGACATATTCAAGTAATTTAAATACACGGACATCTAATCATATTTACCTGCCGCGATTGATAGATTTTATTCAAACCGCACATTATTTGTTACTTAATTGGTTATCTATCTGGTACAAGCAGACGACGCGGCTGATTCAGGATGTTTTTGATGAGTTCGTTTCCTTGATGTTACATGACTTTATATTTATTGGAATTTCAAAACTAGTTAGGGCATGCGGAACATTTCTGTAACTTGGCCGGTCTTATCGGCAAAGTTGTCTCCCTTGAAAACGTCTTATCGATCACTCCGATAACGTTTATCGATTAACTGATTTACTATAGATTTATATAGGAGCTGTATGGTTTAACACTAATAACTTGTTTATAACATTAAATGAGAAAATTTTATAACCTCGTGAAGTAATCTTCATTCTCTGCACTTTATTTCAATATAATTTTTATTAATGTGGTATGTGAACTTATTGCTTCCATTTTCGTTTGAAGTTGGTGACTTTCGTTCGTTCATAATTCTATATGAAAAATGTCGAAATACTCTTAAACCTCGTTTTTGACAGACCATAAAGTTGTTTTTTACTAAAATGACATTTTTTTATAACCTCGTGAAGTATTCTGTGGTGTCCAAGCTTTATTACAATATATTTTTTAAGAAATTTTAAAATATGGAAATTGCTTCCAATTTAGTTTGAAAATGGAGATATTCGCGTTCAAGCGCGCGTTTCCGTATCAATATTGTAGTAAGTACATTGTACATGTACATATAATTAACTGCTTGTTTGGTTAATTTTCATTGATTAAGCTGATTTGTTGAACGGGAGTTTGGTTGGTTTAAATTATCTGATACAGTATTGGATAAACTCGGACTTTCGTTTTTTAACGGGGCACAATTTTGCCATTTTTGCCAGCTTTAATGATGGGGAAGACTATAGGCGTACACATTAGCTAGCTAGACAAATGTCTTGTTCCAAGAGGTATTTGGATTAACAACGGTTATGGGTTAGTGATAATGCTATTTAAGAAGGACCATAGGTATCGGTAAATAGCTATTCATAGCTAATGTTTAACATGTTTATATACTATCCCGACAATAAATAAAGTTTGAACTTGAACTTGAACCATACTAGCTGTAATTCCTGTTTATATCGATGGTGTTTGGGTTATTTCCCATATCAACGCCTCATTTAAGTATAATAAATATTAATTGGTATCAAATCACTACGGCAGGTCTTGGCCTTTAATAAACAGAACAGAACAAGACTACTAAATAAATATTTTGTAATTACATGTTAGTTGCAGAAAATCTGTTTCGGGTCCGTACTTGTATATGAGTCAGAGTGTAATGGTGGGTGAGATTTGTAATTATTTTATAGAAGTTAATTACACAGTTTATGAAAACAATTACCATGTACATTTTTTTGTCAATGTAATTCAACCTTGTCGTGTCCGTAGTCGTGGTTAATGCGCCGGACTTGTTACCCGCCGATCAAGGTTCGAATCTCGTTTGGGGAAGGTCCTGTCATTTTATAAAAATAGACAAAAATGTCGATTTCCCTCTGTATGTGGAAAAGTTGCCAGGTCCTTGTATAAGGGTAAGTTAGTACTGGTTAGAATACAGTCTAGAAAAAACGGCTGTGTGACCAAGCCGCAATATATATAAATATGACTGAAATCTTCTGGAAAACGGCATTAACCCCACAGAAAATGGGAACTTTGCTCCGTGCATAACTAATGTGAAAATTTACACCGACTGACATTGTAAAAGAACAATGGAGTTGACACATTCGATTTTACGGTCTATTCGCAGTTATGATAACCCAAGGTACCACTTAACATTTTGCGCTAATCTGACAGTGCAATTCAATAAAGTGACAAACAACATAACTAATCGTTGACTGAAAACGTCTGGCAAATGTTTTCAAAAGTTTTATTGCTCGCGAGGAGAATATATATCAAATATAACATTTGAATATAAAGTGACATTGCGGTTAGTTGATGTTTTCGAAAAAAAGAGTTTAGCTATTGTGGTCACCTCGTCGTCTGCGTCTGTACAAAAACTTCAATATAGGCCATTACTTAAAAAGTATTAAAGGTATTAACACGAATACTTACTCATCATAATAAAGTGCAGGTATTACACAAGAGAAATAACTGTGAAAGTAATGATTATGCCCCTTTTAACCTAGAATTTTGGCATACCGGCTTGTAGGAACAAGGCGCATTCTGTGGCACAAGTGCAATAAAACAGTCAACATTATTATCAGAGTTATGTCCTATTTTTACTTTGAAAACCGAGCTCATCATTTATGATTTCGGTTCCTTATGACAACCTCTTCAGGACCTTTGCATCTTCAGATCAAAATTCAAGATCACGTGGTATTTATCTCACTTTGTTTATTTCGTACTGATTATGTAATAGAGAAATACTCTTCTTTCGTTCGCAGTTTCTCCAGCTTTTCTCTTGTGATATTGACCAAACTTTGATAGAACTATTGCTACCAAGTTCCCCAGCACAAACGGTATGGGGTTTTGTGATTCGATCATTTTTAGCAGATTTATGGCCATTTGTTTGACTATTCCAAACTTTAACCATGCCTATAAAATCGACCTACAATGATCGAACTTCATTATGTTGGTTCCTCATGGCACCCCCTCTACAGGTCAAAGATCAAGGTCACTCGGAGTGGGGCATTGTGTTTTTAAAACACATCTTTTTTTCTGAACTACATGTATTCTTCAATAACCATGTTTTCAATATTTTGCTTATATTCATGTTTGTATTCTGGGTAAATACTCATTATCCCATTCACAATAACATACGAGCATTGGCACCGCTCTGTGGTGCTCTGGTTAAGATAAGCAGCTTCTTTTGCTATATCTACACTAGAATACAAACAAAACAAACATCCTTAAATTTTGATATATGTATATATAATATGAATATGAATAAAAACAGAACGACAATATACACTTTTGGGTACCGCGTGGAGTTGCTTGTAGCCAAACCCCTACATGCTGTTTTAAAGACTTCCTCACAGATTACAGGACATAATTATGGTGAAAAGGTAGAATGATACAGACATGGGCATCTTACTCTAAAACAATTTAGTGTTTTATCCAAAATCAGTTTTCCACACCCCTACTTAAGACAAATGACCTTCGACAAAAAAAACAGACTGATGTAAATTCAACTCAAAGAAAATAATGTTTACCAAAATATTTTTGGTGAAATGATTTAGTCAAGGAGCTAGCTTAGGAAGTCAATATTTCTAAAAATATTTTTTCAACCAATCAGCTTGAAGGATACATCATGATATACATATAAACATATTTTATGGCATTTTTATAAAGGTGGTTGTGGACCACCTCCAACTCCACCTCCAGGATTTACAGATGGAGGAAGATGACATTTTGGATCGCTAAAACAATTTTTCCAGTATTCTTCATCACGATCCGCTTCTTCTGTACGCCAACACGTGTGAGGTGGACAGCAAGCCCCGGTTATAGTTCTGTAACATCTATATCCTGTAAAAAGAAATAAAATGTTTTTTGTAAATTATTAACATTTATATAATTTAGAGCGTAGACTCTGACAAAAGTGTAATCCTGCAACTGTGAACTTTTTATATCTATTCAAATAAGCGTAAAATTATCACGGTGTACATTAGGACGCATGCATAATGCATTGCTATGGGACCCGATTAATTACTAATTGTATCCGTATTTCACTGTATCCATAGCAATGAAATAAAGAAGGCGGGGATTGGTAATACCTTACTATGTCATATTTTCACTATATCTGAGATCAATATAATAGTGTTTAACTGCATTTCAATTATCTTCTGAGATTCGAGATGGAACCGTTCTGTCATTAGCATTTTCTCTATAGTAAGTATCACCACAAACTATAGACACTCGTTCAGATTTAAGGTTAGTTTTTGGTTTGTTCACTTCTGTTGTGCTTTACAATGGATATGTTACATGCATTTTGAAAAATGGATAGAATACGTGATTCACATAAATATGCTTTCATTGAATTCATTTGTAACACAAAAAAAGAATTAAGTTTACCGTCTATACAGCCACATCCACTACATGGTTGTCCGGGTCCACTTAGACGTTCTGAACATGTTCCAGGACCTATACGCGAAAAAAAAAAGAATTAATAAAACCACATTTTTATTTCACTACGTGCATATATTTACATTTACACAGTCCACCGGTCAATTAAGTATAAATTCAAGAACAAACTTTCTGTTGCTTTTTGTGTATGGTTGCTTACGTTCAATGTGAAATTCAGTTATGTATGCTTGCTAATTATGTGGCATTTTCATGTGAAACCACCAGTCAACATGGACAAGCATTTGTGGATTCGTTTCGCGGTATCATACTCCTAAAGTGTAAATTTACTTGTTTTGGCAATGGAAATTGATGAGAAATATTAGAACATTTTTACATTTATTGCGAAAAAAATGTCTTACCAAGCAATGTAAAATCAGGAAAGCCGTGATCGTTGCTTCTTACAATATCGCCGTTGATTCCACGGCAGCACTGCCCCTTGTCGCAATCAGATGTACTGTTACATATACGTGGCAGTTGTGGTAACCATGGTCGCCCTCCGTATGTGTATCTTGCTTCCAATCCTTGTAAAGCGAAGAATGCAATCTGAAAAAAGTAATTACACTCATGTACGATATATTTATTTAACAACAGTTAAATAATTAATAATTTATCCTAAAGCAATGTGCCCAACAGTGTAACATACTTACAAAATTAGATCACATATACGTTCTCAATATCACATCATATGATACATAGCAAATGGCAAATTAGAAAATATATACATGTACTTGAGCAAAAACAAAACGTCACAAATATAAATGATTCATACCCAATATAGGTTAAATTTTGTACTTACATGATGTACATTTCAATGGTAACCCTCGATGCTTTCTAAGTCAATCAATGGCAAAACTTACAGGTCTAATCTTGTTAAGTGACATTATATATTTTGAACACTGAAATCACGTCACAAACATTATATTGTACAAAAGATCGAGCGAACAGACGAATGGACAAACCAAAGGAACGAACCAAGCAATTGATTAAAAAAATAAAATAACAAATACCGTTAGCAAAGATATCACGTTTATCTCCATAGCTGCATTCATTTTCAATTATGAACTACTGTATGTTATGTTAGTGATTTAAAAACACAATCTGTATATATACATCATCACGTGAATTAATTATATGAAGAGGACCTATTTAAGTAATTCAAATAAATTGCATATATTCATCAACACTACGTCATCTTACCATATTTACCTGTCGTGACTGATTGATTTTATTTAAACCACACTTGATATGTTATTTAATTGGTAGACGGTTAGTTGTTATCTATCTGGTACAAGCAGACGACACGGCTGATTCAGGATGTTGTTGAAACGTACATCCCAGTGATCGTTTCCTTGTTGTCACATGACTTCATTTTCAATGTAATTTTAAAACTAGTTATTTTTTTCTGTTTTGGTTAATTTTCATTGATTTAGCTGATTTGTTGAACGTAAGTTTGGATGGTTTAAATTATCTGATACGGTATTGGATAAACCCGGACTCTCGTTTTTTAACGAGGCTTAGGCTTTATATCATTCACCCTGTCGTTTGGTGTTTGGTTTACTTACCAATATTAAGGCCTCATTTAAGGATCAGAAATATTAATTCGTATCAAGTCGCAAGGGCAGTTCATAGCATTAACAGAACCGAACCAGACAACTAGATAAATATTTTGTAATTACATGATAAATAAAAATTATAGAAAATCTGTTTTGGGTCGTCCGTTCCGTACTAGAACGACCTGTTTGTACAAAGGAGTCAGTGTGTAATGGCGTGAAAAAGTATATTTTTAAGAAGAATTTATTTACACTGTTTATCAAATAGTTAAAATGTAATGAAATTAATTCACTAGTGAACCCTGCTGTGTCCACCGCCGTGGTCCTGGGCCGTGGTTCAGTGGTTAATGTGCTGGACTTGTTACCCAGCGATCTGGGTTCGAATCACAGTCGCGGAAGATGAAAATGAAAATTTGACAAAAATGTCGATTTCCCTGCAAGTTGTCGGCTCCTTGTAAAACGGTAAGTAAGTACTGGTTAGAATATATAGCCTATGAAAAAAACGGTTAGGGGAACCAGCCGCCATAATTATATGACTGAAAGAAATGTTTAAAATGGCGTTAACCCCACTGAAAATAGGGCACCTTGGTCCAAGTATAACAATTGTGAAATTAAAGTAAAGGTGAAACACTTGATTTTTACGGACTATTCGCGGTCATGATGACTCAAAGTACCACTTCACACGTTTCGCTAATCTGACAATGCAGTTCCTTAATGCTACAAACAACATAATTAGCTATGAACTAAAAACTTCTGACAAATGTTTTCAGAGGCTTTATCGACCACAAAGAGAACATTCACCAACTGAAACATTTGAGATGAAGTGAAATTGGGTCGTGGTTTCGAAGAAAAAATCGAGCTATTGTGATCACTGCGTCTGTAAAAAACTTCTTTGCAAACCATTTATGATATTTACAAGAAACTTGGAACTTGCTTATCATAATAAGGTGCAGGTATTTCACAAGGGGCATTACTCTGAAAGCAACATTTTTTAAATTATGCCCCTTTTTAACTTAGATTTTTTATTAAAATTGGTTGTTAAGTAGAATATTTTTAAAACTGTCGTAGAAATTCAACTCAACATTGGTATACTTGCTTATAGGGACAAGGCGCATCTGTAGCACAAGTGCCATAACCCAATCAACATTATTTTCAGAGTTATGTCCCATTTTAACATAAATAATTGAGCTTATGACTCAAAAAGTATTAAAGTTATCAACATGAAACTTCATACGTTAAACCATCTTATTGAGAAGAACTGCGAAGAACAGCAATGCGCAAGAGCCATAACTCTTGAAGTTTTTGGTATTGCCCATGTTAAATCTTCATACTTCAGTTTTAATGCATAAAATGGTAGTTTGGACCTTTCATTTATTTTCATACTTCATTTCTAATTTAACTTCACAGATCTCATATGCAGGTTATTACTTTATTTGTAAGAGACATTAGAAATGTCTAATCATTTTTCCTAAATTACCTATATTTTTTCTGTTTTTCCTAAACTACTAGTAACTTTTAATGCCTCCCTATCGGGGGGCATATTGATTTTGGTATGTCCGTCTGGTTGTCTGTCTGTCAGTTTGTTTGTTAGTACCGATCATCTTACTTGCTATAAAGTCAAAACTCTTCCATTTACGAATATATATATGTTGGTTCCTTATAACAACCATTATAGGCCCTGTGCATTTTTAGGTCGAAGGTCAAGAATCATTGAGTTTTAAAGAATTCCAGTATTTCTTCTATGATACTCCTCCTACATTACTCGTGTGATTTTGACGGAACTTTCAAATTCTTATTGTCAATAAGAATTCAGGGTTTTGTGACTGGATTTTTGGGGGCAGATTTATGGCGCTTTGTTTGTTTTGTGCATATGTAATAGAGAAATACTCCTTTGTCTGCATCTTCTCTTGCATTTCTCAAGGGATATTGACCAAACATAGAAAGAACTATTGCCAATAAGTAAATTCAGTTATTTTGCCACTTCTAATAAGAAGTCATTATTTTATTTCTTTCATGAAGTTTTTCAACCCATCAGTAACATTTTCCAGATCCTGCACACAAAGTACATAAACAAATTTTTATGGCATTTTAGAAACGTGGTTGTCGATCACTATGGAGACAACCACCTCCAGGAGGGTTTATCGTGGAAGTTGACATTTTGGATCTCTAAAACAATTTCTCCACTTTTCACGATCACGTTGAGCATCATCTCTACGCCAACACGTGCGAGGTGGACAGCAAAACCCGGTTATAGTTCTGTAACATTCATACCCTGTAAAAGGACAAAAGTGACTCTTAAAAATGATAAACAATTAGCATATAAATCCAATGTTGTAATTCCGCAACTGTGAACATTTGATATCTATTACAGTTTCCGTAAAATCCCCTACGGTTTACAGTAGAACAAATTTATAATGCATTCATGGGTATCCGACGGAATAATTACTTCATTATATCCGTATTTCAGTTCTTGTACAGCCAAAGCAGTGGATGTAGAACGGGCCTGATCGGCGGAAATATTACTTCACTATATCCGAGTTCACTTTCACAGTGTTTTTACTGTATTTGATCCTAATTCTGTCATGTGATTCCAGACGAAAAAAAGCTAGAATTTTGACAGATGTCATAGCTGCCCATTCTGTCATTGGCATTTTCCCATTTTCTGAATAGGTCGCATCACCACAAACTACATTTGCATTCGCTAACTTGAAAACTCTCCTTGTCAGACGTTTTTAGTTGTCGCATTTTACCACTTCCAAATATGCCTTTGGATATGTTATTTTCAAAGGTAATAAGATACATGACGTATACAAATGTTCTTTCATTAAATGTGTTTTAACTTTTAACAAAAAAAAAGATTTATTTACCCTCTACACAGCCACACCCACTACATGGTTGACCGGGTCCACTCAGACGTTCTGAACACGTTCCAGTACCTATACGCGTACAAATAAAAATAACTCATAACATTTCATTTCTATTTCACTATATAAATGTGTTTTCATGAATATTTACGCAGCTTATCGGTCTGAAATCAAGAACCAATTTTCTGTTGTTCCTTGTGTATGATTGCTTACGTTGAAGATGAATATTAGTTATGTATTCTAGCTCATTATGTGGCAATTTCATGTGTAACCACCTGTCAACAAGGCCAAACAATTGTGAATTCAGTGCGCGGTATCATATCTCCTTAACTATAAATGTATTTGTTTTGGCGATTGAATATGATAAGAAAGCATTCGTAAATGTTTACATTTATTACAAAAATGTCTTACCAAGCAATGTAAAATCAAGCCAGCCTCGATCGTTGCTTCCTACAATATCGCCGTTGGTTCCACGACAGCACTGCCCCTCGTCGCAGTCAGATGTGCTGTTACATATACGTGGCAGTTGTGGTAACCATGGTCGCCTCTCGTTTGTGTGTCTTGCTTCAAATCCTTGTGAAGCAAAGAATATAATCTGAAAGATGTATACATTTACACCCATGTATATTATTTTAACAGAAGTTAAATAATTATATAGTTTATTTTAGAGAAAGTCTCATAGCAATGGCAAGTTCGAAATTAATATTCACGCAAAAATAAACGTCATAGATATAAATGGTTCAACCCAAAATTGGTTGAATTTGTACATTGACTATGCACTAAAAAAGTATTACGCGATATATGTCTGTATACAATTGCTTTTTTAAACCCGTGACAAAACTGGTTTGATCTTTGTTAACAGATAGTATATACTTTTAACATTTTAAATTAATGACTTCACAAACATTATATTGTTCAAATGAACGGACGAATTGACAAACGAAACGAACGCACCAAACTAATGTTTCATCAATAATAAATGTTAGTAATGAAATAATAAATACCATTAGCAGAAATGGCACGTTTATCTCCATAGTTGCATTCATTTTAGTATCTTATGTTAGTGATTCAAAAACACAATCTGTTTATATATATTTATCACCACTGACGTCATCTGTCCATATTTACCTGTCGGGACTGATTGATTTTATTCAAACCACACTTAATTTGTAATTTAATTGGCAGACGGTTAGTTGTTATCTATCTGCCAGCACGGCTGATTCAGGATGTTGTTGAAACTTACTGGCATCCTAGTGATCGTTTCCTCGATGTTACATTACTTTATTTTCCACGAAATTTCAAAACTAGTCCTTTAAAAAGGTAATAGTGGTTAATTTTCGTCAATTACGCTAATTCGTTGAAAGTAAGTTTGGTTGGTTTTTATCCAATACAGTATTGGAAAAACCCGGACTTTTTATTTTTTTGATTGGGTTTAATGTCGTAACTACATCCAGTATCATTTTGCCGCTTTGTCAGCTTTAACAACGAGAAGACCCTTTGCATACACCTAGGTAGAAATATGTAGTCAGATGGCTTCCTTACATGTAAAACTTGTCTGAGACCACGTGGTATTCGAACTCGTTGACAGTGATTACTAGTCAATCACCGTGCTATCTAGAACTCCTGTTATATCACTCTTAAAGTGCTATTTAGGCTCTTTAAATGCATACCGTCAAACCTGCGAACAAAGACCACTGTCGGGAAAAACATAATGTAACCTTTATTGACAGGTGGTCTTTATTCCGAAGAGGCCGCTAACACAGGTTTGAAAGTAACTAAATACAAAGATAACTACATAAAACATTAATAAAATAAACAAAAGATGAAATAAAATAAAAGACAACCTATTAATTTAGTAACGTAATCCTTCAGCACTCCGTACATAGTCTATATTATCGTATTCCGATTTCTCTGCTCTTCAAGCGACTTTTGTTCTTTAAACATCGCGATGATAAGTGGAACAGATAAAAAACATTTTAAAATGGACTTCTAGAATAGCAATAATTATTGACCCAAAACAATTAGCTACAGTAAAACAAATAAATTGGATTTTGAACAATAAGTTTGCGACTGTTTTATCATTTGTGCTTAAAGTAAATTGATTTTTATCAATTTGGCTAAAGCTAGATTGCCACAGGGTACAATTGACAAAACTACGTAACCGTTCGTGCTCACTATGAGATCGAGCTAGACACGGCAAATGTTCAACGCGTAGTAATTGTCGCAATTAGCGTACAATTTGGATGTATACTGTATACAATTCAGAAGGTATACTGAACAAATCTAAATCGTAAGATTCTTCGGTGATTATAATTGCCAGACAGTTTGCTTCAAAGAATTAAAGTTTTGTTCGTATTGGTCCTGTGACGTTCCATTTCGGATTATTTTTTAACAGAAAGTTGGGAATAGTATACTCAAAACAAGTACATGTATGTGCGCTCTGTCAAGTTCCTGTCTTGTGTTTCTGGTGAGCGGTTGTTTTCGTCACATTCGGACAAATATTTATACTTACTAAAATGATTGTAAAGCGTAACGTGTTCTTCATATGGTGCTTTATATTGTTTATGTTCATCTGCACAAACATGAACGAGGTTCTTTTCAAAATTATGCCCACAAACTCGATCTCTGACAGAACGTCTAGACATGCTACATATTTACGAGGTAACATCATTTTTCTTTCATTTTTATACCCTTCCTTTTAGTTTTGATTCCCGTGTCTACTATTTTTGCTCGTTTTCAAAAGTCATCTTTCCGTTCTATGTTTGTTAATTTTGTGTTGGTGTTTGTAATTGTTTTGATTTGTGATATTGTTTTTCGGTTGTTTTGATTTTGTTTTGTTGCTCTCATATTTGTTTTTTGCTGTCATATTGTGTGGTTGTTTTTGTGAAGATGTTATAGGTTCTAAGTGTTAATCAATTAAAAGCAACTTCGCTTTCAAACAACTAATACACCAGAGGCGGTGTTTTATGCGACACGATTGTGCAGTTTGAAAATCTATTGGAAATACAAATGTAATTTTCATTAATTATAAATTTTAAATAGCTTCAAGCAATATTTATCATTCTTTATAGAAATATAGATACGCATCTGTTATGTATTTTAATGAACGTAAACTTGATTATTTATGCCCATGTACACTTGCATTTCAAATTGCTATAGTACTCTATGGAATGACCACGATCGTTTTCATCAGTTGGACAAAAGTATAATGGTTATTGAAGGAATCATAAAAATATTTTTACATACGTCCTTTTCTATTGAATAAATACTTAACTCACAGCTTCCTGATTCTACAACCGTTTTAATTATGCAGCAGTGTGTTACATGTATATCTCGTATTTATATCTATAAATTGACTGTGACATATATTCACCAGCCTGATTAGCTCGATCAATTCGGGTAGAGCATAATTATGACTTGCAAGCAGGAGGTCGCGGGTTTGAGCCCCGCATCGGGTACATTTCCTCCTCCTATTACAATAATTTACTAATGCAGTAACATATCCTGATTGTGGCTTTATCCAAACCTGCCCCGTCGGCTGATTTCTACTACTGGCTCCCTTAGTTCAGTTTGGTAATAGTCATTCCCAGCGTCAGATTTTAAGTGAACCTGAATGATTAATGATGTATGATTGAGTAACTGTATCTGTTGTTTTTACATTATAACACGACAATGAAGCACAAGGCTCTGTTGTTAACTTTATGCTGTATTTTGGACTATTTGTAACACTAATACATTAATTTTGTACATTGGTTTAATCACACTACTATTATGTAAGGTATGTTATTTATATAATCAACTTGCGTCAACAGATATGTATTGACTAGTTGATACAGGTAAAGTACTGATTGGCCAATCGTTTTCGGAAGCATGATATTCTATAATGGTATATTGATCACACATCGTGTCCTTTGAACGATATTCCATGATCTCTCATTTTAATTTTTTCAGAAGTAACTGATGAAAAAAATATTGGAAAATCAATTAAATCTGGAGGGCCAGTTGTAAATAACATGCAAGGTTCAGTTGAAGCTGTAAAAGATGTCAAGGCACAGCAAAGAATAAACAAAATTTCAAAGTATCACATAGTACTGTATCATTTTTATCATACCATGTTGAAATGGAAAGGAAAAGATGTAGACATGTCGAAATGTAGCGTGTACAAAAATTGTGAAGTACGTCATGAAAATAAATGCTCCGATGAACCAATTGACGCCGACGCTATTGTTTTTCAAGGTAGTAAGATGCCAGCTGATATACCTCAAAGAGTCAGCCCAGACCAAGTCTTCGCATATGTTAATATCGAATCGCCGCAGTATTTGCAACGTGTTCATCTGGCCAATCCAAAATTACAAGATTTCTTTAATTGGACAATGTCATACAGATTAGATTCGGATATTCCATATTTGTACGGGTCCATTATACCTAGAATTGTGTCTAAGGATGAAATATTTGAAAAGACCGAAACAACTGGTAAAATATATAATTATCGAGATTTCTTAAATATGACTGAACATTGGCCAAACAAATACGAAGGAATTCCTGGCAAAGACTATGAGGCTATTTTTGAGAGAAAAACGAAATCGTCAGTTTGGTTTGTAAGTCACTGTGGAACAGCCAGCAAGAGGGAGAAATTCGTAGAGAATATGAAGAAAGTCACAAATGTGGACATTTTTGGACGATGTAGTCCTGTTAAGAATATTTGTCCAAAATCACAGAAAAACTGCAACGATAACATGCAAGAATCGTATAAGTTTGTGTTAGCTTTTGAAAATTCTTTGTGTGAGGATTATGTCACGGAAAAAGTATTTGACCGTTATGCTATGGATATAATACCTGTTGTCCTTGGTGCACACAACTATAGTAAATATCTACCTAAAGGTACATACATAGATGCTAACGATTTTGCAAACGCGGAAGAGCTTGCTGAATACTTGAATTATGTAGGATCTACTAAAGAGGTGTATTTAGACTATCTGAAGCTTAAAGACCAATATAAGGCGATATCTGAAAAGGAACATGTTCAGCTTGCATATTGCACATTATGCTATCGTCTTAATAAACTTAATGAGTTCAGAAAACCTGGTTCACCTTTGCAACATTGGTGGAATAAACCTGGTATTTGCCGCAATCCTACAATATTGGATTCCAAATTCGGACGGTCACAATGGAAATATTAACATCTTAAATATAAGATAAGGAACACATGATGAAAAATGTCCATCGCGTTAGTACGTATCTAGTACGAAAACAAAGTAATAGTACATTTACACAAGTATGTTTAAGCAATTTTTCATATAAGCTACCCTTGGGATATCATTTGAATGATATAACACCCTTGATGATTGAGCATTACAATCTTTAAATATTGATATTGATGGTTTTGTGTAGCATTGAGCGGACACATCTGTAACGTACAGTGTTAGGGATTTTATACCTTAAATTTTCTTGTCTGTGGATCTTTAAAGACACACGGTACTGGATTTTTTTTTTAAATCACTGTTATTTTAGTCATTACAAATACAAATAAAAGATAAATCACTGAAATATCAAATTCATAGTTTTTAATGATGTAATGTTCATTTGACTTTGCATAAAACTGTACCATGGCTCAAATGCTTGGGGCTGTGCTGTATAACAAATTGAATATGCAGGATGTTAAAAATACGACACAGATTATTGTCAACTTATCATGATGTGTTAATTACCTAAGGCAGTAGTGTGTACTTTCTGTGGATATATATCGCAACAGAACGTTACATATATTTAATTGATTTTTAATATTGTTTATCGATTGCAAATTATAAATTTATAGTACAGAGCCGAACATTACTTGATTAACAAACTTGTACACAGTACATCGTCTTATGCAAAGTGCAGACTTACAAATATATATCATGTGATACAACATGATGAATACGCACGCACGTGCCACGCACGCAAGCATGTCCACGCATAAAGGCAGTCAGGTTCAAAAAGTAATCAGTATTTAATTTAAGTTACAGGATTTTACCAATTCTATCAAATAACACCATTAAAATGCTATCCAAGATAGAATACTTGCAAACATGCATATTTTCTTTCGTCATAAGCGTAGGATACAACGTGAAATCCATTCTGTAAGATAATTAACAATTTCTTAACTTTGCTTGGTCATAGCATAATGATATCAGAATCATTTTAAGCGAAAAAAAATGGGGTTTACAACTTCGTCTGCCGTAATATAACAGCATGTATAAATAGAGAATGAAAAAAAGAGAATTTTTATGATATTTATGAACAACTTTCACTGAAATTCTTATAATATTGTTCAAATTCAAATTCTGAAAATCGATATTTTTTCTATTTGTATGGCCTATTTAAAGATAACTCTATATAAATATGCATTTAATATCATCCTAAGACAAAGAATCTAAGAAATATTGAAACAAATATTTTTAGATTACGGCGAATTTTGCACCAAATTACCATACCACTACATTCAAATTATCTCCCTTATTAAAAACCACAAAATGTGATTGTGACTTTATTTTCCTGTTTTTCTGTCTCAAATCGTTAATTTAATATCCTTACTAATATCTCTATCTAAAAGTCAAACATTCATTTAGCTGATTATAATTACAAAAACGATATTATGTAAAGATATGTCGGAGGACCGTGGGAAAATTAATTTTGGATTCAAAAGTCAGTTCGAGTTGCTTCCCTTAGATATTAAGGTAATATGAACAAGAACAAGGAATGTTTATCTACGAACCCTACACACTAAATTTATTGGGTAATTTATCTCTAAATGTTGATATAATTTTATTTTTTAAGAATATTATTGAGTAAAAGTATATATAAAGCTACAAAATTATTAATTTAAGTGAGAAACTGCGACTGCGTCTAATGTACTTTAATATTCCGAATACATAAATGTCTATACAAGGTATCAAACTTACATATTTCTTCCTGTATTATAAGCATGGCTACATATTGTTTGTATCTGCAAATTCTACAATAAAAACATGTTTTTGTTAATTACGTCTGTGACTGTCAGGTGCGTAGCTTGCCCTATAATAATGCGTCGGCACCTTTCTAAGGGGGCATCTTTTCACCGTAGATTGCCGGAGTCGCATTCTGCAGCATTTTCCGGTGTGCTATAGCAAGAAAAAATTAATATGAAGTTCTTGCAGTTCTGGGTACTCTGATGGTCCATTCTTCCAGCACATAACCATTCATTTTCATTGCGTTTTTTTGCTTGTTATTTTTGTGTACGAAAATGTGTAGGCACGTACCTACAGTGCCTATAGGAACCTACGCCAGTGCACATAAAAAGTTACCAAAGTGAAATAAATTAAGTAACTGTGTTCATCAAACATTATATTTTAGCATTGAAGAGTTAGTCGAAGCACCAAGACTAGATGTATGTAGAATGGAAATGTCCCTTAACATGGATACGGCACACACGACACTATCGACAAGAAACAGAAGATACCACATTGTGCTATATCATTTTTATCACGTTTTGCTGAAATGGAAAGCAAGGAATTTGGACACGTCAAAATGTAGCGTGTACAAAAATTGTGAAATCAGTCATCGAAATGAGGTAACGGATGGATTCATAAACGCTGACGCCATTGTCTTCCAAGAAAACCACATGCCAAGGACCAAACCTAGTCTTTGTTTATGCCAATATCGAGTCACCTCAATATTTGCAAGTAATAAAATTAGCTAGTTCAAATTTACAAGATTTCTTTAACTGGACAATGTCATACAGATATGATTCGGATATTCCATATTTGTATGGGTCCATAATTCCAATAAATGTGTCAAAAGAAGTACATAACAAGAGCGAAATTACTGGTAAAATATATAACTATAAAAAAAAATCGTCCGTTTGGTTTGTAAGTCACGGTGGAACAGCCAGCAAGAGGGAGAAATTCATAGAGGATATGAAGGAAGTCACGAATGTGGACATATTTGGACTATGTAGTCCCATCAAGAATATTTGTCCCCCCCAAAAAACCCAGAAAAACTGCAACGATAACATACACGTATCGTACAAGTTTGTGTTAGCTTTTGAAAATTCTTTATGTGAGGATTATGTCACGGAAAAGGTATTTGATCGATACAATCTGGATATAATTGTTGTCTATGGTGCACACAACTACAGTAGATATTTACCTAAAGGTACATACATAGATGCTAACGATTTTGCTAACCCGGAAGAGCTTGCTGAATATATCAATTATGTAGGATCTAATAAGCAAGTTTAAGCAAGAACGGTATAAAGCAATTGTTGAAAATGATCACGCACGACTTGCTTAGTGCACGTTAATGCTATCGACTGAATAAACTACACGAGTATCAAAAGCCAGTCTCACCTCTACATCAGTGGTGGAATAAACCTGGAATCTGCCGCCACACGACTGTTTTAGATACCAAATTTAAACGACCAAGATGAGTAAATATAATTGCTTAATATGTGAACGTGTTTATTATTAGGTAGTTACTCCCATGTCCATTATTTGTATTTACCTGATTTGAAACTATTATTTTGTTATTCCCGACAGCAATTCGTATCTTATTTTACAAAAAGTAATTTATTGAGAACGAGAGACTCTCACAGTTCTTTAACATTGGAATCATGAAAAAAAATTCGAAAACATTTCAGTCATTTGTTACAATTAATGTGTTTAGCACATCGCTATGTCTGAAGAAATAGCAGTAATAATACACGAAGTCTAAAATTTTGACATCTGACTATGACGTAATTATAATGTCAGTCAAAGATGCTAATTAACACATAATGAAAAATAGAAGAATGTTATTAACCCATGCTGCATCGTGATGTGGTTATCATCAGTTGATGTGTTTAATATACATGACGAATAAGAAAAATTGTACTTCTGAAGTTCTGCTTATGCATGTCTTTCTGTAAATATACATGTACAACAAATGCTTGCACGTGTACACGTATACAATATTCTCCATGTGAGCCATCATCGTGGGTCCCCCATGATAGGAATTTATGAATTTTCTTGAACGCTTCTTGCATATTTCATGAATAGTACATGAAGAATAACTTTTGGATAGGGGTATGATGTGGCAATGCAGTTTGTTAGTTTAGATTTTTTTGTATTGGGGATTTCCTTTGAATAAGCCTTTACTGTGATACCCAGAGTGTTGGCTAATGTGAGCTGTACTGGTAGACTCAGGAATACGCGATCTATTAGTTGATGTATTTTTTTATGTCCCTTTTCAAGAAAGTGGACAGTTCACCTAAACATTGTTCCTGGGAAGAACCAGTACTACACTCCCATTCTCCGTAAGCAACCAACTACTTTCTCACATAAAGAGACATGAACAGTAGCTGGACTCAAACCCAGGACCCTCTATCAGTTAGAGGCTACAGTGATTTGAAGTCAGTGACTTTAACCAGTCGACCACGGAGGCATGTGAACTGTACAAGAACATTGTACTGTAATCAAATCTTTATTCCCTAAACCAAATCAGCTAGACACAAACTATACTGTACAGTCACATGCACCCCTGAACCTTCATGTGATGTCTAAAATGGATTTGTGAAGAATTATCATTGAAGTTGAAAGTGATTAAACTGTACATGGCAATAAGAGAACTCGTTTAGTGTACAAGATACACACATTCTCAATATGCTCTGACAAATGCCCCAGAGACATGTTAAACTGTTAATCAACACATTGGGTGCATAAGTTCTGCCTTTGTATACAAAAAGGGAAGGGGAAGGAATCCAAATAGTACCATATACATGTCATCATTCAGATATATTTATTTCTTCATCACAAATCACAATGAATGAATAAAATAGCAAAAGAATATGATTATTTTCAAAGCTTACATACCAAAATAACTATATGGCAATTGTACAATATAAATTCACAAAAATGAGTAAATTCAGGAAATTTTTTAAAAAATACAATAAAATGACTATATATAAGTATGATGAATATCCAAATTGGTGCGGAAAAAAGTTTTTTCTTTGTTTGTTGGTTGATTGGCATAATGTTGCAACAACAGAATAACATTTTATCTACACATAGTACATCACCTTGTACAAAAAAACTATACTTTAAAATATATATCACGTAACAAACATGGTGCTTAAACATTACAGCTAAACATTTATATAAAGTAAACAAAAAGGACTGGCATCGAGGAAATCAAGCAGTCAACAAAACATACAACTGGTAAAAAATGTACAAGAATTTTACCACTGCTGGGCAGGTAAAAATATACATGTAGATGGAATTATCCAGAGATAATTGGGTAAAACAAATAAGAATCTGTGCGTTTTGATTGATCAGGCTCGGCGCATGTATATTTAATGTTCGGATTTATGTATTGACTTTACTGCATGCACATCACGGTTTAAATACAGATCCGAGTGTTAAACGAGTTATTCAATAAACCATACGGTTAAATAAAGTTAACTGGTCACAAATTTAAAAAATACTGTGATTCCATTGGTCAAAAATATAAATCCGAACATTAAGTATAAGTTAATGTTTGTTATCCCTGTTTTTCAAAAGGGCGTATAAAAATACTGCAATGCCATTGGTCAAAATATAAATCCGAACATTAATGTATGTGGGTGTTTGCTAATATGAGCTGTGCTGGTTGGTTTGTAGTTATTCAGTCAGTCAGTCAGTCAGTCAAGTTTGCGTATGGGATATACATGAATATTGCACTATGAATCCATCTGGACTTTCTAAATCAAATAAAAGATACACACATATTCAATATTCTGTGATAGATGCCCTAGAGTCATATCTTTTAACTGAGTATAATAAATGGTATGGGGAAGGCATGAAAAGGGTATCTTATATGGGATCATGTTATATATCTATGTATGTATTTATCACAATAAATGAATAAAATCCTTTTCTGATTATTGTAAAAGCTGAAATAAATATATGGTGATTTGTGTATAATGTAAAACAAAAAATGAGTAAAATCAGGAAC
Organism: Lutraria lutraria; assembly: GCA_964023205.1. Classification (NCBI taxonomy): domain Eukaryota; kingdom Metazoa; phylum Mollusca; class Bivalvia; order Venerida; family Mactridae; genus Lutraria; species Lutraria lutraria. Next base: position 23,989,795 of record OZ026848.1, read on the forward strand.
ATAATCACAGTAACAATAATTACAACAATTAATGCCAAAAAAGTAAAATAAAAATCCAACTTGGTCTGGTAAAATGTACAAGAATTTCAACCACTGCTGGGTAGGTAAAAATATTGATGGAATTATCCAGATATGATCGGATAAAACAATTAAGAATCAAATCCAGGTCTAGTAAAATATGAAGAATTAACAACAGCTGATCTTTTCACATTCAGAGAGGATTGTTATTTTTTTTTTGCCTAAGCAGTCCAACTTGTATTAAACTAGAGGCATGCTATGCGGAATGCTGCGTAGAATAATGTCCACATAACAGAAACAAAAACCATGTAATTTATTAAATCGTTCTTTGATCAATACGACAAACGGTTTATTCTAGGAATTGTTGGTATCTTGTAAACGATGAATGTATCCACCTAAGCCATCAAGATGTACATAGTCCCCTGAGGAGAATAAGCTGACCACTCCTGGGACATTCACAACACAAGGAAGTCCATATTCTCTTGCAACAACAGCACCTGGTGAATGCAATCAGGATTTTAATGACAATTAGAGCAGTAAAAGACAATTAAATGATGATTACAGTAGTAAAAAAGACTCGTTTAAATTACAATAAGTGCAGTGAAAAATACCTTTAAAATTTGATAAGAGCAGTAAAAAATAAGTTTTTGGGGTTTAATGCTTTTTTCAGTTATACATGACGACCGCTTCACCTATAAAGTTTTCCTGGATGGTATTCTAACCAGTACTAACTTACCCTTCTGTAGGGATTGACAACTTTACAACATGTTGAGGAAAAGCGACATTACATGTATTTTCATGGAAGGGTATGTGACCTGTCATGACTGGGAATCAAACCCAGATCGCAACGTCACAAATCCAGCGCACTAATCAATAGACCATGACAGTGGTTGTAAATGTTTCAAAGGTATTAACAAAAGAAAATAAAATGAAATATACCATGTGAAACAAGACCACCCATTTCTGTAACTAGTCCAGAAATCAAGGGAAAATATGGAGTCCAGCCAACATCTGTATAACTCACAATCAGTATATCTCCTTTCTGAAAAAGGAAAACAATTTGTAGGCATTTAACAATTGTTGAAAGTTGAAAATTTTGAGAAAAAAAAACAATAACAAAACCCAGTAAAACATTAAATATATCTATTTTTATTCTAAAACTAGTGGTGGTTAACTTTTCAAAATCTTCCGATAAATGACGAAGTTACAGAGCGGACATGTCAAGAAGACCAAAATTATGACCTTTAAACTCTTAAGTGCAACTGACCAACCAACCGCCTGGCTGCACATACATACAGACAGACAAAATGACTCCTACATAGCCCCCAATATTTTAGAAGGTAATAACCTAGCAAAATCTGAAGACATTACATGGGACAGAGAAAATGCAATTCACTGTCAATATTGATATCACTAAAATGTACAGAACATACTTTGGTTCAAAAAGGTCATCACATCAATGTATTACAGTATGTTTGTACCTGAATTTGGTCTGCTTCTTCTAATGACCTCACAACCCTTGCTGTCCCCTTTACGCTGCCCCGACTCACTGGCATACCTGTACATACAAATAGCAAGATATGAACACAATACTGATTGAAATTCTGCTTGAAATTTTAATTGATCATTTTAATACAAAAGAATGTACATAGATCATTTTATATGTATTCAATTTATAATATGTCCAGTCCAGATGGGCGTTCAAAAAGTAAAACTTCAATGAAAGATGATTTACGACAATGAGGTCTATGATAAGGGAATAGGCTACTGGTGTTACCTTTTACACTGAATGTTGCTTCTCTTTCTGGCATCTCGTTTTTCTTCACAAGCTACAAAAGATAAACAATGTATAGGCATATTTGACTATGACATCATATTTGACTATGACATATTGAAGTGATAAGACGGCATGTACCTTTTGTAAATAGATTTCAAACATTTTAAAACATCAACAGAAAATTTTGAAATCTAAAATAAAGCAAGAATAACAGACAAAAAGTAAAGAAAACTGAATATAAAATATATACAAATATGCAAAAAAACATATCTCTGGGATGTTAGTAGAAACATGAACATCTAGTATGTACAGTAAATATAATTAATAACAAATGAATGCGCTCTTTTTCATGACCGTAAGGGGCAAATTTATTCATGACATGTTATACTGTCAATTCATTCATGGTGTGAAGTAGTCAGTTTTAGTCCATCCAGGTGTGTTGTGGAAAGTTCCTTATAAATTTTCACTTTAAACGCAACAAAATTTCTAACAGACTGCCTTAGTTTTCTGTAAAATGAAAGGCAACCAGCACACACATTCTATTGAAATTTAACGAAACCAAGTTGTTCAATGACCACATAATTAAGTGTGATTCTAAAATTAGGTGACAGTTCAGAAATTTTGTTCAGTATATTTTTTTCATACCAATAAAGTAAGCCACCAAGAGAAACAAGAAGTGTTTGTGAAAGATGGATGTCCCCTTAAGGCCAACTGAATAGTGTGACCTTGACCTTTGAACAATAAATCACTAGGGGTCATCTTTATGTGACCAACCTCCCAACTACATTTGAGGAGCTTAGGCAAAATAGTTCTCAAGTTATTGCCCGGACAACGTTTTCGGTTACAGACGACGGACCTACAAAAGGGGACATACAAAAATGTGACCTTTCTTAACAGACCAGTTGACCTTTATTCAGAGGATTATTTGGTCTGTGCTAAATAGTGGCCATTGTTTACAAGGTGGCTTTTATTTCTTCACAGGTGAACCATAAATCTTGGATTTAATATACACTTACAGGTTGTGGTCTTCCAATACACAATCTAGGAAATTCCACTTCTGCCTGGACTGGTAACAATTTTCTTCTTCTGAATGTCCTGTTGAAACAGAATATTCCAATACATGATAATCTGAGGTTTTGTAAGATGTTGTCTGATGGAATTCTGAATACATTAATTGACCTTCAGAAAAATTTAGATGAATACTTGACACATTTTTCAGACATGTAGTAGTTTTACCATCAATGACAATCGACATTTGTTTCACTCAAGTTTAACGTAACATCAACTGCCAAGGTCATTGGCGAAATTTTCTGTTTTAAAAGTCTAGGAAGTTCAATGACGTACACCTTTGTACAGCCACTGACCTTCTGTAAACCAGCCAGATAGCATCCTCACATTTGAATTTTTTCTTGTTGCAGGTGGGATTTTTTTAGAATCCCCCAATTAATGGAAGCAAATACTACAGTCTGCTCATCAAGTTTGAAGTAATTTCAATCAAGCATCAAGAAAACATGTTTTATGTATAAATTAAAGCACAGACAGAATATATGGGTTGATTTAAACTGATGAAATAGACTTACTTGGTTACTAAAGCAGCTGATCGAGTTTCTAGAAGGCGACCAATCTCATTATGTGTCAGGAAGAACATAAGTTCTCCATCAGGTAGTCGACCCTTAAAAAGAAAAGTACAAGATATTATCCTAAATGTATTTCATTAGGAACACTTTTAATTATGCAACTTGCATTCTTAGCAATCTTACATGTCTACGAAAAGAGCTCCAGGGATACTTTGAAAGAGATAGTAGTCAGTATGTATCCAGCGCCAACCTTTTTATTCTAAAACAACAAAATACTATTCAGAGATTGTCGTTCATATGAATCTCCCAGTAGTGACAATAAATAAGCATAAAAAATACCTCCTTATAGAGAAGATCAGCCAATCTCCAGTATGCTTGTTTGAATCTATCACACAACTCTATGGCAACAGACTACAAAGAAATACATGCAAGCATTTTATCCATAAATACACTCATTACACTTAAGTTTAATTCAACAAATTTTGATAAAATAAAACTTCACTTAGTGACCGCCTTCAATATCAAGTTCATCTCATCAAAAACCACTAGCTTTTAGAATGGCTTTCAATATACTATCATATTTCAAATACACAACAGGGCAATCTCAATAGCCAGACTGACTTTTTGGTCGTCCCAAAGGTGTTATTGCATAAAACAATGGATGCTCAAATATTCAAATGATTAAAATTAAACTAACTGAGCTTGTAATGTTAGCTTATTAGTTATAGGCTTATAGTATAAACAGTTTCACAGTAAGATAGGTGATTTGTGACCTAAGCCTTTTCATTTACAACTTGAGGTAACAGATCCAAGGTCGTCTGCTACAGTCATCTGCCTGCCTTCTTCTGATTCAAACATTATGTTGGGAAGCAGATGCTAAAAGATTGAGGGGAACTGGCAATATTGTAGATGAACCATTGTATGTCTAATACAAACAAACAAAAGAAATGCAGCATAGCAACCAAACAAAGTCTTAACAGTTTATTTAGAGGACAAGATTACACTATTTTTTAGAAATAGTGGCATTGACCTTGACCCCAGAATCCATAAATACAATCCAAAACCAGGTCAATAAAACAACATGCTGTATACCAAGTTTGCCAGCAATAGGTCAATAAAACTAAAGTTATCTCCTAACAAGAGTGCCAGGTCACAAAATACACACGTCAAAATTCATTTTTTAAAGCGTCAAGGGGTATAACTCGGAACTGTTTGAATTAGAGAGCGGATACCATTGTGGATGAGAATTTACCCCAATCTATTAAGTACTGGTAGACATTATGATGAATTCCTGGATAAAAATATGTACCTTTCCATATTCTCTTCTCCCTACAGCTGTTCTCACTTTGTTTACAAGCCACTTCCTGAGAATCAACTTCCCTATCCAAGACACAGGAGACTTGATTTGTGCAACAGCCTCATCTATTGATAGTGCAGATTGTGCGGTGTCTTCATAAGCCTTTGATTTGATAATAGTCTGTGAAAGAGACAGCTTGCAATGAAAGTTCAGTAATAAGACCGCCTTTGGTACTAAAATATTGTCTTAACATGGCGGCAAGTGTACCTGATCTGGCAACTTTATTATCACAATGTGGAATTGTGGATAAAAGTCATTGAAGAATATTAACTTTCAGTCAACTTTTAAGAACGATATGTAATATTCTATTTGAAAAATTCATCTAAATTACAAATACAAAAATATCATTTTGAGAAATGAAATTCATTTTTGGCAGTTTGTTGAAAATATGTCCAAGAAACTTCAGGAATATTTATTTGTTAACAAAAAAAACATGTGTCTGAACTGGATGTGTCATAATTCATGCGAGAAACTAAAGTTTATCACAGAAAACTGGTTAGTGCCAATAATAGGTTGTTGCATGATATACCAACCAACTACGGCAACAAAGTTTATCAGCATTAAGTGTTTTTCTGGAACAAATAAAATCTCTACAAATACCTTCAGCACTTTGATCAGTTTCTCTGGTTCCACATTCCAAGACTTTTCAATAAGTTCTGCTTCTCGTATACCTCTATGACCGTGTCTTGACAAGAATTCCTGATATTTTGTTCTGATTTCACTAGGGCAGTTTTCTGAGCAGAGGTATTGTACAACATCAGTATCAGACAGTTCCTGGAAATTCTCTCCTTCATTCTTTGTAACAATTAATTTCGCCAGTTGCTAAAAAAATTACCAATCATTGACAACTTAGAGAAGCAAAGCCAACAAGTTTTTATAACAATAACTGAGTGCTGTACTGTTATTTACAGGTGACTAATAATCAGTTTTGACCCAGTTTATATTTTTAAGTACATTTTTTATTAAAATACCGATAAAAGGAGAAAGATGTATGAGAGGGGCATTGTATAGGTGGGTGTTGTTTAGAAGGGGTGTTGTTTAGAAGGGGTGTTGTTTAGAAGGGGTATTGTTTAGAAGGGGTGTTGTTTAGAAGGGGTGTTGTTTAGAAGGGGTATTGTTTAGAAGGGGTATTGTTTAGAAGGGGTGTTGTTTAGGAGAGGGGTTTGTTTAAGGCAGTGACAGTGTTCAGGAGAGAGGCATGTTTAGGGGTTAGAAGGGGTCTTATTTAGGGGAGAGGCATTAGTTATGTGGTGTTGTTAAAGGGCTGCATTGTTTAGTGGAGGTAAATATTTAATGCAATTGCTATTATACAGAGGCGGGACACTATTTATGGGAGGGGCATTGTTCATGGTTTGGGCATATTTAGAGAAGGAGCAGTGTATACACAGTGAAATGTTTCAGAGGATGGGCCATTGATTAGGGGAGGGTAATTGATTAAAGATTTAATTAGTTTTTACCCTGATTGCCATAGGGACTTCAGCACTGTATACATTGTTACACTGAGACAAAAGTAAGGCTACATCACTGTAGTGTTCAATTGTTGGCACTGAAATAAAGCACAACAATATACCCAAAAGTTTGTAAGTTTTTTTTTACAAAAAAAGCCACTAAATAAACAAGGTCAATACATATACTAATATACGGGTTTAATATATGATCAAATGATGCCAGTATAAAAATACAGATATCATATGCATTCTGTTGCAGGCATTAATCTGGTTAATACCAGAACAGCCAAAATCAGTATCCAGACTGGAATCAACTATAAACACAAGAGAGACATGATGGCCCTTTACTCACTCTCCTGAGTAAAGACTGTCACTTCTGTCATATCATTGCAACTTCTATCTCAACGTTTAATTAGGTCAGAGCCTAACATTGACCACAAATCATCGTGACAGATATTTTGAGCAACTTTCATCAAGATTTGATAAACAATGTTGTCTCTACCGTGTTATCAAGGTTTACCAATGATTTGACCTGGTGACCTAATTTTTGTTTTTGACCAATATATCATAAAGACAAACATTTTGACAAGGTTTGATGAAGATCCAACCAAAACTGTGGAGTGTTAACAAGGTTTTCCTTGGACTTGACCCAGTGACCTATTTTTTTACCATGTTCGAACATGCCCAAGATGTCACTGAGATGAACATTCTGAAAAAGTTTGATGATGATCCAAGCAAAACTGTGACCTCTACAGTGTTAACAACCCCAATTGTGGACACAAGATATTGATTGACCTTAATAACTTTCAGAGCACTACATGCTCAGGTGAGCTAAAAAGTATACCTTTTTTACCACCAGACACAATTCCCATGACAATACCACTAGATGAGCTACTTTGTGCGCTTAAGTGAATACTAGTCTCCCAACCCTGAAAAAATACAAGTAATTATAATTATATATAGACAGCGTTTGTCTTATCAAACAGGCAATACACAGTAATGTATAAGCAACATATCACAAGCAGACAATGTGATTTGTTATCAAAATACAATCATCGTTTTAGAGTGTGAATACATTTTACGAATTTAGCCACCGGTCTGAAGACCAAGTCTACCCAAATCGCTGCCGGTCCGGTAAAAATTAACAAATCAATAGACCGACAATGAAACTTTGAGCAGATAATTATTAAAATGCATAATTGAGTCCCCAAAACTACTGTTTCACTAGTTTATAATGAAGTTTCCGTTTATTATAGTAATACTATCATAATGAAACATATATATGTAAGAAACATACTTTCATAAATGTTGTAGAAACAAAATTTGATCATGCAAAAACAGGTAAAGATTCGGTTCGGTAAAAGTTCATTTGGTCTGGTAAAATTTGTGCCTTCACATGACCGAATGTTATATTATTGAAGAAGTTATTCATACAGACTGTGAATAGGTTTAAATTAGAATGTTGTTATATGTATTAGTAATTGTTCCATCATGCTTTATAAACTTCCCTCAACTGACTTCGATATAAAGTGGCTCTCAGTCGCAAAACTAAGTTTCAAGACCAGTCTGTGAAAGCAGGCTTGTCATTGGTCAATTAGAAAACTACCATCAGTATCAACCAATCAGAAGCTTGACTATGCAGACTGGTCCCCCACATTTAGAAACAATAACAGAGAACAACAAACCCAACAATTTCACACAAACTGGGTCACAACTGGAGTACATATTAGGTCAAGAAAAAATAAAGCTTGGCAAAGAAAAAATTAAAAGAATGATTCGTCATTTTTCCTAATTTCAAAAACTAATGAATCACAATTATTAACCAAAACTTTTTTTTCAGGAAAAAAATACCCTAATACATGTATACAAAAAGAATCCAACATTATTTTTTCCTTGACCTCACATACAAGTAGACCAACAAGTTAGATAACAAAGAATTATTGATAGATAAAATTGTAATAGATCTAGTATATAAGGCTAGCCATAAAAATGTTTGTTGTATACATTGAAGAGAAATTAAAACCAGCAGGTATTTTTTTATTAACTTTTTCCTTTCTCAATGATTTAATTATTTAGTAAGATAAATGCAAAAAAGGAAATTGAACTTTATGACCTTAAACTTCTTGAACAAAGGTCAAGGTCTAACATTCATACAATGGTCAAATTGCTTGATATGTTCCAAGCTTAAATTCTAAACAGAAAATATTTGCACAAGATAACTAAAGAACACAAAACCAATATCATTTCCCATCATTAAAGAGCTAACAGATTACAAGAATAAAAAACTAACTGATGTATCCATAAAATTAAATCTTTAGTATAAGTAATGAAAATATACATTTTTATGGCTAATCTTCAAGCTGTTACCACTAAAAAAAGGATTTCGCTTTCATTTACATCTGCAATAAAAAGCAGTAAATCAATAAAATTCAATGTACATGCAGGTATACAGGTATAATTATATAAAAAAAGTTAAATTAAATCTTACAAGTACACAAGCTAGTTTCACGGACAAATGTTAGTGTATGAACTTCAAAGTAATAAAAAAACAGTAAAGAATAATTTTCTTAAAAAACAGTAATGCATAACACAAGACAGAAATTTCGAAGACAGAAAATTTTGACAATAGATATAAACTTAAAAAAAAAATGGCTTCCTATCACATAAGGATCTGAATCTGAAAATCAAATTTTGTAAGCGAAATTATGATGAAATGATAATAAAACTGTACTGCAGCATAAAAGACACAAATAATTTACCCCTTCCTTGAAGCCAATCATCATACAGGGATTTTTTTCCTTCTATAGCGTGGGCCGTTAACAGGCATCTTCCCCTCAGGAAAATTCTTTAAAATCATGCAGTTTTCCCTTAAATTTCAATTTACATTAAGTTTTTTCTTCCCATTTTGCAAAAATTATGCATTATTTTTCCCCAAATTTAAAGAAAAGGTCCCTTCCCCTACCTGTGAAAAAAAGCCCTGTCATACCTCATAATAATCAGGAAGTTTGGCATCAATCTCTCTATACAACTCCTCAGCAGATTCACAATTAGTGCCTATGGTGTATGTACGTAATGTTTCACACCATTTGTCCACTCTCTTAGATTTCCATCCATTTATCTACAAATATAAACAGTGACTGATTTTAACAGATTCATCTCAAGATTGATATTAGAAGATCATAGCAAGGCAAAAAAAGTCATGTATTTGGTCACTTGACCAGAATATAAGGTAGAAAGGTCACAGAGCTTTTTCCTGTCTTGCACTTTCAAGGTGCATCATGTATTAGTTACTTTTGTACTTTGGAATTTGCTGTTATGAACTTTATGGTCAGACCTCTAAAATATAGGATCAGTTTACACTGCTATTTTTTTCTGACACTTTATTAGTGCTAATTATTCATAATCTTTTAAATATGAAATCTTAGTACAAGTATAGCTAGCCTAAATTCATCTATGAAAAATAACTCACTTCTTCTCTGTGACTAAATCTGTAGAAAGTACATGTATATCACATGCCAAAAGTGTTAAGTAAACAAAATAGCATTTAATTCCTTCATACATTGTGATTTTAGTAAGTCTTATAATTTATTAGGCCCAAATGGATATAATAGATGGTAAAACTCTGAATGAAGGCGAACTGAGCAAAAAAGATATACTTTTCCATATCTTATTTTAATACAATTTCATGTTTACTTGATGTTAATCGTACATTAACATACATCCACTGGTGTCAATTAATGCTGACATTAGATCCAATGAACCGCTAAATAAAGGTAGGCTGTTCAATAAAGCCCAAAATCTCCTCACAGGATCACAGTATATAAACATACATGTACATACTTACATGGAAATATGATAAGAATGCAAAGAGTCTTGAGAAAATATTGCGATTCTGATGGCCGTACTCTCGAAGCATGGTCAGCGTGTGATCCTCCAGTATCTCTCCAATTAGACTAACCTCCATTGCATTTTTATCAAATATTATTGAATTACTGGTAGCATTACCTGTGCCCTGCAAAATGAAACAAGAAGTGTTTGTGAAACACGGATGCCCCCTGTGACCTTGACTTTGACCTCAAAATCAATAGGGGTCGTCTACATGTGATGACCAACCTCCAAAGCAAATCTGAGGAGCTTAGGTCAAATAACTCTCTAGTTATTACCCGGACAAGGTTTGGTTTCGAATGGACCAACTGACAGAGGGACGGACGGACCATCCAACATGTGCAAAGCTATATAACCCTTTTTCTATGAAAGGGGGCATAATAAATACTTGAGTGTAAACTTTTCATAATAAATAATTAATGCATATTGTACTTACATGTAATGTTTCTAGGAAAAGAGTTATATTAATGTCAATGAACAAAATCCTATAATATACCAAATTTAATGCACAGAATTGTCTTCAGTTACCAAATTCATACTAAACTAGAAATGTGTCCAGAGGACACAAATGCCCCCGCTGAGAGCTAAGTCAAAAAGGGGCCATAACTCCTGTAGAAATGTTTGGATTTTAATGGAAATCAATCTTGACTAGCATTTTATTATTATACACCTTCATGTAAAATATGAAACCAATCCATGAAATATCTTTTGAGTTATCGCTTGGAAACCAGAATTTTAACTGACTGAAGGACAGAGGTAACACTTATGCTTGTCCGCCATATATAATTATATGCTCAATAAAACCAATTTATCAAAGACTTAAATTGAAAGTGATCAAGTATAGCAACTAAATACGTACAGTCAAGTTCAGGAAGAATCTGAGTTATCGCATGGAAACCAAAATTTCAACGGACAGGGGTATCTTTATGCCCGTCAGCCATTTATAATTTTATGCTCAATAAAAAAATTGTACACCAGTTTCTGACATTATACTATCAGTTAACCAATCTATCAAAGACTCAAATTTAAAATTATGAAGTTCAGCAACAAAATACTTACTGTAAGGTTTAGGAACAATCTGCCACAAAATGAAGGAATTGATTTCCTTACATTTTTTACAAGATGTCCACCACTTAGGTCTAATGATCCTGACTGAAATAAATTAATTTGCAATACAAGAGATAATACTGGAAAAAAACGTAGGTGGTAACTTTAATAGCATTTGGACTCGCCTCAGTGGTAGAGTGGTTAAGGTCGCTGACTTCAAATCACTGTAACTTCTCACGGATAGAGGGTTGTGGGTTCAAGCCCGGGTACAGACCCTGTCTCTTTATGTGAGAAAGTAGGCAGTTGCAGGAGGATGGGAGTCTAGTACTATTCCTTCCCAGGAACGATGATTAGATGTCCGCATTATATGACTCCTACTGTTGTAAAGGGGCATAAAACCCAATGAAACAAACAAACTAGCATTTTTGTTAGGTTAAGTCATATATACAATGGCCTTCCATAAGGAAAGTTTTTATTATAAATCTTGTTAAAAATATGCAGTTCAAACAGATATGACATTAAAAAATTCAAACTTAGTTCACATACCATACAGGCTTTGTTCACATAGTGTCCAAACACTGACCCTGTCAGTGGAGTAACAGGTCCAGGCATCATTTCTCTGGAAAACAAATACATAAAAGGCAACAGATAATAGGTAAGTAGATGTACCTACAATTTTTTATAGACCAAGTAATTTACGGAAACAAGAGGACCAAGATAGCCCTACATCGCATTGTTTTGAACCTGTGTCATGAGGTCTGTTGATATCAAACAGGTTTTGTGAAGTTCAAATCAAAACAGTGATTTCTAGAGTGCTCACAAGGTTTTCAACAATTTGCCCTGGTGACCTGGTTTTTGACCCCAAATGATCCATTATCGAACTCGTCCAAGATTTTGTCAATATTAACATTCTGACCCAGTTTTGTAAAAAATTGAAATAAAAATGTGGCCCCTAGTGTGTTCACAAGGTAAAAATTGGATGACGCACAATGCTGGACGTTGGACAAAGACTGATAAAAAAAGCTCACCCTAAGCTTTGTGCTCATGTGAGCTAAAAAGTCCAATTCCTCAATCAGAAACCTTTGTGACGAATGTGCAGAGAAAAGGTAAGAAAGGAAATAAGATGCTTTATAAATACGGGCCCAGGTTTCTTCTGACATCCCAAAAACATCTAGGTTGGTAGGGAGGCTGGACTATTTTCAAATACCTTTATTAGTTCAAAGTTACAGGTTAATAAACAAGTACATGTATAGGCAACTATAAGAGGCAATGAAACGTCGAGGGTTGGCAGAAAAAAGTATGGATTATCGGGAAATTAGAATAATTTTTTATGCTTCATTAAAACAAATGTGATAAAATGAACAGACAGAAAGAATGAATGTTAGAATTAACTTTACCCAATATTTCCAAGAGTCATACGCTCGTAGTATGTTGGTATCGGAGAGTCAAATTCACACATGAGGTCCTCATCAGATTCCTGATCTGAAGTTGTGATTGGTCGAGCCTTAAAAGAAAAATAAGATGCGAGTAGAAGACAATAACAGTGACTTCCAGGAGACCTGAATAATTGCATCCATTTTTACTATATTTTTGATAATGTAATGAAGAAGGTGTTTCACTGAGTGAAAAGTATGTATTTTACTACAGAACATTATCTGAGTTCACTATAGTCATGTTATACTGTAGTCAGTATTGTATATATGGGAAAGGGGTACAACTGTTTCAAACAATATCTCAGCTATATACTGATAGATATCTGCCACACCCTCTTCTGTGATGATTTCTCCATAAATTGACAAAGGAATAATGAATAAGCCAGTAAATAATCGAGTGGTTAAAGTCACTGACGTCCAATCACTGTAACCTCTCACTGATAGAGGGTCATGGGTTAGATCCCCGCTACCGACCATGTCTCTTTATGTGAGAAAGTAGGCAGTTGCTTACGGAGGATGGAGTCTAGTACCGGTTCTTCCCAGGAACGATGATTAGATGAACTGTCCACCTCATATGACTATGACTGTTGAAAAGGGGCGTAAAACTTGATATAAATGAACAAAAACTCACCTGTAGAAGGTATATTTTATCATCTTGTATTGCCCATTCTATATCTCTACTACTTCCAAAGAATGATTCTACCTGAAATGTTCATACTTGAATTATAATTTTTCATCAATTAAAGTTCATAATTAAAGGTAGCAGGTGTGATAGATGTATTCATTCAAGGTAGGAAGTGTGATATTTTAACTCAGTAAAGTTATTAGTTAGATCCTTCATATCTTACATTGTAATTTATGTGATAGTTTCCTTTCATATACATAAGCAGTTTATATGCTAACCTTTATCTATGAAACATTTATTACAGATACAAACTTGTCCATCAACCATGGCAGCACATTATTAGTCTTACTGGACACATTGGTACTTATTCTAAAGAAGCACTTGTTTCAAGAAAGTGCATACTTAAATAAATCACAATGCAATTTTCTGAAATTATTAACGTGTCAATATTTTAAAAGAAAAAATGAAGATCACAACCGTTTGCTAAAAGTTATGTTATAATATGACATCACACTGACTGGCAGAGTCACCTAGACTTATATAGCAAAACTAGTACATACCTTAACAGCAATATTACAGAGCTGATAGATTTGTTCATCAGATAAACAAGACTGGTCGGTATAACAGTTTCCAGTATCAACTTCTACAGTTCCACCAGATTCTAAAAATGTAAAACATGTAGTTGCAGGCTTTGTCAGTTTAAAATAAGGAACAAGCTACTAACCCTCTTAAAATGACATTAAATTTTCTTGGGTTAGCAAGAATCCAAATGGTGAGACTAGTAATTAAGTAGAAGTCACAACGTCTTAACAAAAAATGAAATAGCACTCAAATCAATTTGACTAATAGTGATGTCGATTTTCTAGACTAAAATGAAGTTGCAGTAAAAACATCATACCAAATAACAGCGTCGCAAGCAGTGCCAATGCTTGTCTGTTCACTGTCTCTGTGAGGTTTATCAACCTATGAAGTTTCATGTTGCTACCTCATATAGTTTCTGAGTTATGAGCTACATTAAAGTTTTTGCTCAGATGCAGACTATGCAGTGATTACAATAGCTTGACTTTTTCATCATAAACAGCCAAGCTAAAAATGAAGTAGCAGTCAAACCGACATGACTAAATTGAAGTAAGCAGTCAAACCGACATGACTAAAATGAAGTAAGCAGTCAAACTGTCATGACTAAAATGAAGTAAGCAGTCAAACCGTCATGACTAAAGATGAAGTAAGCAGTCAAACAGACATGACTAAAGATGAAATAACAATTAAAACACTGTGAGTAAACTTGAAATAGAATAGCAGTCAAATGTCTCGACTAAAAACAGTACAAACCCAAATGTATTAAAATGTACATGAAAGAATATAATTGTTAACATAGTTAATTCACAAATGCACATTTACCACTCATCTTTATTTCTGTATTTTTATCTCCCAACTTTCTGCTAAGAATACTCAATCTGTCATCAAAATATCTCTGTATGAAGAACGAGTCTGGTGTGGTTTTCCCAGATACAACAGACTGAAATATAGAAATATACATTTAAGCTGAGGACAAATTAAAGTATTCTTACTGTAGAAAAGTTCCAACTACAGTAAAACCCCACTTAGCAACCATTTTAATATCACCTCCTCCTCATAAGTCACACTAATTGTTTAACTTTTTTTAATGTTTCGATCTTCAGCATTTTGACCTGATAATAAGACCACCAAATAGAAGTTTATTTGTTCCTATATGTAGTCTTAGTACCCAGGCAATGTTTTTTTTTTTATTCAACATGTTATTAAGAGTCAGCCAATAAAGAATCCTAAATGCTTTCATGAATTTTTATATAAAATTATAAATTCAAAAATTTTACACCACACAATTTTACAATTCTTTTATCTGAATCATGAAATGATATGTAAAATTTGTAAATGCATTATTTGCCAACCACAATTTGCTTTTCTTTTTTTTTAATTCCTTCCTTCAAACAGAATGCATATTAATTAGAAAGACTAAAAAGTAGGGATGTAAACGGTTAATCGATTAATCGATTAACCGTTCGTTTGTTCGATTAACCGGTTATTAAATCATTAATCGATTAACCGAAAAAAATAGAAAGAAGCAAGTAAAACATAATAATAACTTATAGAAAAATCGAAATTTTCATTTTTGAAACTCTGAAGTCTATACGCGCGTATTATCTTGTCAATAAATCAGTCGACCAAAGGTGCGAAAAATACGACAGTTGAGCAAATTAACAATTCATTGACACCGACCTGGGACCATTATACACACTGACACGTATATTGTTGATTGTGTAATTAACTAATTGAGAAGCGATTTTTGGATATACGAGTAAACTTGCTGGATCTGGGACTTCCTAACAATTTGATAATTGTATCGCAAGTTATCATGTACAAAAAGTATGATATGTTATACTATATTAGAAAAAAGCCTCTGTCTGGATGAAAAAACGTAAAATGTAACCTTTGCGGTAATGCATGTATGTTATACTATGTATACACGTATGTTGTGTGTTACGTATTACTAAGACATGCTTATAAAATCGTCGAAAAATATCACTTTTTTCGTCTTTTGCATCTTTATTGATATAAACTGACAACCTTGTTCTTTATTAATTATCTCTGAGTTAAGACACTGGTATGATTGAATTTTGCATCTTTGCATCAAACATAGCCGCTGATAATTATGAGAACGTGTTGACATTTGATACTCAATTGCACTAAGTGTGAAATACTTAAATACATCGATTGGAATCACAATTAAATTCAGCATTACACCAATCAACCAATCAAATGATCGTTGTTGTAAGCTCCGCCCAATGTTCCAATTATAACCTGACCAAATTGGGTATGAAACAAGTACCGGTATGCCGTAATCTACTTTTTTGTAAACAAAATTACTATTAGTTGCCATTATGTTATTTGTAATTGATCATTGATATATATAAACAGAAAATTGATAAGTACATACACGCATCACATTCAGTGGTAAATATATATTGATGAATATATACATTATCGCATTTCGTGTGAAACGTCAGTGTCGCGGAAACTTGTGACAATTCATGTTATAAGCACTTCGTACAATTAACATACGGTTAATCGATTAATCGTTCGTATGAACGAACGATTAACCGATTAGTAAAATCTTGACGAATTGACATCCCTACTAAAAAGAGACTTTCTGAGTGCAGTCAATAGTAGTGATGCATCAAGTACTGAAACTATTTACAGTGTATTATAAAGATGGTCTGAACAAAATAATTTGTTTGATAAGGAAAGGCTTAAAATGGAGAATTGAAAATTAAGTCAAACTTGTGAACAAAGATTTACAAAAAATGAAGTATAATTAAAACACAATTATAATGATAATTGTAATGTAAATAGTGGCCTTTTTGCATACGACCGCCATCTTGGTATACAGCTGAGGAATTATTTTATACCTCTCCGAGTCCAAATGACGCATCAATCACAATCTGATTCGGATTTCCTGTAATTGGATCATTGGTAAATAAAACACCGGCCACATACGACGGAACCATTTCTTGTATAACCACACCCATTGATGTCCTTACAGGCTGGCCATGCTGTCTATAATACAGAGAAAATATATCTGTTCATGAAGAGTACATATAAAAGATGGTCTTGTTCGTTTGTTTGCTCTTTTGAGTCAGCATCAGCGTTATTTAAGGTGGACAGTTCACCTAACCATTGTTCCTGGGAAGAACCAATACTAGACTCTCATCATCCCTAAGCAAAATTTAATACCTACTTTCTCACATCAAGAGACATGGTCGGTAGCTGGGGCTCGAACCCACGGCCTTCCGTAAGTCAGAAGTTACAGTGATTTGAAGTCAGTGACCTTAACAACTCCCCCACGGAGGTGGGTCATAATATGATCCTAAAAACATCTATTAGTTCTGTTGTAACTCATGAATTAGCTGACCATTTGTATATAATTTCTGACAAGAAAATGAAAGCTCAAGATTTTTTTTCTAAGCAAATATTACATTCGCCAGTTACAGAAATTCCAGATTACGACTGCAGTAAACTTTTATTTTCTCAAGGAGTCACCAGAACAGACGAAATATTCAAAATCAATCTGGTCCTCAAAATATCATACTCATAAGGATTGTACATGTATGATCAGACATTGTTTTTTATGTCATTGTTATAAACAAAGTACAATATGGATTTATTTATATATTTGGCTCCCTAGGAATTCAATATAACCATGTTCTACTGTATAGGACGAAGGCATCTTTATATTTGACAGTGTAATAAGAATAAGACAATGAAACAAACTTACCTTCTATATTCAACAGCTTGGTAACTGTAGGCTGAAGCCCAACATTTACGTACTGTATCCAGCAGATTGTTGAATCCCTGTACACCAAGAAACGTCTCCATCTGACCAGCTGAGCTTGCCTCACTGCCATCCTCACCTGTAGCAAAAATAATTTAAAATATACTGTGGCACCTGTCTTATCTAGAACCCTCTAATATGAACACCTTATTTAGATATATCTTAATATAGTTAAATATTAAAGTAAGGCATTTATTTTCAGATATAATATTGCACGCTGAATTCTTCAAAGACAAAGATCCGTACTTCTTGAAAAGTAGGTTGAATTTCAGAGAATAAACAAGAAGACATTTTCTTGTATAAAAACAGAGTATAATGGCATGAAGGTAGCATGACATGAATCGTACTGCAGATGCCCAGGCAAAACAAATATAAAACTTTGTTCACATTAGGGAACAGCATAATATCATCGCTGAGTGTTTCTGAAGACAAGCTATGATTCACCTGCAGCAGAAGACCTGACAGCCAATCGAACATCACCATGCATTTTTCCAAACATAGTCTCAACCTGAGATCCAAGCTGCGATTCTATTGGCTGGACAATTTTACAGCTGGCCAATAGTTCTACAGCATCAGCACAAAGTCCTTGAAGGCTGGCAAGGTCACCATTCCTGAAAGAATAGATGCACAGCAATAGATGAAAAGTAATGCGTCCAATTATCTCAAGCATATAGATCCCTTAAGAGAACTGCATTAAAATGTTTGCACAGAAGCAGACAACACAGTGATCACAACATCTCGACTTTTACTTTGAAAACAGTCGAGCTGTATATAAATCTTACGTTTTATAGCTCGTATTTTAGACAAATAAAGTAAACCAGACTACCTTATTGTATTCTCAATGGCATGTAGACTGGCACAAATCTCTTCTGACTCCTATAATTTAATAAACAATAAAAACAACTTATTTATGTTTAATTAACTAATAAAGTGAAGCAAACAGAAACTTAACAAAGCACATTGTACCATTGATGTAACTGTTTATGAACTTCTCTAATGTTGGGGAAATAGGATAAGTTTTACAAGGTATGATCCATTCAGATTAAATTCATAAGAATAACAAGAGGGCTAATACCCTATATATCGCTCATCTGAAAATCATTGCTTGCTGATTGTGACAAAAACATTGTTCTGAGTCTGTGTAATGAGGTCTGTTGGTAAATAATGTAAGCATAACATAACACAACATAATAATGTTTATTCGGCATTAAATGTTATGTAAACATTATGTTAATAATGTAAGCAAAGCAATTTGTTGTGAGGCTGTTTTATTGTAGTGTTGTGCAAACTTATAATACTAGAAATTAATGATGTGAAAGAAAGCTGGAGTCTACTTAACTTCGGACAGACAGACCAGGCAAATCATGAAATGCCCTTCCATCATTAGATTCCAGGGGCACAAGAAACACCTATGTCATAAATTACAACATGGTCTTCAAACAACAGAAAATATTGGAATTTTACTTACCAAAACCTGACGTTCAAATGCAGCAAGGGTGAGACAAAATCCTTTTGGGACAGTAGCACCCACCTGTGAAAGAAAATATTAAGTCATAAGAAAATGCACATTATGTCACAGAAAAGTAAATGCAAAACAAATATTTGTTCGTGAGAACATCTATATAAGAAAAATGATCAAGAATAGTTTAAGGATGCTTTATTTAAAGTAAAGTAAAGCAAAAGATTTTCATGCTAAAACAAGGTTAAAACTTATCAACAGCTTAACAGTAAACAATACCATGTAATTCTAGTACTATAAGTATATACCACTACAAGAACAAAAGAGCAAAAAATATTGACATGAATATATTACAGTGAAATCTTGCATAGCAACCACAATAATGTTAAGACCACCTCTTTAAAACAACCACCTATTTTTTAAAATAGTTTTCCTAATTTCTTGCATATTTCAACCTGATTTTAATACCACCCCAATATTAACGCCATTATCTTAGGACCCAAAACTAGGGCTTAATATTGTGGTTCTATAGTATTTACTTTGGTCTGAATCGATGTCAACATAGCAAGTTGGGACGCTTTCCCACCAACCAATGAACTACTCATACACATAGTGTCATCAAATGTAAGAGTTAACTTTTCTTTGTACTCTTCGATATTAGATGGTTCCTGTAGTAAGGTAACAGTCTCTGGTATATTGTCCTTCATTGCTGGTCCATCTGGATTACTAAAATAAAAACACCTAGCTGTACCACAATTTCTTCATAAACCCTCACAATAAAGTATCCCTATTTCCCATATACCCCTTTTTGCAGATAATGTAGTCTTGACTTACTATACATGCTTCAATTAAACAGTTTAGCCAATGCATCAAAAACTTGTTCAGTCAATACCAATATGAAGTCCTGTTTTCCTTTCAACTTAGCAAATATGAAAACAATAAAATGATAAAGTCCATTTTTTTATTTAATCAATGATGTGAAACTGGAGCCAAATTTTCGTCAGCAAGAAATATACTAGTAGTTGAGATTCAAAAATATTTTTGAATGAATAATGAACAGCCTGACCACCTATCAACACCCAAAATCTAAAACTGTTTTCAGGGCGTAAATTTGGTACAAAGGAATGAATTGAGCAAAAGATAATTACCGATAATGATACTCAGTCAAACCTCGAGCAGACTTTCCATTGACTGTGTATGTACAGAACCTCTCTAAAACTCGACTGGTTCTACTTCTGTAATGGTAAGCTTCTGGCGTAACCATGGTAACCAAATCTACTTTATAGGTTACATCATCTAGAAATATATAACAAAATATAATACTAATTCCCTTGATAATGCTTATAAATAACCATGCAACTGAAATCTATTTTTTTTTCTGCAAACCCTATCTGTTTCAGTCCTAATTATTATTTCTGGTCAACATTTTAATATGAAGCATTTTCCAAAGTAAGAAAAACTAATTGAATTCATCTTGCATCTTTTTTACGATTTTGATAAAAATATACTGATGACAAAAGCTTTCAAGAATAAGTTATCCAGCTAGAAATGAAACCTTAGATAAAATAGATTTGTCAAAACAGCTGAGTTCAGTAAAATTAATAATGACTTCTTACCCGCTTTAAATGAAAATGAATAATTTTCTGGTGGTACTCGTTCTTTTGTTAAAGTCTCTATGTCTACATCAACATCTGTGACAGGGAATGTCTCACCACTAGCATACACTAAATAACCTGTACGTAACCTGTAACAACATCAAAAATACAGTAACATCTCACATAGCATACACTAAATAACCTGTACGCAACCTGTAACAACATCAAAAACATAGTAACATCTCACATAGCATACACTAAATAACCTGTACGTAACCTGTAACAACATCAAAAACATAGTAACATCTCACATAGCATACACTAAATAACCTGTACGTAACCTGTAACAACATCAAAAATACAGTAACATCTCACATAGCATACACTAAATAACCTGTACGTAACCTGTAACAACATAAAAAAATACAGTAACATCTTACATAGCATACACTAAATAACCTGTACGTAACCTGTAACAACATCAAAAACATAGTAACATCTCACATAGCATACACTAAATAACCTGTACGTAACCTGTAACAACATCAAAAACACAGTAACATCTCATATAGCATACACTAAATAACCTGTACGTAACCTGTAACAACATCAAAAATACAGTAACATCTTACATAGCATACACTAAATAACCTGTACGTAACCTGTAACAACATCAAAAATACAGTAACATCTCATATAGCATACACTAAATAACCTGTACGTAACCTGTAACAACATCAAAAACACAGTAACATCTTACATAGCATACACTAAATAACCTGTACGCAACCTGTAACAACATCAAAAACACAGTAACATCTTACATAGCATACACTAAATAACCTGTACGTAACCTGTAACAACATCAAAACACAGTAACATCTTACATAGCATACACTAAATAACCTGTACGCAACCTGTAACAACATCAAAAATACAGTAACATCTCACATAGCATACACTAAATAACCTGTACGTAACCTGTAACAACATCAAAACACAGTAACATCTTACATAGCATACACTAAATAACCTGTACGTAACCTGTAACAACATCAAAAATACAGTAACATCTCACATAGCATACACTAAATAACCTGTACGTAACCTGTAACAACATCAAAAATACAGTAACACCTTACATAGCATACACTAAATAACCTGTACGTAACCTGTAACAACATCAAAAATACAGTAACACCTTACATAGCATACACTAAATAACCTGTACGTAACCTGTAACAACATCAAAAATACAGTAACACCTTACATAGCATACACTAAATAACCTGTACGTAACCTGTAACAACATCAAAAACACAGTAACATCTCACATAGCATACACTAAATAACCTGTACGTAACCTGTAACAACATCAAAAATACAGTAACACCTTACATAGCATACACTAAATAACCTGTACGTAACCTGTAACAACATCAAAAATACAGTAACATCTTACACAGCATACACTAAATAACCTGTACGTAACCTGTAACAACATCAAAAATACAGTAACATCTTACATAGCATACACTAAATAACCTGTACGCAACCTGTAACAACATCAAAAATACAGTAACATCTCATATAGCATACACTAAATAACCTGTACGTAACCTGTAACAACATCAAAAATACAGTAACACCTTACATAGCATACACTAAATAACCTGTACGTAACCTGTAACAACATCAAAAACACAGTAACATCTCATATAGCATACACTAAATAACCTGTACGTAACCTGTAACAACATCAAAAATACAGTAACATCTTACATAGCATACACTAAATAACCTGTACGTAACCTGTAACAACATCAAAAATACAGTAACATCTTACATAGCATACACTAAATAACCTGTACGTAACCTGTAACAACATCAAAAACACAGTAACATCTTACATAGCATACACTAAATAACCTGTACGCAACCTGTAACAACATCAAAAATACAGTAACATCTCATATAGCATACACTAAATAACCTGTACGTAACCTGTAACAACATCAAAAACACAGTAACATCTTACATAGCATACACTAAATAACCTGTACGCAACCTGTAACAACATCAAAAACACAGTAACATCTTACATAGCATACACTAAATAACCTGTACGTAACCTGTAACAACATCAAAACACAGTAACATCTTACATAGCATACACTAAATAACCTGTACGCAACCTGTAACAACATCAAAAATACAGTAACATCTCACATAGCATACACTAAATAACCTGTACGTAACCTGTAACAACATCAAAACACAGTAACATCTTACATAGCATACACTAAATAACCTGTACGTAACCTGTAACAACATCAAAAATACAGTAACATCTCACATAGCATACACTAAATAACCTGTACGTAACCTGTAACAACATCAAAAATACAGTAACACCTTACATAGCATACACTAAATAACCTGTACGTAACCTGTAACAACATCAAAAATACAGTAACACCTTACATAGCATACACTAAATAACCTGTACGTAACCTGTAACAACATCAAAAATACAGTAACACCTTACATAGCATACACTAAATAACCTGTACGTAACCTGTAACAACATCAAAAACACAGTAACATCTCACATAGCATACACTAAATAACCTGTACGTAACCTGTAACAACATCAAAAATACAGTAACACCTTACATAGCATACACTAAATAACCTGTACGTAACCTGTAACAACATCAAAAATACAGTAACATCTTACACAGCATACACTAAATAACCTGTACGTAACCTGTAACAACATCAAAAATACAGTAACATCTTACATAGCATACACTAAATAACCTGTACGTAACCTGTAACAACATCAAAAACACAGTAACATCTCACATAGCATACACTAAATAACCTGTACATAACCTGTAACAACATCAAAACACAGTAACATCTTACATAGCATACACTAAATAACCTGTACGTAACCTGTAACAACATCAAAAATACAGTAACATCTCACATAGCATACACTAAATAACCTGTACGCAACCTGCAATGTATGATGAATAGCCTAAATAAAATGTCTTCTATTTAAACGATCTCAGAGAGCATGCATGATATCAAGACTTTGACTCATAAACCCTTTTACCTATGGAGCTAAACAGTTGAACTATCTCAGTATTCAAGAAGTAACTGACAAAGTAATGCAGAAGGCATCATCATGTGATCTATTTAAAAGCAAAGATTCAAGAGCCGGAAAGGGAGTTAAGCACTGCAAAGATGGCTTGTACAAGACAGAGCATTTGGTAAATTTTAATCGTATGCTGGTATTGATTATCAGTACTGTAAATTCATGCAAGGCTGAAAATAAAAATAAGTTTGTTTGGTTTGAACTTTGAAGTGCTCTGACCTACTCATGAAAATCCTAGTAAATGGATTTTTTGGAGTATTTTTTATTCACTTAAGAGGTATGACAGTGCTAAACGTGAACAGTATCAACAAAAAATTTAGCAGGCCAGAATAAAACAGTCAACAGAACAAAGTCTTTTCATTAGTCAGTTTTGAGATCTGACTCAAGACCGACCAATCAGTTGCTTGAAGTCAAGAAATAAAATAATTTACTCACAGTGACATATAATCAGGCATCCACAGTATGGCCACCATAGCCATGATGCCAACCTGAATAATTTAAATATTTGGTATACAAGACTTCATCATGTCATGTCTTATGTATAGATGTACACATACAATGTAATATTTATTCCATATTATTATTATGTTTATCCTCTATTCACATAATGACTTGTAGCATACTATAGCATAAAAATTGCTTATTTTTAGTAACATGCTCATTAAAATAAGAGACGTAGGTATGGAAATTTTATTGTTTTTTTTGTATCTTTTTTTATAATTCTTGAAAGCGTGCAATTAAGTAAAACAGTAAGACAGTCGATGTACCATTCCTTGAGGCCAGTAAAAAAACCTAGCGCTGTGGGAAAAAAAATAAGGGTAGACAGGTAATCGGAAACTAATAATTCCTTACTTATAAAAAAAGAAAAACTTGTCTATATGATAGCGGGTGTAAGTTTTCATTAAGGTTATGTCAAGTTGGAGGTGAGTACATGTACCTTTAACAAAATGAACATTGTCAAGAACTGAGGGAGTTATACCTACCTCCTCAATCCAGATATAATGTACAGCATATCTATGGAACATCTCCCAGTTCCTGGTCCCGAATGTGTGGTCCCTAAAACTGTGCAAGAAAACACGTCTTGGCTCCTGACCTTCGACCTCTATGACCCCTGATAGTTCACCAGCTTGTTCATAATGTGTTTGATGTTTT
This sequence comes from Lutraria lutraria, assembly GCA_964023205.1. Classification (NCBI taxonomy): domain Eukaryota; kingdom Metazoa; phylum Mollusca; class Bivalvia; order Venerida; family Mactridae; genus Lutraria; species Lutraria lutraria. The sequence continues at coordinate 24,014,706 of OZ026848.1, forward strand.
CTAAAAAACATTAGTGTATATTTCATTAGTGTCTTGAACAGTCTTACAAAAAGAAAGTAAACAAGAAGTGTTTGTGGAACATGGATGCCCCCTAAAGGCCAACTGGATACTATGACCATGACCTTCTGACCTTCTAACCTCAAAATCAATAGGGGTCATATACGTGCGATGACCATCCTTCCATCCAAATCTGAGGAGCTAAGGCCAAATAGTTCTCTAGTTATTGGTCAGACAAGGTTTGGTTAAGCAAAGCAATATAGCCCATTTCCTTTGAAAGGGGGCATAAATATAATCAGTAAAAAGAAGAATTTCAGAAGGATAGGTGGTGTCATGAACTTACTGGTACATCTGATTGGACAATTAAACAAATACATAAATTACATACCCTCTGAGTTTAGCCCAAAAGTCTTTGGTCCACTTTTCTCGAGCAATACAGTCAGCAAGAAGATTTTTATCCAAGTCGACATCGAAGTTAAATGGATCGTTGAATGTATTCCATCTGAAACAGAACAAGAGCATCCAGTAACTTTGGAGTAAAAAGTCTATCAACAACAGAACAGCGAATGATTTATACTCTTCGGTTTATACTCCTCATTGTTTAGTCATAATTTATTTAGAAATGTTCAAAGACAAAATATGAGACTTGAGCTTGGAGACCAATCCGAAGTTGTATGATCTTGGACCAAGGGTTAATTAATTTCTAATGGGACTATTAAATATTCCAGATAAAACACAGAGGTTGTCAAAATTCGAACATAACTGACTCTTAATTATGATACCTGTCAAATACCTGTCAACAAGGAAATGATAATACCTGTCAACAAGGCAGTGAAGATACATGCCAACAAGCCAGTGAAAATACCTGTCAACAAGGAAGTGAAAATACCTGTCCATGAGGAAGTGATAATACTTGTCAACAAGGAAGTGAAAATACCTGTCAACAAGGAAGTGATAATACTTGTCAACAAGGAAGTGATAATACTTGTTACCAAGAAAGTGAAAATACCTGTCAACCAGGCAGTGAAAATACCTGTCAACAAGGAAATGATGATAGCAGCCCCTACTTACTTAAATGTCATTTTCACATTCACATATTCCTCTGGCTTGTCAGATACATTATTACATAATCCTTTCCTGAAATACACCGTATATAAACATTATAATGCATGAAATATAGTAGCAATTTTTCTAAAATTGGCATAACTTCATGAATACCATAAAAATTAAGTTTCATTGTTGGATTATTGAAATTAATTTTGGACCAATTCTAAACATTTCGTCCTATTCATAATCAATAAATGAATTGTATCTGAAATTGAATTTCTCTGTAAAAAAATTGTTTACAATAGAGACAGCTGACAAATACTTTGAATAAATATCCAATATATTGATTGAATAATCTAATGAAAGGCTGGTCAATTTTCTTCAGGCTTATCATCCAGCAGGATTTTAACCAGCTCTACAGCAAGTTCAACTTATCCTTCAAGTCAATTTGTACTTGTAATTACGCCTGATTAGTATCAACGCCTCAAATATCTGAGAGAAGTGACAGACCGTTTACACACACTTACCTCAGCAAACCATTGTATGTAACTTTCCAAGATTTCATTGGTTCAATAACCTGCAAATTAGCACCAAGAGCTTGATATCCCGTGGCGGCCATATTGTACACGGCAGTGTCTGGCATGATTGGATGCTGGAAAAAGCCCACCCCCGGAAGATTCAGCCATACCCATAGTTCACCCTCCCTGTTCTGTTTTCTAGCAATTCTTAGAGCCATTGCTGTCCCATCTGTATCAAATCCATTGAAATATACAGTATCAATAGCCTGAAATGAAAATAAATACAGTGCAACCTCTCCAAAGCAACACCCCTTTGGGAGAAGCAAAATTATGTTGTTGTTGAGAAGTTGTTGCTTTAGAGAGGTTAAATTAAGAGTTAAATTGTGCAGTGGGAGAAAATCATGCTGTTGTTGAAGGGAGGTCGTTGCTCAAGAGAGGGTCACTCTGGAGAGGTTGTAATACATCTGCAGTATGTGTGTGACTTCAGCATTACAAACTGGTTATCTAAAATTTGTTATTTTTATTACATACTTTATTTGAAAAATGGCAATTTTTGGCTTAAAGCAATTTTCTTTGATTAAAGTCAGACTGCACTTGTGGTGAATTCTAATAATAATGCGAATACCAAAAATACACAATGCTTGTAGAAAAATTCAGTTTTCTGTGGAACTTACGCAGTTTAATGATTATATCATTCCTGTTCCCCAAAACAATAAAAAAGGCTGTCAGCATAAGTCTAACAACAAACTTTAATGTTAATCTGTTAATTGCCTGCCTATTTAACAACTATGGTCATATCAGAGTTTCCCCAGAGAGTGTTACGGGTAGAATACAGGAGATTAAAGGAGCATTAATACACCTACTTTTATTTGAAATAGTTTATTTTTATCATGTAAGGCACCAATACACATCTTACTCGTTTCCTGTGACTTTTCATAGCACAGTACCGGGCTCAGTTGTTTGGATGGGGACACTGAAAAAGCGTCCTTTAAATATTGGACAAACTTTAATAAATGGAACTGTACGTTCTTCGATTCCCCTGATAGCATACAGGTAACACAAACTATGTTGCCTTACCAGTGGATCATCTTCAAGCGCTGCACATGATTCTAATACAGCATCATTCTGTATACTGACACCGTATCCTCGATTTTTCCTGTCTAACTGTTGATGAGAACTGTTCTGCAGAGATTTCTGTTTGCGTGCATTCAACCAGAACATCAAACGAAACAGCCATTTTTTCGTGTAGTAGAATTTACCTGAAATATGGTAGTAAATTGAAATACCTTGCAAAGATAAATGAAACAGCATCATTAGCATGTGACATATGTTTCTGAAATTATTTGTAGAGACTGTAAAATTCTATCGATCATTTTACTTTATGTTATATTTGAAAATGGAGATTTTTCATTTTAATAAGGCAATTATTACTATATTCTTACATCAAGAGAAAGGCTTGAGTCACAGGCTTGAAAATGAATGCAAACACACAGTGAACCACAGGCAGTGAAAACTAGAAGCCAAAAATCAACATGTCAAGCCTTGTGTGATGTTCTTAACACATCATTTGACAATTGACCTCTGTGACCTTGACGCTACTGTCCTGGGTCTTGCACATTGCACACCGTCTCAAGGTGTTTAGTAATTATGCCAAGTTATTTTAAAATATTTTAATTCTTAAGGGGATACAGCCCAGAAAAGGAAAATCAGGACGGACTAACTAACATACAGACACGTAAATGTTATTGTGGCAACTATATTGAGCTGACCGCAAGCAGGCCGGACAAAATTCATTACAATTAAGTCCATGTTAATAATGCAATAATGAAAAAAGCACAAATTAATTTACCTGATTTAAAACGTTTTGGACAATCAGGTCTTAACAAGTCCAGCAGAAAGATCACCAAAAATAAACCCAGCAATACTGTCCAAATCATCTTCCACTGTCAATCTAATCCAAACCTAACGGAAGTAGCGCACCTTAGTGTTGTTTCTGGTCCAAAACTGTTAGAAAACACTACCTATTATCATATCTGTAGCACAACCGACTGATGATGTCTATTATCTGAAATAAAAACCATGTATTCTCTTTTTTCTATTACCATTATGCGCAGTCATTTATAAATCAGATAACAAAGCATAACTGTTGTGAATAATTCATGCAAATGATTACTGAATGAACGTTCCTGTTTCTGTTAAAATTAGATTCAAAGCAGACCTATATTGTAACTATGGTTGCAGGCAAATTCTAAAATGAGGACATTTCAGGTGTTTGTCTAACTAGTTCAACTTTCAGCAGACCCATTTCATCTTTGGGGTGCAACGACATGGCAGTGTCCATTCTCAAGATTATACAGTATGTACGATACAAACATTTGGTTGTTGACACGATCATGATTTAAACAGATAGGTTCAATATTTTTATTACCACAACAGATATATCAAAAGGATTAACAAAATTTAACTTAATGATACATTTATACAGCAGGTGCCAGTAATAGTAGATCTATATTAAAAAAAAAGCCTACCTACTGACCCTATTATTTTTGGTCATGCCACCAGAAACACAACTACGTGTATTTCGATATTCGCACAATTAAAACTGACAAAAACAGACTTGTCAATTTGTTCATTTACTTATTAATTTTTTAACTCAGATTAAGACGTTGAATAAAAACAGTGCAAAAAAAATCAACATATCCCTCATTAAAACTTCGCAAATTTGACGGCACAATATCGTATGCTAATTATTTGCAAAAAAAGGCAAACATCCTCGCTGGTACTTGACGAGTCCAAGGGCGTAGTGGGTCGAAATAGACTGGGACGTGACAACAGTTTTTTCTACCAGCAAAAAATGGAAACGACCTGCATCCATTATCAACGCAAAGTCTGAAACATAATCTCAAGAAGTCAACTGTGGTATTTAGGAAATGAGTTGACAAGATGCCCAGTGAGTAGAAATTCATGCAAATATGTGCGAAAATCTTGTAAACAAACCTGACAGTTTCCGGAAACACTTTTGGCCATCTGTGGAATTAAACTAGTTTACTGTGGAATAAGTTACTGTGGCCATCCGTGAAAACTTTTAGTAGAACTTAACCTGGATCAGGTGTAAAACGCGGACCCACGGACCTGCATTCGAATCTAATACAGAATGTTATAGCGGAATGGACAGGGTTTTCTATCTTATTTACTGATATCAGAGTAGTATAATCACTGTTTTTCAATAAGTCGATCCATTCCGGATTTTTTAACATATACTCCCAGAACAATGACGTAACGAGCTTTCTTGAAGTTTTCTAGTTTTATATCGTGAACTGTTAAATACTACGTACCTAGCTGAGTAAAAAGGCAAAAGCCCTTATAGCTCTTTGAAACTAAAGTTGGATAAGAAATAAGCACCAAAAATAAAATATGCGTTATTGTTACAGGCTGCAATGTTTGACTTAAATAAAGGAGTTTTTCATTAGAAACAAGAAACCCAGCTTATTTGTATACCTTTTTCTGTAACATGTACGCCTCGTCGATATATATTTTGAATGTGCACAAAAATATATGTTATCCATATTAACACGAAAACGAATAGAGGTAGGCCCAAGGACTTATATACATACATGTTATATACATACATGTATGTATATAAGTCCTTGGTAGGCCTATTAGGTATTTGTCCAAATCAAGCAAAGTTCATTTTTTGTATTTTTTTATTTGTCAAATGAATCGACTTATTGAAAATTGGTGAATATACGTCTGTGCTGATATACACTCTGGCTGGTATTGTAATATTTAGCAGGTTCTTGTAATTAGAATATTTGTGTATGCTATAATTAAATGACTATATAGCGACAGGTTATATTTCACAGATAAACCATGTTATATCAACATATAAATGACAAGCACTATAGCTGAGTCTTAATTATAACCAGACACAGATGGCCACATTTAATTAATGTTATATCATATTTAAATGACCAGCCAATGATAGTGATAAATATGAGGACAAATGGACTATTTCAGTCTTTTTTTTTTGCTTGTATACATTTAAGCCTTCCAGTATATGAATGTCACTTGAAAGAAAAAATAGAAAGTAAACCTTCTCGAGATTCTTGTGACAAAATTTTTTTCTTCATAAATTAACAGCAGACAATACTCCATTAAAAAATACTTTGCATATATATGTATAAAGATTATTTAAATCCTTTATAAACACACACAAGAAAATATTTGTATCCATGCTCATTTGCGAGTTGTGTCAGATTGTTTGACCCCGCTATAAGATCGTTTTGTGCGAATTATAGAAAAAATCGTTTTGATGTATTTTTGAAATACGGGTGGTATTTCTTACACCTCAATTCGAAAACGAATTATCGTATAATCAAAATCTCTCTGAAAGGAGAGACGATCCAACATATGATTGAAGGAAAAGATATCCGTGAAAAAACTGTTAAACGGACAGATTTTTAAACTTCAAAGAATAATACAATATGCAGTATTTAACAACTTGAAAAAAACACACAAGACGTTGTGTTCAATAAACGCATATGCCGCCGGTGGCATGCTTGTGAAGCAATAGCCCATTTGAACAATGTCAAGGTCAAAGTCGATATTTCATGATTATGAGTGGATTGATAATAGCAACAACTGTAGAAGTATGAAAGTGTTCTAGCAAGCGATATTAGTGCTAGACGAAGCGGTAAAATCTACTTACCTGGTACAGAATCATTCTAAGTCCAAATTAAGTCAAGGTCAAGGTCAAAGTGGGATTTGTCGATATGGGTAAATAGAGAATGGTCATACGCAACAACTATGAGTATCAAAGTGGTCTAGCAAGCAGTATTGGTGCCGGCTGAAACGGTAAAATCTACTTAACCTGGTACAGAATCATTCTAAGTCCGAGAATTAAGTCAAGGTCAAAGTGGCATTTCACGATACGGGTAGATAGAGAATGATCATAAGCAACAACTGTAAGAGTATCAACGTGGTCTAGCAAACAGTATTGGTATATAGTATATAACCGCAAAGTAAATCCGAAAATAACGATGAGACATCGTCCTGGAATGACGTTGCGGTTGGATCAACTTCAAAGAGCTATTGGAATGCTAATGACTGGCATGTCTGCTAGAGACGTCGCTCGGCATTTCGATGTTCATGAGTCGACCATTAGTCGCCTAGTGAAGCAAACAGGCAACGTGACTGATCGAGCCCGTACTGGACGACACCAAGGGAGGACCGTTATGATATAACTGTCAGAAACAGGCTGCGAGCAGCTGGATTAAGAGGACTTCGACCTTACGTCGGTATTCCTCTGACACATAGACATCGTCAGGCGCGTCTTCAGTGGGCTCAGATTCATCGCAGGTGGTCACGCAGACAATGGAATGACGTTCAATTTAGTGATGAGTTCCGATTTAACCTGTCATTTGCTGATGGTAAGATTCGTGTTTGGAGAAGGGGTGAGAGGTTTGAACCTACGTCGGTTGTAGCGTAATTGTATGGGCGGGAATTTATCATGATGGTAAGACAGAGCTTGTGACGGTTTCGGGAATCTGACAGCACAGCCAACTCTCAACCCTAATTTTTTTCTAGGCCTGAGGAATGGTACACCCACCTTCTAACGTTTTAGCTCACCAGAGCACAATGTGTTCATGGCGAGCTTTTGTGATCACTTTGTGTTTGTCGTGCGTCGTGAAGTGGGGGCCATATTTACTTTAAACAACATCTCCTCCTACATTACTATGACAATTGTTACCAAAATTTGCTGGAATGATCCTTGGGTAGTCCCCATTCTAATTTCATATAGGAAAAAATGTTCTTCTATAAAGGTATTTTTTCTGATGAGCGATGATATGGCCATCATGGCCCTCTTGTTTACCTTTCCGTACAATTTCAAGAACAAAAAATGCCTTACCTGCCTTCCATAATTTTACCAGAAACATACATTTTTTTAAAGCCGAAGTATGATTTATATTATATGAAATTACCCTGCGTATGTAATTCATGCTTATTTTCTTCTTATTTTTAGACCAAGTGTTGTGAAGGCATCGATAATGCTTCTCTTAATTTATCATAATGCTATTTATAATGGCATTACATAATTATATATGTACATCTTTTTACATAATTCTGTTATTAAGAATGAGTGAATTTGAAATAAATCTGAATTGAACTTTCAATTTTTGTTTTTATTGTTCAGTACGAACACAAGGTAAAGAATTTAAGACCAGTTCTCAACAATCGATTTGGAAATGTTTCCTACATACTGCAGACTTTGCAGTCTTGATAAAAGTTGGATATATATTGCATGATTAAGACTGTAACTTTCCGCCTACGAAATCAAGTTCCAATTTTACAATTCAATGGCATAAATACAAATTCAAATATTATTTGCACTCAAGTTAAATTCAGAATGATGACTATGCAAAATCGTAATCAAGTAATACAAAACAGTCGTAAACATTCTTTACTTTGGTCTGCATCAAAATTCTTGCTCGCCGAGCGAGTGAAGGCTATTGAAAGCTGAATTATCGTCCAGTTTCTAAAACTCAGCCCAAATTCTCACCCTACAAAGAATTTCAACTTTTGACTGTTTTGTAGTTCCGAACAACAGCAGTGCCTTCTGAGATATTATTCGTGTTATGATTATTTAACCCATTCCTTACCATATGAATGTAGGATATGTCATCATATGTAGGCAACTAGCCCCCCCCCCCCCCCTAAATAATAGGGCTGCAGATCTCAAGTTTTTTTTCAAATCATTTTGAAGTTCTGAGATATTGTGTACAGTCAAACCTGTGAACAAAGGCCACCTTTGGGAAAGTCAAAATAATAAAACATAATGCCCCTCAGGGTGATCTTTGATATACTGACCTGAAAATGCGCAGGTTCTGTACAGATAATCATGAAGAACCAACATGTGAAGTTTGATGTTTGTAGGTGTATGCGTTTGATTTCACAGCACTAGAACGATGGTCCATGGTTGGCTCATATCATATTTTGGAGCGAAGTTCATACAGCTACACATTACTTTTTCTACTTACAATTAGGTGACACCTCTTACATCCACATTGCAAAAATAGTACCACTTGTTGTATGCAGTATTACAGTATAAGTATACATTGCAGACTGTAGTTTTGATAAAAGTTGGATATAAAACTGTAAAACTAACAAGTATAATAATTCAGTATTCATCCGCACAAAAGTTGCATTTATGAATTTTTGAGGAAACAAAATTTACTACATATTGAAAATAGCTTCATTCAGTAAAGTAGTTCAGGGGCATTATACTGTCTCTGAGCAGTGACTAGGACAAAAACTAGTATACACAATGATTGGAAACTGTCGATTTATCCTAGATGTGATGTCTTTGGTTTGGCCGTGCATGCTCACTGACTTCTATTTGAAGGCGCTTTCAACAAAATTAGCGTCGTTTTACACGCAATGATAGTTTATATACAATAAATTAACAATAGAATGCTTGCACAATCGATTTTGGCTTGTATCAACTTCAATATTTTGTTTTAAAAGTTACTTTCAATTTTGACATTAGGCTATAAAAAATGATGTGTCAGAGGCTATTTAATCAATCATGTACAATACTATACAGACAGGTAACGGATAAGCCCAGAGACTACAATGTTGTTTTAGATTAAACTCAATACAGAACAACCACGACTCTAGTAAGATCCGTCAATTCGTGTACGATTTTAATCAATCAAACAAGTTGTCGTCAGGGGCGGCTTCGATTTTCACTCCTGTCACATTAACAATACATTAAAAATTCGCAGGAGGAAACATTCGTGATATATGCATAAAATGTAGACGCACACGTAGCAGGACCTTAGTCTACCCGAGCAGGACCAAATTCTTTCACTTATGATTGTTTACAAGTCGATTTCTCCACTATAGAATGGTCAATAACAAAATCATTTGGTCAGATTATGCAGTAAACATTGCAGTTTATGATTGTATTTCCAAAAATACGCTTTATTATACTTTAAGATTGCAAATAGTCGGCAAACAGCATATAGAAAAGCATAGTAGTACTTTGGGTGTGTATTGTGGCTTTCCATAGTAAGACAGTTGCTGAATCATCGTCTAGAACGTCTGCTGTTACTTCCTGAAATGAGATGAAACGCTATTTTGAACCCCAGCAATAATTTATGAGCAGTTGTACGCCTCTTCCAAACACAATTTTGTACCGTCCGTAGCTCATTAATCCATTCGCACGAGTTTCTCGTGTGTCCATTTGTATCACCCGTGAACATTTGTTGGTTTAGATACACTTGAAGTTACAATTTGTGTAAAACAGACCTGTGTAAGATTTGAATAAAAATGTAGCTATGTGACTCATAAAATTTGGTCATTTATACGATGGCGGGACAAGACAGCTGTCATTGTTTGATAAAACAGAATGTTTCTGATGAGAATTTGTTCCAAGATGTGGTCAGTTTTGGAATGTTGCGACAACTGTACGGACAGGTAAATTTGTTATTTTGTAATATACTGTGATAAGCTTTCATTCACGTGTCGGCTAAACCTCCTTATATACAAGTATGGCGGTGCACGTGGTTTTTCTAACGAGTACTAAAATACTGTACATGTACAATAAAATGTCTCATGTTGTAAAGCAGTGCCGTATTGCATTTTTGTAACAATGGGACCCGTTGGTATTTAACTGAAATGCTGTTGAAAACATCAGGGGTTAGAACGTTGTTGTGGGGTGTATAAACATTCTTTCTGCTTATTTAAATTTTATTTATACTGCAAGAATTAATTTTTCTGTATATTCATAAATATTTATTCGCGAAGGTGTCTAATATCACTTTTGACATATATTTCTTGGCATGTGTATCAATTATTCAGAAGAAACCCTTTCATTCATTGGGTGAAATCTACAAGGGTAGACAAATTAAGACCACGCCAACTTATAGCGAGTCTGCAACTGTTTAATGTGTCATTCTTGTGGTTGTAAAATTTGTAAAGTGAAAATGTACGAAAATATATTCTTATGCGGTCGAAATAAAGTTATATACCGTTCTTGACAAACATTTTACATTTATTGGAATAAATATTCAGTAGATATGAGTATATGCGTGATTTATTTAGCTGACTTAGACAATAGTTTAAGGCGCGACCTAATTTGATTGCTAGCGATAAGCACGGTACTATAACGGCAATTTATATAGGAATTTCAACAGTGTAAATAACATTAAAGAAACTTCGCGACTGTCTTTTTAAAGATATTTCATGTCTTAAATGAAATAATTCGCTTTAGTTTGGTGATTAAATGTTCTAAATATGTGTGAGCTCAACCCCACCTGATGACCAATGTACGTAAGAATGGAAACAATTAGAATGTTCTATAATAATACAAACACATACTAGTACTCCTAAGAATTTTGTGTGACAAAGATTCACGGTGAACACCACTGTGTTACAACAAACATGACATACGCATATACAGTGCAACTTGTCCAAGGCAATACCCTTTTAGAGTAGCAAAATTAGGTTCTTGTTGAGAGATTGTTGCTCTAGAGATGTTAAATTGGTAGCTAAATCGTTCAGTAGGAAAAAAACATACTGTCGTTGAAGATAGGTTGTTGCTTAACATAGGGCCGCTCTGGAGAGGTTGTACTGTGTTCATGTACAGTTAGAAATGCTACTACTGTGTAGTTATTAAATTTATTCACAGATCTGTGTTGTGACCATATATTCATGACCACAAAGTGTTACGCTGCATGGCCTGAATCGTTCACGAGGACAGATTTTTTTCAGGGTCGCCATTATATAAGAGATTTGAGAGAGGCAATTCTAATTTAATGCTATTAAGTCGGTCAGTGCATACTGCATGATATTATATTTGTGAGTTATTTACGAAAAGGGTCACTTTGTTATACCATATGTGTAAGTGATTAACAAATATAGCATTATTATCTTTATTATATTATGTTCTTTACGAATAGAGTTACTTATTATAATTGTACGATATTCAGGATTAGATTCACCTTGTTATTATTATATGTGTAAATTATTTACGAATAGGGTCACTCATGAGAATTTACCTGTTTGTATGACAGTTTACCTAAACAGGGACTTCTTGTAAATATTCAATATTTTCTTGAATTCAAACTCCGCCTTTGATGGCCCTATATCGCTCACATGACAATCATTGTTTGTTCATTAAAACATCGTTAAAAACCCGTGTCATGAGCTCTGTTGATATCAAGGCTTTCCTGTTATTTGACCTGGTGACCTGGTGTCTGACCCACGAACTTGTCCCACATATGATTATTAAGACAAACATTCTAACAAGTTTTGGTGAAGATCCAATCAAAAGTTGACATCTGAAGTGTTAATAAGGTTTTCCTAAAATTTGACATGGTGACCTAGGTTTTTGACATCAGATGACCCATATTCGATCTTGTCCTCATTAAGACAAACAATCTGACAAGGTATGGTGAAGATCCAATCAAAACAGTGACATCAAGAGCATTAACATGGTTTTTACCTAAGATATTACCTGGTGACCTAGTTTTTGACCCCAGGTGACCCATGTTCGAACTCGTCCAACATATCACAATGACGAACATTCTGATGTTTCATTCATGAAGGTTTGGTGAATATCCACTCAAAACTGTAACACCTACAGTGTTAGCAAGGTTTTTCCTAAGATTTTACCTGGTGGCCTATTTTTTTACCCCAGTTGATTCATATCCAAGCTTGTCCCACATATCATTAAGAACAATAATTTGACAATGTTTGATGAAGATCCAATTATAACTGTGAAAACTAGAGTGTTGACAAGGTTTACCTAAGATTTGACAAGTTTTTGAGCCAAGATTACTCATGTTCGAACTTTCCAAGATATTATAAAGACAAACATTCTGACAAGGTTTCATGAAGATCCAATCAAAACATTAACTTGTAGAGTGTTCACAAAGTTTTCAAGTAATTTGCCCTTGTGACCTAGTTTTTGATCCCAGATAACCCAATATCGCACTATCCAATCAAAACAGTGATTTCTAGAGTGTTCAAAAGGTCTTCCTTGAATTTGCCCTGATGACCTAGTTTGACCCCAAATGACCCATTATCGAAGTCGTCAGAAAAGTTGTCAATATTAACATTCTGACCCAGTTTTGTGAAAATTGAACTAAAAATTTGGTCCCTATGTGTTACAAGTTAAAGTTGACGCTGCACAACATCGGACGCCAAACCATGACTGATCACAAAAGCTCACCATGGGCACTTAATTATTAGAGCTGAAAATCTATGTTTAGAAATTCAGCATTTTACCAATATATACAAGTGTTAGTTTATTTTAGTTCGTATTATACAATGGATGGTTTCAGATTTCGTAAGCATAGTGACCCTTTAATCTATTTCATCGAAATACATTTCATGAAACATTTATATTATAATTATGATGTACAGTATCAGAGGCTGAATAAACTCTAAATAAACTTAGATGGACTTTTTTGGTGTGAAGGGTAACAACCTAGAGATAATAGGGATGGTTTATTACTCACGGAAATTATTACGTAATGTTGTCATGCTGCTGTGCTCGACTCCGAGTGCACCTGGCCTATGTCCCTCGTGATCTTGAGTTCAAGCCCTAGACCTAATTCAATTTGTAATTTTCTGAGTACAAAATGTTTAGGTATTGTAATATTGGAGTTTTCATTCACTTACATAATCAATAACAGTTTATCATTTTGTGGTAACAGGTCACATGGAAATAAAATACAGTCTTCAACTAAAGTTGTAAGCACAGTACACTTCAAGCATAAGGCTATGATTGGGCGAATCGTTCTTGACAATAAACTACCAACACAGTTTGATGCCAATTAGAGCAAGAGTGACAGTCAGCAACATAAGACAATTCAAAGCTTCAAGGTAAAAAATTATTTAATGATTGTGTAGTACATGACATTCTTAGTCAATAGATTGGGCTGGTAAATTACTTGGAATACCTATCCAGGATGTTACATATACTCAGCAAAAAAAGAAACTTTACATTATTCATGTATTGATATTTCAATGCTCGTTAAAGAAATAACCAAGGACAGACATCGTGACATTTTAATTGTCCATCTTGTTGAAGAATACTCAGAATTACTAAACGGAAAGTGGAATGACTGTTTTTATGCCCCCGACATCTTTGATGTCGGGGCATATAGTGATTGTCCTGTCTGCCCGTCCGCCCGCCCGTCCGTCCGTACGAGGTTAAGTAGATTTTACCGTTTCGTCTAGCACCAATACCGCTTGCTAGAACGCTTTGATACTTACACAGTTGTTGCGTATGATCATTCTCAATCTGTCCGTATCAAGAAATCCCACTTTGACCTTGACTTAATTTGGACTTAGAATGATTCTGTACCAGGTTAAGTAGATTTTACCTTCCATCTAGAATCAATATCGCTAGCTATAACACTTTCATACTTCTACAGTTGTTGTGTATGATCATTCTCAATCCACCCATAATTATCAAACACCAACTTTGACCTTGACATTGTTCAAATGGGCTATTGCTGCACAAGCGTGCCACCGCGGGCATACGCGTTTATTGAACGCAGCGTTCTTGTTTTAAACAGCATTATGGGTATTCAAACTACCCATTCATTGGCTGTTGACCTGTTTTAATGTTGTAAACATCAATACTCGTATTGCTGTAAAGAAAAACAAGTTTGATACTGAAAATGTCTAACCCGGATTAATACAGTTTGAGTCAAACATTGATATGTTTAAAATTACCTCCGTTTGAATTAAAATAAAGAGCATATTTACTGATGCATTTTTGGTCAAATGTTTGCATTAACTGTTAGTTTCTTGAACGAACTGTGTCGGCTGCACTGCATATCATACCACTAATTTTATCAATGCATGGGACCTTTAGGTGAATACACAGTCAACTAAAGTTGCGTCAATTGAAATCTTACCTAAAATATGTAAAGTTTCTTTTTTTGTTGAGTATACTTTGTTTGTCCGTAACATACTTATGTAGCACTTACATATTTGGAGACTTGCATACCATGTCAGGAACTTTCATCCTTAGCCAGGTTCTTACATTCTTCTTTAATTAGTTTCAAACTCAGTAAGTCTGTTACATAGTCTGATAGAAAATAATATACTTAGTAAGGCAATTATTGTATACTAGTACTTAGTAAATAATTTCATATTTCTTAATACGTTACATAAAAATAAGGCACTTATTTGGTCGTTTTCATACTTTGTAAGGCACTTTCATACTTTAGCTAGGCAACTACATCCCCTGTTAGGCACTTACTTATTTGGTCTGTAACAAATTCTATTCAGCACTTTAATGTAATGCCAGACGCAATATTACTTATTCAGTATGTTACGTATTTGGCACTTGCATACATAGTTAATATGTTACATACTAAGTTCAACACTAACATATTTAGTTAGTCAGTTGCATACTAGGTCAGACATTTGTATACGTAGACAGATACTTACATACTAAGTTTTGTCTGTTCCATACTAAGTCAGTTACATATTAAGTCAGGCACTGTAGTGCTTAGGGAGATACTTATTTAGCCAGGTCCTTATATATGCTAAGTTAGTCATTTACATCCTATGTCAGGCACTCATATACTGATTCAGATATTTACATTATTAATCAAGCACTTACATACATATTCAGACACTTACGAGGTACAGTCAAAAAGTCCCCGGACTATGTCAACATCTCAAAAAGTAGACGTTTTTACCATGAAACTTCACATGGTATTAGTTTCTTACTGACGGCATTGACTGATCCATTTACATTCACTAAGTTTCACATTTCCGAAAAAATATTCACCTTTGGAAAGTTACAAAAATGAGGCACGGGGCACTTCAAAAACCGTCAATTTTAGCTTCGTATTTTCTTGAATGAATTTCAATTCTTATCGTTTTTTTTACGCCAAAACATAATAAAAGGACGAATGACGTCAACTTATCATTAGTTCAACCCACATGCAAAATTTCGACGTAATATCTCTATCCGTTCTCTCACACTGGAAGCGTTTTCACAATGGAGTGTTTCAGCAATGAAAAAAATACGACGAGCACGGGACACTTTGAACAACGCGCAGTTATTAAATTTTGCGTTAAAACGGGCATGACACCCACAGGCACATGGACATTTTTTAATAGAGCGGACAGTGCAATCAAGTGTTCACGGACCATTTGTTTTGATTGGCATAGACGGTAATGCGAGGGTTGAGAAGTGACTGATGATGATACAAGAACAGATAGACATAAGAAGTCGAACAATGTTTCACAGGTAAACGACGTTATTTCACAAGATCGACGACGTTCCGTGAATGATATTGCTAACATTCTTGAGCTAAGTCTCAGAGCCGTGCATACTATTTTAACAAATGAATTTAGAATAAACGAAGTGTGTGCCCGCTGAGTTCCTCGTCTGTTGACAAGCGATGAAAAGACTAAAAGGGTTCGAGTTGCAAGAGAATTCTTGAGGCAGAGGGACGGCGACAGATTCTTAGTGCGCATTATCACAACAGACGAAACTTTTATGACCCCAAAACCAAAAGAGAATCAATGGTTTGTAAACACGTCTTCTGCACCACTTCTGAAAGCAAGAGTTATCAAGTCATCCAAGAAAAATATGTTCCTTTTTTCATGGATGGAGATTGCATGATATTGCAGCACGCGGTCACGAACGGAGAAACTGTTTACCAAAAATATTACTAAACGGTATATGCAATACAGACTATTTTATTATTTTACTAACCGAATAGATATTTTCATTACACTATTTTAAAATACAAAACTTTTAATGAAAATGAAGCTTAACATCGTGTAACCATATTCTTGAGGTAAGCGTAACGTACGTCATTCTCATCGACGACATCAAGTGCCCCGCGTCCCCTTCCTTGCGTATATGATATTACGTATCGTGAATTTATATTTGTCCCAGTAGTGTTGATATTTACATCTTTTAAGAGTAAAAAAAATTTTTTCCGGTCGTATATTTTTGTAAAACATTCGTCAGTCCGGGAACTTTTTTACTAAACCTTATACATCATAAACCAGACACTTAAATACTTATTCTGATACTTACATTACAGGTCAGGCACTTACATACATATTTAGATACTTGCATTATAAGTCAGGCACTTACATACTTATTTAGATACTTAAGGATTTCGAAGTACATTTGTATAATATGAAGTGAATGTTTGTTAAATAGTGTCATTCTTATGTATCCATTAAGACATTTACAGCTGAATTTAAAAACAAGAGGGTCAAGATGGCCCAATATCGCTCACAAGTCAATCACAGCTCACTCATTAAAACATTGCTTTGAACCGGTGACCTAGTTTTTGACCCCAGATGAGCCATGTTAGAACTTGTCCTACATATGAATAAGACAAACATTCTGACAAAATTTGGTGAAGATCCAATCAAAACCATGAAAACTACAGCATAGACAAGGTTTTCCTAAGATTTGACCTCGTGACCTAGTTTTTGACCCCAGATGACCTATGTTCGAATTTGTCTAACATATCATATTAAGACAAACATTCTGACAAGGTTTGGTGAAGATCAATCAAAATTTGACATCTACTGTGTTAATAAGGTTTTCCTAAGATTTGACCTTGTGACCTAGTTTTTGCCCCTAGGTGACCCATAACTTGTCCTTAAGGTAGTTCGCGGTGTTGCTCGGCAAAAAAGAAAGTGTGTTAGAATGGCATGAAATTTGGAGGAATTATACCTGAAGTAGCAGCGCTTACGAAAATATAGTTCTTTTTACAGTTTGACGTCGGTAACCTAGCAACTAAACGACGTTGAAACGCCACCTAGCGGCACCAGCTATGTGAACGACTCGTTGTACTTTTTCCCTTGTAGCTTTGCTATAAATTGTCATAGATTGAAAATTCGCACTTTGTGAATGAGCGAATGCAGTTGTCTACCGAATGGTATTCATCAATGCTTTGAATATCCATGACCGCCCGGCGTGTCTGAAATTAATTGACGTCAAAACGTCAATATGGGAACGTTATTTCGACGTAAAATATTCAGATAAATGCAAATGTAGCTAAAACGCCGTGGTAGAAGTTTTTCAAAAATTGTCATTATGTAAAACATTCATTTATCAACACATTAAGCGAAAAAAATCCATACCTCTTCAGGCTACTTTTTTCAGTATCGTAACGTTTCCTGCACCACTTGAAATGAAAACAACGTCATTACGTCATTATTTAGGCCATTTTCGCGCTTTATACTTGTTTTATTGTAAGCGCATGTTAATTTTATGTTTCCATAATAGATATTTGTAGACTTTTAACAATTCCAACAATTATAATTAAGAACGTAATATACTTTTTAGTCGGCAATGAATGCTTTTGCCGACAAGTCTATCGTCTTCTTTTAGTAAGTTGTAATGTATGCAGTCATAAAAATATTAATGTCGATATGCTACCGTATTATTAAAACAACAATGTTTCTATGTTAACTCTGTTGTTTATATTTTGAAGATAACAACATATGATATTTTTTTTACTATCAATAATATAAAGTACCGGTATTGATTCCTTAAATACATTTTTTCACACCTCAATAAAAGCTGCACTGTAAGTAATATGTATTTTACAATACATGATAATCGGTTGATATACAAAATATAACACGTTCAGTCACGTGCAGTTAGCAGGGTACAAGTATCACGTGATATCTTGGCCTGGCCCATCAAGCCATGACGACTTAATGTCAGATTTTTATGGTTGATTGTA
Organism: Lutraria lutraria; assembly: GCA_964023205.1. Classification (NCBI taxonomy): domain Eukaryota; kingdom Metazoa; phylum Mollusca; class Bivalvia; order Venerida; family Mactridae; genus Lutraria; species Lutraria lutraria. The sequence continues at coordinate 24,033,025 of OZ026848.1, forward strand.
AGCCTCCGCTCGCTGTAATTTTAGCGCAACATGTAGTAATAAGCTTTGCGTCCGATGACAAGTTTAGTTTTTCGTAAAAGATTTTTGCCACTTCACAGCGACTTCCTTCACACTGAAAACCTGTAATTTTTCTCAACATCCAGGACAAACATAATAAAGTCCTCTCATGTTGGAGCATCAGAAACTGCGTAATGCATAACATATTCATTTTTAGCAATTTTTGTACGAAACATTCCTGCGTGTATTTACTAATTCTGGATGTTGTTATCTGTACAGTGTTAGACTGTCCGCAAAACCACATACATCAGGAAAAGGCGTATTTTTGAATGATGACTTTTGAGTTAAATGCAAAAATTGATTTACTGAACTTATTCAGCCGCTGACTTTTCGGTGAAATTTACACAATTCTTTGTCGAGTGACCAACCGTCGTCACGTGTCCTGAAATTAATCTGATTTAGTGCAGTATTCGATAAATGTGACAATCAAGAAAATAAAATTTATTAGCGGTGTCAACTGAAAATAATGGTGTGTAGCGCGTTGTAAATAATTGATCTACCAAAGTTATAAAAAATCCATGCAGAACTCGTGGCAACCAATAGGAAAATCTTTAAAATAATTCTTAACTTGTCATAAACAACAATATCTACAGCATAGATACTTGGTTTGTACATGTAGCATTATCTAGTAGACCTCTACCTGGTTCATTCAAATTATGGTCATGGGGTAAAAATTGGCCCCGTCCCGGGAGTTACTTGATTTTACATACAATCATAAATATATGAAATCGTTTAAAATCTTTTTGTCCGAAGCAAGTCCTTGAGCTATGATATTTTGTGTGAAACATTGTCTAGCAGACATCTACCAAGTTTGTTCAAATGATGGCTCCGGGGTCATTTTTTTCTTAATAATAGTCTTTTCTTCTTGTGAGCGATTATAGGTAAAAAGTAAAAGGATATGTTTAAAGTCAGAAATTTACATTCATAATCAACCGACTTTCACAAGTTACCCCCAATCACTGGGTTATGGGCAAGTTCGAGATTCGCGAGATATTTTTTCTGCCCGTAATTTTCCATTTACGCGAACCCGCATTTTGTTTACATACACTCAGTTTGAATAAAAAATACGTTAGTAACATTTTTTCCGTCATTATGTGAGTTTCATTCATGTCCCAAACGCAGCAACTGTTCATAAATTGCATGTTTGTATGTGCATTCAACCTTACCTTGTGGCGTGTACAAATTTAAACATAAACGAACATGTACATCTTTGAACATACAGTGTTTCGGATTTTTTCTCTTCACAATAATAGTTTTCGTGCATCGATGTCTTCATGATCAAGTTATAGTATAAATCAGATTATCAACTCTTAGATTAAACAACCAAATTTGATGAATATTGCTCCCACCAAACGTTGTCTTTATGTGCAGAATGATTTACGTCATTTTTGGCATGGTATGACTTTAGGAAACGTTACGATACTGAAAAAAGTAGCCTGAAGAGGTATGGATTTTTTTCGCTTAAAGTGTAGATAAATGAATGTTTTACATAATGTTAATTTTTGAAAAACTTCTACCACGGCGCTTTAGCTACATTTGCATTTATCTGAATATTTTACGTCGAAATAACGTTCTCATAATGACGTTTTGACGTCGATTAATTTCCAACACGCCGGGAGGTCATGGATATTTAAAGCATTGATGAATACTATTCGGTAGACAACTGCATTCGCTCATTCGCAAGGTTCCAATTTTCAATATATGACAATTTATAGCAAAGCTACAAGGGAAAAAGTACAACGAGTCGTTCACATAGCTGGTGCCGCTAGGTGGCGTTTCAACGTCGTTTAGTTGCTAAGTTACCGACGTCAAACTTTAAAAAGAACTATATTTTCGTAAGCGCTGCTACTTAAGGTATAATTCCTCCAAATTTCATGCCATTCTAACACACTTTCTTTTTTGCCGAGCAACACCGCGAACTACCTTAATATCATTTAGATGAACAATCTGACAAGGTTTGGCCAAGATCCAATTAAAACCATGACATTTAGAGCTTTTACAAGATTTTTACCTAAGATTTGACCAGATGACCCAGTTTTTGACCCCGACTGACCCATGTTCAACCTAGACTCACATATCATTGAGGCAAACATTCTGACAATACTGGTTTGGTGAAGATCCAATAAAAAATGTGACATCTACAGTGTTAACAAAGTTTTCCTAAGATTTGACCAGGTGACCTAGTTATTAACCCCAGATGACCCATATTTTGACAAAGTGTGGTGAAGATCCAGTTATAACTATGAAATCTATAGAGTTAACATGGTTTTCAATTAGATTTGACCTAGCGACCTAGTTTTTTTAACCCAAGATGACCCATGTTCAAACTAGTCCGAGATATTATGAAGACAAATATTCTGACACCATTTCATGATGATCCAATCAAAACATTGACTTTTAGAGTGTTCACAAGGTTTTCCAGCAATTTGCCCTAGTGAATGTCGGGTAAACTGTAAACTGGTTCCCGTTGACTTGTGTGTACAAAGCCTTTGGTGCACTGCAGCATGGAATGGGAACCAGTTTAGGAAGTGCGGAGGTTGAATTTTTAAACTGTGGCTTACGAATAATTATTCGCGTCGCTATATAGGAACATATAAATTATACTGTTTATGTGCATTTAAAAATGGTAGTTAAAAGAGTTCTTTTTATGTAAGATTACTTAGAATTACATGATCACGTCTGAATCTCGTGCAACACCGGGTTATACATAGGCCCCACTCTATTGTGTCTGGGTCTTCTTAATTTGAGTGACTCTGGACGATGATCTGTTGTGTTAAAATCAGAAGAATCGATGTATGTATTAACTGTTACTGATGTGTTGTTCACTAGTGTGTGTACAATAAAGAGTTTTTAATGTATTTAAATTGTCTTCAATTAATGTGCTAAACAATAAACTTTCCAATTTTTTTTTCATTTTAAAATTTTAGCAAAGGGACTAGTACAGCGCTACATGCATATGACCTGCATTACGATATAAATGAAAAATTGGACCGTAAGTGTATGAAATGTTAAAAATATTTGCATGGGCACGAACGATGTGGGTACACATTTTTCTTCTGTTTTTGCTTCGTATGGAAAAAATCAAGTTCTGACAGTACTTTCAGTACTTTGATTTTATATGTTGTTTGGAACTTCAAATGTAATATGTGGCAGAAAAAAGGCAAAAAATGTAACCCTGTCCCAGTTGTTTACCTACTTTATTCAGATTCCTAAATACTAAGCCTGTCACTTAATATATACTAATTTGATTCTTTTTTTTTGAGGCCCCAACTGGGTAACCCTGTTTATTTCACCCCATAATAAGTATGAGGGGGTCGGGCTCATCCCACCAACATACCTTACATTTAATTTCACAATTCATATCTACTACATAACAATGTACTGTAATGAACATAAATATGAGTAAATAAATGGTTTACAACATAACATATTATCCAAATTATGTCTTTGATATATTGAAATAAATGTAGAATTTTACTATAATTCATAAAGTGAAATAAAGTTAAGTCAATGGATTATCTTATAATGGTATATTGGTCAGACACTTAAATACTAAGGCAGACACTTACATACTGATTCAGATACTGAAATACTACATCAGACACTTACATACTTATTCAGATACTTAAATACATCAGACACTTACATACTGATTCAGATACTTAAATATTGACTAAGATACTTAAATACTATGTCAGACACTTACATATTGATTCAGATACTTAAATACTACATCAAACACTTACATACTTATTCAGATACTTAAATACTACATCAAACACTTACATACTTATTCAGATACTTAAATACTACATCAAACACTTACATACTTATTCAGATACTTAAATACTACATCAGACACTTACATACTTATTCAGATACTTAAATACTATGTCAGACACTTACATATTGATTCAGATACTTAAATACTACATCAAACACTTACATACTTATTCAGATACTTAAATACTACATCAAACACTTACATACTTATTCAGATACTTAAACACTACATCAGACACTTACATACTTATTCAGATACTTAAATACTACATCAGACACTTACATACTTATTCAGATACTTAAATACTACATCAAACACTTACATACTTATTCAGATACTTAAATACTACATCAGACACTTACATACTGATTCAGATACTTAAATACTACATCAGACACATATTGATTCAGATACTTAAATACTACATCAAACACTTATATACTTATTCAGATACTTAAATACTACATCAGACACTTACATACTGATTCAGATACTTAAATACTACATCAGACACTTACATATTGATTCAGATACTTAAATACTACATCAGACACTTACATATTGATTCAGATACTTAAATACTACATCAGACACTTACATACTTATTCAGATACTGAAATACTACATCAAACACTTACATACTTATTCAGATACTTAAATACTACATCAAACACTTACATACTTATTCAGATACTTAAATACTATGTCAGACACTTACATACTTATATTCAGATACTGAAATACTACATCAGACACTTACATACTTATATTCAGATACTGAAATACTACATCAGACACTTACATACTTATTCAGATACTGAAATACTACATCAGACACTTACATACTTATTCAGATACTGAAATACTACATCAGACACTTACATACTTATTCAGATACTGAAATACTACATCAGACACTTACATACTTATTCAGATACTGAAATACTACATCAGACACTTACATACTTATTCAGATACTTAAATACTACATCAGACACTTACATACTTATTCAGATACTGAAATACTACATCAGACACTTACATACTTATTCAGATACTGACATACTCAGTAATAAACATGTATATTTAGTCAAACTTACATATCTAGTCAAACTTACATACTTAGTTAATCAGGAATATACTAAGTCAGGAACTTAATACTAAGGCAAATACTTACATATTTAATCAGGCACTTATATACTTTGCCAGTCAGTTACATACTTAGTCAGGCACTTACATTCAGCAAAACCAGTGGCCACCCTTAGAAAATATGGCCTTTATTGACAAGTGACCTTTATTTGGAGGTCATTTGTTCTAGATATTCAATGGCAGTTCTTTAAAGAATAGCTTATATTCAGAGGATGGCCTTTATTCAATGAGTGACCCCTTACACAGGGTTGACAGTATTTAGTCAGGTCCTTTACTTAGTTTGTCTGTTTATACTTCGTTAAGCACTTTTGTGAATAGATATTCCAACTTATATATTTTCATATTTTGTCTAGTTAATGAGCATTTAATTAACACTGAAATTGTTATTTTTATAGCATGGTGCAGAGAACTAAGAAATCACTCATTAACTTGATGTATGATCTGTAGAAAGCTGTGGTTGTATTGTTTTCCCATGATGCTCCTGTATTGATCTGATGCCTTCCTGAGGGTATGTACACAAGTCTCAAGTATTGTTTCATAGACATGTCTTAGCTTAGATTCTATACTTGTTACTTCACATATTTTTCAATTATAATTAATAAGGGCTTACTAATTTGTCAAGTACATACATAAGTTCTTGAACTAGACTTTGTGTCAGCTAATGGAACCTCATAAAAGCAGGACCATGGTTGCATTTCATCGGAGTGTGGTCAGTTGTTTCTGAACATTATAAGTCAATAGTTAAACGTTTGTAATGGGCTACTTTATTAAACTGTCAAAGCTGCATAATTTCACAGTCAATGCTTGCATTTATTTTTGGAAATCTGTACTATTATTTGTGTTATATCAGTAAACAAACGTACAGTTATGTATTTAACGATGACTACAAAACATTATATAATGGTATAAAAAAAAATGTATTTAGCTTTGACAGTTTAATAAAATTGCACCACACATTACATTAAGCAACAAACAATAAGCCAGTCAGTCACATACCAAGTTATATACACCAAGTAACATACAACAAGCTAATCACTTACAAATTATATTCACAAATTAAATTATATTCACTAATTAACATACAATTTACCAGTCACTAACCAGGTTATATACACTAATTAACATACAATTAACCAGTCACAACACAAGTTATATACACTAATTAACATACTATTAACCAGTCACCAAGTTATATACACTAATTAACATGCAATTAGCTTATTACCAAGTTATATACACTAATTAACATACAATAAGCCAGTCACTACACAAGTTGTATACACAATAATAATTAACATACAATTAGCCAGTCACTACACAAGTTATATACACCAATTAACATACAATTAGCCAGTCACTACACAAGTTATATACAACATGTACACTTATTAACATACAAATAGCCGGTCACTTACCAAGTTTTATACCCTGATTAACATAAAATAATTATGCCAGTGAAAAAATGAAACAATATTTGTCCATTGAAACATATCTGTATCCATTGAAACATATCTGTATCCATTGAAACATATCTGTATCCATTGAAACATATCTGTATCCATTGAAACATATCTGTATCCATTGAAACATATCTGTATATCATATAGTTATCATAGTATCTATATTTAAGAAAACTTCTAAGTTATAACATCCCATTAGTAAAATATGTATATTTTATATATTTTTTTATATTCGGAGCTCAAATTTTCAGTGCACATCTCTAACAAGTCAAGCTACATGACTCAATCAACAATAATGCATTTTATTGATTTTTACCCTGTTATGCCTTTGCAGTTATTAAACATTTTATTTGCAAATATAGTATGAATCTTCGAAATAATTTTTGAAATTGATAGAATGTTAAGCCACATTACAGAAAAACAAAATGAGATGGATGTCCAATGAGGAAAGGGCCTTCAGGGAGGGCTCCCGTACTACTATCATTTTACGTATATCATTATAGCTATCAAATGTATTTGGCATTCAGTCAAGCAATCATTTTCTTACAAACTTCAAACATTCTTGCAATGTAGTAAAGACAATAATTAACACTTATATTTTCCACTAACTAAATTTTCATGAATACATTTGACAGCTGTATAATGACTTACTTGAAATGATAGCATAATTTAATGAGTTGCTTTAAACCAAAACTTAATTCACAGTAAATTTTTACAAGTTATAATGATCTAAATGTACCTGTTAGTACGGGACCCTCACTGAATTTAAAGGCCGACAGCGCTGGTCATTAAAAAATTTCCTCAATGGACATCCACCATAGACATCCACCCCATTTTGTGGTTTTCTGTAACGTGGCTATTGATTTAAAAAATTACTTCAAAGATTCATACTTACCACATCCAAATTAACTGTTTTTTAACTATAGAGAAGAAACGGGGTAAAAATCAATAGAACACATTTTGTTGATAGTCATGTAGCTTAAATGAAAAAAATATGCATATTTTACAAAGGGACGTTATAAGTTTTGTAAAGTGTATTTGTAGGAAATATAAAGAACACTTAAATTCAATAATTGTATATCAAATTAGGAGTAGTAAATTTTTTGATGTATTAGTTGTGTATAAATAATTATATGATTGTTAAATGTAATATTTGTATATAATGTCATGGTGATAATTTAGGAACAAGATGTTGAAAATGAGATACACAAGGCCGACTCTTACACATTTGGTGGTCTGTGTAAAGTCTATAGACTTATGGAAATTTTGCCGTCTTTGTGGGCAATTTTTTTCTTTTTTTTTTTTACTTCTTCACTTGCTTATATTGTATAATTATTTTTTCATGTTGATTTTATACATTTTACTTGTTTGAATAAAAAATTCTAACAAAAGACCAAGTCTAGCAGTTTATTTATACACTTGTAATGATATTATTATTACATGTTATCACAAAAGTGAATCATTATTTTATATGCAAAATGTACAAGTAAACATGACTCATTTCTAAAACTCGTTATCATAATACGGCTGCAGACTAATAAACATTGTCTGCATTAGTTTTGGTGTGCTTCAATTACTTTCGTAATTTATATGAGAAGATGTTGAATGTACAATCATGTATTTAAGGTGAATCGTCAAAGCACAAATTTGTGAAAAAATACCCACCTGACATTTTTGCTATGCATCCTAAAAAGTGGCGTTGTTCAATAATTACTGAAGGTACATAACTGAAATGAGTTTTTATCATTAGCTAATGATTCAATGTAAATTTCTGCATCAGTAAAATAATATTTGATGATTAACAAGTATTTTTAACAACAAATATTTCATTGAGGGTTTCCATATTTTAAATTTTCATTATTAAATGTTTTTCAATTTTTCACACAGTGAATTTTCTTCCATGTTTGTTTAGGCTACTGTGTAGTACATGTGTGGAGGATTTTTGTAAAATGTGAATATTGAGGACTGTGTTTAAAATATGGAAACCCTCCATGACGTAATGTAGTTTAAATTAATTTTGATATTATAACACATTATTTTGACAAATGGAATTAGCATAAGTTCAGGTGAGAATTATAGATACTTGTTAGTCATCAAATATTATTTTACTGGTGCAGAAATGTACATTTAATCATTAGCTATTGATAAAAACTCATTTCAGTTATGTACTTTCAGTAATTATTTTGCATTGCTAAAATGTCAGACGGCCATTTTGTAGCAACTTCAAATTACCTAAACAATGTGCTACATTATAAAATTACAAGAATACAAACATGAGGAATGGGACATTGCCTAATGATAAAGCAAACAAAATACCGACTGTGGTATAAGTCTTAAAGTGAATGCATAAAGTTTATGACAGTTTAATAGAATACAAGTACAGTGTTATTGAGGATGGTTGCTCTAGAGAGGTTTTCGAACGAAGTATAAACAATGCTCAGGCAGAAATGATTTTCATTTTTTGCAAAATGATTATGCCTATGACAAATCCACATGCTTTTGTGATAATAATGCTCTTCCTTAGGAAAGTAATGCTGTACAATCCTCAATATTTATATATTAAATTAAATTATGGTACATCTACCCAGTAGACTTTCAGTTTAACATTGAGATCAGCATCAAGGATCAAGTACAAACATACAATGTATACAAAATTATACCCCCCCCCCCAAAAAAAAGTAGTGGGGGCACAAAAATGTACATAAATAATTAACGTTCATGGAACTTTTACAATGATGATCGGTTTGTGACTTAACAATCAACAAAGACGTAAAAAGTTGTATCTGCTATAAACACTTGTCCCAACTTAAAACTGAACTAACATGTAAGGGAAATGTTTCACTCAATTATGAATTCATATATTAATGATACAGAATGAATGAACTGAAAGAAGGCGATTACAAAATTTGTTGTCTAGAAGATATTTCTCTAACTTAGCTGTTTTTTTCCATTGTTGTGTTGAAAGATTTCACAGTAAACCATACCTACATCCAAAATTGTATCCTGTATCACCTACAAAAACATCAGATAAAAAATCAAAACAGAAATAACTTCATACAGTTATTTACAGTACAATAAACCTTAGTTAGTGTTTCTTTGTTTTATTGACATTACTGTAAACATCTTAATATTGGCGCCCATTTTATTTTGGCGATATTGGCGGTCAGCATCGGAACCGCCCTGACCAAACCAGACTGATTGAATCAGTGATTCAAACAACACAGCTTATTTGTCACACCATATAAAACTTTTATCGTCGGCACATATAGAAAGACAAAGACTGAATTAAACCCGATATGATAACAATATATGTCAATTTAAGATAGAATATCAAAACAAATAATCACTTTTAGCCATTGCTTTAACTCCTGTTCGATTCCAAGTAATTACCAACACTTCAGTCTTCATGTATCTTATTCTTGCTGTCTATACATTCCTCACTTGATATGATAGTAATCATGAATATATTTAGTAAAATAGTCTAATTATTTCCCTTGAAAATGGCGGAAACTTATTTTCTTAAGACAAGTGTTTTAATTTTGGTGCTTAAGAAGACAGGACATGGTTTTATTTTGGCGGTTGGATATAAAACCGCCATATATTGAACCCCCCCAATTCATGAACATCTTAAAAACGCCAAATTTTGCAACCGCAGAATTAAAGACGTATACAGTATGTCAGAAACCAACAACTTTTAGAACATTATGATTTAAGAAATACAAAAACACTGCAGATACAACAAGATACTCTGTTCAGTGAATGCATATTGAATTTCTTATAGCGAGAGCTAGCAAGAGCTTTATGTACATAATCAACCATTATGAATTCAAACATAATTATAAATAAAAACACCCATATGATATTCATTGAAGTCAGTTATTAAAATTTGAATGGTCTATCAAGTTTTGTTATTTAGTGTATAAATCTGTATCTGACAGACCCTTAAAGGGGCATACCCTACAACTTGGTGCATCTAGAATCATAGAAAATGATGATAAATTAGGAACCTGTAAAGAAGGAAAGTCCAGACAAAAATTCCTTCAATTAACAATAAAAATCACAAAAATATATATCAGCGACACATACATTTATTTAGTCGTGGAAATGTTGGGTTTTATAGACATCTTTATTTCAGTCAATATCAGAGCTGAGTTTCGTAAATGATCCGAGATATATGTCAACATTCAGCGAAATTTGAAATCTAGCTCTTCTTTGCAGTGTGCATGCCCATAGTTTCCAGAAAAGATCGGAAAATCTTCGGAAGTTATTGTTGCACAATTTCTGGGTGGAAGCAATTTATCATTTATAACTATGATTTTTAGCAGCAAGTACATGAACAAGCCATTTTACAAACCAAAGTTCTTTTTGCAACTATCAATTATATATTATTTTACATACATCTGGCACATTTTTTACTCTTTCACAGAATTTTTGTCAGTTGTAGAGTAATATGCCTCTTTAATTGGCAAAATAATTGTTTGTATGTGATAAGAATCACATCCAAGTACCTAATTTTTTATAATGAATATTGGTAGCTACCTGTAAATTTTAATAAGTATCTGCATGTATACTGAGCTAAAAAAGAAAGTATCCACTTTTTAAAAATATATTTTATTGATATAAATAATTTGCCAAAATAATCAAATGAATAATACAATGTAAATGTATTTGTTGAGAGTACTATTTTGGAAATCTACGCCTATGTCATATTGATCCAGGTTTTTTTATAATGAAATAAGGACCACTGCTGCTTCAAATGTTTACAGGATATAAAAAATGATAGTTCTTTATTTCCATGAAAAGAAGAAATTCGAATGTATACTTCTTTTCTAAATATCGCTAGAGTGGATATTTTCTCTTTTGACTCAGAATATAGAGAATTACAAGGGAGATAACTCGAAAAAATTAAAATCAATAAAATCAAACATTTTCAATGTTTAATCAAAAGTTTTCCTCTTTTTCAAGGTAAAATGCATTTATGGAGTTATGTAGGGCATGTTTGAATTCAGCAAATGCTGCTTGAATTGTTGAACAGTGCAGGAATAAAATGTTCCGGAACACTTTGTTTTTCATAACTTGTAACAATCATGTTTGTTAAATTACACAGACAGTTTTTGATAAAACTCTTTTCAGAAAACACTTTAAGGTTATGAAAACAATGTAATTATATACACTTATTAAAATTTATGCAGCATTTCTTGTCAGTCATAGCTTTGTACACTTAGACATGTTATTATACTGTTGACAAAATGAGGAAAATTTCCGTCAGATTTCAAGACTTTCATAATCGAGCAAAATCATTTTTCAGGGTAAATTTCATTAAACAGAATCTAAAGACTACAGCCTATGATATGGCAATAGAAAATTGGACCTGCCACAATGATGTATGGGAATAGGCTGTAATTCTAGCTATAAACTGAAAGTCCCATATAAGATTTTAATTTAAATCTTGGTTGAGACAGCTTTATACCCTCATAAAACCTAAGAAAGTTCCAATGATCATTTATATTTCAGTAATTTATCTTTAGTTCAGTGCCTATATCACATGACTTTCCAAAGAAAGCATTTGTTGTTGCGCATTTGTTTACTAATTTTGTCCAACACATATCATTGAGAAGAACATGGTATGGGCACCATGTTTAACTGACAGCTTAATAGAAGAAAAACTTGAAAAGAATAAAACATTGTTCATTGCTAATAAGGAGAGACAATATTTGAGTTATATCTATAAAACACTACCAGGGTCTACATACCTGAAGCAGACATATACACAGTATAGAAGTATCATGGGAAGGCTCTTCCATTGCAGCATCACAATGACAAGAAGTAAATTATTTCATTCTCATTTTTCTCTAAAGTTCTGAAAAACAACAATATAATTTCAATCTTATTTTCATATTTTCTATGAAATTGAACACTTATTACTTGTAGAGAAGTAGACTGCTGCATGCGGAGAGCAAGGTTAGTATTGGTACAAAATCCAATTGGTTTACTGCCCTCTGCAGGTTACCATGAGTGTAGAGTGGGATGGCAAAAATGAGAAATATCAAATTTATTAAGCTGGGAGCTTAGGGCTGCTAGGGTCCCAGGGATGATCAAAACACAAAATTCTGCAGATGAAAAATAACATCCCTGCCACTGGTATATTACATGTACTGAACTATTGTGGACAACTGGAGTACAACCAAAAAATATTTATAATAAAGTCATCGACACGATGAGAGTGATCATTTTAAAGTATGCAATTTTTAACACCTACCTTAGACTGATGGCCAAGTCTTCATTGTAGAACACAGGCCTCAAAAAAGTCTATTCATTTACATGCACCATACCTAGAATATAAAATAATAAATTTCAAAATAAACACTGATATCATGGGTCCATTAAAGGCTATTTTAACAAAGAGGACCAAAATTGCCCTATATCGCTCACCTGAGAACAACTACGCTATAATTAATATATAATTTCATCTTGTATGCGCAGTTTCTACATAGAGTTTGATCAAACCGAATTTATTTTTCATGAATAATGGTTGCTGTGTAAATATGATTACGATTAATGAAGAAATCAAGATGCTATAATGTAATTAAGTTGAAATATAGCAATTTTTCTGTGTCAAGGGCCCATAACTCTGCAAGTGCTGGTTCAATTTCGCCCATATCAAACTCTCAAGAGACCTTTAGGTCATACACATTCACTGTAAGTATGTTTAATATTGGTGAAGAAATGAAGAATGAAAACAAGTAAAAATAAAGCAAATTTTCTAAGTCAAAGGCTCTGGAAATATTTATCACATTTTGCCCATAATTGAACATAATCGGATGCTAGAGTGTAAACACCCTAAGTGTGAATGGGCACCGGCATTCATCAAGCCTAAAAGCTCATCCTGAGCCATTGGCTCATGTAAGCTAAAAATTCAACCAATTGTTGTCGAGCTTAAGTATTTTAGATTTAAAATAAGTCATTGAGCACTTATGATGATGTTTTATTGTTATACACAATACTGCCAGTAATACAGTAAATCTATTTTAAATAACCGAGTTTAAGGTAACGGGCTTGGATGTCATGTCAAATCAAGTTTCACCAATTTATAGATTTAAAAACTAAACCATAATTATATACTAAAATAAATCCACTATAATTTTTTTATAAAGTGCATTGCAAGTGATTTGAAACAAATATTACATTTGATTGGTCTTCTATAAACCAATATCGCACGTAATTTACAAATTTTTAAACAACAATTACCACTCTGTATATAGGAATATATTACTACAAAATTAACTATAAATGTATAATGCAGGGAACCATGTCTCAGCTTTTTTATAAAGTCCTGTGTTCATTAGATACTTGACTTTAAAGAAATTCCGTACCCAGAACCCCATTGTTTATCACGTAATACGCCATTGATGAAAAATGAAAACAAGTATCAAAATTCTGAGGCAGGGTTCCCTAGATTAACATTTCCACTACAAAATACCGTCATCAAATAAGACGGCAATGTTATTTAAAAAATGACACCTACATACTGTGTTTTTTTTTAAGCTGAGCAATTAACAAAGTGTCGGATCATTATCGTCTCATGAAATCAACGAATTTGAAGCACCCCATTCAATTTTGATAGCCAATCAAAATTGCTAATGTTTACAGTTCAATAATTGAAACCACGCCCAGGTTTGATGTCAAGTAAGAGATTTTATAACAAATGAATTAATAGTATCATATCGTAACAATACAATGCACATTACGTTAAGGTGGATCGCGGGTTTCATCGTACAATAAGGAAATTTTGCATGAACAACTTTAAGGTATTGGCTAACGCAGAAATGATATATTCAAATGATATTTCCATGGAAACTGCTCAAAAGCGCCACCTAGCGGAGTGATATGTTTTTCATTGGTTTTCGCGTTATTTCATGTACTGCTCAGATAATATTGTGTATTAAGTTATGCAATTTACATAACTGCAATGCTGGATCATTTACAAATCCGAAAAAGTCAGTAATGTTATATTTTGCTGTCATTAAATATTAAAAGACGTCGAGCAAACTCTGTAGGGGTGGCAATTTACAATGCCAAAAAAATGAGACATTTTTCTCTCGGTCACGTCAACAGTGAAAAAACAGCCCGATGAATTTTTTTTTAAACGCAGAACAGATTCTTTGTACAATTTAGAAAACTTCAAAACAATAAAAAAATATGGTCACCGACTTCGTTTTCGCGCCAATGAAACTTATTTAAACTTGGAAAAAGGCTAAAAATGTCAACGTTTTTATACAAGATCGACGTGACGTTGCGACTTTTTAGTTGTTACTGACATATTTTGGCTTAACATCACGTCGATCTTGTATTTTATGGCAACGTTTTTAGCTTTTTTCCAAGTTTAAAAATGTTTCAATGGCGCGAAAACTAAGTCGGTGACCATATGTTTTTATTTTTTTTAAATCTTTCAAATTATTTTAAGAATCTCTACTGAGTTTTAAAAAAAAATTCATCAGGCTGTTTTTTCACTGTTGACGCGACCGAGAGAAGAATGTCTCATTTTTTGGCATTGTAAATTGCCACCCCTACAGAGTTCGCTTGACGTCTTTTAATATTTAATGACAGCAAAATGTAACATTATTGACTTTTTCGGATTTGTAAATGATCCAGCATTGCAGTTATGTAAATTGCATAACTTAATACACAATATTATCCAAGCAGTACATGAAATAATGCGAAAATCAACGAAAAACATATCACTCCGCTAGATGGCACTTTTGACCGGTTTCCATGGAAATATCATTTGAATATATCATTTCTGCATTAGCCAATACCTTAAAGGTTGTTCATGTAAAATTTATTTATTGTATGTTGACGTCTACAAAAATGACCATTTTTCTGGAGGAAACCCGCGATCCACCTTAAGAGATGTTTTATGCTGATAAGGAAAAGTCAATGAAGTGGTGCAGTATTTATCCAATAAAACACTATTTTTGAGCGTTTGGTTAGAATTTTTTGTTGCTTGGTATTAAAGTATGATATTTAATTTTTGTACATAACGTTATTTTAGCGATTTTAACCAATCCCGATATGTTAAACATCAACTACAAAATATCTATTATAACATTCAAATAACCACCTGGGTCTCCTTAGGCATAAAAGAAATATGTATTTTTCTGGTTACTTGTTCATTACAATAGGAAAGGTAGGTTTGGGCTTTTTTGGTCAATTGAAAGCACATGGAAAAGTTAAAAACAGCTGCCTACTTTCTCACATAAAGAGACAGCATGGTCAGTAAGTTTTTTACAACATTCAGCAATAACATTACAATATCCTAACAAATAAATTGAACAAAAATTAAACAAACAATAAAATAGTAATACAAAATCATATGAAGAAAGAATTCATAATTTAATTGTATAAAGCTCACATACCAGTGACCTAAAATTAATTTCATTAGTAAAATATCAACCTACCATGTGCCTGTCCGCTAACAATCTGATCGAAAACTGGTTCTCCTTACAAACGTGTGTATACACTTCAAGAAGCATGAGAATTTTGCATTAAAAACAGGTTGACAAATGGGATGATAGGAAAGCACTGAACCGTTTTATACCAAGATTTAAATTTGCCGTGTAAACAAAATGATTAACAAACAAGAGAGCCAAGTGGCCCTGCAATGCTCACCTGAGAAATGAGTTGTGGCTAATCACTTAAAAGTAAAAAGTATTGGAAAATAAGACCCCAGGGATATCATTTTTGTTAGAGGGCCTCTACATGCTGCTACATGCAAAATATCTAAGCTCTAAACCTTGTGCTTTTAGACAAGAACTATTTTTTATATTTTCCCCTATATAAATCTATATGAAAAAAGTGACCCCTGGGGTGGGGCCAATTTTAACTTTGTTAGAGGGTCTCTAGATGGTGCTCCATGGCTAATATCTAGGCTATAGACCATGTGGTTCAAGACTAGATTTTTTAAGATTTTCCTTTTGCTTGCCATGGAAACCAGAGTACAGCACAGAATGACATTCCTTCAGCAACTATTGTAAAGGACCACCCAAAGATTATTCCTGTGGAGGTTCTTCAAATTTGACAGAGCCGTTTCAGAGGAAAGTCGTTTAAAGAATTATGGGCAGACAGACGACAGACAAAATACTATACTAACACTTCATCAAACTCAGGTGAGCTAAAAAAATTACTGCAAACCCATGTGCAAAAAATTGACCAGTGTAGAATATGTTGTGTATTTTACAAAGGATGATAAGGCCATACCAGTTCAATTATTTGTTCATCGGATTTGCCGTTCGCTTTTTATAAAAATTAGAAAAATAATCTTTTAATTTTTGCTTTTGACTACTTGCTGACCACGCCAACATCATAAAACAAGAGGGCCAAGATGACCCTTTATTTTATCACATGAAAATCATTCATTAAGGTTTTCCTCAAATTTGACCTGATGACCTAGTTTTTTACCCCAGTTGACCCATTATCGAACTTGTCCAAGATATCATGAAGACAAACATTCAGGCAAGATTTGATGAAGATCCAATACAAACAGTAACCTCTAGAGGGTTCTCAAGTTTCCCAAAGATTTCATAATTTTGAATCTTTGTATTTGATGGATTATTTGTTTATTTCGTATCTTTTGATTAGCAGGTTGGAAGCCAGCATTGTATTACATTAATGTTTGATAGTCTGTGTGTTTTCCAAGATGGTACATGTAAATATTCTTCAGGTAAAATTATGAGATAATGTCTGGAAAATTTACAATAGCTTCGATGAACGTGCAGGGACTCAATGAAATTAACAAAAGACGGGATGTATTGGATTTTTTAAAATGTAAACAGTACAATGTGACATGCATCCCAGACACTCACTTCAATGAAAAGGACAAACTTATTACTACATCCATGTGGGGTTATGAAAGTTATTTTAGGAACTACAATTCACAATCAAGAGGCGTAGCAATTTTAATTAATAACAATTTTGATTTTACCATTAAAGATATAGATCAGAATGGAAATCTGATTATTTTACACTTCAAAACTTATGAAATTGATATGTCTCTATTTTGCATATATGGCCCTAATAAAGATGACCCAACATTCTATAATGTAATCAGTGATAAAATATCTAAAATTGAGAATAACTGTATAATAGTTGGAGATTTCAATTTAGTTATGTGTCCTGATATGGATTATTTTAATTATGTTCATGTAAATAACCCTTATTCCAGGGGAAAAGCTCTTGAAATTATGAGTGAATATGACCTTGTAGATTGTTGAAGACATGAACAATATTAAGAAGAAAAGAAGTTTACATGGTTAAAAAATCCTGTTAAGCAGGCAAGACATGACTTTTTCTTGATATCAAATGTTTTACTTTATAAAATTGATAAAACAGATATATTACCTGCCATGGATATAGAACTGATCATGCCTTAGTTACATTAAGCTTACTATAAGAACAAGAGGGCCACAATGGCCCTTTATCGCTCACCTGAGAACAAAGGCCAATAATTAATGACCAGGTAATATAGTTTCCATCTCGTAAAACTCATTTTTACGTATATTTTGAGATCAAAACCAACAATGAAGGTATAATACTGTTAAACAAGCTAAAACATAGCAAATTTTCTAATCCAAGGGCCCATAACTCTTGAAGTTGTAGTCCAATTCCGCCTATAATCGAACTTGTCCAAGATCTTTTGATTATACTCATTTACTGAAAATATTATTTAGGATCGGTGAATAAATGAAGATGCTAGAGTGAAAACAAGCTAAGATATAGCAAATTTTCAAAGTCAAAGGCCCATTACTCTTGAAGTTCTGGTTCGATTCCGCCCATGATCGAACTGGAAATTTAATGATTCTCTTCTTAAAGATATAAACTATGTGAGAAAGGTTAAATATACCATAAATAGAGTTAAACAACAATATGCTGCAAATATTCAACTAAGTAATCTCCCTTTAGAAAACATTCTCAATATAGATATTTCATTTGGCATCAATGATAAATTATTTTAGAAATAAGAGGACTGCATGGTGAAACCATTTCTTTTGCATCGTACAAAAAAGCTTGAAATTAATAAAAAGTTACAGCTCATTAAAGTAATTGAGGAATTAAGCCAAAGTAATTCTGATTCTGATTTAATAAAGAACTATATACTCTCCGACAAAAAACTCTCGAAGGAAAATGGTAAGAGCTAGAGCTAAATGGATCCATGAAGGTGAAAAACCTACTAATTATCTATGTATCCTAGAAAAGAGAAATTTGTGTCAAAAACAATGAACAAATCATACTAAAAATCTGGTGAACTTTTGACTAACCATGAGGACATTGTAACACAGGAAACTAAGAACCGTTATAAGACTTTATACTCTGAACATCCAGTTGAAAACTTTCACCCACAATTATTTTTTCAGGTAAATATTCCAAAACTGTCAATTCTTTAGAAACTAAATTGCCAAACCATGAAATTGTGTGTAGCCTTAAAAACAATTCAGCTCCAGGTAGCTCTTGCTTCACTACTTCTATTTTCAAATTCTTTTGGATTGATATTGGTGACTTTTTAGTTAGGTCCATTAATGAAGCTCTTGATAATGATGAACTCTCTGTATCATTTAAACAAGGTGTGATAACCTGTATTCCAAAAGGCATTAAGGATAAACTATATTTAACAAATTGGCGTCCAATATCACTTCTTATTGTTTCATACAAAATTGCTTCTGCAGCAAGAATTAAAAGTGGTTTTAAACAATATATTATTAGTGTAGATCAAACTGGTTTCTTGCCAGGTAGATTATGGGTGATAATATCAGACTTATTTATGACATCCTTTTTTTCAAAGAAAAATACATTCTACCTGGCATGTTATTACTCATAGATTTTGCTGCAGCATTTGATTCTGTTTCTTGGGATAATATGTTTAACATTTTAAATTTTTTTAACCTTGGAAGTAACATAATCAAATGGATAAAACTTTTTTTATACAAACATTGAGTCTTGCGTCATTGTGAATGGTCACATGTCTGATTGGTTCTCTGTATGTCGTGGTTGTCGTCAAGGTGATCCTTTTTCCCCATATCTATTTATCATTTGTACTGAAATTATGTCTTTATCAAGTTTAAACATAATCCAGATATTAAAAGTATAAAGATAAATAATACTGATTTTTTATTATCTCAATATGCAGATGACACTTCCATTCTTCTGGATGGGTCTGAGCGATCACTCAGAAAAAACATGGAATATGTGCTAAAGAGTAACAGAGCGGACACGAAATTGCTGATGGACATGCAGACAGATGCACGCCAGCAACTTTACGTAATACATCACTTCAGATGTATAAAAAATAAATACTGAGGTATTCCACATTAAACTCAAAATACCGTTAAAATGCGAAAACAACAAACATACACATATTGCACAAGAACACACAAAGTAATTTATGTTTACATTTAAGTTTAAATCAAATCAGGAGAATTACAGACCTATAAATTGTGTAGCTACAAATAAATTTGAACTGAAACAGGTTTTATTTATTTATTTCATCAGATAAAACACCATTTTCAACATTATTTCAGTTATATCGTGGAAGGCAGTTATCTCAAACCAGCTTCCCGGACTTCATTTAATTAGGCCTTAATCAATATTAACCTCATTCTATCTACAAGCTATAGCCAAGCTATGTACCCCACATAATACAGAGGTGGAGGAAGATTTAACATTAGGATGTAATATCTTCAGACAAATTTGTCACAGACAGAGTGCACCTCACCCAGAGTCAAACTCACAACAATGAAGCTTGTAAGCTATACAAAATTCTAAACTAAAAAAATATTCTTTAACTGCCATATTTTGGTAAATCTTTATTGCAAAATATGAGCAAGCAGAAGAAAGTTCAAACAGAATGATCAAAAACTACTTACAACAAATCCAATATCCTTATAAAACACATTAAAATAAATAGATAAAGTACAACTTTCAACATTTGTTACCCTGACTACACCAAAAACTAGGGTCACTTCCTGCTAAAACCTATTAGCTACCCACTAAATATCAAAGCTCTAGATCCTCTGGTTTCGGAGAAGAAGACTTTTTAAATTTTCCTATATAAGTCTATATATATCAAGTGACCTCTGGGGCGGGGCCAATTTTGACCCTACCCAGTAGGGCAATAATTTGAACAATCTTGGTAGAGGTCTACTAGGCAATGCTACACACCAAATATCAAAGCTCTAGGTCCTCTGGTTTTTGAGAAGAAGATTTTTAAAGATTTAAAAAAAAAATCTTTTTGGTTGCTATGGCAACCAGAGTTCTTGATGGAATGGAATTCTTTGAACAACTTTGGTAGAGCTTCAAGCAAAAACAACACCTGTGAAGTTTGGTTGAAATTGACCCAGTGGTTTAGGAGGAGATGTTGTTTAAAGAAATTGTTGACGACGGACATAGCTCAATCCTAAAAGCTCACCTTGGCACTCTGTGCCAGGTGAGCTAAAAATACATAAACATATGCATCTTAATCTACATAGAATTAAGAACAAATTGATACCAAACATGAATATATTTCACCTCCTAGAATAAAAAATGTTAATTCATTTTAATTCTGAACAAAAAGTTACAAGTCTGTGTTTCCTGGAGATAGATGCAATGCAACTTTTCCAAAACAACACCCTTTAAGAGTAGCAAAAGTATGTTGCCGATGAGAGGTTGTTGCTCTAAAAAGGTTACATAAATTCTTAAATTGTTCAGTGGGTAAAACTCATACTGCTGTAGAAGAGAGGTTGTTGCTCAAGATAGGGCCACTCTGGAGAGGTTGTGCAGTACAATTAGATAAGTATTTACAAAATCCTATAAACCATGAAGCATTAAAAACATCATGAACAGCTGTACAAATGATATATTGTCTAATTAATTATCAATTAACAAAAAAACACAAAGCCACCACATTAAAATTGAGTCATACCTAAGATAACAACCACTCTTGCACCATGTACCTGATTATTGCATTTTATATACAGTTCAGCCTCTCCAAAGAAACACCCTTTGGGAGTAGCAAAATTATGTTGTTAAGAGGTTGTTGCTTTTGAGAGGTTAAATTATTAGTTAAAATTTGCAATGGGAAAAATAATTCTGTTGTTGAAGGGAGGTTATTTAAGAGAGGGCCGCTCTAGGGAGGTGGCACTGTATGATATAATAAAGTTTTAGGGTTATAAAGTTAAACCCAAGTTAACTAATTGCTACCTGGGATCAATATAGCATGATAGGGAAACCTCTGATGAATGGATGACTGAGCTAAAGTCATATTTCTTCTTTCCTTCTGATGATCTTTGTTTACAGGTTTGACTATATACAATACAATAACTTTATCTAAATGATGTAGGCCACGACCCATTACACAGAATTACATACATACAACTTTTGTTTTGTGCGTCAAATAGTAAAAAAAGAAAGAAAAAAGTATGCATGCATTTGAAAAGAAGATAATACATATTGTAGTTTATGCTGCAGGGAAAATTTAGAATCTATTTTTTATCATCACTGAAACTTGAGGATATGGTGGTATTTGCTGACTTTCTTTAGAATAAAAATTTCCCAAGCAATTAAGTGGTGTTATACTTTTTTTTCACACAAACTTCCAGCCACCATAAACTGGAACATTTTTCTCCAAATATGTCAGTGGATAGATAAAATAAATATCTCCACATACACACATAAAGTTAAACCTGTGAACAACCGCCAGCCATGTGAATAACAATGTGACCTTTATTGACAGGTGGTCTTTTTTCAGAAGTCTTTTTTTTCTGAATATCAATGACAGTTTTTTAAAAAATGGCCTTTACTCACAGGGTGGCCTGTATTCAAAGGTGACCACTGACACAGGGTTGAGTGTTTATCATATGAAGAACAATGGAAAGGTAAAGCCATGAACATTAGGTTCATTTATGAAATGCATAATCTTAGCCCACCCAGTTACATCAGTGGTTAGATCACATGTTTACTGATCAAGTAGTTGTGAGTTCAAACCCTAGTCCAGACTTACACTGTCTGTGACAAATTTGACTGAAGTTATTATACATTCCATGTTTAATTGCCCACACCTCTGAAATATGTGGGGAAGTTTGGTAGTTATAATATAGAACATAATTATGGATGCCTATATCATAGTATAATATCTGAAGTCCTAGGAAGCTGGTTAGGATAACTACATGCCATGATATGACTGAAATAATGTTGAAAATGGGTTAAATCTGACAAATCACAGTCGTGAAATCAACAAATTTGACGCACCCCATTCAGTTTTGATAGCCAATCAAAAATGCTTATGTTTACGGTTCAATTATTGAAAACCATGCCCAGGTTTGATGTCTAGTAAGAGATTTTGTCATTAATGAATTAATAGTATCATATTGAACCATTACAATGCACATTACATTAGAGATGTTTAACGCTGATAAGGAAAAGTCGATAAAGGGGTGCAGTATTTATCGCAATAAAACACAATTTTTGAGCGTTCGGTTAGAATCTTTTGTTGCTTGGTATTTAAGTATGATATTTAATCTTTGTAAACAACATAAAATATTATTTTACATTATTTTAGCAATTTTAGCCAGCCCACAGTGCATTAATTTCAAGAGGAAAACTACTTGAATACTAGTCAAAATATCAAGATTGGGTTTGAAAGTTAGAAGAATATTTATCAATGAAATAATTGCTATGATAAAAATATGAAAACCACCAACTGTAACCCTCAATTAACAGTCACCAGTTTAACATGTAAAAGATAAATGATCATGTAGAAGTACACTTGATGAGTTTATTTCATCTTCATAACTGTATACTTAACAAAACTGCTAATTAGTTATATCTTCTACTAAAAGTACAATTGTGTATATATTTTCTAGAGTATTACTTTTCTTTATGGAAGCGTTTGTATGTCATATATGTTGGTACTTAAAAATTGTTGAAATATACCTTGTAAACATATTAATAAATAGTGCTGATCGATGTTTTTTAAATCAGCTAGTATTTATCTATTATTCATTTATGTATAAACTATTTATGTTACAGTTACCTGTGAATATCTGATGATATAATCTTATAGTCTGATGCATATATATTTAACTAAAGAGTTCTCACTTTTATTTTCAACTCTTAACACAGTTCTCAACTTTCACACGGTGAATTGTCTTCCATGTTTGTTTAGGCTACTGTGTAGTACATAGTGTAAACACCTGTGTGGAGGATTTTTGTAAAATGTGAATATTGAGGACTGTCTTTAGAATTGAAAATAAACATGGAAGAACATTTAAAAGTGAAAATTTAAAATATGGAAACCCTCAATGACATATTGAAGTTATTGTTGGACATTGTAGTTTAAATTAGTTTTGATATTATGATACATTATTTTGACAAATGGAATTAGCATAAGTTCAGGTGAGAATTATAGATACTTGTTAATCATCAAATATTATTTTACTGGTGCAGAAATGTACATTGAATCATTAGCTATTAATAAAAAAACTTATTTCAGTTGTGTACTTTCAGTAATTATTGAACATACCACTTCTTTAGGATGCATAGCTAAAATGTCAGACGGCCATTTTGTCACAACTTTGATTCACCTTAAATGTTTCAGAGTGCAAAATTTCTTTACACAGCCAATAACCTAATCATGTTTAACTCCTAAAAATAATTGAATCTGATTGGCATTCAACCCGGACAAGTGCGAAGTAATCCATATAACTACAAAAAGAAAACCTCTACGAACCAACTGCTCCATCCATGGTGTCCAATTATCAACTTCTAACTCTGCAAAATACCTTCGAATCACCATCACACCTGACCTATCCTGGAACCAGCACATTAACAACATTACACGTAAGGCTAACTTAAATTTATCTTTTCTACGCCGCAACATAGGGTCATGCTCACAGCAAGCAAAGGCATCTGCCTACAGGACGTATGTTCGACCCTCAGTCGAGTACGCTTCAACAGTCTGGTCACCCCATACAGAAGGTCTCATCCAACAGCTTGAGATGGTTGAGAGAAGAGCTGCTAGATTCATCAAGCGAGACTTCAGAAGAACAAGCAGTGTATCTGCAATGATCACAGACCTGAAGTGGGACACTCTACAAAGATGCAGAGAACATGCAAGGCTTTCCATGCTCTTCAAAATCCAACATGGACTGGTTGAGGTCACACCAGACCCACCTCTACGCCCATCTAAATCCACCAGAAAACTTACTCAGCTGTCCACTGCAAAAGCATCCTACCAACATAGCTTCTTCCCAGCTAGTATAGTCCTCTGAAACAAGCTCCCCCAGGTCACTTTCAGTCAAAGCACCTTGGCAGGTTTTCAGGCAGCTCTGGTAGGACAATACAACAACTAGAGTACTGCTTTGTTTTTATCCCGATTTTAAATTGAATAATAAGACATAAGACTTTCTTTTAAAAACTGTATATAGAAGAGCCTGACTGCTGTATGTAAGTATTTTTTGAAACATCGCGAGAATACTCAAAATGAGGGATGCAATTACTGAAGATGATGATGACAATTCCATCTGTGCCTGCCAATGAATGGCATGGTTACGTGTGTAAAATATAGCCAATGAGATTCTATGTTGTAAATGTAAATTATGTCTCAAATCAAAACAAAAATACCCTTAAGGCACAACAACATGAACTGTTAGGATCAAACATAGGTGTGCATTTCATACAAAGCAAAAATTTAATATGGTAATCTGTATATTTCAACCTCATGTTTTTCTGCTTAACATTTGTTACCCATTGTAAACAATCAAAACTGATGGTATTCCAAGTAACCAATAAATCAAATCAGTACAAGTATCAACATTGTCATCTTATTTTTTATACTATTGTTATAGGAGGAAAATAATGTACCCGATGCGGGACTCGAACCCATTACCCCCTGCTTGCAAGTCAGATGCTATACCAACTGAGCTAATCTGGCTGGTCAATTCACAGCCAATTAGACTTACTTAGTTCAGTCATTTGACTATAAATAACTGATTGGTAACACAGTTTGGTCAACACGTACCTTAGTCATGTATGTGAATATGTTGTTTTTCCAGGTTTTATGCTTTTACCTCACGATAAATACTGTGTTTTTCATGTATACTAATTATTATTTTTGATCAAAGACATGACTATGTACTTCATGTATATTAATAAAAGAAAGAACGCCAATGCGTATCATATTTTAATATAGGATGGTGTCATATACTTAGATTTTAAACACACATAAAACATCAAATATTACATGATAGTAATATTAAATCAAGTACAAGAGAAATCGAGACCTAAGATTCAAAATAGAGAACACAAGCAGCTAGCTCATATAAGTCATAGAGGTAGGTAATTTTTAATGTCTATGTCGAAGCAACATGAGAAAACACTATATTAAAATTTTCTTTTAAGTGAAGAGATAAATTCATTTCTGATGAGCAATTATTTGTTGTAGTTGATAGTATCAGACTATAAATAAATTACATACCGTATATATTGTTATTTTCCCAGACTAAATATCAATAAAAATAGATCTATACCAGTTTTGGACAAGAGAGTCCTTCTATGAAATTCAATCAATGTATACTGGAAGATGTCAGAGCGTAGAGCAGCATGCTGCTACCAAGTACTGCATTAAGACTGGGTGTACACCCACGCAGACATTAAAGTTAATTTCAAGAGCTGAGAATTCCAAAAAAGATCTTTGATATTTATGTGATATTTTGATATCCAGGCTTTGTAAGTAAAGTTTCATGTACCAACAAGGCTTACGGAGAAAATAAAAAATAAGATTTTTCAAAAAATCTTGACACAAGGAAATTTTCTCACAAACGTGTCATTTCTAGAAATGTAATAAAACCAAAAGTAACCATACCATACCAAATCTGTACTCATCACAGATTTCCATTGATCCACACTACTTGTATGTAATGGTCCCATGTTTGTACTATCTACAATTAAAGAGTAAATGAAAGATAAAAATTTGTCGTAATGTGTCCTCCCAAGAAAATTTTCTCTCCAACTGCCATTTCTAAAATGTTAATAAAATCCAAAGTAAACGTAGCATGGCCAAGCCTTTTGAGGCACAGATTTCTGTTGATGTCTATTACTAGCATGTGCACTTTCAATGTTGCAGACCAAATATTGGTAGAGATATTGAAAATCAAAGACTTTCAGCAACTCTCGGAGACTTTTCACGGAAATGGTTATTTCTAGAATTTCAATAAAGTCAAAAGTAAGCAGAGCATAGCAAATTCCAGCTTGCCACCTACTTTTGTTTAAGTCAACTACTTGTAAGTAAATTTGCATGCATGTACCAACAACGCTTAAGGAGAAAATAAAAAAAATACTTTTGTTGAAAAATCTTGACGCCAGGAAATTTTCTCACAAACTGTCATTTCTAGAAATGTAATCAAACCAAAAGTAACCATACCATACCAAATCTGTTCTTATCTCAGATTTCCATTGATCCACACTACTTGTATGTAATGGTCCCATGTTTGTACTATCTACAATTAAAGAGTAAATGAAAGATAAAAATTTGTCGTAATATGTCCTCGCAAGAAAATGTTCTCTCCAACTGCCATTTCTAAAATGTTAATAAAATCCAAAGTAAACGTAGCATGGCCAAGCCTTTTGAGGCACAGATTTCTGTTGATGTCTATTACTAGCATGTGCACTTTCAATGTTGCAGACCAAATAATGGTAGAGATATTGAAAATCAAAGACTTTCAGCACCTCTCGGAGACTTTTTACGGAAATGGTTTATTTCTAGAATTTCAATAAAGTCAAAAGTAAGCAAAGCATAGCAAATTCCAGCTTGCCACCGACTTTTGTTCATGCCAACTACTTGTAAGTAAATTTGCATTCATGTACCAACAAGGCTTACGGAGAAAATAAAAAATTAGATTTTTCAAAAAATCTTGACGAAGGAAATTTTCTCACAAACTATCATTTCTAGAAATGTAATAAAACCAAAAGTAACCATACCATACCAAATCTGTTCTTATCACAGATTTCCATTGATCCACACTACTTGTATGTAACGGTCCCATGTTTGTACTATCTACAATTAAAGAGTAAATGAAAGATAAAAATTTGTCGTAATGTGTCCTCCCAAGAAAATTTTCTCTCCAACTGCCATTTCTAAAATGTTAATAAAATCCAAAGTAAACGTAGCATGGCCAAGCCTTTTGAGGCACAGATTTCTGTTGATGTCTATTACTAGCATGTGCACTTTCAATGTTGCAGACCAAATATTGGTAGAGATATTGAAAATCAAAGACTTTCAGCAACTCTCGGAGACTTTTCACGGAAATGGTTATTTCTAGAATTTCAATAAAGTCAAAAGTAAGCAGAGCATAGCAAATTCCAGCTTGCCACCGACTTTTGTTTAAGTCAACTACTTGTAAGTAAATTTGCATGCATGTACCAACAACGCTTAAGGAGAAAATAAAAAAAATACTTTTGTTGAAAAATCTTGACGCCAGGAAATTTTCTCACAAACTGTCATTTCTAGAAATGTAATCAAACCAAAAGTAACCATACCATACCAAATCTGTTCTTATCTCAGATTTCCATTGATCCACACTACTTGTATGTAATGGTCCCATGTTTGTACTATCTACAATTAAAGAGTAAATGAAAGATAAAAATTTGTCGTAATATGTCCTCGCAAGAAAATGTTCTCTCCAACTGCCATTTCTAAAATGTTAATAAAATCCAAAGTAAACGTAGCATGGCCAAGCCTTTTGAGGCACAGATTTCTGTTGATGTCTATTACTAGCATGTGCACTTTCAATGTTGCAGACCAAATAATGGTAGAGATATTGAAAATCAAAGACTTTCAGCACCTCTCGGAGACTTTTTACGGAAATGGTTTATTTCTAGAATTTCAATAAAGTCAAAAGTAAGCAAAGCATAGCAAATTCCAGCTTGCCACCGACTTTTGTTCATGCCAACTACTTGTAAGTAAATTTGCATTCATGTACCAACAAGGCTTACGGAGAAAATAAAAAATTAGATTTTTCAAAAAATCTTGACGAAGGAAATTTTCTCACAAACTGTCATTTCTAGAAATGAAATAAAACCAAAAGTAACCATACCATACCAAATCTGTTCTGATCACAGATTTCCATTGATCCACACTACTTGTATGTAATGGTCCCATGTTTGTACTATCTACAATTAAAGAGTAAATGAAAGATAAAAATTTGTCGTAATGTGTCCTCGCAAGAAAATTTTCTCTCCAACTGCCATTTCTAAAATGTTAATAAAATCCAAAGTAAACGTAGCATGGCCAAGCCTTTTGAGGCACAGATTTCTATTGATGTCTATTACTAGCAGGTGCACTTTCGATGTTGCAAACCAAATAATGGTAGAGATATTGAAAATCAAAGACTTTCAGCAACTCTCGGAGACTTTTCACGGAAATGGTTATTTCTAGAATTTCAATAAAGTCAAAAGTAAACAGAGCGAAGCAAATTCCAGCTTGCCACCGACTTTTGTTCATGCCAACTACTTGTAAGTAAAGTTGCATTCATGTACCAACAAGACTTACGGAGAAAATAAAAAATTAGATTTTTCAAAAAATCTTGACGCCAGGAAATTTTCTCACAATCTGTCATTTCTAGAAATGTAATCAAACCAAAAGAAACCATACCATACCAAATCTGTACTCATCACAGACTTCCATTGATCCACACTACTTGTATGTAATGGTCCCATGTTTGTACTATCTACAATTAAAGAGTAAATGAAAGATAAAAATTTGTCGTAATGTGTCCTCGCAAGAAAATTTTCTCTCCAACTGCCATTTCTAAAATGTTAATAAAATCCAAAGTAAACGTAGCATGGCCAAGCCTTTTGAGGCACAGATTTCTATTGATGTCTATTACTAGCAGGTGCACTTTCAATGTTGCAGACCAAATAATGGTAGAGATATTGAAAATCAAAGACTTTCAGCAACTCTCGGAGACTTTTCATGGAAATGGTTATTTCTAGAATTTCAATAAAGTCAAAAGTAAGCAGATCATAGCAAATTCCAGCTTGCCACCGACTTTTGTTCATGCCAACTACTTGTAAGTAAAGTTGCATTCATGTACCAACAACGCTTAAGGAGAAAATAAAAAAATAGTTTTGTTGAAAAATCTTGACGCCAGGAAATTTTCTCACAAACTGTCATTTCTAGAAATATAATCAAACCAAAAGTAACCATACCATACCAAATCTGTACTCATCACAGTCTTCCATTGATCCACACTACTTGTATGTAATGGTCCCATGTTTGTACTATCTACAATTAAAGAGTAAATGAAAGATAAAAATTTGTCGTAATGTGTCCTCGCAAGAAAATTTTCTCTCCAACTGCCATTTCTAAAATGTTAATAAAATCCAAAGTAAACATAGCATGGCCAAGCCTTTTGAGGCACAGATTTCTATTGATGTCTATTACTAGCAGGTGCACTTTCAATGTTGCAGACCAAATAATGGTAGAGATATTGAAAATCAAAGACTTTCAGCAACTCTAGGAGACTTTTCACGGAAATGGTTATTTCTAGAATTTCAATAAAGTCAAAACTAAACAGAGCATAGCAAATTCCAGCTTGCCACCGACTTTTGTTCATGCCAACTACTTATAAGTAAAGTTGCATTCATGTACCAACAAGACTTACGGAGAAAATAAAAAATTAGATTTTTCAAAAAATCTTGACGCCAGGAAATTTTCTCACAAACTGTCATTTCTAGAAATGTAATCAAACCAAAAGTAACCATACCATACCAAATCTGTACTCATCACAGACTTCCATTGATCCACACTACTTGTATGTAATGGTCCCATGTTTGTACTATCTACAATTAAAGAGTAAATGAAAGATAAAAATTTGTCGTAATGTGTCCTCGCAAGAAAATTTTCTCTCCAACTGCCATTTCTAAAATGTTAATAAAATCCAAAGTAAACGTAGCATGGCCAAGCCTTTTGAGGCACATATTTCTGTTGATGTCTATTACTAGCATGTGCACTTTCAAGGTTGCAGACCAAATAATGGTAGAGATATTGAAAATCAAAGACTTTCAGCAACTCTCGGAGACTTTTCACGGAAATGGTTATTTCTAGAATTTCAATAAAGTCAAAACTAAACAGAGCATAGCAAATTCCAGCTTGCCACCGACTTTTGTTCATGCCAACTACTTGTAAGTAAAGTTGCATTCATGTACCAACAAGACTTACGGAGAAAATAAAAAATTAGATTTTTCAAAAAATCTTGACGAAGGAAATTTTCTCACAAACTGTCATTTCTAGAAATGTAATAAAACCAAAAGTAACCATACCATACCAAATCTGTACTCATCACAGACTTCCATTGATCCACACTACTTGTATGTAACGGTCCCATGTTTGTACTATCTACAATTAAAGAGTAAATGAAAGATAAAAATTTGTCGTAATGTGTCCTCGCAAGAAAATTTTCTCTCCAACTGCCATTTCTAAAATGTTAATAAAATCCAAAGTAAACGTAGCATGGCCAAGCCTTTTGAGGCACAGATTTCTGTTGATGTCTATTACTAGCATGTGCACATTCAATGTTGCAAACCAAATAATGGTAGAGATATTGAAAATCAAAGACTTTCAGCAACTCTCGGAGACTTTTCACGGAAATGGTTATTTCTAGAATTTCAATAAAGTCAAAAGTAAACAGAGCATAGCAAATTCCAGCTTGCCACCGACTTTTGTTCATGCCAACTACTTGTAAGTAAAGTTGCATTCATGTACCAACAACGCTTAAGGAGAAAATAAAAAAATAGTTTTGTTGAAAAATCTTGACGCCAGGAAATTTTCTCACAAACTGTCATTTCTAGAAATATAATCAAACCAAAAGTAACCATACCATACCAAATCTGTACTCATCACAGTCTTCCATTGATCCACACTACTTGTATGTAATGGTCCCATGTTTGTACTATCTACAATTAAAGAGTAAATGAAAGATAAAAATTTGTCGTAATGTGTCCTCGCAAGAAAATTTTCTCTCCAACTGCCATTTCTAAAATGTTAATAAAATCCAAAGTAAACATAGCATGGCCAAGCCTTTTGAGGCACAGATTTCTGTTGATGTCTATTACTAGCAGGTGCACTTTCAATGTTGCAGACCAAATAATGGTAGAGATATTGAAAATCAAAGACTTTCAGCACCTCTCGGAGACTTTTCACGGAAATGGTTATTTCTAGAATTTCAATAAAGTCAAAAGTAAGCAAAGCATAGCAAATTCCAGCTTGCCACCGACTTTTGTTCATGCCAACTACTTGTAAGTAAAGTTGCATTCATGTACCAACAAGACTTACGGAGAAAAATAAAAAATTAGATTTTTCAAAAAATCTTGACGAAGGAAATTTTCTCACAAACTATCATTTCTAGAAATGAAATAAAACCAAAAGTAACCATACCATACCAAATCTGTTCTTATCACAGATTTCCATTGATCCACACTACTTGTATGTAACGGTCCCATGTTTGTACTATCTACAATTAAAGAGTAAATGAAAGATAAAAATTTGTCGTAATGTGTCCTCGCAAGAAAATTTTCTCTCCAACTGCCATTTCTAAAATGTTAATAAATCCAAAGTAAACGTAGCATGGCCAAGCCTTTTGAGGCACAGATTTCTATTGATGTCTATTACTAGCATGTGCACTTTCGATGTTGCAAACCAAATAATGGTAGAGATATTGAAAATCAAAGACTTTCAGCAACTCTCGGAGACTTTTCACGGAAATGGTTATTTCTAGAATTTCAATAAAGTCAAAAGTAAACAGAGCAAAGCAAATTCCAGCTTGCCACCGACTTTTGTTCATGCCAACTACTTGTAAGTAAAGTTGCATTCATGTACCAACAAGACTTACGGAGAAAATAAAAAATTAGATTTTTCAAAAAATCTTGACGCCAGGAAATTTTCTCACAATCTGTCATTTCTAGAAATGTAATCAAACCAAAAGAAACCATACCATACCAAATCTGTTCTTATCACAGATTTCCATTGATCCACACTACTTGTATGTAACGGTCCCATGTTTGTACTATCTACAATTAAAGAGTAAATGAAAGATAAAAATTTGTCGTAATGTGTCCTCGCAAGAAAATTTTCTCTCCAACTGCCATTTCTAAAATGTTAATAAAATCCAAAGTAAACGTAGCATGGCCAAGCCTTTTGAGGCACAGATTTCTATTGATGTCTATTACTAGCAGGTGCACTTTCGATGTTGCAAACCAAATAATGGTAGAGATATTGAAAATCAAAGACTTTCAGCAACTCTCGGAGACTTTTCATGGAAATGGTTATTTCTAGAATTTCAATAAAGTCAAAAGTAAACAGAGCAAAGCAAATTCCAGCTTGCCACCGACTTTTGTTCATGCCAACTACTTGTAAGTAAAGTTGCATTCATGTACCAACAAGACTTACGGAGAAAATAAAAAATTAGATTTTTCAAAAAATCTTGACGCCAGGAAATTTTCTCACAATCTGTCATTTCTAGAAATGTAATCAAACCAAAAGAAACCATACCATACCAAATCTGTACTCATCACAGACTTCCATTGATCCACACTACTTGTATGTAATGGTCCCATGTTTGTACTATCTACAATTAAAGAGTAAATGAAAGATAAAAATTTGTCGTAATGTGTCCTCGCAAGAAAATTTTCTCTCCAACTGCCATTTCTAAAATGTTAATAAAATCCAAAGTAAACGTAGCATGGCCAAGCCTTTTGAGGCACAGATTTCTATTGATGTCTATTACTAGCAGGTGCACTTTCAATGTTGCAGACCAAATAATGGTAGAGATATTGAAAATCAAAGACTTTCAGCAACTCTCGGAGACTTTTCATGGAAATGGTTATTTCTAGAATTTCAATAAAGTCAAAAGTAAGCAGATCATAGCAAATTCCAGCTTGCCACCGACTTTTGTTCATGCCAACTACTTGTAAGTAAAGTTGCATTCATGTACCAACAACGCTTAAGGAGAAAATAAAAAAATAGTTTTGTTGAAAAATCTTGACGCCAGGAAATTTTCTCACAAACTGTCATTTCTAGAAATATAATCAAACCAAAAGTAACCATACCATACCAAATCTGTACTCATCACAGTCTTCCATTGATCCACACTACTTGTATGTAATGGTCCCATGTTTGTACTATCTACAATTAAAGAGTAAATGAAAGATAAAAATTTGTCGTAATGTGTCCTCGCAAGAAAATTTTCTCTCCAACTGCCATTTCTAAAATGTTAATAAAATCCAAAGTAAACATAGCATGGCCAAGCCTTTTGAGGCACAGATTTCTATTGATGTCTATTACTAGCAGGTGCACTTTCAATGTTGCAGACCAAATAATGGTAGAGATATTGAAAATCAAAGACTTTCAGCAACTCTAGGAGACTTTTCACGGAAATGGTTATTTCTAGAATTTCAATAAAGTCAAAAGTAAACAGAGCAAAGCAAATTCCAGCTTGCCACCGACTTTTGTTCATGCCAACTACTTATAAGTAAAGTTGCATTCATGTACCAACAAGACTTACGGAGAAAATAAAAAATTAGATTTTTCAAAAAATCTTGACGCCAGGAAATTTTCTCACAAACTGTCATTTCTAGAAATGTAATCAAACCAAAAGTAACCATACCATACGAAATCTGTACTCATCACAGACTTCCATTGATCCACACTACTTGTATGTAATGGTCCCATGTTTGTACTATCTACAATTAAAGAGTAAATGAAAGATAAAAATTTGTCGTAATGTGTCCTCGCAAGAAAATTTTCTCTCCAACTGCCATTTCTAAAATGTTAATAAAATCCAAAGTAAACGTAGCATGGCCAAGCCTTTTGAGGCACATATTTCTGTTGATGTCTATTACTAGCATGTGCACTTTCAATGTTGCAGACCAAATAATGGTAGAGATATTGAAAATCAAAGACTTTCAGCAACTCTCGGAGACTTTTCACGGAAATGGTTATTTCTAGAATTTCAATAAAGTCAAAACTAAACAGAGCATAGCAAATTCCAGCTTGCCACCGACTTTTGTTCATGCCAACTACTTGTAAGTAAAGTTGCATTCATGTACCAACAAGACTTACGGAGAAAATAAAAAATTAGATTTTTCAAAAAATCTTGACGAAGGAAATTTTCTCACAAACTGTCATTTCTAGAAATGTAATAAAACCAAAAGTAACCATACCATACCAAATCTGTACTCATCACAGACTTCCATTGATCCACACTACTTGTATGTAACGGTCCCATGTTTGTACTATCTACAATTAAAGAGTAAATGAAAGATAAAAATTTGTCGTAATGTGTCCTCGCAAGAAAATTTTCTCTCCAACTGCCATTTCTAAAATGTTAATAAAATCCAAAGTAAACGTAGCATGGCCAAGCCTTTTGAGGCACAGATTTCTGTTGATGTCTATTACTAGCATGTGCACATTCAATGTTGCAAACCAAATAATGGTAGAGATATTGAAAATCAAAGACTTTCAGCAACTCTCGGAGACTTTTCACGGAAATGGTTATTTCTAGAATTTCAATAAAGTCAAAAGTAAACAGAGCAAAGCAAATTCCAGCTTGCCACCGACTTTTGTTCATGCCAACTACTTGTAAGTAAAGTTGCATTCATGTACCAACAACGCTTAAGGAGAAAATAAAAAAATAGTTTTGTTGAAAAATCTTGACGCCAGGAAATTTTCTCACAAACTGTCATTTCTAGAAATATAATCAAACCAAAAGTAACCATACCATACCAAATCTGTACTCATCACAGTCTTCCATTGATCCACACTACTTGTATGTAATGGTCCCATGTTTGTACTATCTACAATTAAAGAGTAAATGAAAGATAAAAATTTGTCGTAATGTGTCCTCGCAAGAAAATTTTCTCTCCAACTGCCATTTCTAAAATGTTAATAAAATCCAAAGTAAACGTAGCATGGCCAAGCCTTTTGAGGCACATATTTCTGTTGATGTCTATTACTAGCATGTGCACTTTCAAGGTTGCAGACCAAATAATGGTAGAGATATTGAAAATCAAAGACTTTCAGCAACTCTCGGAGACTTTTCACGGAAATGGTTATTTCTAGAATTTCAATAAAGTCAAAACTAAACAGAGCATAGCAAATTCCAGCTTGCCACCGACTTTTGTTCATGCCAACTACTTGTAAGTAAAGTTGCATTCATGTACCAACAAGACTTACGGAGAAAATAAAAAATTAGATTTTTCAAAAAATCTTGACGAAGGAAATTTTCTCACAAACTGTCATTTCTAGAAATGTAATAAAACCAAAAGTAACCATACCATACCAAATCTGTACTCATCACAGACTTCCATTGATCCACACTACTTGTATGTAACGGTCCCATGTTTGTACTATCTACAATTAAAGAGTAAATGAAAGATAAAAATTTGTCGTAATGTGTCCTCGCAAGAAAATTTTCTCTCCAACTGCCATTTCTAAAATGTTAATAAAATCCAAAGTAAACGTAGCATGGCCAAGCCTTTTGAGGCACAGATTTCTGTTGATGTCTATTACTAGCATGTGCACATTCAATGTTGCAAACCAAATAATGGTAGAGATATTGAAAATCAAAGACTTTCAGCAACTCTCGGAGACTTTTCACGGAAATGGTTATTTCTAGAATTTCAATAAAGTCAAAAGTAAACAGAGCATAGCAAATTCCAGCTTGCCACCGACTTTTGTTCATGCCAACTACTTGTAAGTAAAGTTGCATTCATGTACCAACAACGCTTAAGGAGAAAATAAAAAAATAGTTTTGTTGAAAAATCTTGACGCCAGGAAATTTTCTCACAAACTGTCATTTCTAGAAATATAATCAAACCAAAAGTAACCATACCATACCAAATCTGTACTCATCACAGTCTTCCATTGATCCACACTACTTGTATGTAATGGTCCCATGTTTGTACTATCTACAATTAAAGAGTAAATGAAAGATAAAAATTTGTCGTAATGTGTCCTCGCAAGAAAATTTTCTCTCCAACTGCCATTTCTAAAATGTTAATAAAATCCAAAGTAAACATAGCATGGCCAAGCCTTTTGAGGCACAGATTTCTGTTGATGTCTATTACTAGCAGGTGCACTTTCAATGTTGCAGACCAAATAATGGTAGAGATATTGAAAATCAAAGACTTTCAGCACCTCTCGGAGACTTTTCACGGAAATGGTTATTTCTAGAATTTCAATAAAGTCAAAAGTAAGCAAAGCATAGCAAATTCCAGCTTGCCACCGACTTTTGTTCATGCCAACTACTTGTAAGTAAAGTTGCATTCATGTACCAACAAGACTTACGGAGAAAAATAAAAAATTAGATTTTTCAAAAAATCTTGACGAAGGAAATTTTCTCA
Source organism: Lutraria lutraria (assembly GCA_964023205.1). NCBI lineage: Eukaryota > Metazoa > Mollusca > Bivalvia > Venerida > Mactridae > Lutraria > Lutraria lutraria. Next base: position 24,069,901 of record OZ026848.1, read on the forward strand.
CAAACTATCATTTCTAGAAATGAAATAAAACCAAAAGTAACCATACCATACCAAATCTGTTCTTATCACAGATTTCCATTGATCCACACTACTTGTATGTAACGGTCCCATGTTTGTACTATCTACAATTAAAGAGTAAATGAAAGATAAAAATTTGTCGTAATGTGTCCTCGCAAGAAAATTTTCTCTCCAACTGCCATTTCTAAAATGTTAATAAATCCAAAGTAAACGTAGCATGGCCAAGCCTTTTGAGGCACAGATTTCTATTGATGTCTATTACTAGCATGTGCACTTTCGATGTTGCAAACCAAATAATGGTAGAGATATTGAAAATCAAAGACTTTCAGCAACTCTCGGAGACTTTTCACGGAAATGGTTATTTCTAGAATTTCAATAAAGTCAAAAGTAAACAGAGCAAAGCAAATTCCAGCTTGCCACCGACTTTTGTTCATGCCAACTACTTGTAAGTAAAGTTGCATTCATGTACCAACAAGACTTACGGAGAAAATAAAAAATTAGATTTTTCAAAAAATCTTGACGCCAGGAAATTTTCTCACAATCTGTCATTTCTAGAAATGTAATCAAACCAAAAGAAACCATACCATACCAAATCTGTTCTTATCACAGATTTCCATTGATCCACACTACTTGTATGTAACGGTCCCATGTTTGTACTATCTACAATTAAAGAGTAAATGAAAGATAAAAATTTGTCGTAATGTGTCCTCGCAAGAAAATTTTCTCTCCAACTGCCATTTCTAAAATGTTAATAAAATCCAAAGTAAACGTAGCATGGCCAAGCCTTTTGAGGCACAGATTTCTATTGATGTCTATTACTAGCAGGTGCACTTTCGATGTTGCAAACCAAATAATGGTAGAGATATTGAAAATCAAAGACTTTCAGCAACTCTCGGAGACTTTTCATGGAAATGGTTATTTCTAGAATTTCAATAAAGTCAAAAGTAAACAGAGCAAAGCAAATTCCAGCTTGCCACCGACTTTTGTTCATGCCAACTACTTGTAAGTAAAGTTGCATTCATGTACCAACAAGACTTACGGAGAAAATAAAAAATTAGATTTTTCAAAAAATCTTGACGCCAGGAAATTTTCTCACAATCTGTCATTTCTAGAAATGTAATCAAACCAAAAGAAACCATACCATACCAAATCTGTACTCATCACAGACTTCCATTGATCCACACTACTTGTATGTAATGGTCCCATGTTTGTACTATCTACAATTAAAGAGTAAATGAAAGATAAAAATTTGTCGTAATGTGTCCTCGCAAGAAAATTTTCTCTCCAACTGCCATTTCTAAAATGTTAATAAAATCCAAAGTAAACGTAGCATGGCCAAGCCTTTTGAGGCACAGATTTCTATTGATGTCTATTACTAGCAGGTGCACTTTCAATGTTGCAGACCAAATAATGGTAGAGATATTGAAAATCAAAGACTTTCAGCAACTCTCGGAGACTTTTCATGGAAATGGTTATTTCTAGAATTTCAATAAAGTCAAAAGTAAGCAGATCATAGCAAATTCCAGCTTGCCACCGACTTTTGTTCATGCCAACTACTTGTAAGTAAAGTTGCATTCATGTACCAACAACGCTTAAGGAGAAAATAAAAAAATAGTTTTGTTGAAAAATCTTGACGCCAGGAAATTTTCTCACAAACTGTCATTTCTAGAAATATAATCAAACCAAAAGTAACCATACCATACCAAATCTGTACTCATCACAGTCTTCCATTGATCCACACTACTTGTATGTAATGGTCCCATGTTTGTACTATCTACAATTAAAGAGTAAATGAAAGATAAAAATTTGTCGTAATGTGTCCTCGCAAGAAAATTTTCTCTCCAACTGCCATTTCTAAAATGTTAATAAAATCCAAAGTAAACATAGCATGGCCAAGCCTTTTGAGGCACAGATTTCTATTGATGTCTATTACTAGCAGGTGCACTTTCAATGTTGCAGACCAAATAATGGTAGAGATATTGAAAATCAAAGACTTTCAGCAACTCTAGGAGACTTTTCACGGAAATGGTTATTTCTAGAATTTCAATAAAGTCAAAAGTAAACAGAGCAAAGCAAATTCCAGCTTGCCACCGACTTTTGTTCATGCCAACTACTTATAAGTAAAGTTGCATTCATGTACCAACAAGACTTACGGAGAAAATAAAAAATTAGATTTTTCAAAAAATCTTGACGCCAGGAAATTTTCTCACAAACTGTCATTTCTAGAAATGTAATCAAACCAAAAGTAACCATACCATACGAAATCTGTACTCATCACAGACTTCCATTGATCCACACTACTTGTATGTAATGGTCCCATGTTTGTACTATCTACAATTAAAGAGTAAATGAAAGATAAAAATTTGTCGTAATGTGTCCTCGCAAGAAAATTTTCTCTCCAACTGCCATTTCTAAAATGTTAATAAAATCCAAAGTAAACGTAGCATGGCCAAGCCTTTTGAGGCACATATTTCTGTTGATGTCTATTACTAGCATGTGCACTTTCAAGGTTGCAGACCAAATAATGGTAGAGATATTGAAAATCAAAGACTTTCAGCAACTCTCGGAGACTTTTCACGGAAATGGTTATTTCTAGAATTTCAATAAAGTCAAAACTAAACAGAGCATAGCAAATTCCAGCTTGCCACCGACTTTTGTTCATGCCAACTACTTGTAAGTAAAGTTGCATTCATGTACCAACAAGACTTACGGAGAAAATAAAAAATTAGATTTTTCAAAAAATCTTGACGAAGGAAATTTTCTCACAAACTGTCATTTCTAGAAATGTAATAAAACCAAAAGTAACCATACCATACCAAATCTGTACTCATCACAGACTTCCATTGATCCACACTACTTGTATGTAACGGTCCCATGTTTGTACTATCTACAATTAAAGAGTAAATGAAAGATAAAAATTTGTCGTAATGTGTCCTCGCAAGAAAATTTTCTCTCCAACTGCCATTTCTAAAATGTTAATAAAATCCAAAGTAAACGTAGCATGGCCAAGCCTTTTGAGGCACAGATTTCTGTTGATGTCTATTACTAGCATGTGCACATTCAATGTTGCAAACCAAATAATGGTAGAGATATTGAAAATCAAAGACTTTCAGCAACTCTCGGAGACTTTTCACGGAAATGGTTATTTCTAGAATTTCAATAAAGTCAAAAGTAAACAGAGCAAAGCAAATTCCAGCTTGCCACCGACTTTTGTTCATGCCAACTACTTGTAAGTAAAGTTGCATTCATGTACCAACAACGCTTAAGGAGAAAATAAAAAAATAGTTTTGTTGAAAAATCTTGACGCCAGGAAATTTTCTCACAAACTGTCATTTCTAGAAATATAATCAAACCAAAAGTAACCATACCATACCAAATCTGTACTCATCACAGTCTTCCATTGATCCACACTACTTGTATGTAATGGTCCCATGTTTGTACTATCTACAATTAAAGAGTAAATGAAAGATAAAAATTTGTCGTAATGTGTCCTCGCAAGAAAATTTTCTCTCCAACTGCCATTTCTAAAATGTTAATAAAATCCAAAGTAAACGTAGCATGGCCAAGCCTTTTGAGGCACATATTTCTGTTGATGTCTATTACTAGCATGTGCACTTTCAAGGTTGCAGACCAAATAATGGTAGAGATATTGAAAATCAAAGACTTTCAGCAACTCTCGGAGACTTTTCACGGAAATGGTTATTTCTAGAATTTCAATAAAGTCAAAACTAAACAGAGCATAGCAAATTCCAGCTTGCCACCGACTTTTGTTCATGCCAACTACTTGTAAGTAAAGTTGCATTCATGTACCAACAAGACTTACGGAGAAAATAAAAAATTAGATTTTTCAAAAAATCTTGACGAAGGAAATTTTCTCACAAACTGTCATTTCTAGAAATGTAATAAAACCAAAAGTAACCATACCATACCAAATCTGTACTCATCACAGACTTCCATTGATCCACACTACTTGTATGTAACGGTCCCATGTTTGTACTATCTACAATTAAAGAGTAAATGAAAGATAAAAATTTGTCGTAATGTGTCCTCGCAAGAAAATTTTCTCTCCAACTGCCATTTCTAAAATGTTAATAAAATCCAAAGTAAACGTAGCATGGCCAAGCCTTTTGAGGCACAGATTTCTGTTGATGTCTATTACTAGCATGTGCACATTCAATGTTGCAAACCAAATAATGGTAGAGATATTGAAAATCAAAGACTTTCAGCAACTCTCGGAGACTTTTCACGGAAATGGTTATTTCTAGAATTTCAATAAAGTCAAAAGTAAACAGAGCATAGCAAATTCCAGCTTGCCACCGACTTTTGTTCATGCCAACTACTTGTAAGTAAAGTTGCATTCATGTACCAACAACGCTTAAGGAGAAAATAAAAAAATAGTTTTGTTGAAAAATCTTGACGCCAGGAAATTTTCTCACAAACTGTCATTTCTAGAAATATAATCAAACCAAAAGTAACCATACCATACCAAATCTGTACTCATCACAGTCTTCCATTGATCCACACTACTTGTATGTAATGGTCCCATGTTTGTACTATCTACAATTAAAGAGTAAATGAAAGATAAAAATTTGTCGTAATGTGTCCTCGCAAGAAAATTTTCTCTCCAACTGCCATTTCTAAAATGTTGATAAAATCCAAAGTAAACATAGCATGGCCAAGCCTTTTGAGGCACAGATTTCTGTTGATGTCTATTACTAGCAGGTGCACTTTCAATGTTGCAGACCAAATAATGGTAGAGATATTGAAAATCAAAGACTTTCAGCAACTCTAGGAGACTTTTCACGGAAATGGTTATTTCTAGAATTTCAATAAAGTCAAAAGTAAACAGAGCAAAGCAAATTCCAGCTTGCCACCGACTTTTGTTCATGCCAACTACTTGTAAGTAAAGTTGCATTCATGTACCAACAAGACTTACGGAGAAAATAAAAAATTAGATTTTTCAAAAAATCTTGACGCCAGGAAATTTTCTCACAAACTGTCATTTCTAGAAATGTAATCAAACCAAAAGTAACCATACCATACGAAATCTGTACTCATCACAGACTTCCATTGATCCACACTACTTGTATGTAATGGTCCCATGTTTGTACTATCTACAATTAAAGAGTAAATGAAAGATAAAAATTTGTCGTAATGTGTCCTCGCAAGAAAATTTTCTCTCCAACTGCCATTTCTAAAATGTTAATAAAATCCAAAGTAAACGTAGCATGGCCAAGCCTTTTGAGGCACAGATTTCTGTTGATGTCTATTACTAGCATGTGCACTTTCAAGGTTGCAGACCAAATAATGGTAGAGATATTGAAAATCAAAGACTTTCAGCACCTCTCGGAGACTTTTCACGGAAATGGTTATTTCTAGAATTTCAATAAAGTCAAAAGTAAGCAAAGCATAGCAAATTCCAGCTTGCCACCGACTTTTGTTCATGCCAACTACTTGTAAGTAAAGTTGCATTCATGTACCAACAAGACTTACGGAGAAAATAAAAAATTAGATTTTTCAAAAAATCTTGACGAAGGAAATTTTCTCACAAACTATCATTTCTAGAAATGAAATAAAACCAAAAGTAACCATACCATACCAAATCTGTTCTTATCACAGATTTCCATTGATCCACACTACTTGTATGTAACGGTCCCATGTTTGTACTATCTACAATTAAAGAGTAAATGAAAGATAAAAATTTGTCGTAATGTGTCCTCGCAAGAAAATTTTCTCTCCAACTGCCATTTCTAAAATGTTAATAAAATCCAGAGTAAACGTAGCATGGCCAAGCCTTTTGAGGCACAGATTTCTATTGATGTCTATTACTAGCATGTGCACTTTCGATGTTGCAAACCAAATAATGGTAGAGATATTGAAAATCAAAGAATTTCAGCAACTCTCGGAGACTTTTCACGGAAATGGTTATTTCTAGAATTTCAATAAAGTCAAAAGTAAACAGAGCAAAGCAAATTCCAGCTTGCCACCGACTTTTGTTCATGCCAACTACTTGTAAGTAAAGTTGCATTCATGTACCAACAAGACTTACGGAGAAAATAAAAAATTAGATTTTTCAAAAAATCTTGACGCCAGGAAATTTTCTCACAATCTGTCATTTCTAGAAATGTAATCAAACCAAAAGAAACCATACCATACCAAATCTGTACTCATCACAGACTTCCATTGATCCACACTACTTGTATGTAATGGTCCCATGTTTGTACTATCTACAATTAAAGAGTAAATGAAAGATAAAAATTTGTCGTAATGTGTCCTCGCAAGAAAATTTTCTCTCCAACTGCCATTTCTAAAATGTTAATAAAATCCAAAGTAAACGTAGCATGGCCAAGCCTTTTGAGGCACAGATTTCTATTGATGTCTATTACTAGCAGGTGCACTTTCAATGTTGCAGACCAAATAATGGTAGAGATATTGAAAATCAAAGACTTTCAGCAACTCTCGGAGACTTTTCATGGAAATGGTTATTTCTAGAATTTCAATAAAGTCAAAAGTAAGCAGATCATAGCAAATTCCAGCTTGCCACCGACTTTTGTTCATGCCAACTACTAGTAAGTAAAGTTGCATTCATGTACCAACAACGCTTAAGGAGAAAATAAAAAAATAGTTTTGTTGAAAAATCTTGACGCCAGGAAATTTTCTCACAAACTGTCATTTCTAGAAATATAATCAAACCAAAAGTAACCATACCATACCAAATCTGTACTCATCACAGTCTTCCATTGATCCACACTACTTGTATGTAATGGTCCCATGTTTGTACTATCTACAATTAAAGAGTAAATGAAAGATAAAAATTTGTCGTAATGTGTCCTCGCAAGAAAATTTTCTCTCCAACTGCCATTTCTAAAATGTTAATAAAATCCAAAGTAAACATAGCATGGCCAAGCCTTTTGAGGCACAGATTTCTATTGATGTCTATTACTAGCAGGTGCACTTTCAATGTTGCAGACCAAATAATGGTAGAGATATTGAAAATCAAAGACTTTCAGCAACTCTAGGAGACTTTTCACGGAAATGGTTATTTCTAGAATTTCAATAAAGTCAAAAGTAAACAGAGCAAAGCAAATTCCAGCTTGCCACCGACTTTTGTTCATGCCAACTACTTATAAGTAAAGTTGCATTCATGTACCAACAAGACTTACGGAGAAAATAAAAAATTAGATTTTTCAAAAAATCTTGACGCCAGGAAATTTTCTCACAAACTGTCATTTCTAGAAATGTAATCAAACCAAAAGTAACCATACCATACCAAATCTGTACTCATCACAGACTTCCATTGATCCACACTACTTGTATGTAATGGTCCCATGTTTGTACTATCTACAATTAAAGAGTAAATGAAAGATAAAAATTTGTCGTAATGTGTCCTCGCAAGAAAATTTTCTCTCCAACTGCCATTTCTAAAATGTTAATAAAATCCAAAGTAAACGTAGCATGGCCAAGCCTTTTGAGGCACATATTTCTGTTGATGTCTATTACTAGCATGTGCACTTTCAAGGTTGCAGACCAAATAATAGTAGAGATATTGAAAATCAAAGACTTTCAGCAACTCTAGGAGACTTTTCACGGAAATGGTTATTTCTAGAATTTCAATAAAGTCAAAAGTAAACAGAGCAAAGCAAATTCCAGCTTGCCACCGACTTTTGTTCATGCCAACTACTTATAAGTAAAGTTGCATTCATGTACCAACAAGACTTACGGAGAAAATAAAAAATTAGATTTTTCAAAAAATCTTGACGCCAGGAAATTTTCTCACAAACTGTCATTTCTAGAAATGTAATCAAACCAAAAGTAACCATACCATACCAAATCTGTACTCATCACAGACTTCCATTGATCCACACTACTTGTATGTAATGGTCCCATGTTTGTACTATCTACAATTAAAGAGTAAATGAAAGATAAAAATTTGTCGTAATGTGTCCTCGCAAGAAAATTTTCTCTCCAACTGCCATTTCTAAAATGTTAATAAAATCCAAAGTAAACGTAGCATGGCCAAGCCTTTTGAGGCACATATTTCTGTTGATGTCTATTACTAGCATGTGCACTTTCAAGGTTGCAGACCAAATAATGGTAGAGATATTGAAAATCAAAGACTTTCAGCAACTCTCGGAGACTTTTCACGGAAATGGTTATTTCTAGAATTTCAATAAAGTCAAAACTAAACAGAGCATAGCAAATTCCAGCTTGCCACCGACTTTTGTTCATGCCAACTACTTGTAAGTAAAGTTGCATTCATGTACCAACAAGACTTACGGAGAAAATAAAAAATTAGATTTTTCAAAAAATCTTGACGAAGGAAATTTTCTCACAAACTGTCATTTCTAGAAATGTAATAAAACCAAAAGTAACCATACCATACCAAATCTGTACTCATCACAGACTTCCATTGATCCACACTACTTGTATGTAACGGTCCCATGTTTGTACTATCTACAATTAAAGAGTAAATGAAAGATAAAAATTTGTCGTAATGTGTCCTCGCAAGAAAATTTTCTCTCCAACTGCCATTTCTAAAATGTTAATAAAATCCAAAGTAAACGTAGCATGGCCAAGCCTTTTGAGGCACAGATTTCTGTTGATGTCTATTACTAGCATGTGCACATTCAATGTTGCAGACCAAATAATGGTAGAGATATTGAAAATCAAAGACTTTCAGCAACTCTCGGAGACTTTTCACGGAAATGGTTATTTCTAGAATTTCAATAAAGTCAAAAGTAAACAGAGCATAGCAAATTCCAGCTTGCCACCGACTTTTGTTCATGCCAACTACTTGTAAGTAAAGTTGCATTCATGTACCAACAACGCTTAAGGAGAAAATAAAGAAATAGTTTTGTTGAAAAATCTTGACGCCAGGAAATTTTCTCACAAACTGTCATTTCTAGAAATATAATCAAACCAAAAGTAACCATACCATACCAAATCTGTACTCATCACAGTCTTCCATTGATCCACACTACTTGTATGTAATGGTCCCATGTTTGTACTATCTACAATTAAAGAGTAAATGAAAGATAAAAATTTGTCGTAATGTGTCCTCGCAAGAAAATTTTCTCTCCAACTGCCATTTCTAAAATGTTAATAAAATCCAAAGTAAACGTAGCATGGCCAAGCCTTTTGAGGCACAGATTTCTGTTGATGTCTATTACTAGCATGTGCACATTCAATGTTGCAAACCAAATAATGGTAGAGATATTGAAAATCAAAGACTTTCAGCAACTCTCGGAGACTTTTCACGGAAATGGTTATTTCTAGAATTTCAATAAAGTCAAAAGTAAACAGAGCATAGCAAATTCCAGCTTGCCACCGACTTTTGTTCATGCCAACTACTTGTAAGTAAAGTTGCATTCATGTACCAACAACGCTTAAGGAGAAAATAAAAAAATAGTTTTGTTGAAAAATCTTGACGCCAGGAAATTTTCTCACAAACTGTCATTTCTAGAAATATAATCAAACCAAAAGTAACCATACCATACCAAATATGTACTCATCACAGTCTTCCATTGATCCACACTACTTGTATGTAATGGTCCCATGTTTGTACTATCTACAATTAAAGAGTAAATGAAAGATAAAAATTTGTCGTAATGTGTCCTCGCAAGAAAATTTTCTCTCCAACTGCCATTTCTAAAATGTTAATAAAATCCAAAGTAAACATAGCATGGCCAAGCCTTTTGAGGCACAGATTTCTGTTGATGTCTATTACTAGCAGGTGCACTTTCAATGTTGCAGACCAAATAATGGTAGAGATATTGAAAATCAAAGACTTTCAGCAACTCTAGGAGACTTTTCACGGAAATGGTTATTTCTAGAATTTCAATAAAGTCAAAAGTAAACAGAGCAAAGCAAATTCCAGCTTGCCACCGACTTTTGTTCATGCCAACTACTTGTAAGTAAAGTTGCATTCATGTACCAACAAGACTTACGGAGAAAATAAAAAATTAGATTTTTCAAAAAATCTTGACGAAGGAAATTTTCTCACAAACTATCATTTCTAGAAATGAAATAAAACCAAAAGTAACCATACCATACCAAATCTGTTCTTATCACAGATTTCCATTGATCCACACTACTTGTATGTAACGGTCCCATGTTTGTACTATCTACAATTAAAGAGTAAATGAAAGATAAAAATTTGTCGTAATGTGTCCTCGCAAGAAAATTTTCTCTCCAACTGCCATTTCTAAAATGTTAATAAAATCCAAAGTAAACGTAGCATGGCCAAGCCTTTTGAGGCACAGATTTCTATTGATGTCTATTACTAGCATGTGCACTTTCGATGTTGCAAACCAACTAATGGTAGAGATATTGAAAATCAAAGACTTTCAGCAACTCTCGGAGACTTTTCACGGAAATGGTTATTTCTAGAATTTCAATAAAGTCAAAAGTAAACAGAGCAAAGCAAATTCCAGCTTGCCACCGACTTTTGTTCATGCCAACTACTTGTAAGTAAAGTTGCATTCATGTACCAACAAGACTTACGGAGAAAATAAAAAATTAGATTTTTCAAAAAATCTTGACGCCAGGAAATTTTCTCACAATCTGTCATTTCTAGAAATGTAATCAAACCAAAAGAAACCATACCATACCAAATCTGTACTCATCACAGACTTCCATTGATCCACACTACTTGTATGTAATGGTCCCATGTTTGTACTATCTACAATTAAAGAGTAAATGAAAGATAAAAATTTGTCGTAATGTGTCCTCGCAAGAAAATTTTCTCTCCAACTGCCATTTCTAAAATGTTAATAAAATCCAAAGTAAACGTAGCATGGCCAAGCCTTTTGAGGCACAGATTTCTATTGATGTCTATTACTAGCAGGTGCACTTTCAATGTTGCAGACCAAATAATGGTAGAGATATTGAAAATCAAAGACTTTCAGCAACTCTCGGAGACTTTTCATGGAAATGGTTATTTCTAGAATTTCAATAAAGTCAAAAGTAAGCAGATCATAGCAAATTCCAGCTTGCCACCGACTTTTGTTCATGCCAACTACTTGTAAGTAAAGTTGCATTCATGTACCAACAACGCTTAAGGAGAAAATAAAAAAATAGTTTTGTTGAAAAATCTTGACGCCAGGAAATTTTCTCACAAACTGTCATTTCTAGAAATATAATCAAACCAAAAGTAACCATACCATACCAAATCTGTACTCATCACAGTCTTCCATTGATCCACACTACTTGTATGTAATGGTCCCATGTTTGTACTATCTACAATTAAAGAGTAAATGAAAGATAAAAATTTGTCGTAATGTGTCCTCGCAAGAAAATTTTCTCTCCAACTGCCATTTCTAAAATGTTAATAAAATCCAAAGTAAACATAGCATGGCCAAGCCTTTTGAGGCACAGATTTCTATTGATGTCTATTACTAGCAGGTGCACTTTCAATGTTGCAGACCAAATAATGGTAGAGATATTGAAAATCAAAGACTTTCAGCAACTCTAGGAGACTTTTCACGGAAATGGTTATTTCTAGAATTTCAATAAAGTCAAAAGTAAACAGAGCAAAGCAAATTCCAGCTTGCCACCGACTTTTGTTCATGCCAACTACTTATAAGTAAAGTTGCATTCATGTACCAACAAGACTTACGGAGAAAATAAAAAATTAGATTTTTCAAAAAATCTTGACGCCAGGAAATTTTCTCACAAACTGTCATTTCTAGAAATGTAATCAAACCAAAAGTAACCATACCATACGAAATCTGTACTCATCACAGACTTCCATTGATCCACACTACTTGTATGTAATGGTCCCATGTTTGTACTATCTACAATTAAAGAGTAAATGAAAGATAAAAATTTGTCGTAATGTGTCCTCGCAAGAAAATTTTCTCTCCAACTGCCATTTCTAAAATGTTAATAAAATCCAAAGTAAACGTAGCATGGCCAAGCCTTTTGAGGCACAGATTTCTGTTGATGTCTATTACTAGCATGTGCACTTTCAAGGTTGCAGACCAAATAATGGTAGAGATATTGAAAATCAAAGACTTTCAGCACCTCTCGGAGACTTTTCACGGAAATGGTTATTTCTAGAATTTCAATAAAGTCAAAAGTAAGCAAAGCATAGCAAATTCCAGCTTGCCACCGACTTTTGTTCATGCCAACTACTTGTAAGTAAAGTTGCATTCATGTACCAACAAGACTTACGGAGAAAATAAAAAATTAGATTTTTCAAAAAATCTTGACGAAGGAAATTTTCTCACAAACTATCATTTCTAGAAATGAAATAAAACCAAAAGTAACCATACCATACCAAATCTGTTCTTATCACAGATTTCCATTGATCCACACTACTTGTATGTAACGGTCCCATGTTTGTACTATCTACAATTAAAGAGTAAATGAAAGATAAAAATTTGTCGTAATGTGTCCTCGCAAGAAAATTTTCTCTCCAACTGCCATTTCTAAAATGTTAATAAAATCCAAAGTAAACGTAGCATGGCCAAGCCTTTTGAGGCACAGATTTCTATTGATGTCTATTACTAGCATGTGCACTTTCGATGTTGCAAACCAAATAATGGTAGAGATATTGAAAATCAAAGACTTTCAGCAACTCTCGGAGACTTTTCACGGAAATGGTTATTTCTAGAATTTCAATAAAGTCAAAAGTAAACAGAGCAAAGCAAATTCCAGCTTGCCACCGACTTTTGTTCATGCCAACTACTTGTAAGTAAAGTTGCATTCATGTACCAACAAGACTTACGGAGAAAATAAAAAATTAGATTTTTCAAAAAATCTTGACGCCAGGAAATTTTCTCACAATCTGTCATTTCTAGAAATGTAATCAAACCAAAAGAAACCATACCATACCAAATCTGTACTCATCACAGACTTCCATTGATCCACACTACTTGTATGTAATGGTCCCATGTTTGTACTATCTACAATTAAAGAGTAAATGAAAGATAAAAATTTGTCGTAATGTGTCCTCGCAAGAAAATTTTCTCTCCAACTGCCATTTCTAAAATGTTAATAAAATCCAAAGTAAACGTAGCATGGCCAAGCCTTTTGAGGCACAGATTTCTATTGATGTCTATTACTAGCAGGTGCACTTTCAATGTTGCAGACCAAATAATGGTAGAGATATTGAAAATCAAAGACTTTCAGCAACTCTCGGAGACTTTTCATGGAAATGGTTATTTCTAGAATTTCAATAAAGTCAAAAGTAAGCAGATCATAGCAAATTCCAGCTTGCCACCGACTTTTGTTCATGCCAACTACTTGTAAGTAAAGTTGCATTCATGTACCAACAACGCTTAAGGAGAAAATAAAAAAATAGTTTTGTTGAAAAATCTTGACGCCAGGAAATTTTCTCACAAACTGTCATTTCTAGAAATATAATCAAACCAAAAGTAACCATACCATACCAAATCTGTACTCATCACAGTCTTCCATTGATCCACACTACTTGTATGTAATGGTCCCATGTTTGTACTATCTACAATTAAAGAGTAAATGAAAGATAAAAATTTGTCGTAATGTGTCCTCGCAAGAAAATTTTCTCTCCAACTGCCATTTCTAAAATGTTAATAAAATCCAAAGTAAACATAGCATGGCCAAGCCTTTTGAGGCACAGATTTCTATTGATGTCTATTACTAGCAGGTGCACTTTCAATGTTGCAGACCAAATAATGGTAGAGATATTGAAAATCAAAGACTTTCAGCAACTCTAGGAGACTTTTCACGGAAATGGTTATTTCTAGAATTTCAATAAAGTCAAAAGTAAACAGAGCAAAGCAAATTCCAGCTTGCCACCGACTTTTGTTCATGCCAACTACTTATAAGTAAAGTTGCATTCATGTACCAACAAGACTTACGGAGAAAATAAAAAATTAGATTTTTCAAAAAATCTTGACGCCAGGAAATTTTCTCACAAACTGTCATTTCTAGAAATGTAATCAAACCAAAAGTAACCATACCATACGAAATCTGTACTCATCACAGACTTCCATTGATCCACACTACTTGTATGTAATGGTCCCATGTTTGTACTATCTACAATTAAAGAGTAAATGAAAGATAAAAATTTGTCGTAATGTGTCCTCGCAAGAAAATTTTCTCTCCAACTGCCATTTCTAAAATGTTAATAAAATCCAAAGTAAACGTAGCATGGCCAAGCCTTTTGAGGCACAGATTTCTGTTGATGTCTATTACTAGCAGGTGCACTTTCAATGTTGCAGACCAAATAATGGTAGAGATATTGAAAATCAAAGACTTTCAGCAACTCTAGGAGACTTTTCACGGAAATGGTTATTTCTAGAATTTCAATAAAGTCAAAAGTAAACAGAGCAAAGCAAATTCCAGCTTGCCACCGACTTTTGTTCATGCCAACTACTTATAAGTAAAGTTGCATTCATGTACCAACAAGACTTACGGAGAAAATAAAAAATTAGATTTTTCAAAAAATCTTGACGCCAGGAAATTTTCTCACAAACTGTCATTTCTAGAAATGTAATCAAACCAAAAGTAACCATACCATACGAAATCTGTACTCATCACAGACTTCCATTGATCCACACTACTTGTATGTAATGGTCCCATGTTTGTACTATCTACAATTAAAGAGTAAATGAAAGATAAAAATTTGTCGTAATGTGTCCTCGCAAGAAAATTTTCTCTCCAACTGCCATTTCTAAAATGTTAATAAAATCCAAAGTAAACGTAGCATGGCCAAGCCTTTTGAGGCACAGATTTCTGTTGATGTCTATTACTAGCATGTGCACTTTCAAGGTTGCAGACCAAATAATGGTAGAGATATTGAAAATCAAAGACTTTCAGCACCTCTCGGAGACTTTTCACGGAAATGGTTATTTCTAGAATTTCAATAAAGTCAAAAGTAAGCAAAGCATAGCAAATTCCAGCTTGCCACCGACTTTTGTTCATGCCAACTACTTGTAAGTAAAGTTGCATTCATGTACCAACAAGACTTACGGAGAAAATAAAAAATTAGATTTTTCAAAAAATCTTGACGAAGGAAATTTTCTCACAAACTATCATTTCTAGAAATGAAATAAAACCAAAAGTAACCATACCATACCAAATCTGTTCTTATCACAGATTTCCATTGATCCACACTACTTGTATGTAACGGTCCCATGTTTGTACTATCTACAATTAAAGAGTAAATGAAAGATAAAAATTTGTCGTAATGTGTCCTCGCAAGAAAATTTTCTCTCCAACTGCCATTTCTAAAATGTTAATAAAATCCAAAGTAAACGTAGCATGGCCAAGCCTTTTGAGGCACAGATTTCTATTGATGTCTATTACTAGCATGTGCACTTTCGATGTTGCAAACCAAATAATGGTAGAGATATTGAAAATCAAAGACTTTCAGCAACTCTCGGAGACTTTTCACGGAAATGGTTATTTCTAGAATTTCAATAAAGTCAAAAGTAAACAGAGCAAAGCAAATTCCAGCTTGCCACCGACTTTTGTTCATGCCAACTACTTGTAAGTAAAGTTGCATTCATGTACCAACAAGACTTACGGAGAAAATAAAAAATTAGATTTTTCAAAAAATCTTGACGCCAGGAAATTTTCTCACAATCTGTCATTTCTAGAAATGTAATCAAACCAAAAGAAACCATACCATACCAAATCTGTACTCATCACAGACTTCCATTGATCCACACTACTTGTATGTAATGGTCCCATGTTTGTACTATCTACAATTAAAGAGTAAATGAAAGATAAAAATTTGTCGTAATGTGTCCTCGCAAGAAAATTTTCTCTCCAACTGCCATTTCTAAAATGTTAATAAAATCCAAAGTAAACGTAGCATGGCCAAGCCTTTTGAGGCACAGATTTCTATTGATGTCTATTACTAGCAGGTGCACTTTCAATGTTGCAGACCAAATAATGGTAGAGATATTGAAAATCAAAGACTTTCAGCAACTCTCGGAGACTTTTCATGGAAATGGTTATTTCTAGAATTTCAATAAAGTCAAAAGTAAGCAGATCATAGCAAATTCCAGCTTGCCACCGACTTTTGTTCATGCCAACTACTTGTAAGTAAAGTTGCATTCATGTACCAACAACGCTTAAGGAGAAAATAAAAAAATAGTTTTGTTGAAAAATCTTGACGCCAGGAAATTTTCTCACAAACTGTCATTTCTAGAAATATAATCAAACCAAAAGTAACCATACCATACCAAATCTGTACTCATCACAGTCTTCCATTGATCCACACTACTTGTATGTAATGGTCCCATGTTTGTACTATCTACAATTAAAGAGTAAATGAAAGATAAAAATTTGTCGTAATGTGTCCTCGCAAGAAAATTTTCTCTCCAACTGCCATTTCTAAAATGTTAATAAAATCCAAAGTAAACATAGCATGGCCAAGCCTTTTGAGGCACAGATTTCTATTGATGTCTATTACTAGCAGGTGCACTTTCAATGTTGCAGACCAAATAATGGTAGAGATATTGAAAATCAAAGACTTTCAGCAACTCTAGGAGACTTTTCACGGAAATGGTTATTTCTAGAATTTCAATAAAGTCAAAAGTAAACAGAGCAAAGCAAATTCCAGCTTGCCACCGACTTTTGTTCATGCCAACTACTTATAAGTAAAGTTGCATTCATGTACCAACAAGACTTACGGAGAAAATAAAAAATTAGATTTTTCAAAAAATCTTGACGCCAGGAAATTTTCTCACAAACTGTCATTTCTAGAAATGTAATCAAACCAAAAGTAACCATACCATACGAAATCTGTACTCATCACAGACTTCCATTGATCCACACTACTTGTATGTAATGGTCCCATGTTTGTACTATCTACAATTAAAGAGTAAATGAAAGATAAAAATTTGTCGTAATGTGTCCTCGCAAGAAAATTTTCTCTCCAACTGCCATTTCTAAAATGTTAATAAAATCCAAAGTAAACGTAGCATGGCCAAGCCTTTTGAGGCACATATTTCTGTTGATGTCTATTACTAGCATGTGCACTTTCAAGGTTGCAGACCAAATAATAGTAGAGATATTGAAAATCAAAGACTTTCAGCACCTCTAGGAGACTTTTCACGGAAATGGTTATTTCTAGAATTTCAATAAAGTCAAAAGTAAACAGAGCAAAGCAAATTCCAGCTTGCCACCGACTTTTGTTCATGCCAACTACTTATAAGTAAAGTTGCATTCATGTACCAACAAGACTTACGGAGAAAATAAAAAATTAGATTTTTCAAAAAATCTTGACGCCAGGAAATTTTCTCACAAACTGTCATTTCTAGAAATGTAATCAAACCAAAAGTAACCATACCATACCAAATCTGTACTCATCACAGACTTCCATTGATCCACACTACTTGTATGTAATGGTCCCATGTTTGTACTATCTACAATTAAAGAGTAAATGAAAGATAAAAATTTGTCGTAATGTGTCCTCGCAAGAAAATTTTCTCTCCAACTGCCATTTCTAAAATGTTAATAAAATCCAAAGTAAACGTAGCATGGCCAAGCCTTTTGAGGCACATATTTCTGTTGATGTCTATTACTAGCATGTGCACTTTCAAGGTTGCAGACCAAATAATGGTAGAGATATTGAAAATCAAAGACTTTCAGCAACTCTCGGAGACTTTTCACGGAAATGGTTATTTCTAGAATTTCAATAAAGTCAAAACTAAACAGAGCATAGCAAATTCCAGCTTGCCACCGACTTTTGTTCATGCCAACTACTTGTAAGTAAAGTTGCATTCATGTACCAACAAGACTTACGGAGAAAATAAAAAATTAGATTTTTCAAAAAATCTTGACGAAGGAAATTTTCTCACAAACTGTCATTTCTAGAAATGTAATAAAACCAAAAGTAACCATACCATACCAAATCTGTACTCATCACAGACTTCCATTGATCCACACTACTTGTATGTAACGGTCCCATGTTTGTACTATCTACAATTAAAGAGTAAATGAAAGATAAAAATTTGTCGTAATGTGTCCTCGCAAGAAAATTTTCTCTCCAACTGCCATTTCTAAAATGTTAATAAAATCCAAAGTAAACGTAGCATGGCCAAGCCTTTTGAGGCACAGATTTCTGTTGATGTCTATTACTAGCATGTGCACATTCAATGTTGCAAACCAAATAATGGTAGAGATATTGAAAATCAAAGACTTTCAGCAACTCTCGGAGACTTTTCACGGAAATGGTTATTTCTAGAATTTCAATAAAGTCAAAAGTAAACAGAGCATAGCAAATTCCAGCTTGCCACCGACTTTTGTTCATGCCAACTACTTGTAAGTAAAGTTGCATTCATGTACCAACAACGCTTAAGGAGAAAATAAAGAAATAGTTTTGTTGAAAAATCTTGACGCCAGGAAATTTTCTCACAAACTGTCATTTCTAGAAATATAATCAAACCAAAAGTAACCATACCATACCAAATCTGTACTCATCACAGTCTTCCATTGATCCACACTACTTGTATGTAATGGTCCCATGTTTGTACTATCTACAATTAAAGAGTAAATGAAAGATAAAAATTTGTCGTAATGTGTCCTCGCAAGAAAATTTTCTCTCCAACTGCCATTTCTAAAATGTTAATAAAATCCAAAGTAAACGTAGCATGGCCAAGCCTTTTGAGGCACAGATTTCTGTTGATGTCTATTACTAGCATGTGCACATTCAATGTTGCAAACCAAATAATGGTAGAGATATTGAAAATCAAAGACTTTCAGCAACTCTCGGAGACTTTTCACGGAAATGGTTATTTCTAGAATTTCAATAAAGTCAAAAGTAAACAGAGCATAGCAAATTCCAGCTTGCCACCGACTTTTGTTCATGCCAACTACTTGTAAGTAAAGTTGCATTCATGTACCAACAACGCTTAAGGAGAAAATAAAAAAATAGTTTTGTTGAAAAATCTTGACGCCAGGAAATTTTCTCACAAACTGTCATTTCTAGAAATATAATCAAACCAAAAGTAACCATACCATACCAAATCTGTACTCATCACAGTCTTCCATTGATCCACACTACTTGTATGTAATGGTCCCATGTTTGTACTATCTACAATTAAAGAGTAAATGAAAGATAAAAATTTGTCGTAATGTGTCCTCGCAAGAAAATTTTCTCTCCAACTGCCATTTCGAAAATGTTAATAAAATCCAAAGTAAACATAGCATGGCCAAGCCTTTTGAGGCACAGATTTCTGTTGATGTCTATTACTAGCAGGTGCACTTTCAATGTTGCAGACCAAATAATGGTAGAGATATTGAAAATCAAAGACTTTCAGCAACTCTAGGAGACTTTTCACGGAAATGGTTATTTCTAGAATTTCAATAAAGTCAAAAGTAAACAGAGCAAAGCAAATTCCAGCTTGCCACCGACTTTTGTTCATGCCAACTACTTATAAGTAAAGTTGCATTCATGTACCAACAAGACTTACGGAGAAAATAAAAAATTAGATTTTTCAAAAAATCTTGACGCCAGGAAATTTTCTCACAAACTGTCATTTCTAGAAATGTAATCAAACCAAAAGTAACCATACCATACGAAATCTGTACTCATCACAGACTTCCATTGATCCACACTACTTGTATGTAATGGTCCCATGTTTGTACTATCTACAATTAAAGAGTAAATGAAAGATAAAAATTTGTCGTAATGTGTCCTCGCAAGAAAATTTTCTCTCCAACTGCCATTTCTAAAATGTTAATAAAATCCAAAGTAAACGTAGCATGGCCAAGCCTTTTGAGGCACAGATTTCTGTTGATGTCTATTACTAGCATGTGCACTTTCAAGGTTGCAGACCAAATAATGGTAGAGATATTGAAAATCAAAGACTTTCAGCACCTCTCGGAGACTTTTCACGGAAATGGTTATTTCTAGAATTTCAATAAAGTCAAAAGTAAGCAAAGCATAGCAAATTCCAGCTTGCCACCGACTTTTGTTCATGCCAACTACTTGTAAGTAAAGTTGCATTCATGTACCAACAAGACTTACGGAGAAAATAAAAAATTAGATTTTTCAAAAAATCTTGACGAAGGAAATTTTCTCACAAACTATCATTTCTAGAAATGAAATAAAACCAAAAGTAACCATACCATACCAAATCTGTTCTTATCACAGATTTCCATTGATCCACACTACTTGTATGTAACGGTCCCATGTTTGTACTATCTACAATTAAAGAGTAAATGAAAGATAAAAATTTGTCGTAATGTGTCCTCGCAAGAAAATTTTCTCTCCAACTGCCATTTCTAAAATGTTAATAAAATCCAAAGTAAACGTAGCATGGCCAAGCCTTTTGAGGCACAGATTTCTATTGATGTCTATTACTAGCATGTGCACTTTCGATGTTGCAAACCAAATAATGGTAGAGATATTGAAAATCAAAGACTTTCAGCAACTCTCGGAGACTTTTCACGGAAATGGTTATTTCTAGAATTTCAATAAAGTCAAAAGTAAACAGAGCAAAGCAAATTCCAGCTTGCCACCGACTTTTGTTCATGCCAACTACTTGTAAGTAAAGTTGCATTCATGTACCAACAAGACTTACGGAGAAAATAAAAAATTAGATTTTTCAAAAAATCTTGACGCCAGGAAATTTTCTCACAATCTGTCATTTCTAGAAATGTAATCAAACCAAAAGAAACCATACCATACCAAATCTGTACTCATCACAGACTTCCATTGATCCACACTACTTGTATGTAATGGTCCCATGTTTGTACTATCTACAATTAAAGAGTAAATGAAAGATAAAAATTTGTCGTAATGTGTCCTCGCAAGAAAATTTTCTCTCCAACTGCCATTTCTAAAATGTTAATAAAATCCAAAGTAAACGTAGCATGGCCAAGCCTTTTGAGGCACAGATTTCTATTGATGTCTATTACTAGCAGGTGCACTTTCAATGTTGCAGACCAAATAATGGTAGAGATATTGAAAATCAAAGACTTTCAGCAACTCTCGGAGACTTTTCATGGAAATGGTTATTTCTAGAATTTCAATAAAGTCAAAAGTAAGCAGATCATAGCAAATTCCAGCTTGCCACCGACTTTTGTTCATGCCAACTACTTGTAAGTAAAGTTGCATTCATGTACCAACAACGCTTAAGGAGAAAATAAAAAAATAGTTTTGTTGAAAAATCTTGACGCCAGGAAATTTTCTCACAAACTGTCATTTCTAGAAATATAATCAAACCAAAAGTAACCATACCATACCAAATCTGTACTCATCACAGTCTTCCATTGATCCACACTACTTGTATGTAATGGTCCCATGTTTGTACTATCTACAATTAAAGAGTAAATGAAAGATAAAAATTTGTCGTAATGTGTCCTCGCAAGAAAATTTTCTCTCCAACTGCCATTTCTAAAATGTTAATAAAATCCAAAGTAAACATAGCATGGCCAAGCCTTTTGAGGCACAGATTTCTATTGATGTCTATTACTAGCAGGTGCACTTTCAATGTTGCAGACCAAATAATGGTAGAGATATTGAAAATCAAAGACTTTCAGCAACTCTAGGAGACTTTTCACGGAAATGGTTATTTCTAGAATTTCAATAAAGTCAAAAGTAAACAGAGCAAAGCAAATTCCAGCTTGCCACCGACTTTTGTTCATGCCAACTACTTATAAGTAAAGTTGCATTCATGTACCAACAAGACTTACGGAGAAAATAAAAAATTAGATTTTTCAAAAAATCTTGACGCCAGGAAATTTTCTCACAAACTGTCATTTCTAGAAATGTAATCAAACCAAAAGTAACCATACCATACCAAATCTGTACTCATCACAGACTTCCATTGATCCACACTACTTGTATGTAATGGTCCCATGTTTGTACTATCTACAATTAAAGAGTAAATGAAAGATAAAAATTTGTCGTAATGTGTCCTCGCAAGAAAATTTTCTCTCCAACTGCCATTTCTAAAATGTTAATAAAATCCAAAGTAAACATAGCATGGCCAAGCCTTTTGAGGCACATATTTCTGTTGATGTCTATTACTAGCATGTGCACTTTCAAGGTTGCAGACCAAATAATAGTAGAGATATTGAAAATCAAAGACTTTCAGCACCTCTAGGAGACTTTTCACGGAAATGGTTATTTCTAGAATTTCAATAAAGTCAAAAGTAAACAGAGCAAAGCAAATTCCAGCTTGCCACCGACTTTTGTTCATGCCAACTACTTATAAGTAAAGTTGCATTCATGTACCAACAAGACTTACGGAGAAAATAAAAAATTAGATTTTTCAAAAAATCTTGACGCCAGGAAATTTTCTCACAAACTGTCATTTCTAGAAATGTAATCAAACCAAAAGTAACCATACCATACCAAATCTGTACTCATCACAGACTTCCATTGATCCACACTACTTGTATGTAATGGTCCCATGTTTGTACTATCTACAATTAAAGAGTAAATGAAAGATAAAAATTTGTCGTAATGTGTCCTCGCAAGAAAATTTTCTCTCCAACTGCCATTTCTAAAATGTTAATAAAATCCAAAGTAAACGTAGCATGGCCAAGCCTTTTGAGGCACATATTTCTGTTGATGTCTATTACTAGCATGTGCACTTTCAAGGTTGCAGACCAAATAATGGTAGAGATATTGAAAATCAAAGACTTTCAGCAACTCTCGGAGACTTTTCACGGAAATGGTTATTTCTAGAATTTCAATAAAGTCAAAACTAAACAGAGCATAGCAAATTCCAGCTTGCCACCGACTTTTGTTCATGCCAACTACTTGTAAGTAAAGTTGCATTCATGTACCAACAAGACTTACGGAGAAAATAAAAAATTAGATTTTTCAAAAAATCTTGACGAAGGAAATTTTCTCACAAACTGTCATTTCTAGAAATGTAATAAAACCAAAAGTAACCATACCATACCAAATCTGTACTCATCACAGACTTCCATTGATCCACACTACTTGTATGTAACGGTCCCATGTTTGTACTATCTACAATTAAAGAGTAAATGAAAGATAAAAATTTGTCGTAATGTGTCCTCGCAAGAAAATTTTCTCTCCAACTGCCATTTCTAAAATGTTAATAAAATCCAAAGTAAACGTAGCATGGCCAAGCCTTTTGAGGCACAGATTTCTGTTGATGTCTATTACTAGCATGTGCACATTCAATGTTGCAAACCAAATAATGGTAGAGATATTGAAAATCAAAGACTTTCAGCAACTCTCGGAGACTTTTCACGGAAATGGTTATTTCTAGAATTTCAATAAAGTCAAAAGTAAACAGAGCATAGCAAATTCCAGCTTGCCACCGACTTTTGTTCATGCCAACTACTTGTAAGTAAAGTTGCATTCATGTACCAACAACGCTTAAGGAGAAAATAAAGAAATAGTTTTGTTGAAAAATCTTGACGCCAGGAAATTTTCTCACAAACTGTCATTTCTAGAAATATAATCAAACCAAAAGTAACCATACCATACCAAATCTGTACTCATCACAGTCTTCCATTGATCCACACTACTTGTATGTAATGGTCCCATGTTTGTACTATCTACAATTAAAGAGTAAATGAAAGATAAAAATTTGTCGTAATGTGTCCTCGCAAGAAAATTTTCTCTCCAACTGCCATTTCTAAAATGTTAATAAAATCCAAAGTAAACGTAGCATGGCCAAGCCTTTTGAGGCACAGATTTCTGTTGATGTCTATTACTAGCATGTGCACATTCAATGTTGCAACCAAATAATGGTAGAGATATTGAAAATCAAAGACTTTCAGCAACTCTCGGAGACTTTTCACGGAAATGGTTATTTCTAGAATTTCAATAAAGTCAAAAGTAAACAGAGCATAGCAAATTCCAGCTTGCCACCGACTTTTGTTCATGCCAACTACTTGTAAGTAAAGTTGCATTCATGTACCAACAACGCTTAAGGAGAAAATAAAAAAATAGTTTTGTTGAAAAATCTTGACGCCAGGAAATTTTCTCACAAACTGTCATTTCTAGAAATATAATCAAACCAAAAGTAACCATACCATACCAAATCTGTACTCATCACAGTCTTCCATTGATCCACACTACTTGTATGTAATGGTCCCATGTTTGTACTATCTACAATTAAAGAGTAAATGAAAGATAAAAATTTGTCGTAATGTGTCCTCGCAAGAAAATTTTCTCTCCAACTGCCATTTCTAAAATGTTAATAAAATCCAAAGTAAACATAGCATGGCCAAGCCTTTTGAGGCACAGATTTCTGTTGATGTCTATTACTAGCAGGTGCACTTTCAATGTTGCAGACCAAATAATGGTAGAGATATTGAAAATCAAAGACTTTCAGCAACTCTAGGAGACTTTTCACGGAAATGGTTATTTCTAGAATTTCAATAAAGTCAAAAGTAAACAGAGCAAAGCAAATTCCAGCTTGCCACCGACTTTTGTTCATGCCAACTACTTGTAAGTAAAGTTGCATTCATGTACCAACAAGACTTACGGAGAAAATAAAAAATTAGATTTTTCAAAAAATCTTGACGAAGGAAATTTTCTCACAAACTATCATTTCTAGAAATGAAATAAAACCAAAAGTAACCATACCATACCAAATCTGTTCTTATCACAGATTTCCATTGATCCACACTACTTGTATGTAACGGTCCCATGTTTGTACTATCTACAATTAAAGAGTAAATGAAAGATAAAAATTTGTCGTAATGTGTCCTCGCAAGAAAATTTTCTCTCCAACTGCCATTTCTAAAATGTTAATAAAATCCAAAGTAAACGTAGCATGGCCAAGCCTTTTGAGGCACAGATTTCTATTGATGTCTATTACTAGCATGTGCACTTTCGATGTTGCAAACCAAATAATGGTAGAGATATTGAAAATCAAAGACTTTCAGCAACTCTCGGAGACTTTTCACGGAAATGGTTATTTCTAGAATTTCAATAAAGTCAAAAGTAAACAGAGCAAAGCAAATTCCAGCTTGCCACCGACTTTTGTTCATGCCAACTACTTGTAAGTAAAGTTGCATTCATGTACCAACAAGACTCACGGAGAAAATAAAAAATTAGATTTTTCAAAAAATCTTGACGCCAGGAAATTTTCTCACAATCTGTCATTTCTAGAAATGTAATCAAACCAAAAGAAACCATACCATACCAAATCTGTACTCATCACAGACTTCCATTGATCCACACTACTTGTATGTAATGGTCCCATGTTTGTACTATCTACAATTAAAGAGTAAATGAAAGATAAAAATTTGTCGTAATGTGTC
This sequence comes from Lutraria lutraria, assembly GCA_964023205.1. Lineage (NCBI taxonomy): Eukaryota > Metazoa > Mollusca > Bivalvia > Venerida > Mactridae > Lutraria > Lutraria lutraria. Next base: position 24,095,122 of record OZ026848.1, read on the forward strand.
CTCGCAAGAAAATTTTCTCTCCAACTGCCATTTCTAAAATGTTAATAAAATCCAAAGTAAACGTAGCATGGCCAAGCCTTTTGAGGCACAGATTTCTATTGATGTCTATTACTAGCAGGTGCACTTTCAATGTTGCAGACCAAATAATGGTAGAGATATTGAAAATCAAAGACTTTCAGCAACTCTCGGAGACTTTTCATGGAAATGGTTATTTCTAGAATTTCAATAAAGTCAAAAGTAAGCAGATCATAGCAAATTCCAGCTTGCCACCGACTTTTGTTCATGCCAACTTCTTGTAAGTAAAGTTGCATTCATGTACCAACAACGCTTAAGGAGAAAATAAAAAAATAGTTTTGTTGAAAAATCTTGACGCCAGGAAATTTTCTCACAAACTGTCATTTCTAGAAATATAATCAAACCAAAAGTAACCATACCATACCAAATCTGTACTCATCACAGTCTTCCATTGATCCACACTACTTGTATGTAATGGTCCCATGTTTGTACTATCTACAATTAAAGAGTAAATGAAAGATAAAAATTTGTCGTAATGTGTCCTCGCAAGAAAATTTTCTCTCCAACTGCCATTTCTAAAATGTTAATAAAATCCAAAGTAAACATAGCATGGCCAAGCCTTTTGAGGCACAGATTTCTATTGATGTCTATTACTAGCAGGTGCACTTTCAATGTTGCAGACCAAATAATGGTAGAGATATTGAAAATCAAAGACTTTCAGCAACTCTAGGAGACTTTTCACGGAAATAGTTATTTCTAGAATTTCAATAAAGTCAAAAGTAAACAGAGCAAAGCAAATTCCAGCTTGCCACCGACTTTTGTTCATGCCAACTACTTATAAGTAAAGTTGCATTCATGTACCAACAAGACTTACGGAGAAAATAAAAAATTAGATTTTTCAAAAAATCTTGACGCCAGGAAATTTTCTCACAAACTGTCATTTCTAGAAATGTAATCAAACCAAAAGTAACCATACCATACGAAATCTGTACTCATCACAGACTTCCATTGATCCACACTACTTGTATGTAATGGACCCATGTTTGTACTATCTACAATTAAAGAGTAAATGAAAGATAAAAATTTGTCGTAATGTGTCCTCGCAAGAAAATTTTCTCTCCAACTGCCATTTCTAAAATGTTAATAAAATCCAAAGTAAACGTAGCATGGCCAAGCCTTTTGAGGCACAGATTTCTGTTGATGTCTATTACTAGCATGTGCACTTTCAAGGTTGCAGACCAAATAATGGTAGAGATATTGAAAATCAAAGACTTTCAGCACCTCTCGGAGACTTTTCACGGAAATGGTTATTTCTAGAATTTCAATAAAGTCAAAAGTAAGCAAAGCATAGCAAATTCCAGCTTGCCACCGACTTTTGTTCATGCCAACTACTTGTAAGTAAAGTTGCATTCATGTACCAACAAGACTTACGGAGAAAATAAAAAATTAGATTTTTCAAAAAATCTTGACGAAGGAAATTTTCTCACAAACTATCATTTCTAGAAATGAAATAAAACCAAAAGTAACCATACCATACCAAATCTGTTCTTATCACAGATTTCCATTGATCCACACTACTTGTATGTAACGGTCCCATGTTTGTACTATCTACAATTAAAGAGTAAATGAAAGATAAAAATTTGTCGTAATGTGTCCTCGCAAGAAAATTTTCTCTCCAACTGCCATTTCTAAAATGTTAATAAAATCCAAAGTAAACGTAGCATGGCCAAGCCTTTTGAGGCACAGATTTCTATTGATGTCTATTACTAGCATGTGCACTTTCGATGTTGCAAACCAAATAATGGTAGAGATATTGAAAATCAAAGACTTTCAGCAACTCTCGGAGACTTTTCACGGAAATGGTTATTTCTAGAATTTCAATAAAGTCAAAAGTAAACAGAGCAAAGCAAATTCCAGCTTGCCACCGACTTTTGTTCATGCCAACTACTTGTAAGTAAAGTTGCATTCATGTACCAACAAGACTTACGGAGAAAATAAAAAATTAGATTTTTCAAAAAATCTTGACGCCAGGAAATTTTCTCACAATCTGTCATTTCTAGAAATGTAATCAAACCAAAAGAAACCATACCATACCAAATCTGTACTCATCACAGACTTCCATTGATCCACACTACTTGTATGTAATGGTCCCATGTTTGTACTATCTACAATTAAAGAGTAAATGAAAGATAAAAATTTGTCGTAATGTGTCCTCGCAAGAAAATTTTCTCTCCAACTGCCATTTCTAAAATGTTAATAAAATCCAAAGTAAACGTAGCATGGCCAAGCCTTTTGAGGCACAGATTTCTATTGATGTCTATTACTAGCAGGTGCACTTTCAATGTTGCAGACCAAATAATGGTAGAGATATTGAAAATCAAAGACTTTCAGCAACTCTCGGAGACTTTTCATGGAAATGGTTATTTCTAGAATTTCAATAAAGTCAAAAGTAAGCAGATCATAGCAAATTCCAGCTTGCCACCGACTTTTGTTCATGCCAACTACTTGTAAGTAAAGTTGCATTCATGTACCAACAACGCTTAAGGAGAAAATAAAAAAATAGTTTTGTTGAAAAATCTTGACGCCAGGAAATTTTCTCACAAACTGTCATTTCTAGAAATATAATCAAACCAAAAGTAACCATACCATACCAAATCTGTACTCATCACAGTCTTCCATTGATCCACACTACTTGTATGTAATGGTCCCATGTTTGTACTATCTACAATTAAAGAGTAAATGAAAGATAAAAATTTGTCGTAATGTGTCCTCGCAAGAAAATTTTCTCTCCAACTGCCATTTCTAAAATGTTAATAAAATCCAAAGTAAACATAGCATGGCCAAGCCTTTTGAGGCACAGATTTCTATTGATGTCTATTACTAGCAGGTGCACTTTCAATGTTGCAGACCAAATAATGGTAGAGATATTGAAAATCAAAGACTTTCAGCAACTCTAGGAGACTTTTCACGGAAATGGTTATTTCTAGAATTTCAATAAAGTCAAAAGTAAACAGAGCAAAGCAAATTCCAGCTTGCCACCGACTTTTGTTCATGCCAACTACTTATAAGTAAAGTTGCATTCATGTACCAACAAGACTTACGGAGAAAATAAAAAATTAGATTTTTCAAAAAATCTTGACGCCAGGAAATTTTCTCACAAACTGTCATTTCTAGAAATGTAATCAAACCAAAAGTAACCATACCATACCAAATCTGTACTCATCACAGACTTCCATTGATCCACACTACTTGTATGTAATGGTCCCATGTTTGTACTATCTACAATTAAAGAGTAAATGAAAGATAAAAATTTGTCGTAATGTGTCCTCGCAAGAAAATTTTCTCTCCAACTGCCATTTCTAAAATGTTAATAAAATCCAAAGTAAACGTAGCATGGCCAAGCCTTTTGAGGCACATATTTCTGTTGATGTCTATTACTAGCATGTGCACTTTCAAGGTTGCAGACCAAATAATGGTAGAGATATTGAAAATCAAAGACTTTCAGCAACTCTCGGAGACTTTTCACGGAAATGGTTATTTCTAGAATTTCAATAAAGTCAAAACTAAACAGAGCATAGCAAATTCCAGCTTGCCATCGACTTTTGTTCATGCCAACTACTTGTAAGTAAAGTTGCATTCATGTACCAACAAGACTTACGGAGAAAATAAAAAATTAGATTTTTCAAAAAATCTTGACGAAGGAAATTTTCTCACAAACTGTCATTTCTAGAAATGTAATAAAACCAAAAGTAACCATACCATACCAAATCTGTACTCATCACAGACTTCCATTGATCCACACTACTTGTATGTAACGGTCCCATGTTTGTACTATCTACAATTAAAGAGTAAATGAAAGATAAAAATTTGTCGTAATGTGTCCTCGCAAGAAAATTTTCTCTCCAACTGCCATTTCTAAAATGTTAATAAAATCCAAAGTAAACGTAGCATGGCCAAGCCTTTTGAGGCACAGATTTCTGTTGATGTCTATTACTAGCATGTGCACATTCAATGTTGCAAACCAAATAATGGTAGAGATATTGAAAATCAAAGACTTTCAGCAACTCTCGGAGACTTTTCACGGAAATGGTTATTTCTAGAATTTCAATAAAGTCAAAAGTAAACAGAGCATAGCAAATTCCAGCTTGCCACCGACTTTTGTTCATGCCAACTACTTGTAAGTAAAGTTGCATTCATGTACCAACAACGCTTAAGGAGAAAATAAAAAAATAGTTTTGTTGAAAAATCTTGACGCCAGGAAATTTTCTCACAAACTGTCATTTCTAGAAATATAATCAAACCAAAAGTAACCATACCATACCAAATCTGTACTCATCACAGTCTTCCATTGATCCACACTACTTGTATGTAATGGTCCCATGTTTGTACTATCTACAATTAAAGAGTAAATGAAAGATAAAAATTTGTCGTAATGTGTCCTCGCAAGAAAATTTTCTCTCCAACTGCCATTTCTAAAATGTTAATAAAATCCAAAGTAAACGTAGCATGGCCAAGCCTTTTGAGGCACAGATTTCTGTTGATGTCTATTACTAGCATGTGCACATTCAATGTTGCAAACCAAATAATGGTAGAGATATTGAAAATCAAAGACTTTCAGCAACTCTCTGAGACTTTTCACGGAAATGGTTATTTCTAGAATTTCAATAAAGTCAAAAGTAAACAGAGCATAGCAAATTCCAGCTTGCCACCGACTTTTGTTCATGCCAACTACTTGTAAGTAAAGTTGCATTCATGTACCAACAACGCTTAAGGAGAAAATAAAAAAATAGTTTTGTTGAAAAATCTTGACGCCAGGAAATTTTCTCACAAACTGTCATTTCTAGAAATATAATCAAACCAAAAGTAACCATACCATACCAAATCTGTACTCATCACAGTCTTCCATTGATCCACACTACTTGTATGTAATGGTCCCATGTTTGTACTATCTACAATTAAAGAGTAAATGAAAGATAAAAATTTGTCGTAATGTGTCCTCGCAAGAAAATTTTCTCTCCAACTGCCATTTCTAAAATGTTAATAAAATCCAAAGTAAACGTAGCATGGCCAAGCCTTTTGAGGCACAGATTTCTGTTGATGTCTATTACTAGCATGTGCACTTTCAAGGTTGCAGACCAAATAATGGTAGAGATATTGAAAATCAAAGACTTTCAGCACCTCTCGGAGACTTTTCACGGAAATGGTTATTTCTAGAATTTCAATAAAGTCAAAAGTAAGCAAAGCATAGCAAATTCCAGCTTGCCACCGACTTTTGTTCATGCCAACTACTTGTAAGTAAAGTTGCATTCATGTACCAACAAGACTTACGGAGAAAATAAAAAATTAGATTTTTCAAAAAATCTTGACGAAGGAAATTTTCTCACAAACTATCATTTCTAGAAATGAAATAAAACCAAAAGTAACCATACCATACCAAATCTGTTCTTATCACAGATTTCCATTGATCCACACTACTTGTATGTAACGGTCCCATGTTTGTACTATCTACAATTAAAGAGTAAATGAAAGATAAAAATTTGTCGTAATGTGTCCTCGCAAGAAAATTTTCTCTCCAACTGCCATTTCTAAAATGTTAATAAAATCCAAAGTAAACGTAGCATGGCCAAGCCTTTTGAGGCACAGATTTCTATTGATGTCTATTACTAGCATGTGCACTTTCGATGTTGCAAACCAAATAATGGTAGAGATATTGAAAATCAAAGACTTTCAGCAACTCTCGGAGACTTTTCACGGAAATAGTTATTTCTAGAATTTCAATAAAGTCAAAAGTAAACAGAGCAAAGCAAATTCCAGCTTGCCACCGACTTTTGTTCATGCCAACTACTTGTAAGTAAAGTTGCATTCATGTACCAACAAGACTTACGGAGAAAATAAAAAATTAGATTTTTCAAAAAATCTTGACGCCAGGAAATTTTCTCACAATCTGTCATTTCTAGAAATGTAATCAAACCAAAAGAAACCATACCATACCAAATCTGTACTCATCACAGACTTCCATTGATCCACACTACTTGTATGTAATGGTCCCATGTTTGTACTATCTACAATTAAAGAGTAAATGAAAGATAAAAATTTGTCGTAATGTGTCCTCGCAAGAAAATTTTCTCTCCAACTGCCATTTCTAAAATGTTAATAAAATCCAAAGTAAACGTAGCATGGCCAAGCCTTTTGAGGCACAGATTTCTATTGATGTCTATTACTAGCAGGTGCACTTTCAATGTTGCAGACCAAATAATGGTAGAGATATTGAAAATCAAAGACTTTCAGCAACTCTCGGAGACTTTTCATGGAAATGGTTATTTCTAGAATTTCAATAAAGTCAAAAGTAAGCAGATCATAGCAAATTCCAGCTTGCCACCGACTTTTGTTCATGCCAACTACTTGTAAGTAAAGTTGCATTCATGTACCAACAACGCTTAAGGAGAAAATAAAAAAATAGTTTTGTTGAAAAATCTTGACGCCAGGAAATTTTCTCACAAACTGTCATTTCTAGAAATATAATCAAACCAAAAGTAACCATACCATACCAAATCTGTACTCATCACAGTCTTCCATTGATCCACACTACTTGTATGTAATGGTCCCATGTTTGTACTATCTACAATTAAAGAGTAAATGAAAGATAAAAATTTGTCGTAATGTGTCCTCGCAAGAAAATTTTCTCTCCAACTGCCATTTCTAAAATGTTAATAAAATCCAAAGTAAACATAGCATGGCCAAGCCTTTTGAGGCACAGATTTCTATTGATGTCTATTACTAGCAGGTGCACTTTCAATGTTGCAGACCAAATAATGGTAGAGATATTGAAAATCAAAGACTTTCAGCAACTCTAGGAGACTTTTCACGGAAATGGTTATTTCTAGAATTTCAATAAAGTCAAAAGTAAACAGAGCAAAGCAAATTCCAGCTTGCCACCGACTTTTGTTCATGCCAACTACTTATAAGTAAAGTTGCATTCATGTACCAACAAGACTTACGGAGAAAATAAAAAATTAGATTTTTCAAAAAATCTTGACGCCAGGAAATTTTCTCACAAACTGTCATTTCTAGAAATGTAATCAAACCAAAAGTAACCATACCATACCAAATCTGTACTCATCACAGACTTCCATTGATCCACACTACTTGTATGTAATGGTCCCATGTTTGTACTATCTACAATTAAAGAGTAAATGAAAGATAAAAATTTGTCGTAATGTGTCCTCGCAAGAAAATTTTCTCTCCAACTGCCATTTCTAAAATGTTAATAAAATCCAAAGTAAACGTAGCATGGCCAAGCCTTTTGAGGCACATATTTCTGTTGATGTCTATTACTAGCATGTGCACTTTCAAGGTTGCAGACCAAATAATGGTAGAGATATTGAAAATCAAAGACTTTCAGCAACTCTCGGAGACTTTTCACGGAAATGGTTATTTCTAGAATTTCAATAAAGTCAAAACTAAACAGAGCATAGCAAATTCCAGCTTGCCACCGACTTTTGTTCATGCCAACTACTTGTAAGTAAAGTTGCATTCATGTACCAACAAGACTTACGGAGAAAATAAAAAATTAGATTTTTCAAAAAATCTTGACGAAGGAAATTTTCTCACAAACTGTCATTTCTAGAAATGTAATAAAACCAAAAGTAACCATACCATACCAAATCTGTACTCATCACAGACTTCCATTGATCCACACTACTTGTATGTAACGGTCCCATGTTTGTACTATCTACAATTAAAGAGTAAATGAAAGATAAAAATTTGTCGTAATGTGTCCTCGCAAGAAAATTTTCTCTCCAACTGCCATTTCTAAAATGTTAATAAAATCCAAAGTAAACGTAGCATGGCCAAGCCTTTTGAGGCACAGATTTCTGTTGATGTCTATTACTAGCATGTGCACATTCAATGTTGCAAACCAAATAATGGTAGAGATATTGAAAATCAAAGACTTTCAGCAACTCTCGGAGACTTTTCACGGAAATGGTTATTTCTAGAATTTCAATAAAGTCAAAAGTAAACAGAGCATAGCAAATTCCAGCTTGCCACCGACTTTTGTTCATGCCAACTACTTGTAAGTAAAGTTGCATTCATGTACCAACAACGCTTAAGGAGAAAATAAAAAAATAGTTTTGTTGAAAAATCTTGACGCCAGGAAATTTTCTCACAAACTGTCATTTCTAGAAATATAATCAAACCAAAAGTAACCATACCATACCAAATCTGTACTCATCACAGTCTTCCATTGATCCACACTACTTGTATGTAATGGTCCCATGTTTGTACTATCTACAATTAAAGAGTAAATGAAAGATAAAAATTTGTCGTAATGTGTCCTCGCAAGAAAATTTTCTCTCCAACTGCCATTTCTAAAATGTTAATAAAATCCAAAGTAAACGTAGCATGGCCAAGCCTTTTGAGGCACAGATTTCTGTTGATGTCTATTACTAGCATGTGCACATTCAATGTTGCAAACCAAATAATGGTAGAGATATTGAAAATCAAAGACTTTCAGCAACTCTCTGAGACTTTTCACGGAAATGGTTATTTCTAGAATTTCAATAAAGTCAAAAGTAAACAGAGCATAGCAAATTCCAGCTTGCCACCGACTTTTGTTCATGCCAACTACTTGTAAGTAAAGTTGCATTCATGTACCAACAACGCTTAAGGAGAAAATAAAAAAATAGTTTTGTTGAAAAATCTTGACGCCAGGAAATTTCTCACAAACTGTCATTTCTAGAAATATAATCAAACCAAAAGTAACCATACCATACCAAATCTGTACTCATCACAGTCTTCCATTGATCCACACTACTTGTATGTAATGGTCCCATGTTTGTACTATCTACAATTAAAGAGTAAATGAAAGATAAAAATTTGTCGTAATGTGTCCTCGCAAGAAAATTTTCTCTCCAACTGCCATTTCTAAAATGTTAATAAAATCCAAAGTAAACGTAGCATGGCCAAGCCTTTTGAGGCACAGATTTCTGTTGATGTCTATTACTAGCATGTGCACTTTCAAGGTTGCAGACCAAATAATGGTAGAGATATTGAAAATCAAAGACTTTCAGCACCTCTCGGAGACTTTTCACGGAAATGGTTATTTCTAGAATTTCAATAAAGTCAAAAGTAAGCAAAGCATAGCAAATTCCAGCTTGCCACCGACTTTTGTTCATGCCAACTACTTGTAAGTAAAGTTGCATTCATGTACCAACAAGACTTACGGAGAAAATAAAAAATTAGATTTTTCAAAAAATCTTGACGAAGGAAATTTTCTCACAAACTATCATTTCTAGAAATGAAATAAAACCAAAAGTAACCATACCATACCAAATCTGTTCTTATCACAGATTTCCATTGATCCACACTACTTGTATGTAACGGTCCCATGTTTGTACTATCTACAATTAAAGAGTAAATGAAAGATAAAAATTTGTCGTAATGTGTCCTCGCAAGAAAATTTTCTCTCCAACTGCCATTTCTAAAATGTTAATAAAATCCAAAGTAAACGTAGCATGGCCAAGCCTTTTGAGGCACAGATTTCTATTGATGTCTATTACTAGCATGTGCACTTTCGATGTTGCAAACCAAATAATGGTAGAGATATTGAAAATCAAAGACTTTCAGCAACTCTCGGAGACTTTTCACGGAAATAGTTATTTCTAGAATTTCAATAAAGTCAAAAGTAAACAGAGCAAAGCAAATTCCAGCTTGCCACCGACTTTTGTTCATGCCAACTACTTGTAAGTAAAGTTGCATTCATGTACCAACAAGACTTACGGAGAAAATAAAAAATTAGATTTTTCAAAAAATCTTGACGCCAGGAAATTTTCTCACAATCTGTCATTTCTAGAAATGTAATCAAACCAAAAGAAACCATACCATACCAAATCTGTACTCATCACAGACTTCCATTGATCCACACTACTTGTATGTAATGGTCCCATGTTTGTACTATCTACAATTAAAGAGTAAATGAAAGATAAAAATTTGTCGTAATGTGTCCTCGCAAGAAAATTTTCTCTCCAACTGCCATTTCTAAAATGTTAATAAAATCCAAAGTAAACGTAGCATGGCCAAGCCTTTTGAGGCACAGATTTCTATTGATGTCTATTACTAGCAGGTGCACTTTCAATGTTGCAGACCAAATAATGGTAGAGATATTGAAAATCAAAGACTTTCAGCAACTCTCGGAGACTTTTCATGGAAATGGTTATTTCTAGAATTTCAATAAAGTCAAAAGTAAGCAGATCATAGCAAATTCCAGCTTGCCACCGACTTTTGTTCATGCCAACTACTTGTAAGTAAAGTTGCATTCATGTACCAACAACGCTTAAGGAGAAAATAAAAAAATAGTTTTGTTGAAAAATCTTGACGCCAGGAAATTTTCTCACAAACTGTCATTTCTAGAAATATAATCAAACCAAAAGTAACCATACCATACCAAATCTGTACTCATCACAGTCTTCCATTGATCCACACTACTTGTATGTAATGGTCCCATGTTTGTACTATCTACAATTAAAGAGTAAATGAAAGATAAAAATTTGTCGTAATGTGTCCTCGCAAGAAAATTTTCTCTCCAACTGCCATTTCTAAAATGTTAATAAAATCCAAAGTAAACATAGCATGGCCAAGCCTTTTGAGGCACAGATTTCTATTGATGTCTATTACTAGCAGGTGCACTTTCAATGTTGCAGACCAAATAATGGTAGAGATATTGAAAATCAAAGACTTTCAGCAACTCTAGGAGACTTTTCACGGAAATGGTTATTTCTAGAATTTCAATAAAGTCAAAAGTAAACAGAGCAAAGCAAATTCCAGCTTGCCACCGACTTTTGTTCATGCCAACTACTTATAAGTAAAGTTGCATTCATGTACCAACAAGACTTACGGAGAAAATAAAAAATTAGATTTTTCAAAAAATCTTGACGCCAGGAAATTTTCTCACAAACTGTCATTTCTAGAAATGTAATCAAACCAAAAGTAACCATACCATACCAAATCTGTACTCATCACAGACTTCCATTGATCCACACTACTTGTATGTAATGGTCCCATGTTTGTACTATCTACAATTAAAGAGTAAATGAAAGATAAAAATTTGTCGTAATGTGTCCTCGCAAGAAAATTTTCTCTCCAACTGCCATTTCTAAAATGTTAATAAAATCCAAAGTAAACGTAGCATGGCCAAGCCTTTTGAGGCACATATTTCTGTTGATGTCTATTACTAGCATGTGCACTTTCAAGGTTGCAGACCAAATAATGGTAGAGATATTGAAAATCAAAGACTTTCAGCAACTCTCGGAGACTTTTCACGGAAATGGTTATTTCTAGAATTTCAATAAAGTCAAAACTAAACAGAGCATAGCAAATTCCAGCTTGCCACCGACTTTTGTTCATGCCAACTACTTGTAAGTAAAGTTGCATTCATGTACCAACAAGACTTACGGAGAAAATAAAAAATTAGATTTTTCAAAAAATCTTGACGAAGGAAATTTTCTCACAAACTGTCATTTCTAGAAATGTAATAAAACCAAAAGTAACCATACCATACCAAATCTGTACTCATCACAGACTTCCATTGATCCACACTACTTGTATGTAACGGTCCCATGTTTGTACTATCTACAATTAAAGAGTAAATGAAAGATAAAAATTTGTCGTAATGTGTCCTCGCAAGAAAATTTTCTCTCCAACTGCCATTTCTAAAATGTTAATAAAATCCAAAGTAAACGTAGCATGGCCAAGCCTTTTGAGGCACAGATTTCTGTTGATGTCTATTACTAGCATGTGCACATTCAATGTTGCAAACCAAATAATGGTAGAGATATTGAAAATCAAAGACTTTCAGCAACTCTCGGAGACTTTTCACGGAAATGGTTATTTCTAGAATTTCAATAAAGTCAAAACTAAACAGAGCATAGCAAATTCCAGCTTGCCACCGACTTTTGTTCATGCCAACTACTTGTAAGTAAAGTTGCATTCATGTACCAACAAGACTTACGGAGAAAATAAAAAATTAGATTTTTCAAAAAATCTTGACGAAGGAAATTTTCTCACAAACTGTCATTTCTAGAAATGTAATAAAACCAAAAGTAACCATACCATACCAAATCTGTACTCATCACAGACTTCCATTGATCCACACTACTTGTATGTAACGGTCCCATGTTTGTACTATCTACAATTAAAGAGTAAATGAAAGATAAAAATTTGTCGTAATGTGTCCTCGCAAGAAAATTTTCTCTCCAACTGCCATTTCTAAAATGTTAATAAAATCCAAAGTAAACGTAGCATGGCCAAGCCTTTTGAGGCACAGATTTCTGTTGATGTCTATTACTAGCATGTGCACATTCAATGTTGCAAACCAAATAATGGTAGAGATATTGAAAATCAAAGACTTTCAGCAACTCTCGGAGACTTTTCACGGAAATGGTTATTTCTAGAATTTCAATAAAGTCAAAAGTAAACAGAGCATAGCAAATTCCAGCTTGCCACCGACTTTTGTTCATGCCAACTACTTGTAAGTAAAGTTGCATTCATGTACCAACAACGCTTAAGGAGAAAATAAAAAAATAGTTTTGTTGAAAAATCTTGACGCCAGGAAATTTTCTCACAAACTGTCATTTCTAGAAATATAATCAAACCAAAAGTAACCATACCATACCAAATCTGTACTCATCACAGTCTTCCATTGATCCACACTACTTGTATGTAATGGTCCCATGTTTGTACTATCTACAATTAAAGAGTAAATGAAAGATAAAAATTTGTCGTAATGTGTCCTCGCAAGAAAATTTTCTCTCCAACTGCCATTTCTAAAATGTTAATAAAATCCAAAGTAAACGTAGCATGGCCAAGCCTTTTGAGGCACAGATTTCTGTTGATGTCTATTACTAGCATGTGCACATTCAATGTTGCAAACCAAATAATGGTAGAGATATTGAAAATCAAAGACTTTCAGCAACTCTCGGAGACTTTTCACGGAAATGGTTATTTCTAGAATTTCAATAAAGTCAAAAGTAAACAGAGCATAGCAAATTCCAGCTTGCCACCGACTTTTGTTCATGCCAACTACTTGTAAGTAAAGTTGCATTCATGTACCAACAACGCTTAAGGAGAAAATAAAAAAATAGTTTTGTTGAAAAATCTTGACGCCAGGAAATTTTCTCACAAACTGTCATTTCTAGAAATGTAATAAAACCAAAAGTAACCATACCATACCAAATCTGTTCTTATCTCAGATTTCCATTGATCCACACTACTTGTATGTAACGGTCCCATGTTTGTACTATCTACAATTAAAGAGTAAATGAAAGATAAAATTTTGTCGTAATATGTCCTCGCAAGAAAATGTTCTCTCCAACTGCTTTTTCTAAAATGTTAATAAAATCTAAAGTAAAGGTAGCATGGCCAAGCCTTTTGAGGCTCAGATTTCTGTTGATGTCTATTACTAGCATGTGCACTTTCAATGTTGCAGACCAAATAATGGTAGAGATATTGAAAGTCAAAGACTTTCAGCACCTCTCGGAGACTTTTCACGGAAATGGTTATTTCTAGAATTTCAATAAAGTCAAAAGTAAGCAAAGCATAGCAAATTCCAGCATGCCACCGACTTTTGTTCATGCCAACTACTTGTAAGTAAATTTGCATTCATGTACCAACAAAGCTTACGGAGAAAATAAAAAATTAGATTTTTCAAAAAATCTTGACGAAGGAAATTTTCTCACAAACTGTCATTTCTAGAAATGTAATAAAATCAAAAGTAACCATACCATACCAAATCTGTACTCATCACAGACTTCCATTGATCCACACTACTTGTATGTAATGGTCCCATGTTTGTACTATCTACAATTAAAGAGTAAATGAAAAATAAAAATTTGTCGTAATGTGTCCTCGCAAGAAAATTTTCTCTCCAACTGCCATTTCTAAAATGTTAATAAAATCCAAAGTAAACGTAGCATGGCCAAGCCTTTTGAGGCACAGATTTCTGTTGATGTCTATTACTAGCATGTGCACTTTCAATGTTGCAAACCAAATAATGGTAGAGATATTGAAAATCAAAGACTTTCAGCAACTCTCGGAGACTTTTCACGGAAATGGTTATTTCTAGAATTTCAATAAAGTCAAAAGTAAGCAGAGCATAGCAAATTCCAGCTTGCCACCGACTTTTGTTCATGCCAACTACTTGTAAGTAAAGTTGCATTCATGTACCAACAACGTTTAAGGAGAAAATAAAAAAATAGTTTTGTTGAAAAATCTTGATGCCAGGAAATTTTCTCACAAACTGTCATTTCTAGAAATGTAATAAAACCAAAAGTAATCATACCATACCAAATCTGTTCTTATCTCAGATTTCCATTGATCCACACTACTTGTATGTAACGGTCCCATGTTTGTACTATCTACAATTAAAGAGTAAATGAAAGATAAAAATTTGTCGTAATATGTCCTCGCAAGAAAATGTTCTCTCCAACTGCCATTTCTAAAATGTTAATAAAATCCAAAGTAAACGTAGCATGGCCAAGCCTTTTGAGGCACAGATTTCTGTTGATGTCTATTACTAGCATGTGCACTTTCAATGTTGCAGACCAAATAATGGTAGAGATATTGAAAGTCAAAGACTTTCAGCACCTCTCGGAGACTTTTCACGGAAATGGTTATTTCTAGAATTTCAATAAAGTCAAAAGTAAGCAAAGCATAGCAAATTCCAGCTTGCCACCGACTTTTGTTCATGCCAACTACTTGTAAGTAAATTTGCATTCATGTACCAACAAGGCTTACGGAGAAAATAAAAAATTAGATTTTTCAAAAAATCTTGACGAAGGAAATTTTCTCACAAACTGTCATTTCTAGAAATGTAATAAAATCAAAAGTAACCATACCATACCAAATCTGTACTCATCACAGATTTCCATAGATCCACACTACTTGTATGTAACTTTGGATGTGAACTTTGACGAACCACTGAACCACAGGTCTTCTTAAATGTGCCAGAGGCATCCCTTTCCAGTTTACATTTTCTTGTCTTTGGCATTACTGAACCTGCAATGGCAGGGCTTGACACTTAACAGTGGTCCGTTAGCCCAAGGCTACCGATTTTCTCTAAGGACTACCTAGGTTTCCAAGCTGGGTATGCCATCAGGCTATCTTAAATTTGGGTGACATGAATTCTATAAATGTACACAAATATGATAAAGCAGTGATTTTTTTTCGCTATATTTACTGCCGAATATGGGCAGTTTCCCCTAGCAAAATTTCCTTCATTTTTCCCCTGAAATGGCCAGAAATTTCCCCTAACAAGAAGTGTTTTACTCATGATCATGTAAAAAGAAGAAAAATACAACAGTTTTCTCACCATTGTCACCAATTACAGTGTAGTAATATTCATATTTATGTTTTAAATAACTAAATAATCACATATTCCATAGAAATAAATGTTATCATATATTCCCATTTTGGAATTTGTTGCGCTAAATTTCCCCTTTTGATGGGCATGGGCCGGGATTTACAGGACTCGTTTTTCTGCTTCAAATACGCCAAAAATTCTGCCCAGGACCCCTTAAGATGTCCGAATTGAGTCCTGTGGGATGCAGACTTTCCTTAAGATGTACTCAGGGTATTAAAGTAAGCGAGATCACTGAATAAGATTTGACAAGCTATTTTCATTTTCTATATGTCTACAGTGATAACAGATCTTTGATAGTTCTTTTTTGTTTAATAAAGCAAATAAACTCTTGCAAAAATCATAAAGATTCATGTCTTAAACTGTTACACTGTTATTCAGGGACCCCTGAAATTCATGACAGGACCCCACTAAAACAACAACCTGAGTCCCAAGGACCCGAAAACTTTAAAGTCAGTGTAAAACCCTGCATGGGTAGTGAGAAAATATTGGAAAAAATTCACTGAAAGCTACCAAACTTTTGTTAGATCTGATATGATGTAACCTGTAAAATGTACACTCAATAGGCATTGAAATGAATTAGAAACACATATTTTTAATACTAGAATGATCGAGGACTACATATATTTTACAAGGACTTTCTCATTTTCTATGCTGGTAGTCCTGCTGACTACATGTACCTCTTGAAAAAGTAAATGTCGAGCCCTGAATGGACCAAACTTTTGATTCTATGTACAACAATATAACTAAAGTAATATACTTTTTAGTGTTAGTAAGGGAGAAACTAGTTTTTAAAATAAATGCTGTTTTGAATAACTTTGTTTTTCTGAAATTTATTAGTCTATATAATTTTTTACACAGTTATACACTTCATACTTTTCTTTTTTGTAATAATGTATTTGTATAATTTAAATCTTGAAAGTCCCATATTTCCCACCAAAAGCGACATACTAAATGGCAGCTAAACACATGATTAGACTAGTGTTGACTGGTCTATCAAAGGCTACCATATGTATAGAATAAAGCCTCATAGTGATATTCAGCTAATACTGGAACAGGAACCAAGTAACAGATTTGACAGACAATGCGATAAAGGTTCTAATACCACAAATGAGCCAACTGACAGAACAATTAAGAAGTTTAACATCAGTTCAGCAGACTGCTGGAAGGCAAGTTGGTCATGTGCCTGCAAACCTGTGCAGGGTATTTGATAGACTTATTAGAGCATCAATGCTGAAAATAAAAGACATCAAATGTACTTACACTGGAACTGTTGGTGCTCTTTACATCAATCCGATGCATCAAGCATTCTCTTGAGGAAATCAGCACGACAGACATGGCGACAGAACGGAGCTCAAATGCAAATATATGTTGCATGTGCCAGAAACCCGTTTCAGGGAGGCAATGCAGATTTTTGAAGAGATACTATCTGCAGATGAACTGGACTTGATAAGTTGTTGATATTCAAATAGACAAAACTTATTTGCTATGAAGTTTAAAAAGCAGGGGGGAGGCTAAAACTAAACACGTTAATCATCCACTTAAAGCCATTTGTATTAACTTCAGGTCAATTATGAATAAGAAGCCTGAGTTAGATGCCCTGATCGAGTCTATTGACCCCGACATTATTATTGGTGATGAGACATGGCTTGATCCGTCTGTCTCATCCTCTGAATACTTTGACCCTAACAAATTCTTGGTCTATAGAAATGACAGACCCCCAAACAAACAGGGCCAAAGTCATGGTGGTGTCCTAATAGCAGTTAAAAATATATATCAGTCGTCTTATAACATAGAACTCCAAACTAACTGCGAATGCATCTGGGTCGAAATATTAATATCACTATTTAATAGTAGAAAATAATAATTGGTTCATTCTACAGAGCCCGACCTGATGATGATGTTTCTTTAAAACACCTTAATGACTCCCTTAATAGGATAAATCCAAATTCTAAATCTATCAGGATACTAGGTGGTGACTTCAACTTAGGAAATATCGATTGGCAATCCAACAGTGTACTTCCTGGTAAACCAAATAGTAAACAGCACCATGAACTTATGGACCTCATTGCAGACCATTCACTTACTCAATTGGTTGATAAACCAACTAGGCATGACAAAACACTGGACCTTTTATTAACAAACTATCCATCAATATTTGATGATATTGAAACCATTCCTCCTAATGGTGAAGTGGATCACGACATTATTCTCTCTAAAATTAACACCTCACTAAAACGTTGTAAACCCACACCCCGTAAAATCTTAAAATATTCTAAAGCTATATAATTGGGAAGCTATTAACGAAGACCTCTATAATACTCATAATGAAATATTAAAAACAAAACATTCCAAAAGTGTTGATGATTTATGGACTATATTTAAGGACAATCTCCTTGGTTCCATGTCTAAAAAAATTCCTTCGAAAATGAGTAAATGTATTAAAAAGCTGCCATGGATAACTGACAAATTGAGAAAGAAAATGAACAAGTACAAGATTTAGAATAAATTAAGAAAACGAAATAAAAATACACTCAAATCTGACTCTATAAGAAAACTAAAGGTGGAGATCCAAAAAGAGCAATGCCAAGCCCACTGGAACTATATTGAAAACTTGATCTTTGATCTGCTGATTCCAGAACAAGGTGATGTTCAGACCAAAAATGTTCCGAAAAACCTTCTCCTATATAAAAACCCAAAAAACTGAAAGTTCCTCTATACCACCCCTACGTGATAACGGCATATTAAAATCCGCAGCTGTAGCAAAAGCAAACATATTAAATGAACAATTCCAAAAGGCATTCACCCCAATATCATCAAATAGAATCCCAGACAAAGGTCCAAGTCCACATACACTAATGTCAGACATCCATGTCACTGAGTCTGGAATCCACAAACTATTATCAAGCATCAACCCTCACAAAGCCACTGGTCCGGACGGAATTAATCCCAAAGTATTGAAAGAATGTAGAGACCGTATATCCCCTATACTCACCATAATATTTAATAAATCTCTTACTGATGGTAAAATCCCCCTTGATTGGAAACACGCAAATGTATGTCCTGTTTTTAAAAAAGGGGACAAACATAATGCGATCAATTACAGACCCATCTCCCTTACTTGTATCTGTTGTAAACTTCTAGAGCATGTTGTTTGTAGTAATGCCATGTCTTTTCTTGAAAGCAATAATATTTTATTATATGATCTACAACATGGTTTCCGTTCCTCTCGTTCATGTGAAACACAACTTGTCTCCTTTGTTCAAAATATTTGTAAATCAAATAATGATAACATACAAACTGACATCGTTATCATGGATTTTGCAAAGGCGTTTGATAAAGTGCCTCGTAAGCATCTTTTATACAAACTTAGTTATTATGGTATTAATTGTAATGCTCTTAATCGGATTTCAGACTTCCTAACCCATAGGACCCAGACAGTTGTCCTGGAGGGAGAAAGCTAAAAAAAAGTACCTGTTACATCAGGAGTACCACAGGGGACTGTCTTGGGTCCAATACTTTTTCTTATCTACATTAATGACCTTCCAGATTACATCAAGCATAGCACTTTACGCTTATTTGCTGAAGGCAGCATTATAGACAGAGAAATTAAGTCCAAATCTGACGCTGAACTTTTACAATCTGATATAGATGCGGCTAGTAGATGGGAACAGGACTGGTTGATGCATTTCCATCCTGATAAATGTAATATCCTAAGCATCACTCAGAAAAGGATCGAAGCCCATCGTATATCCCTATAAATTACACAATCATACTCTGGAGAAGGTAAATTCTGCCAAATATCTTGGAATCACTCTTCAAAATAATCTAAAATGGGATATCCATATAAATTCAATCTGTAGTAAAGCTAACCAGTCTCTCGGTTTTTTACGTCGTAACCTCAAAATACATTCACAAAAAGTAAAAAACCATGCTTACAAAGCCATTGTTAGGCCAAAATTGGAATATGCACCACCAGTCTGGGACCCTTACACAAGGGTGTGGTTCCGAATACAATTTTAGACACATATGTTCCTTAAAAGACTCATACAAATTCTCTTTTTATCCCAAAACAATAAGACAATGGAATATGTTGCCAAATAATGTAGTTCAGGCAGGTGCAGTTGATGTCTTCAGATCCCTTATCACTGTGCCTGTCCCTGTCCAAATCCACCATCATTAAGCCCAAAACCAATGTACATAGTTTTAAACCTTTTAATCATACATTTAATTAAATCACTAGTAAATTATCATTTTTTTTAGAATCAGTGCCAACACATAATCTTCAGTAACTGAAGGAATGTTGTAATCCTGAAGAAGAAGATGTATGCAAAAATAAAGCATTGTCTCCAAATCTGGAGCCACTTTCTTATATTTGTACTCACCTAACTTCCTGTCACCTAATCTGGAGAATGTTCTGAGAATGACTCCAGATATGCATGCATTATTTTTATAGATTTATTAAAATTATTAGCTATCGGTCATCCAATTGGGAGACAATCATCGAAATTGGAGATAATCTCCAGTTTGGTGAATCTTATTTATCTGTCTACGAGATTACAAAAATAGCGATTATAAAATAAAACCCAGTAGATTCTATTTTGACTTCAAGTTTTCAAATGAGTTGCGTACTGAAGACGCGCTGGATCGCTGTAGTTAACGTTCACATCTGTTATTGGCAGCATATTTAGTTATTTATTTTAATTCCCAGCGAACTGACGCCAATTTCTTGTCTAAAAGGCTTCGCACTAATGCAGACGTGATCGTTCATTGTCAAGTAAACGCTTACAAAACGGTCCCGTTTTATTTACACGTTATGACAACAAATCGACGAAGTATAAAACATGGCGCCTCTCTAGATTTTAGTACAAAATTCAAGGAAAACATGCCCCCCCCCCCCCTATTAACTTTTTTGTTTCTGATTGGAAATAAATAATTTGGATACATGGTTTAGCTGTGACCCATCCTCTGTCTTAATTCAGGCAGGTAGTTGTATTAACTAAATACAACTACCTGATTCTGGTCATTTTAAAGAAAATTAATATGAACATATTCGCTAAATAGTATTTCAGCTAAAATGTAGTATGGTATGTAAATGTTATTAGCAAATGCATTACCATACACATTGGTTTATAATGGTTTCTAGTAGTAACCAAGTCCCGCCCTGATCTAACGTGTACGCGCGTGTTGCTAATATGCATGCAATAATTAGCGTAAAAAATATGGGGGCGTTTCGGACATCATAACGAATCACAACTGCAGAGATTGCAGACATTAGTGGTGTGGTACCTTTGCTCCATGGATGGACAATTTACTCCCCTGCGGATTGGTATAAAGACTTTCACTTCCGGAATACGAGGCTTACAATTCCTGTCCCGGACTATCTACTGGACCGGAATCGTGTATTCGTTAGCGCCAACCATCACTTTACCCAAACAAACAAAATCGCTGTCAGGGCAAGTTTTGCGGGGTGTTGCTAATATTTGCTGTTATTGTGAACAGTACGCATCGCGGAGTCATGGCAAAAGATACGAAGAAAACTAAAGCTTCTGATATTCAAGAATGTCCATACGGTGCGAGATGTTTTCGAAAGAATCCACAGCATCTTGTGGAATACAGTCATCCGAAAAAATCCAAAAATGATGATACGTCGGATGATTCGAAGACAGACGCTGTTGACGGGCCTTCATCAGCATCCCTACAAACGACTGATGATAGCTCACTGCCTCCATGTAAATATGGTGCTAGTTGTTACCGGAAGAATTTGATGCATTTTGCTGAATTCTCGCATCCAACCAAACCAGCAGGTAATGATGACAGCGACACAGATGAACTTTCGGACGAAGATACGGTGAGCTTAATCTTTGACTTTGCTAAACATTTTAAGAACAGTTTGCATACAATCATTGAATGTTGCAACACCTGAGCTCTTGATAAAGTTACCGCTCTAGTAGCGTGCAGTCATTGAATGTTTTAATACCCGTGCTCTCCATGGATAAAGTTAAGTACTGCTCCAGTAGCCCTATACTTATTCGGCTTTTCAGTTGACGTGAACTGGACGGGGCCAAGTTGAAAAAATGTCTCGTCGATATAAACGTTCTATTAAGTTGGACTACCACTGTAGCATGCAATCATTGACTGTTTCAATACATGTACTTGGGTTTAAAAAATACTTCATTTATTTTCAGCCAAAGACAAATGTGAAATCCACAGACATATTAAAGAGAGGGATGTCATTGGTGAAGAGTTATAGCAAGATGACAGAAGATGAACGCAAAGAATTGATCAAGAAGGCATTTGAGGCAAAGAAACAGCTTCAAGATGAGTTAGACAAAACCAAGTTGGAGATGAAGAAGATGGGGGAACAAGTGGAAAAGTTAAACAAACAGGTTATATATCCTGCTTTGTTGTTGTACCATAAAATCTGTGTTAGTGGTCACCTCCGAATAAGGACCACCCTGTTAATAAAGGCCATTCTTTTGAAAAATATAATTGATTATTTTTAACAAAACAACCTCCAAATAAAGGCCACCTGTCAATAGAGGTTACATTTTGTTTTTCCCATGGGTGGCCTTTGTTTACAGGTTTGACTGTATTTCCAACATGGCATTCTTTCATCTACATCACTTTCCTGAAGAAAAAAAATGCCATAATGTTCTTGACTGTTGAATTTTCATAATGGATAACTTACACCTAGCAATTAAAACTAAGTGTAAAATGATCTATCTCAGTTTTAAGATTAATATCAATGGTTCATTTGGTCAAATCATGGTCTTAATTAATTGTTTTGGTGTTAATCTAAATATCTAGGTAATACTCTCTTTACATGAAATCAACTACAACCTTAAGTCGTAGTACAAGTTTGGAATTGATGTCCAAAAGTTGAGCCAAGACGTTTTTCTGTTGATTGTGAGTTTGAAACTTTTTAAAGTTTGTAATCAAAGAATAATGTTGTCATGTTTATTTATCTTCCTGAATTCTTAGGTCATTCTAATTGCAAGTAATAAAATCCTAAAATTTGATCTGAATGCTTGTACATGTAATTGTTTTACATGCATATTTTATCTTACGTTTAATTCATTTGAACTGAGACTTCATAAATATTTCATATAGGTCGCTACTGGAATGTTGTTGATGGATGGAGAGAAAGAAATTCTTGAGGGGAATGAGGTGAAATACTTTGATTTAGCTCCTGAAAGATCTTACAAAGAGGGTTCGGCGGCACAGACTCATTTCCGTCTGGCAGAATCACAGTTTTACCGCCTTCTGTCAGGCTCAGCTTCTGCTAGGTTAGTAAGTTTGCGGCATATAGTTTTACCACAGTTTGCCTGACCTGACTCACCTGTAGCATTAAAAAGAAAAAACATGATGGTCAGAATTTGTCTGAAGGCATGTATACTGGTTCCCAAATTATAAAAATTGATATTGATTTCCCCAATATTTGTTCTCATATTTTATTTTTCCGTTCTTCAAACAAAACTTTTTTTTCAACATATATATATTATATAGTATGATATATATATGGTGAAAAAGATTTTTTTTTAAAACTTTATTCTGTTGTTATATAGCATGTTATAAAGATAATATTTGACAGTGTTTCAGAGTATAAAAAGAATTCCAGGGTAGTAGAGAGTCTGTGGGAGGGCGTTCACAAGCCGGTATCCTGTGAATCTGATTAAACAGTGATTGTGTTGGTTGAACTATTAAACAGCAATATCTTCAACAAAAATATTTTGAGAATGAAATTGATAACTAGGCTTAGAAGCTGTTGAAACAATATTTAATGTAAGTTGATTTAAGTAGCGTGAAAATAAAATAAATGCAGTGTTATTAAATACATTTGTATTTCCAGCACTTTGAGATTGACAAAAGTGGAGTATGTTGTGAATCCTGAATTGGCCAGAGAATTCAAGTAAGTTATAGAATGCTATATTAAAAAAATGATAAAACTGATTGTCACATATTTCTACGAAGGTAAAGAATTGGTATATTGCGCCAGTCCAATTATAAGTATTAATGTTGCCATGTGAACCTGACACACGCAGAATCAGTTTTTTTGATAATGATTCCTTTCTAATTACTGTATAAACAAGGGCCATACGTAGATAAATGTAGGGTGTTTATCACAATCATTTCAAACAATGTATCCTGGGAAAATAATTGGGGATTGGGTGTATGATAGTTTAGCGGATAGTCAGTGCGAAGATATAGTTTGGAGAGATTGGTTGTGTGTTATGAGAAAGGTTACAATGTAAGTAGCACTAGTTCTATTATAGACTAATTTTAGTATACAATTTTGTATCTCTTTATAGTAATTGATTATAGTTCATGAAGAGTACAATTAAAGTTAATAATATTTTTGTTTAATATCATTCATCATAATTTTGTAAGTATGTTGAGGTGATGATAGTATTACTAGATTTTCTATGGGTGTTTTAGGTGGTTCCAGTGAGGGACGAGCGTTTTAGAGGAAGTGCGTGAAGTTTTGTAAATCTGTCGGTCTGTGTGACCAGTTATTGGTCTTTGTGACCAGTCAAGCATCAGTCTGTGTGACCAGTTATTGGTCTGTGTGACCAGTCAAGCGTCGGTCTGTATGACCAGTTGTCGGTCTGTGTGACCAGTCAAGTGTCGGTCTGTGTGACCAGTAAATCATCATCGGTCTGTATGACCAGTTGTCGGTCTGTGTGATCATAAGAAAGATGTTGTGGATTTATAATTAGATATTATGTACATTATGTAGACTTGTAATCAATAATAAAGATATATCCAACCAACTAGTTTAACCTGTAATCATCCTTGTGACACTGATTATCATAGCCAGGCATGCTAGCTTTTTTCATTTGTTGGGCATCTAAGCAGGGCTGAATAATAACATGCAGTAAATAGGATATTAATTACAAATAAAAATGTCTTCTGTTTTAATTATTACAACAATATGTATCTTATGTTGTACTTAAAGAAATGTTAATTTGCAATTATAATATGCCCTGGACTAATTGAAAAACCCTAGTCCTAAAATTTATGCACTGATTTTTGACAGAAGTTTTCTCATTTTTCCAACTTAGCCAAAAATTCAAATTCAAGGGCAGATAACTCAAAAACGAATTCAGCTTCCCCTAATTTTTTCACTTAAAATTTTTCTGTTATTTCACTTAAAAATTTTCTGTTATCATATACTATGATCATGCAAAGTTAAAAAATAATTCATGGAAGCGTTTTCATTTTTCCTATATGTGTATGTGCAAAAAATTGGAAACTGTACATAAATAATCAAGCAAACGCTTTTTAAATATGTATACAGTGACTGAAACCCAATCACTTCAAATGCTCATTTAACAAAGTTTAATTTTGATGCATTGCCATTGTTTACAGATTACTGCTTCTCTAGTTAGTGCATTTTAGAGCAATGTCTGGTCATATTTGTGCCGTGACAAAATTGCTTGCCCCTTATGTTGAGCTACAAGTGATATCCCTTGAATTTCAAATAGTGTGGTTTCAAAACAAAATAGAAAACTTGGGATGTTCACAGTGTTGATTAACTATTGAGTTACATTGTACTAGTATTAAGCCCCTTGCAAAAAATCTTCATGAAAACGCTCAGTTGTTTTGCAGAAAATGTCGGGAGAAGTTGAAGAAATCACGGGGAGAAGAATTTTCATACCCTGTTCTTGGATTTCATGGGACATTGGCGGAAAATATCGTTCCCATTTGTGAGACTGGTTTTAAAATTCCAGGTATCGTATTCCTTCACAATCAAACCTGTATATAAAGATCTTTAAGGGAGTGACAACACATTCTTTATTCAGAGATTTCCCTACTTATGATGGGCCAGGTTAACTACAATTTATCTAAATTTTGCAATGAAAAATCCCAATTTAACCATAAAAATTGTCTTTCATTTGAAATTAAATGCATTAATTAAAACACCCACATCCTCAAGTATTTCACATTTCTATATGCTTTCAAGAGCCAAACAAAAGGTCAAGTGATTCTCTTATTTTACCAGGCCTCTTCAAAAGTTTTGGCTGTAAACGGACAGTCTTTTCTGTTATTATTGTATTGTACTGTTGTGCTATATTACAGGCACCTCAGGACACCAACATCGTATAGACACTGGATGGTATGGCAAGGGTGTCTATTTCAGTGAATACCCAGTATATTCAATGGGTTACATTGAGGGTTCAACAAAATTATTACTTTGCCAAGTCCTACCAGGAAAGGTGCCGACTGTATTTGAGATTTTTTATTGTTATAAAACTTGAGACCAGTGTGCAAACACAATCTTATATTTGTTTTCTACCTAAATCTAATCAATAACGAATTTTACATCAATTGGCACTAATTTTTACCTTTCTGAGTCCCCCTCAGCATTATCTCACTGATTATGTTTAGCCAATAAAGAGATATAGTATAGTGTTTATTGCATAAAACACCATTTTGGTGGGCTCAGATTATTTTTGTTGCATGATCTGAAAGTATGATATCTAATCTTTGTAAATAACTAAATATTTTATGTTTTTTAGAATAATTACGCTACTTCCATGATTGCAGTAAAATCTGAATATTAAACCACCATTTGGACTTAAAAAATAATTATCAAATTCAAATATAGAATATACAATGGAGAAAGAATAGAAAACGGGATGAAAAAATATTAAGGGGTCATATATTTTGAGGTGCTCATGATTAGGAGGTGGTTGTAAAATTGAAGTGGTCATAAACAGAGGTTTTACTACATGTATTTATCTTTTTCAGGTATTTCAGTGTACCAAATTGATTCATGGTGCAGCCCTTCAGAAGGGACATGACTCTCACATGTCACCCTGCAAGAAGGAACTTGTGATATTCAACAAATACCACATACTTCCATCATATATTGTTCATTATTCCAACACAAAGCAGGAGTTTAAATACACGCAGAGTACCGTAAGTAGATAATTTTCAAGTTAGAAAAAATTCATGTTCAGAGTTACTTGACCAATAAATTACCATTTCTTTTCAGATTTTTTCCTTATCATACATTTTGAGAGGGGGTGGTTTGGTAGTCTAATGTGCTGGACTACCAATCGAAAGGTAGTGGGTTTGTATCTCAGTCCAGCTACCGATATTTCAGGGACTCTTTCAGTGTCCCCATCCCAAAATGGAGCCCAGAACTGTGATTGTTTGGAAAATCACAAGAAAACAGATGAGGCGTGTAACAATGCTTTACACAGGTTTTCCTGTTCTTTTCTCCCCCCCTCTCTGTATATAACAGCTCTGATATGACCACAGCTGTTGAATGGGCCATTATACAACAGATAAACAGTTTGTGACATACACACTATGATTCATTCACAAATATTTAGTACTGGGGATTGTATGGTTGAGTCAGTAGGATAACTGTAATTAACCATTCTATTTTTGCGCTGGCATTAATATTTATTTATATAATAGATACCTGCATGTTTTTAAGATGGATTGTTTAAAAGCCTAATGACATCAGGCTCATGAATTTGAGGTCAGGGCACAGCGTATGTTCTCTGTGACAATTTGTTCACAGTCAATGTCTCACTTTAGTCCATCTTCCTCCATTGCTGATATTTCATGCACAGAAGTTGGCAGTTCCTTGTGAGGAACAAGGTTAGTACTGGCACAGAATCCAGGAACACTCATGGTGAGGTTGACTGTTAGTATATAACCAAAATACTGTTGAAATCTGGTGTAAAAACCAAAAACATTTTTTAATTATTTTTTTATATATATTATATTTTTAATTATTAACGTTGGCCATCCTTCAGGGAGACAAAATTGACTTTACTTACAGATGACCTTTATTCAGATTTGTGTTCTAAATAATGAATGACTGTGTTCCAAAAATTGCCTTTATTCACAAGGTTGTCTTTATTCTTATGTGGCCACAAACACAGGTTTGACTGTTGATAGATTCTCATTTTTTGTTAATGATTATAAGCACTTACATGAAAAACTTTGCTTCTTAAAATGAACAGTTAACGACTGTAACAATGCAAGACCAAAGTGTGAAAAAGTGAATATTTTACTATAGATTTTGGTAAAAAATAAACTATGTATGAACAAGGTGCAAAGAAATTTTCTTCAGTTAACTTGCCATTATATTCACATATATCTGATGCCTGTGAATGATTTCATATTTTGAAATGTGAAAGAAATCAAATTGAATGAGATATAATAAAAATTAGAATGAAACAGAAGTTTATAACAATTACAGGATCCAGCTACACCGGGTCCATCCCCTAAAGTGAAGCCTACAGCAGTAGCTACTGGTAAAGCCAAGGGGAAAACAAAGAAAGGGGCCTGTCCTACTGATCCTTGTGATATGCATGATTCTAGTATAGCATCCGATAAACTGTATAAAGCTGTGGCGAAAAAGAAATCTAAGTAAGTACAATGCACTAGTTTATATAAATGGAAATCTTTGCTTAAGATTTATGTGTGATTTTCTACTTTTCAGAAGATTTCATCTTCCGACTCTATACATTTCAATCCAATCCAGTCTAATACAAAATATTGCTTTAATTTTACAATGTGTAATTTATTTCACTCAAGGGACCTGTGAGTTTATTCAGAGGTGACCAGAAACACAGGTTTGACTGTATTTGTATTTCAATCTAATTGTTGTAATTTGGGCATAAAAATGTTGTAAAATTTGTTGTAAAATTTGTATTTTTTTTAATTGGATGTTGCGTTTTCCTGTTTGCTTTTTTAAAACTAATTTCCCAGCATTGTTTCAATCCTCATACTGTATGTAAACAATTGTGAGAAAATTAATTGATTATCATGTTAAGTATACTGTATGCATACTTATTATTCTTCTTTTCAGATGTCTGAATGGTTATCAGGTTCAATTTACTGGAACATTTTCAGACACTCAAAAAGGAATGTTAGATCTAGCCATGAAGCATGGAGCTACAGCAGGTTAGTGGCACTTTATATACTTTCAAACCTGTGAATAAAAGCCACCCTTGGGAAAGACATTATGTGGACTTTATTGACACATGGCATTATTTTGGTGGTCATTTTACTCTAAATAGTCAATGACTTTTAAAAGAATTGCCTTTATTCATAATGTGGCCTTTATTCGGAGGTGGATGTTCACACAGGTTTGACTGTATATTTTGGTTGACGATTGAATTGTAATGGATGTTTTTTATACCCCCTGCAATCAAATTCAAGGGCAGATAACTCAAAAACGAGATGAGTGACCCCCAATTCTTGTTCGCTCAACATGTTTCTGTTATCATATGCTACGATCATGCAAAGTTTTAAAAAAATCTCTTAATCAGTTTTTATTTTGCCTGTATGTGAAAAATTTAGCAAACTGTAGCAAATGACTTTAAGCGTTTGCAATGAAACTTCCTTGCCCAGTGATCAACTCATTCCAGAGTTATGTGCCCTTGAACTAAGCCATGTAGTGTACTATCACATTCTTAGTGTCGAAGTGCCAGCCGGGTTATAAGTCACTTCTGTGACAAAGTTTTGATTCATTGTGTTGATGTTGCACCATAGACTAAGTATTATGGTTTAATGGTGGATGCAGGCTCTTGTCATACATTTGTGTAGAGCCATTGACCTTCCATAAGCTAGTTGGATATTTTTCTTGCATGTGTAATATTTCTATTACTCTATTAAATATGACTTCAATGTTAGAACCTTTACATCTTACAGGAACTAAAGCAGTGTTCAACTTACTGATAGCATCAGAAACAGAATTCAGCATTAAAACAGCCAAAGTACTACAAGCAAACAAAAAAAGTGTAAGTATGCTTAAAGGGGCATACCCTACAACTTGGTGCTTTTAGAATTAAGGCAAAATGATGATAAATTAGAAGCTTGTAAAGAAAAAAGCTGACGAAGAAAGTTTCAGCCAAAAATTCATCCAATTAGAAATACAATCATAAAAAAAAATGTATTTGTGACATATACATTTAGTCATGGAAATTTTTGGGTGGAAGTGATTTATTATTCATAGCCATGTTTTTTGCGGCTAGTACCTGAACTAGTCATTTTATGACCCATGTTCTTCCTGCAATTATCCATTATATATTGTTTTACATAAACATCTAGCACATTTTTACACTTTCACAGAATGTTTGTCAGTTGTAGGGTATGCCCCTTCAAGACAAATTGATATCCTTTGATATTATTTTATCTGGCAAATTAAAAAATAGATGCAATTTTCTTAACTCTTAACAGATGATCAAATTTAGGCAATTATTGAGCTGCCATCATTAATGAGTGTGTAACATATTCATTCTGTGGTTTCTAACAACAAAAATAACTTGCATCATCACTCTTTTTGAAGACTTAAACTTCCATTATTCTCTATTTCTTTGAGGACTTTTTGGATTTTAAGCACACCCTTTTCTCTATTATCATTTAACAGAAAAATGTTGGCATTCCTTGGGTTGACAAATTTGGATTGTATCCAAGAATACATGTATATGGAAGCCAAACAAACCTACTTCGATTTCTGATTTACTGTTAAAAGGAATTGCACAGAAGGTCTATAAAAATTCCAAGCTAATTTGAAATACCTTTTCTCGATTGCGCAAATTGTGATTTTAGAAGGGTTGGAAAACTAAGACTTTGTTACATATGCTTAAACTTGTGTTGTAGAAGTCACCTCAGAAGAAAGGCCACCCTGTGAATAAAGGCCATTCTTTTTAAAAACTGTCGGATGGCCTTTGTTCACAGGATTGACTGTATATACGTGTATATATTTGTGTCTTATTTTCAGGTTCCTATTGTACCAGAGATGTATCTGTATGATTGTATTATAAACAACAAGAAATATGCCACGGATCCTTATGAATACAGTGAAGATTGAATAGCTTAATTAACCTGGTACATAGAGTGGTAATCTGAATCCAGGACATACTCTACAATTAAATAACATAGTGTAAGGGGAAGGAACTCCAGACTAATAGAACAGTGTCTTCAAAATCAGTACCAGACACTATCACATCTTATAATACTTGAATCATGGTACCAAGTAAAATTGGCACATTTTGTGAGCTTAGTTTGGGAGGCACATTTTAGAGTTTAGAGCCATTTGATACATGAAATTGTGCGAGCTTAGTTTGCCTTTGAGGGTCACATTATAGAGTCTATAGTGACTCAAAATATAAAGTTGTAGAAGATTCTAATTCTTGTGAGCTGAGTTCGAAAAATCAGAATTTAAAATTTTGATTCACTTATAAGTGTACTTGAAATTAGGGAATTTGAACACAGTTTGTGTGCTGATGTTGATAATTAGATTGAGTTATGAGTCACTGAAGTGAATAACTGTGATTAATGTAGATAATTATCGACATGAAAATCGTTTCATTAAGAAAGTCCACATCGGAAAAGAAATGGCTGTTTTTTATGTTACATTAATCCTTAAACATGATTAATCAAAACTACTTACTTACTTACTTACTCTCAGCTGCTCACCCATGCATTATGTATAACATATCTGGGGAAAAAATGATTTGTTCTGTTCTGCTGTGGGCGTCCAGGCACAATAAAGAACCAGGAAAAACTATCTGAAATTAGAGTAGGGATATAAATGCCTAGTTCTCCTGTATCTTCTCTCCCTTCTCTCTGAAAGTATTAATAAGTTACATTTGGAGAAGTAAAAGGAACATTTTATTGCTGCATGGTGTATTGATGGATTTTCTATACATTTTTTTGTATCATTTTTACTGATTATGATGCTCATTTCTTAAGAATTTTTATTGGAATTTGGGCATATTAGATATATTTATCTGTTAGTTTGTATTTGTTTATGTATATGATTGTTTTTGAGATCTGCTGTGTTTATTTGTGCTTTTTATTTAGCAAATGATTAATTTATTTAAAATCCTATTTTAAATTCATTTTTATACATATTTATTACATTTATTTTATAGTTTATATTTCTAACTAACCTTCTAATACTATGGTTTTGATATATTTTATATATAGATTGTAAGAGTGGAAATTAAAACTTTTATTAATCCTAATACATTAATGACTTCATGACTGAAAAAAATAGCCTTGTTTCTGGTTCAGTTGCTAAACTTTTCTTTTCATTTTTTCTAGGAATACTCATCTCTCATAGTTTTTGTGACAATATTAAAATCCAACTAATTTGGTAAAACCGTTGGTTGTATTTATTTGCATTTTGATGTTAGGAACTTTATGGTCAGTGTCGAAAAATTTGGCTAGTCTGAAAAAGTAACTGGAAACAAGTATTTTTCTTGCCTTACTTGTGTATGTGGTCAGTCAAGTCTGAAAATCTTCAAATTGTAAAAATACTGTTGATGCTGAAATTCAATGAACAGCAGTTTAGAAATCTTTCATTTTACTCATACCGGTAGTCTTTGATTTCAATTACTTCTTGGACAGCCATGTCTGAGATCCATTAGATAATAGACGATTTTAGCTCCTACTTGGATACAATGATTGTTTGTTGATTGCTAGTTTATGAAGCCTTTATTTTACTCATTGGTCATGATTCATCTCTAAATGTGTATTATCAATTGTCTATTTGATCTCAAAACATAAATCATCTTACAGTTTGTGTTCTAAGACTACATGTAGTAATAATTGTCTCAGATGAGCACAAAAGTGCCACTAAGTCTTGTCTATCAAATATCCACCCTATAGAGAAATATCAGAATTTTACAATTTCTGACTTCCAGTTTCTAAAGTTTGGGTTGAACTCTGAACTTCTATATTTAGTATTAATGATCTTTTATCATCACCATGTTTATGTTTATTGATTCATTGTAAGTTTATTTTAGTTAGTTTTGTTTGTTTTAGTTCAGAATGTTGATATTGTCTGCCATAGGTCTCGGATGGCCATATATAGATATAAATTAGTAATATCATATGTTATATGAGATATTTGTGACCTAGAATTCTGGTCCTGAGGTTATAAGACTTGAGAACAGTCTCCAAGCTCAAATCTCAATGCCATTCTCAAAGTATTTCAGCTTAAAAGTCAACACAGTTTGAAGTTGAAAAAACCAATTCAGATCCATTTTGCCAACTTAATAAATGCATGATTGATATTCTATAATTATTGTTTTACCTTAATTAACTTAAAAATATAGTAACAAAAAAGACAAATTTAAGATTTGTGATTTGAACCGGCAGAAAGATCTCAAGCTTTATACTGGCCTGAGGTAATATGGTTTAAGATCGGCATCCGAGCTCAAATCTTATATCTTGATTATCTATGTTCCTAAGATAATAATGGTCCGACAATATTTATATTATAGACACATTAGCCTGGCAGCATAATTAATCTGATGAATCTGAAATATCTTTTCAACCATAATATTTGAGAATGAAATTTTGAGCTTGGAGACTTCTCAAGTTTTATAACCTTGGACCCAGGTCACTAAGTCACATATTTAGTACTCTGTCGTAATAAAATAATAATAATTATATTCCTTTTATTAGTATTAATATTTTACATATTTCTTCTGTTGTCATGTACAATACAAAGTATTCTGTGATGTTTTTTTTTTCAATATGTAATATTTTATTTGAATGATAATATGATATAACTGGAAGGTATGTTAAAGCATTATGCTCGGCATATCTTGAGTTTCTCTATAAGGTTGAAGGGTGTTAATTAGTGGAGGGGATTTTTGTTAGTGAATATTCATTACCTTTTTTGAGATTTTTATATAAATATATTCGTTTATTGTGATTATGTTTGTGTGTGCAATTTTGTCTTTAGATATAGTTGTCAGGCATTTCCTCAGTAGAGTGGTTATGGTCTCTGATTAGTCAGAATCCCGACTCAGATGTGAGGAAGCTTTCCAGAAGTAGGGTTGGACACCTTTAAGATCAAAACAGTACGGTACGATAGTGGTACCAATGAAATGATATCGGTATTTTAACGGTACTTGTTGATACCATATACGATACACAAAACTGATAAAAACTGATTGTATGACAAGTAATTTTAAAGATATAGCATAATAATTATCTTTGTTTTTGTTTAACCTGTTATCAATCATTGAAGTTTTGATCAATTTCAAAAAGAATTTGTCTTTCTTACTTGTGATGGCATCATGCACAGCCTGAAATACGTGGTTGATCCATTGAGATTTGGAACTTTTTCAAGCACTTAAAGTACCAATTATTGTACTGGTGTTTTAAAAAAAAAAAATTACGGACCGGTACAAATTTAAATGATTCTTGGTACTGTCTCGGTACATGGTACAGGTGTCCAACTCTATCCAGAACGTTGGTGGGTCTTTTCTGGTGTGTCCTCCATTAAAGCTGGCAGAGTCATCACCAAATAACCCAGGCTGTTGATGCAACATAAAAACCCAGTGAAATGTTGTTTTTTGGATTTCTCCGTTTTAACATGATTGTATAGATATATTCATATTGTAACAAATATTTTCATGATTATATTCTTATCATTTATTTCTACATTTTACATATAACATTTTTACAATAAGCATTTTTACTCTGTTTATATCACTTTTATCTGGAATCAATATGTTGGTCCCAGCTTTTATTGAAAAACTTGTACTACATGTTGGTTTGCAACATTTTGTTGATTTAAAAAAAAAAAATTTATTCTTTTAATGATATGTTCATGGGTCCCTGTAGTTGAGTTGTTAATATTTCTGACATGCTATTAGCAACCTCTCGTTGCTGTGAGGTCGAATTCCAAAATGTTTCATATGTGTAGAAGTTGTCATGATAGGTGACAGAAGTTTGCTGGTTACATCCAGGCCCCAGTTTCACTGAACAAAATTGAGTAGAAACTCAATAATGGACTCAAGTGTTTTTCTGTCTAGAAGTCTTTGGTCTTTGACCAGAAATGTGATCATTAGTTTCTTTATAACTCCATTTTATTTGAGTCAAAAGTCAAATTCTCAATAACAGACTCAAAACAATTTTATTGAGTTATACTATATCAAGAGATTACAACATGGTTGAAACTGTGAAATGGATATCAGTCCATATTTGTGCCTTCTTTTAATACAAAAATCTGAAGTGCATATAATAAAGCAGAGAAATGTTAGATTTAATTGTAGTTGAGTTTGAGCAAAAAGTTTTTTGTGAAACTAGGGCCAGGTGTGTGCCGTGGTCTTCTGCCATCATTTAAGCAGGAAATGTCACCATAAGACCATGACTAATTGACTTCAGCTTAGATTCCAACGGGAAAAGCTTTAGTCCCCAAATTTGTTGTACTTTGGATTTTGGGGCAAAAAAATTAAAGATGACCAGGTAACCATAAACTCTTGTTTATTTTGATTTGTTTGTTCCTTTCAGAAAATAAACTCATATCTAACATATATAAATGGAATTATGTGTTGTTTTCCAAATATTCATGTCTGAAGAGTTATAACTTGGGTGATACGGACATTAGCCCCCGGACATTTGCACCCAATGAAAAATTGGTCATGTGGACATTTGCTCCCCAGTAGAAATGGTAGGTAGGATATTTGTCCCCAGTGCTTATTTTCAAGTGGACATTTTCCCCCTAATGCTTAATTCTAAGTGGACATTTTCAAAAAAAAAAACATACATTGGTTTTAAAAGATACTTGAAAAATAAACATTTGGGGGCAAATACCAGTATCTATTTTGCCAATTTGGTTGAATATTTTTAGTGTATGTATGTGTCCTAACTTCGACACCGCACTACAGAAAGTTATCATTTCCTGCGCTTTTTATCTAATACAGTTCATATACAAGTTCACTTTCTTACCACAAAGCGGTACACCTTAAGGTAAACATTGGACTCGACGGGAAGACCCTAACTTTGACACCTCATTGGCGTTTTAAAATATGAAAAAGACGGAAACTAAACAGGTTTAACAATGTTATTTTTGTTAATCTTTCCATATAAGCACAGTCTTATATATAAGTCAAAATACACTGAAAGTTCATTGCTTAATTACAAGACATTTGTGAGTAAAATTATAGGCAAATTCACAATAAAAAGGTCAATTTGCATCTGTCTTGATGATGGATTTAAAAATGGTTTTCAGTATTGTGTAGCGGAAATGTGTACCTAGGGAACCGTGCCTAAGAATTTTGATACTTGTTTTCATTTTAATCTGTGGTGTATTATGTAATAAACAGCGGGGGTTCAGGGTGCCGAGTTTCTTAAAAATCAAGTATCTATATAACAAACGAAGGACAATATAAAAAATCTATGGCACGGGCTGGTGAATATCCCAGCCAATTTATAAATACAAATATTATATATACCACACTGCTACATTCCTCTTTCCTTTTTATTCAAAGTAATTTAGTGCGAACACCACAGGCTCCCTAAAGTAACCCAGTCTTTGCTTCACCCTAGCTTTATGATTCAAGGCTAGTCACACACTCACGGCACCAAATTTTATCAAGGTTTATAACCATGTGGTATATCATTTTGATACCACAGGTTGGAGAACAACGGCAGCGCCCATAAGTTTAAAGGTAAGTCGTATTTTTAGTTCAAAGGTTGAACATTCGAGTTTTTCATATAGACCATGTCTCAACCAACATTTTTTCCGAATCCATTGGTACCAAAATGAGCGTTGTTACTGTCGAAGTGTGTCCATAGATCCTGCAGGGAATTTAAAAAAAATGAAAGTCTATTCACTTCAAATTTCCATACATGGATGGACATAAAGAAGATTTATCCGGTTTGCTGCTCACTCATCGGATAAACCTTCTCCATCTCCCGTAGGGAATAGCTTGCCCTATAATAATGTAAAGGCACCTATCTATAAGGGGGTCTATGGCATCTTTTCACCGTAGATTGCCGTAGACATAGTCTGCAGCATAATCCGGTGTGTTATATAGCCTAACATATTTTAATATGAAGATTTTGCAGTTTTGTCCCTGATAGATCTATTCATTTTGAGTTTCCAATTATCAAATGATTTTTCACGAAAGTTGCAAACGTTTAGTAAGGTCTGCATTCAAACCTATTCCCTTATTAACTCAATATCTAAGGGAAACAACTCGAACTGACTTTTGAATCGAAAATTAATTTTCCCACGGTCCTCAGACACATCTTTACATAATATCGTTTTTGTGATTATAATCAGCTAAATAAATGTTTGACTTTTAGATAGGGATATAAGTAATGATATTAAATTAATGATTTGAGGCAGAAAAACAGGAAAATAAAGTCAGAATCACATATTGTGGTTTTTAATAAGGGAGATAATTTGAACGTAGTGGTATGGTAATTTGGTGCATAATTCTCCGTAATATGAAAATGATTTCTTCAATATTTTTTAGATTCTTTGTCTTGGGATGATAATAAATGCATATTTATATAGAGTTATCTTTAAATAGGCTATACAAACAGAAAAAATGTCGAATTTCTGAATTTCAATTTGAACAATATTATCATATTTTTTTCATTTTCTTATACCCCCTGTCAACGAAGTTTGAGAGGGAGTACATTAGAGTTTCTAGCAGAAAGCTTCATCATAGGATGGAAGCTTATGTTTTTTTAAAATATGAGTTTACGTTTGAAGACGTTTGTTACGATTTGACATTTTCGTCACTCAAATAATATCCGTTATATCGACTGAAATGGGAAAATATATTTAAACAATCACGGAGACCATATTTTTATGTTAGCACCATTACGGTGGTTAACCGGCTCGGACTTTTCTTGTCAGGTCTAATTAAAAGTGACTGTTTCTAAATATCTTTACTGTTTTTAAATATGAATTAAAGTACAGGGTGATCATTAATATATGATAACATAAATAACTTTTTCAGTTTTTATGATAGAGAAGTGGTTTGACCCTTGTTACAAAGCTAATGAGCCCAAATTTTTGCTGGATATGAAGAATAAATGCATGCATCGTCAACGGGACGTCAATGACGTCATCGATGATGTCATACATTTTCACTGATTCCAAGATAGAGCTAGCTGGAAAAACATAAACTGCAAAACTGTCCTTTGAATTAGGAAAATCACAGAAACACGTTGAGCGTAGTTTCTAAATTTGAAACAGAAGGAACAGCAAATAACAGATTGAGAATCCTGAATTCTACGACTTATGACCATTGCATGGTGACAAAGTTACGGTTTGGGCTTACTTTGCATGATTGAACATATACCAGATCAGCGATTCTGTTTTGACAGTGGGGTTAACGCTGTTTTAACGATATTTCCGTTACTATACGGCGGCTGGTGTACTACATACCAGTTTATTTCTAACCAGTGCTAATTGATATTCTACAAGAAGCCAGCAATTTCCCCACATATGGAGGAAAATCAACAATTTGTCAGAATTTCATAGAAGGATATGACATGTCGCGACTGGTATACGAACGTGAATCGCCGGGTTGCAAGTCCAACGCACTCACCATGGGATCACAGCCAGGGAAACTTGAGACAGTCTAGAAAAAAGAAGCAACGTAGAAAAACTCCAATATAATCCAATTGATTATTAATACTGTCTCTTATTATAATGTACCCACGGTTGCATGAATTAGAATACTTTTATTTTACAGTGACTTTATAAATGAACTTGAGAGCTTTGACATTGACAAAAATGTCAGACAATTAGTTTATTTGATGTCGGTCAAATATCACTACCCTGACTTACCGGTAAGTTCAAATACTACAAGATCAGAGATTGTAAAATTATGTTAAATTTATTCTATGAGTTGAAAAGGTAGGCCCCTCTTGTTTGTATATAAATTATTTCACATTTTTGGACTTGATTTTTATCAAAATCAAGTCCTTTGTAATCGTAGACTTATATTGGTCGCTGGACTCCATAACAGCTTGGTTAAAAGAATGCCACATAAAGGAAATAGTACGCAACTAAATGGTATGTTTATATCGAAGTATCTGGAATCTTTCCCCAATTAAGTGTGTCAGATCTAAATATATTTCAAATCATTCTATTGTAACTACATGGAAAGAGTCATGTATCTAAATAAGCGCTTGTCGGTAGATACATGAGATATTCAAATGCGTAGAATTAAAACCGCGTATTCACTGTCCAATAAAATATCTTGCCGTAAAAGTAGTTCTACTTTCGGTTTTCGTTCGATAGAACTTTCAGAAAAATCTCCACGGACGTATTCATGCATTTGCAACAATCTACCATCGATGTGTGTGTTTTGTGCCTTTCTAACATTTCTTAATATTACAAAGCGAATTCTCATTTAATCGTATTCCGGGATATTCACACCAACTTGTGTTATTTTGATGACGGAATCGCTATTTATAGACTCACTCCCCGCAGTGGCTAGTAGCAAAGCGTAACCGATGTGGGGAGTTTAATTTATCGAAGGCTAAATGTTAAAACTGCGGCTTAAGAATAATAATTCGAGTCGCTAAATACGAACGTAAATTACTGGATACGTGCTTTTAAAATTTACTGTTTAAGAGTTCCTTTTACGCCAGATTATTTAGAATTACATAATCACGTCTGAATTTCATGCAACATCGGGTTAACTATAGGACATATAGGTCTTACTCTACTGTGTCAGGACCTTTTTGATTTGAGTGACCCTGAATGTGTTCAATGCGACGATGTTCTGTTGTGTTAAAACCAGAAGAATCAATGTTTGTATTTACTGTTACTGAAGTGTTGTTTACTAGTTTTGTACAATAAAGAGTTTTTAATGCAATTAAATTGTCCTCAATTAATGTGCTAATCATTAAACTTTCCAATATCAGGCTTTTTTCATTTTAAAATTTTAGCTAAGGGACTATAGTAAAGCCCTAGCTTATGTCATTTACCTATATGCATATGACCTGCATTACAATATGAATGAAAACTCGGTCCGTAATTTTAAATGTTAAAATATTTGTATGGGCTCGAACGATGTGGGTACACATTTCTCTCTTTTGTCTCGTATGGTAAAAATCAAGTCCAACAGTACTTTCAGTACTTTGATTATATTTGTTTGCGTGTTTTCGTCAGCTATTGACAGCAAATTGTCATCATTAACAAGATTTATCAGTTTAAAAAGTTGGTTTCCCATGACCATTCTTTTCATTGTAAT
Organism: Lutraria lutraria; assembly: GCA_964023205.1. Taxonomy (NCBI): domain Eukaryota; kingdom Metazoa; phylum Mollusca; class Bivalvia; order Venerida; family Mactridae; genus Lutraria; species Lutraria lutraria. The sequence continues at coordinate 24,134,554 of OZ026848.1, forward strand.
TACTGTCCAATGAATGGTGTTTCCATGTTTGTAAATAAAAACATTTTTCCCTTTAACTTTTACAGCAACATCGAAATTTCATAAGAAGTTTCATAACCCCAGAGGATTATTTTGAACACCCTAATGTTAAAGAATTAAAAATGGGACACACTACAGAGGCTATAGACAATGGAACTTGACTTGAAGCAAAGACAATCTACTTGAAGATGATACTCTATGTGGTGAGCTTAGATTTTCAAGAAAAGTATTATTTAGCATTCTCTATCTCCATCATGTTCGTATGATGAAGAAATAAGCGTCCGTTTGTCAGCCAATAAGTTGATTTATTGCATTTATGTTCCCTTACTTATTGAGAAGAAATTTTCTAACTCCTTTATATTCTGTCTCAATGTATAATTGTTTGCAGATTTCCCCAAAGGGAAACATTTATACTGCAAAAAGAGAAGGTTAAGGGGCTGAAACGAGGAGAAAGGTAATCTTGTATTGGGTACAAATTAATGTTTAGTGTATGCCATACTAGTCACTCATTGTTCTGGAACGATTTTTAGATAAAAACATAGAGATAAAAATGTTATACTTTGATATGTTACGTGTGTTAAATAACCGTTTGGACGTATCTGGTACTTGTATCTGACCATGCATCGTATTTACTTGTATTTCTTTCTCTTTTCAAGGCATGACGATCAAACAGAAGATGGTTTCATGCGATGGTAAGACAGGATTGGGTGGACCAGACCATTCAGAAGTGGACCCAAAACTTACGGATTTTATCCAATCCATGCAACAAAATAAAACAAATAAATGTATTTTTAAAATATATATTATTAGTGATATTTTCTGTTCAAAAAAATAATTTACTTTCATAAGTCAGCATTTTGTTGTGTTATTTTTAATTTTATACAAGTCCGTCTTGAAAGAACGTACAGGGGGAAATCATTATATTCGAGAACTTTTACAGTAGATCTACTATAAAATTATCAATTTCAACCACGGCCGGGTGATTTTCAAAGTAGACCACGTGTGACTACGCACTTGCCAACCAAGAATCAAAGGCGTGTCGTTAGCTGTCACATGACAACAATCTAAACGCCGCCACAAGCACTACCAACCTCTTCCCGAAACTAATTTCTATTACCCCGCAACTGATCTTTAACATTCGAAAAGAGGAAGAAAACACAGACGGCCAAATCTGCACTGTTCGGTGGGTATTGTGGATGTTCGATGTTTAATTATGTCATTGTGGCCCATGATACAACACGGCTGATATCTATGGGCCATTATCGTCGTACAAAATAAAACCCGACTTAGCCAGTTCTGGGCACTTGTCTTTAATAGCCCGACAGTGTTTGGTTCGGAGTAAGGTGGAGTAATACTCACCACTAATTGCAGTTTTCACCGGTACTGTGTGATTAAGAACTACACACGAAGTGTCACAGAAAATGATTGATATTCATGACTTTACATGCTGACTTGAAAAAGAGTGCTTTTACTGGGATGGAGACGATTGCGAACTATGCTTCCAAACGGAACGCTGTTGCTTACTTTCCGGCTCAAAGAAGTGTAACCAGGTTACACTATCTTTTTTAGAAATATATATTATCTTCCTTAAAAAAAAGACTCCAAAATCTCAGAGATAATTTTACAGGTGCGTTTTGCGCATTTCACGCATTAAATTTTCCAAAAGCGCACAATAGTAAAACATTGCGCATCTTGACAAAATTTACTCGGACCTATTTTTGCTCAGGTGTAAAAAGTCTAGGCACCAATCTAGCAAAAACTCGTCGCATATCCATTCTGTTCGTTTTAATATCTTGTGCTGTGCCATAACTTACACCAGACTCTTCAACAACCTGCCGAAAAGTTAATATACTCATTTCTTGCTTAACAAATGAGTGAAATGACTCTACGCGTACGAGGGTCATCTTCGATAGAGGATCTGCCATCACTTAATCGGGTTTTGCGTAGAATTTGATAACAGCACGCTGCTCGTCCTTCTTTCTACGAACATGCACATGTGCATATATATGCACAGGCGGTTTGTGCAAAATGACGTCATCGAGTATATTATGACGTCATCAAGTATATTATGACGTCATAATAATAAAAAATGACTTAAAGCGTTTTTTATTGACTGGCAAAGAAAATATGGCAAAATTTCCAAAATTTTTGATCATCCCTCGTATTTAAGGAACACTTGTTATGAGATGAGAAATAGTTGTCGGCTCTCTAAGTTAAACAGCTCCCAGTCAATCTCCACTAAGCTTTATTCCCCCAACTAGGTGGGGATTAGAATACCCAAGCTGTCGCACTACATAAGGTTGAGACCCCAAACTGTGTCTGCCAGTGTCGCCTGATGACGGATCCTTGTTGAGTAGGGCTAGGGTTTGGCAATTTACAATCCGCCCCTGCAACACACCACTTTGGCCATGTTTACGGGTAAACAGGAGGTCAATCGGCTGGTCATGTCGTGCCCTAGATCATTGTTTCATTTCTTCTTCTTAGACATTCAAAATGGTATCTAGTTAGACCATTACCATGTCTTGTCTTTGTCGTGTAGATTCATCTTTATAAAGAAAAATTCTAGAAGGCGATAGCTTATTGACTAATCTGGTGAAATGTTTTGGCCTTTGATTGACACTTGTAGCTTCTTAAAGCTAGCCCTTTCACTTTGAGTATATCGCTGATGTATCCTTGTCATACTAGTAACCTGTATTGGCATCCATAGGTCATGTCCCCTTGTTGGACTCCATGGTGGGCGAGGAGCATCAGTGATGAAAAAAAAATCAAAACCATCATGGCGTCCCCCAAAGTCTAGTGCTCTCACTCTGACTCGGAAACCTGATTCTGTATTTTTGCCCTGACCTACACCAAAGAGTTTTTCACGACTATGTATCCGTCGACGAGATCAAATTAAATTGAAAACCACAGGCTGTTTCTAAACGCATCAGTTTGCCAGTTCTAAATGTTAGGCCTACACGAGCAGACACATGCAAACACCTATTGACATTCACACTTTTTCAACTCCTATTCTTCCTTCCACCATGAAAATATGATATAATTCGTTTTTAAAAATATCATGAAAACGTAAATTCTTTTTCGGAGCCAGGAAGATTATACAGGACCGCTGAAAGGACAGGGAGCCTGGTTCTTCATCAGTCATTAAAACTTGAAAAAGTCGGCTAATGACCTAGTCGTTCATGTCACTTTAATCTTGGCAGATGATGTTTTACTGTTTTGTTGATGAATATTATTGTAAAGCCCTTTTGAACATATTTTAGAGCGGGTTCGGGTATTTGTGAACACTTTTAAAAGAGACATATTTTACCGAAATACCGATTCTTGATTCACATGAAACTAGACTATATCTGGATTATATTAGATTATATCTGACTGGAAGAATATTTGACGTATATAATTGAAAAATGTGCTGTAAAAATGTGGAAAAAATATATATAATATCTACAGCGCATAGATTTAACATAATTATTTCTGTAATGTTAGGTAATAGATTATACAGAACTTAAAAATGTACACGAAAAATAATACCATAATTATAGTGGACTTGTCAAAACATAATTAGTTACTGTCAGACATGGTCAGATTTATCCCCAATTTCGCCCAATTGCTAATGAAAGGCTATACTTAATTTTTTTCAAGAGTGATTTTAAGAACAGTTTGATACATATTGATAGTCACAGGACAGATTATGCATGACGTTGTATTGAACAGTATTGTGAAGACTGAAATGTGTTACGTTCGGAGAATATTTATTAGAAGCAAAAGGAATAGTGATGTTACTCTATACGAAGGTATGGGAAACATTCTATTAGTAAACTTGTACGGTCTTAAGATTTAGAGGATGCCACCGTGGTCAAGTGGCTATGGTATCTGACTATGGGCGATAATCTTGTATCTGACGGTTTGTCATTAACGAAATCACTTTTACAATAAGACTTTAAAGTAGGCACAGTACTATTCTGAACAACTGGTCCAATTCCCTGTAAGTAGTTATTCATACTTTATGAAGCACACAAGAATAGTTCAAGAACAATTCATGATTTCATGAATTCCTTTCGTATGGGATTCAGCATTACTATGACAACTCCTGTTTAATTGTCTTCTATTACAAGTCCAGAAGCATTAAGCTCACGAATCAGTCCATCGATGCGACCAGCAGTTTCAGGTGAGAGCAATTCCTTTCAGGCTCCGGCTTTACCTAATAATACAACAATTTCGTGTCTGTAAACAAACTGAAACTATATGAAAATGCGATGCGTTTGATGGTCTGATGTTTTAATCAGAAAAAAACTTACGCACATACATGTAAAACTTCTAAACTTATACCTTGTAAAACTCTATTCTTGGAAGAGCCCAAATAAATGAAATAATTATTATTATTTACACAGTGAATTAGTTCTTATGTTTTACAATACTTACTATTGAATTACACAAATTGTATCGTAAAATGTATATGCATTATAGTACAATGTTTCTAGACTGTTCATTGAGGTTTGCAGGAACGCATTAATGTTATGTGGATGTATTTGTACATATTTAGTGTTTCGATTGAAGTAAAAACAATTATATACACAATACATACTGATAATGATTTGGCACAGGTGCTGTGTTGCAATTATTTATTTATTACAATATAAGATTTCAGTAAAAATGCATTCACCAATTATTGAATTAACTAAAATGTTACCTTTGTTCATAAATCCACCACCAGATTTATCATTGACGTGCTTAAAATCTCTGAGGTAGGACATATTACATGTATCATTGTTCTTCATATTGTCAAACTTACAATAATCACAAATCTTTTCTATTCTTTCGTCCGTTAGTTCCTTGTTTAAGAACTTGGCGATTCTTTTAACGGCATTTGGAAGGTCCTGTGTGTAATCAGATAAGTAAAATTGTTAGCTTAAAACAACGGACATAAACATAAATCTGAAAATGTATTTTCCAACAATTCAAACGATGTCTTTTCTAGTTCTTGTTATTAAAATCTTGTAACAGAAAGCAAAACCCTTGTGGCAAGTCAATACTGCTCAATGCATGGTTTTATTTACTGTTATTTTTGTTCTTGTGGTAAATGATGATGTTGACAATGATGTTGTTCGTGATTATTGTGCCTTCTTTTGAAGAAAAGGGGGTATATTGCTTTGCACATGTCGGCCGGTCCGTTGATCGGTCGATCCGTCCGTAACCAAACCTTGTCCGACCAATAACCAGAGAACGATTTGGTCTAAGCCCCTGAGATTTGGAAGGAAGGTTGGTCATCACATGTGGATGACCCCTATTGATTTTAAGTTACATATATCAAAGATCAAGGTCTAGCTATTCAGTTGGCCTTTTGGGGACATCAGCGTTTCACAAACACTTCTTGTTATTTTATTGTTGATGATGCAGCCGCTGTCGTGGTGGAGGATGATTTTGTTATTGATGATGATGTTAATAAGTATTATGTTTTTGATGATTATGATGGATTTGTTAGTGTTTTTGATGATGATGTTGTTATTACTGGTGATGATGTTGGTGCTATTTATTTGAATAGTTTGGATGTGTTATGTATGTGATTTGTTATTTATCGAAAGTTAATAATACAACCTTGATGACTTCTTCATACTTGAGAAATAGAACATTGCTTTCGTTTCTCCTGTTCCAAAATTCCAAAAGATGTCTTGGCCACGGGCAGCTAAAACCTGTAACACCGTATTGTCTAAACATTGCTATATGTAAATGCAGCTATTCATATAATTATACATAGACTTGCATAATTCTCTAAATTTTGAAAATTGAAATAAGAAATTATAAATCTTCGTTAGTGTAACATCTGTAATCATGTAAGTATATGATTGTACATTGTAATATATGCTCATACAACAGCACGAATTCTTCATCTTTTTAAGTTTTTTTTGTCCGATTGTTAGAAAAATCTAAAAACTATGTTTTAAATATCAGGTGCCCGTTTCATAGACATACTTGTACCCGAGCCAAGAAAGCAATAAAACTTGATATACTCTAGCTAGCTTTTGTTCGTAAATACTGAGTATTTTATCGTTTCAAATATGATTGTTATAGAGATCTATTGCCAGCTGTTTTAGATAGACACTGTATACCTTTAACAAAAATGAATTTGCTATGCTTCAGATTTTTAGATAACTTATTTCGGGTAAGTGCAATAAGTGTATCTTTACATTGCATATACGTGTTTTATCAGTTAACCAGGGTCACCTTATAGCATGTGAAGTGGTGCTTATGTTCTGAATTTTCACTCTCATTATCCGTTTTTATCTTCAACATATGCACATTAAATTTACTCTACACCATGAGTCAAATGAAATATGATATGACATAATGCTACGAGGTACACATTCACATATGTTAAAACTGAAAAAAATTAAAATTTTGGTTTTATTTTGTTTAACGCCGTTTTACAGCGTTATTTATGGCGGCCGGTTCACCTAAGCAGTTTTTCTTGGACTTGTTACTTACCGGTTATAGCAACTTCTCCACGTATAGAGGAAAATCGACATTTCTGTCAAATTTTCATAGAAGGGTATGACCGATGCTCTAATGAGAGATTACTTTAATATTAATCTCCTTATAAAAGCCGCACACTCTCAGTATCTCCTTTTTATTTCAGCTTGATATTATGAACCAACTTAAGAAGATTCTTCTTTGGCCAAAAATGTGGCCTAAAAATTAAGGTTTTACTGTCCAACTTAATTCTCATTATTTATGACATGAAACCCTAATACATCCGATTAGATTTTGTATTATGTAAATATAAACTTGTATAATTATGAAATTCATGCTTATGTATGAAACATAATTTATTTTATTCTAAAACAAATCATTAAACAAGCTACGAAAGAATACTTGCCACCATGCTCCATTTTAATGTGACGACAAATAATAATGATATGTTGTGTTAACTGTGCCATTAACAAAAGCGTCAATAAACAGTTCAAATGTCTTATCCCCGTCTTCCAGTTGATCTCCCCATTGCATCAGACGATAAAATGACGTCACGATATCCTTCGGGTTTCTGCATATGTAGATTATCTTGAAAACAAGTCATTATAGGTACATTTTTAGATCATTGCACTAAAAGACGAACAATATTTATAATGATGTCACATTGAATCAGGCTTTTTAACCCAATCAAAATGTGTTAATTTACAGATCATATAATAAATCCTGTTATAACAATCACTTATTTTCCTTCCTTATAATCATGCCCTACTGTATTAGGCCCACTTACCGTTCCTTTTCCTTTCTGTAACTGGTCAGGAAGAAGAAAATGATGTAAATGACACTTTATGAAGCGTGGTGAAGACATTTCTTCGATGTACTTCAAACCTGTTATGATAGATTTTAAAAATAATTCTATGAGATCGAATGAATATCGAACCAGGGGGCTTGCTATACCGATTGCGCTATTGCAATTTACCAAATGTCGTTAATGAAAATGTACTAACGGACTGTATAGGTTTCTCTTGATAAAATTAGTTAATTACCCCCTATATTATAAACGATGCTACTATATAACTGAAAAAAAAACACAACACGTTGGCCTGGATCCATTTATTTCCATTCAAGGGACCGTTTCAAACAGATATATTTTAGCTATGGTAGCACATTTTTAACTTAAAAAACTCTAGCAAAAGACGTATGTTAGACAAATGGCCTGAACAGTTAGCAAAAGTTCCCGAAACAAAGAATTCGATGTAACATATTTTCTCCAGGAAAGGCAATGGGGTGACTGGATTTTCAAGTTGAAACAATGATTTCTTAGCTTGTGTTGTTACACCCCCCCCCCCCCCCCCTGAAATGTACTTAAAAAGACACATCTACTTTCCGACTTACAAACAGTTTATTATATCCAGTGCAAGTGCATATAAACTATTCACCTTTATAATATGGAAATCTATCGTCTTTTATTTCAAGAATAGGAAACCTCTCATCTATTTGAACACTTTAAGCCTTGTCAAAATCACCTGTCTCGATTAAGTAGACGAGTTCCTGTGTTAACGTCGTACCTGAATAGATAACATTAGTACACTCTACAGTGAAAGAAGCGCACTGTTGGATGTTATTTTGAATTACAAAATAACTATACCATGTTTGTATTTACTCGTGCAAATGCATAATATGGCAGTATATCATTAAGATATTAATTAATAGTAAGGCTGTGAAAGAAGCCTACTTAATTAAACAGCATTACCAGTATAAAACGTACGGCTGTTAATATGTTCGATTTTTTAAGTTAGATTCAATCAGCTCAATTTCAGAAGAAGCGGGATTTTGACCTATATCTAACTAAGAAAGCCAATCTTATGTAAAATGTGTATGGAAATATAGGTAGGTAATGGGAACGACTCTCTGAAGCACATAAGCTACAATTTTGCAAAGTAACCGATTTTTAAATGTACATTGTAGTTGGAACAGTTCCATGATGTATATATAATAGCACAAACTTTAAACAGAGTCTTATCGTTTCGATTTCCAATTAACCATATTGCATTCCAAAATATGAATTAATGTTATATCGAACATTTCATCATACATTTTGAAATTTGATAAATCAGAAAAATATATAATTTAATTCTTGTATATAGAGGTTCAGAAACATCAGTAGCTATTACAGTGACCACAATACCATGGAGGGAGAATTAATTGAAGCAATATGAAATAAAATAACGATTTATAAATAGACGTTGAGTGCTCATTCCTTACCATTTTTATTAAAAGAGTTGACTAAACAATATGACCTGTAGCTCTGCCGAGTGTCATATTGTTTTTGTCAACGAGTTTAATAACAAGAGGGCCATGATGGCCCTATAAATGCTCACCAGGAGAAAAGGTCATTTGGAGATTAACATTGTTGAAGTTTTCTATACGAGTCTAAGTAAGATCAAGTGACCCATCTGGGCCGTTTTTTATCCCATGGCCATTATATGAACAGATTTAAAAGAGGTCAATTAGACAAAGCTAGATACCAAATATCTTAGCTCTAGGCCTTGTGGTTTCGGAGAAGAAGATTTTTTTAAATTTTCCTATATAAAATAGAATAAAACCCCAGGACAGGGCTAGTTTTGACCCCGGGGCCATAATTTGAACAAACTTATTAGAGGTCCACTACACAATGCCACATACAAAATATCTAAGCTCTAGGCCTTGCGGTTTCGGAGAAGAAGATTTTTTAAATTTTCCTATATAAGTCTATATAAATCAAGTGACCCCCGGGGCGGGGCCAATTTTGACCCTAGGGCAATAATTTGAACAAACTTGGTAGAGGTTCACTAGACAATGCTACATACCAAATATCTTAGCTCTAGGCCTTGTGGTTTCGGAGAAGAAGATTTTTTAAATTTTCCTATATAAAATAGAATAAACCCCAGGGCAGGGCCAATTTTGACCCTAGGGTAATAATTTGAACAAACTTGGTAGAGGTCTACTAGATAATGCTACATCCCAAATATCTTAGCTCTAGGCCTTGTGGTTTTGGAGAAGAAGATTTTTTAAATTTTCCTATATAAGTCTATATAAATCAAGTGACCCCCGGGACGGGGCCAATTTTGACCCTAGGGCAATAATTTGAACAAACTTGGTAGAGGTCCACTAGACAATGCTACATACCAAATATCTTAGCTCTAGGCCTTGTGGTTTCGGAGAAGAAGATTTTTTAAATTTTCCTATATAAAATAGAATAAACCCCAGGGCACGGCTAATTTTGACCCCGGGGCCATAATTTGAACAAACTTGGTAGAGGTCCACTACACAATGCCATATACAAAATATCTAAGCTCTAGGCCTTGCGGTTTCGGAGAAGAAGATTTTTTAAATTTTCCTATATAAGTCTATATAAATCAAGTGACCCCCGGGGCGGGGCCAATTTTGACCCTAGGGCAATAATTTGAACAAACTTGGTAGAGGTGCACTAGACTATGCTACACACCAAATATCAAAGCTCTAGGCATTGTAGTTTTTGACAAGAAGATTTTTTAAATTTCCTATATAAGTCTATGTAAAATCAAGTTACCCCCCCCCCCGGCGGAGCCAATTTTGACCCTAGGGGAATAATTTGAACAATCTTTGTAGAGTTCCATTAGACAATGCTACATGCAAAATATCTCAGCTCTAGGCCCAGTGGTTTCAGACAAGAAGATTTTTTAAGTTTTTTCAATTTGTTGCCATAGCAACCAGAATTTTTAATGAAATTTAATTTTTTGAACAACTTTGAAAGGGGACCACCCAAGGATCATTCCAGCAAAGTTTGGTTGCAATCGGCATAGGGGTGTAGGAGATGTTGTTTTAAGTAAACATGGACGCCACGTATTCGTAACGACGCACGACGCACGATGGACGCAGGGCGATCACAAAAGCTCACCCTGAGCACATTCGTGATCTGGTGAGCTAAAAAATGGTAAGGAATGAGCACGAATGTAACCTTTAAAACGTTCACAGAAAATGTTGACAGTACCGAACGATATTTCCGGCATGTGTTTACGGCACTCCTTGACATGTGATAAAAACAATTACGTTACATACTAGGTCATCCTTAAAAGGTTGTTTGTGGTAACCCTACACAGAGAATTATCAGTGAGTAGGCAAGTATTTTTTTTTACAATCTAATTTTTATACATGTCAGAATGCTATATTGTTTATTAAAAAAGAAGTTTTACCCGAGAAGTCAAAACAGAGTTAGGTAGGGGTCATTTTGGTGAGTGGGTAGCGTTATTAAAGCAAAGAATGTTTTTTTAAAGGTGGCCTTATTTTAAGACAATGAACAACAAACTAGTAAACATACCAGAACGAGGAAAACTGCAAACCCATATGTCATCATCTCTTATATCCATGTTTTCAATTTCTTCAACTTCATTTTCAAACATAACAATACCCTTGTATACTTTTCTTTCCACCTGAAGTCGCGGCTTTTCTTCTGCCATATTGCCTAACAGATGTACAGCGGGTAATAGGCTACACTATAAATCTCCTTAAATTATTTATACCACTAGGTCATCAAGAAACTTTGACGATATTTATCTAAAATGCAACCATCCAAATGAGCGTATATACACTTCCGATTAGTGTCATTTGTATTGGTGGCTGCATCTAACAGATAACAATTTACAATTGTCAAATTATGCAAGGTAAAAGGTCCATTTCAAAGTTCCATCAGTCGTAACTACTCGGGCATTTCCGTAACTGAGAAATACGCCTCGGACATAAGTGTAGGATTACAAATTTTGATTATTTAGATTCCTGTCACTACATTTTTAAACCTAGGTATTCGTTTTCTCACAATTTCAGACTTTCAAATGCGTTTTATCATTCGCGATTGATAAAATGATAATCAAATTCCCATTGAAAGTAAAACAGGTTGTTTCCCAGGGTCAGCAAGGGTGGAAAGTCCATTGAACAACAATAATAATATGGCAGCCAGCGATTATGTCCGAGGCAAACGCCGAGAGGTTTCGATTGAGTTACCATTTTTATAGAACCATGCGTATCAGTTTATCACGCTCATTAGGTGCAGAAGATAGCCCTGCATGATAAACTTATCTATCTCCCGTCAGTGATTAAAAATACAAATCATTTTAAGATTCCCACGCTCTGTTAAAGCTAAAATAGAGATTTTTATACTTGTTGTCATATGTGAACTGCATAATTGCTATTTTGAGTATTAAATATTAAACTTTTAAATGCCAGTGTGGGCAATCCACGTGACTTAGTGACGTCACAATGTTATCGTTACAAACGCGTTTTCTGTCAATTAAAACTAGGAAAACATCAAGTAAGTGCATTATTTTTCGTTTTCTTCTAAAGCCACATAACTGTTGCAACTCCTTACATAAAGGGCTACCTCCGGTTCAGATTTTTGTCACTGTAGGCCCTCTACTTTTTTGCTTTTCTTGTCCAAACCGTTTGACAGTGTTATGAAAATGAACGTTATTTTTACAAGAAAACTTTAGAAAACGGTTTGGACAAGAAAAGCAAAAAAGTAGAGGGCCTACAGTGACAAAAATCTGAACCGGAGGTAGCCCTTTATGTAAGGAGTTGCAATAGTTATGTGGCTTTAGAAGAAAACGAAAAATAAAGCACTTACGTGATGTTTTCCTCGTTTAATTGACAGAAAAAGTGCTTGTAACGATAGCATTGTGACGTCACTAGGTCACGTGGATTCCCCACACTGAATGCGTTGTTTCCATTTTAAAGGGTGTAAAGCTCCACGTGACGTCACAAACGAAAATACATTAGTGCACGTTACGTCACATATAATTTAGCGAAAAAGAACGGATTTCAGTAAAAAATGTAGTGTTGTACTAAACTTAATGAGAATAGCAGAATAAATCGAATACATGGTTGGTGTCGGAGATGGAGAAGGTTTATCCGGTTCGCTTCGAAAGCGAATCTTGGCTCGCTATTAAAGCTCGCTCGCCAAGATACGCTTTCTCACCTTCTCCATCTCCGGCACCAACCATGTATTCTCTATAACTAACCGCTGGTACAGATGGTGCAAAACAACCACTGATAAGCCTACAATCTCCATATCAATTGTGTGTAAATTAATGTAATGGTTTCCATAAATTACAGATAAAATACAGAAATGAAGGATTTTGAGTTGTTAAAGTTATTGCATTTATCAGATTATATGAGAAAACCGTCTTCTAATGATTTAGCAGTATACGTTTTCAGACGTTTTTATATATGCATGTGAGAGATTTCTCTGTGTAGAGATTGATAGATTCCAACCCCGAGCGCGTCACAATATATAAGTTATCTAACAATAACATTGGTCTTATAGTTGAACAAGTTGGCGGTAACTTGCGGAGTACATTGTTACAAGTTCTTGTAACACTGGTCAATTAGGTTAACCGATCGATGGTACAGCGCAACCTTTCCAAAGCAACACCCTTTGGGAGCAGCAAAATGATGTTGTTGTTGAAGCGTTGTTGCTCAAGAAAGTTAAATTTAGCAGTCGGAAACAATAATGTTTGAAAGGTTATTGAAAGGCGTTTGTTGTTATGGAGAGATTGTACTGTATATGTTATGTTCTATTGAAAACAGGACTGGCGTAAACCCGCTTTTCCGGGAGTTGGGTGGAAGGGATCCATTCTTCTGTGTCATTTGATCTTTTCAAACATATTTGTAGATGCATAACTTTTTATCAAACATATTTTTATTTTGAAACCTTTTGTTTAATCAACAAGATTATAAAAATATGTGTTACTGTGTATGTTCTGTATTTTTTTATCGTTTACTTCTTTAAAAGAGGTTACATTAATAGTATGTCTTTAACTTTCTTCTAACACCAGTCCAGAATCTTGTAATTCGCGCAATAATCCATCAATTTTTGAACTCGTTTCTGGAGACAGAAAATCCTTCCAAGTTCCTGCTTTTCCTACAATACAAAAAATGTGATTAAAATATTGTACAACTTGATTGATGAGATGTAAGTCTAAAGTGGGTTCGTTTTATATGTATAACACATAGTTTTCATAATCACGTAATTATTCACAGACTGGGATTGCCATTGCAACTACAGGGACTTTCTCAAAACTATCAATTAAACATCACAAATTAAACGTGATCGTTATCATATGGTGTATCAATTAAACATCACAAATTAAACGTGATCGTTATCATATGGTGTATGAGTATTTTCACGTATACAACACATTAAAATTTAATATTGTTGATTAGTTTAATGGATTCATATCAATGCGTTCATTTATGTTTTTCACCACTTGTATTTCAGTATTTAAAGTTTGGAAAAGTTAAAAAAGATATGTTATAAATTTGTCAAAAGGCTGTTCAGATAAAAATATTATCATGTAAATGAAGTAAGCTAAATTAAAGTAACCTAGCTGGAACAAAGGATCTCATTCTATTTCTTTGAAATCAAATCAATTAAGAAAACAGACCAGTGTTAATTAATTACCCTTGTTCATAAATCCACCACTTGCATTTTCGTCGATGTGCCATAAGTCGCGTTTGTAAGACCAGTTGCACATGTCGTTATTTTTCATACTGTCAAATTTACAGTGCTCACATACACGTTTCACTTCTTCGTCAGTCAGGTCTTTCTTAAGGAAATCAGCTATTGTTCTAACTGCTTTAGGAAGGTCCTACAATTGATCAATTTTGAAATTATGAAAGTATACAGTTAAATTAATGTTATCTACTAGGACCGCATCAATATTAAGACCATATCATTATAACGAATGCTTGATTAAGGACGTGCACTTTATATTGGTTTTACATGTAACTATCGTTCAGTGCGTATTCATTTTAGAATCTTTTAAGGTGATATCGCATGCCTTTGTACATGGAGTAAGTAAGTTTAGTATATCATAGATATGTACCATTTCTGTGCAATTTATCTAATTTAGATGTTCCCTTATTCTTTGAAAAAACTCCAGTCTCTAAAGTATCTAAACACTTAGGATTTTTAATTGAAATTAATCTAGTATATAACTGTTGCTGGTTCTCGGATGCGGAGTTTTGAAAATGTTATGCATACGCATGTAAAATATTGGTAACATTTTCTATGTAAAAGTCTGGGTATTAAAGATAATTCCATGTACTAGTAGACACACATATTTCAAACTGTCATAAAACAAATTACGTCTACATGTGCTTATTTGACTACCTTAATAACATCTTCATACTTAAGGAACAGCACATTATCATCGTTACGTCTTTCCCAGTATCCAAGGAGATGCTTCGGCCAAGGACACAAATATCCTGAAACACAGATCTACGAATAAGTCATGTGTCTCCTGTTGTTTGATTTAGGGTCATGTTAAAATGCGGAAGTTACTTCAGGGTAAAGTGGGAATATGGTTATTCTAGTCTGTACTTTTGTATTTATTCGGGTACCATTACCAGACTTGTTATCAACAGTGTTTTAATTACATATCGGCAGGCAGATACTCAAGCACTGTCCTTTGGTTATTTTACTAGCGAATTATAACTAGCAATTGATCTAGAACTGGTTTGGTGAAAATTGATCGATATTATACACATTACTATAATCACTGTCGTCAAATGACGAACAATATGTATCTTTAAAATGATTTATGAAGTATTCAGTAACCATAGCACGTTTCCAAGATTAATTGTGATAAGTTTTGTTCAAGGTATATCTAGGACACAAACTGTTGGTATTTTAGTATGTATCGAATTATATTTCAAAGGGGATAAGGGTAAATAACAGACACTTTTATAAAAATGTAATTATTTTAACCGACCTGTTCCATCAACAAAGGTGTCGATGAATGTATTAAAAGTGTTATCATCTTCTAATTGGCCTCCCCACTCCATTAAACGATAAAATGACGTCACAACATCTTTCGGATTTCTGCATATATAGATAATCTGAAATGTATGAATTCATTTTCTTCGATTCAATACTGCTTGAAAAGTTAAGAATTTCTTTTCGTCATTATTGCATAATAAAGGGTGTAAAGAAAGTCCGTTTCGCTTTTGAACAGGCTATGAAATATAGAAAAACACAACGCAAATTCATGAAATTTCACATTTAATATCCAGAAGCACCACCATTATTGGTTATTACATTTTTAAGACGATTGGGGATCGAATGTATTAAATTCAGAAGGTGAGTTGGGGAGATCTTACTCCAGGCTAGTCGCAGGCGACGTCGTAGCTGCGTCATTGTCATAGGGGTGGGATGTTGTATGCTTCTGTATCGAGAATACTCCAAAGATTTTCAATTACATTCAAATCCGGTGAGTTGCCAGGCCATTCATCTTTCGGAAAAAAATCATTCAAATTTTCAGTACACCATTCCTGGGTTTTAACAGCAGTGTGTGGTGTTGCTCCATCGTGTTGAAAAACAACAGTTTTTGAATCAGGCACTAGCTTCCTTTGATCAGTCCTGCCGGTACAAACAGTGCGTGACAGTGATGGTTTTAGCTCTTTTTCTAGTATTTGTGTACGGTAATACTCTCCATCAACAGTTTATCCCGTTGGCACAATATGTAAATGAGAGTCCAAACGCACCCATTGCACCCCACACTATGACTTTCGCGATCTTCTTAGCACAAATGACGTTGGGTACCTGACTTTCTTGAGACCCCCACACAGCACCATTCTTCCTATTCGGGTGATTAAACAGATAATTAATGCTTTCATCAGAGAAAATAAAATGTTCCCAGTCTTGAGGTGTTAGGTGTTTGTATTTTCTTGAAAATTCCAGTCATTTTTTTCATTTGAGATTTCGTAAGGAGCTGGGATTTTTGACGCTTAAAAGGCTTCCATTTTCTGTTTTTCCGGAGGTGGTTGTGTACAATGGTATGACTAATACTTTCTCCAAGGCTTTTTAAACGTTTTGATATTTTTCTGGTAGAATTTCCACGTTTATACTTGACCGCAGTTATCACTTTCTTTGCCCTACCCCCGATTTTGCTAGGACGTCATGTACGCTTAAAATCAGACACATGTCCTAAAAGCGCCCATCTGGCTTTCCATTTTCGCACCCAACGCTCAGATTTTCGCAAACGTTTCGCAATTTCTTTATTAGTAAGTCCCAATTCAGAAAATGCCAGCATTTGAGCCGTTCTTGTTCAGGAGACAGTTCATTTTCATGAACGGATTTTGAATTCACAGCCGGCATTTAACTTCGTTTGGCATGAAAAAGCGGAACGAACTTTCTTTACACCCTTTACATAATATCTATGCACACAAATTCGAGTTTTTGTTATTCATTTGAAATAGCATTTCTGCAGACGATGTTTCATTGCGCGATTTCTTCCTGAGAAATACACATATGTATTACAAAAAATGTCTTCAGCGAACCTTTGCTCTTTTGGCTTAATATCTAGAATAGATTAGCGATAGTTATGTCTTAATATCTATCACAAACTTATGTCTTGGCTAAGAAATTACATCTAGTATGATTGTATGTGTACTCCTTCACAAAACGTAAGATATATACACATTTAAGAATTGTCAGAATACTTCACTGACATGATAATGTGTTATTCATAATCTAAATACGTGTATTTTAGCGCTATTTGAGAGTTTCATGCCTATTTGGAAGTATTACACCCATTTATTTCAGCATACTGCAATAAATTGTAGACATATTAATACTTTGTTTACTATATTGCCTTAATATCTTTGGAATGAGGTTCCTTTTATGAATGTGGTCTTTCATGTCCTACTTAAAACTATATTGAAAAAAGGAATAAACTAAAAGAATACAATATATAAAAAAATATTTCACACCTCTAGTGCTAGAGTATCGTGTGCCTGCTTTAAGTTACAAAACAAACTTAATTACCCTTCCTTTCTTTCCATTTCGTAACTGTTCCGGTAGCATGAAGTGGTGAAGATGACATTTGATCATTCTCGGTGAGGCCAGTTGTTCCACGTACTTAACACCTTGTCGAGGGAAAAGAATCGAAAAGGGGGAATGTTACCGTATGATAACTAATAAATTTAAAATTAAATTAAACCGTACTTTAAAATCCTAAATTTGCGTCAAGATATTTTAAATTATTTGAAGAGATATGTGGCGACCTTTTTCAGCTTTTGATGGAATGGGTTGATCCAACGCATACAGAAACACCGATGTAGGACCACGTATGTAACAGATATTAATCCCTAGACAGCGGAGGCCCCATCCTGATGTAACGATGCTGTCTTTACCTCTTTATTTAGGAATACTGGTTCGGTTAATTGTCTGCTGGTGTATAACGTTAAAACCATGCGTACCCCATCATAAAAATACATTTTTCACCTTTATAATAAGGGAATCTGTCATCTTTTACGTCTACCATAGGAACCCTCTCGTCAAGTTGTACACTGTTGGCTTTTTCATAATCACCAGTTTGTATCGTGTATACCAGTTCCTGTGTTAACGTTGTACCTTTAAATACAAGGCATTGCGAGAGGTAAAACCAAAATGGACTTAACAAACAGATATTAAATGTTCTTGTCAACGCTAGTTTTACTTTATCAAATCAACGATTTATCAAGTTCAGTTTAAAACAGATGACAATTTACAAAGACCCAATTAAACACGTCATAAGAAATTAACAAAATAACTGTATAAGAATCGTGTATCTATTCATACATTTTCTGAAGTTTACTAAAACAGCTACAAGTTTGGTTCATCATCGTAAATACGCCTGTATTATGCACATTAGTTTACTAGTATGTTAGACTTTGAAACTATACTGTTTATAAGAACCCGGAAGACAGATTTTTTACTATTACTGACCCCGAGTACCAACATATTTTCCAATCAATAATGAGTCGTTGACTGTATTGGGTTGATCCAGCTCAATTGGTAAATGATATCTTCTGTTACACATTTTAATTATTAAATAAACAAAACAAAAAAAAACAATAAATATTCATCAATATTTTAGTTGCACATACCTGATCGTGGATAACTACACACCCAAATATCGTCTTCTCTCGTATCCATGACTTGAATTTCATCAAATTCACAAGCGAACATCATAATACCTTTGTACCATTTCCTTTCAAATTGTAATGGATGATTTTTGGAAGCCATTTTGTAAACAACGTTACGATGATTTGTTTAACTGACGGATATCTCGCTGCACAGTGCGACAGTGAGTATATACTGATTGTAATATTCGTAATGCAGTAAAAGTTTATCAGACAGAAACCAGATTTTGAATTTATTTCAACATATGCGTGTTAAAAGAAATACACGTGATGCTATACATGTAGTTTTGTTTACTTAAAATGAGAGTGTAGATAAATTTAATAAACCTTACGATAATGGCGTCGTGGCTTTGGTTTTGGATTGCTGAAGATTTCTTACGTTTCGTTTTTTTTCTAATCTCAAGGAGTACTAGTACATAACTTAACATTGATATATTAATCCTGACCATAGTTTTGTCGTCGGCCTTAAAACTCAATTTACTTAGAAAATGTGGCACAATTGTAAGATTTTAGCCCATGCGTAGCGTCGAAGACAATGGTATCTATGACAACTTTATAAAGATAATTAAAAAAAAAGTATTTTTTTCTGTACTCATTTGTTCTGATTAAGAAGTTCGCGTGTTAAGTGTCAATCGTAATTATACTCGGGCATGTCCGTAACTGAAAAATACGCACTTTCTTTAGACAAACGCCGAGGAGTTCCAATTGGCAAAGTATGTACTAAGATGGTCTAGGTCGCAATAATGGTGTCAAGGTAAGGTATTTTGGCTTGCGATTATTTAACAGGTTATCTGAATGGGTCATATCATAAGTATCTCGTTTCCTATCATCAGGTTATGTCATGCGGTATTGAGTAAAGGGAAGGTGCATTTAGTACATGTAGTACGTGACTAGATAAATGAAGTGAACCCTATCTAAAATGGATCGACGCTCTTCTCAGCAAATTATCTTAATTTTATAAAATTTTATAACGCTAAAATTAGGGGGTATGTCCGTACGCACCCAAGATTCATTGTGGGGTTAGGGTAAGTACAAGTTGTCGTTATGGGGCTCAAGTACGTACAAACTGACGTTGTGGGGAAAATTTGTGCTTATGGGGTGCAAAAATGTTGCTTGTGGGGGGTTCAGAAGATCAAAAGAAGATCAAAGGCGGCACCCCACAACGTCACTTCAGTGAGTACGTCCGTCCGTTTGTCCGTCCGTCCGAAATTCTTATGATATCTAAAAAAATATTAGGGACAGAGTTATGAAATTATATAGAAATGTTTAGCAGCATTATGAAGTTGTACATAAAGGGTTTTAACTCTGTCGGAAGACTCTGAAGTTGTCTGCCCTTGAATTTGGATTTTGATATTATGTATAAGAAAATCGTGTGTCATGCATAACGTATCATGACCAGAATAATAGATTGGGAGCATCTATGTCTTATGGACACTAAACCAAGGTTATAACGGATTCGGATACGGTGAAATATCTATTAGTTCACTGTTATTTAAATCTAGGCTTCTATAAATTTCGTATATCATTTTGTAACACGTATACTTAGGCATCGAATACATTACATCAGGGACTATATTACAGATTAAGGGTTTGTTTTTCGAACTCGAAACTCTAGTTTGATAACGACTGAGATAACACAACAACAAAATGAAATAATAACCAAAATTGTATGAGTTTTTAATACAACAACAGTGCTCAAGACTATACAATGCTCAAGAACATATATATACATGTATAGTGTATTTATAAATGTTGTATAGGTTTACCTTTCATATGAACACAATGGAGACAACTCCGTCGATACATTAAGTACTGAAGGTTTGGCAAGCTTGAGTTGTTCCCCTTACCCTTAAGACAAACAGAAAATATTGCATTTTTTATGATCTCAGAAATGATGATTCTTTGTGTCTAATTCAAGTACAGAAGAAACGGTCTGTGCCTCCATGCTTTTCTGTAAACTGGTTCCGGTTGACTTTTGTGTACAAAGCCTTGGGTGCACTGCATCATGAAACGGGAACCAGTTTAGCTTTTCTGTCTCTGGTCCCCGTATTACTGTAATAATCAGAGATCAATCGTATTTTTACAAAAAACAGAGGTCCAAGGCATTGAGCAATCGTTTTTTAAAACCCATTAAGAATTAAAGTACTTAATGGTTTGCCGATATATCAATGATTTTATCTTTCTTTCAACATGATTTAAGTTCTTCAAAATTCATCAAAGAAATAATTGATGATACTATTAAAGAGATCGAATATGTTAGCAATATTGAGTTGTCCGTGGAAAGCAGAGTGCCACAGCATAATTGGGATTTATTTTTTTCTTTAAACGATAGTTTAGTGTTATGCAGGGACCGATTGACCAAACATGGACTGTATTCTAACTACATAAATACTAGAACTAACTTCCACCTTCCAGGAAAATTGACATTTTTGTAAAACTTTCATAGATGGGTATGACATGCCGCGACAGAAATCCGAACCCGAATCGCCGAGTTACAAGACGAGTGCACTAACCATTGGAACATGGTCTCGACATTTATTGGGATTAGATTATACTAGTACATAATTAAAATATAATATCAATAATCAACATTTTGTTCTTATTCAATTCAGCATTGAACAAATTGTGTATACAAGATGTATCAGTCCTTCGTAGAAGGAATTTCATTTTAACATACTACATGCATTTCAACATAATCGTCAGAGTTATCAATGATATTCAAAAAGCCATGCATTCGCGAAGCTACATACAATATGATTACAATATTTACACTGTTTGAACATATTTGCTATAATTATCAATGATACAAATGTATATAGTTGACTTTAAATGGAGATATTTTTATTCCTGTTGTACAATTTTTTACAATTATTTAGCCGTGATGTGCGGATTCTTAACTTGCTGAATCTCCTAAATAGACTTGTCAATTTAAAAAAAAGTCCATTATCGAATTAGGGGATATCGCAATGAAATTATTTGAAGTACTAGTAAATCATGCCTATAGTCAGCCTGCATGTGTGTGCAGGCTTGGCCTGGGCACTATCATAGTGGAAAAAGCTTTGCAGTTTCGGTTCCATCATGGTACGTATATACAATGTGTTTTTTACTGTTATTTGATGTGTGTTCTAACCAAGTTTTGATATCCGCTAATTGCGTTTTAATCAGAATTCTGAGAAAGTTATATTTAATCGCTGGATAGAGAAACATAGAAAAACGCAACTTTAGTTCAATCAAATTTATCTGCACAGAATGCTGATACATTTTACATATTTCTACGCTTTTTTAATTTTCAGTTCAATCGGTTTGCATTATACAAAATTAATTACTTCAATTACGAAAGTAATCAAACACAAAGAAAGAAGAACATTAAAAGATTATTTATCTACAAAAATAATGATTAATTGAAATAAAAAGTCAATGACAAGCTATTTGTAAGCGCGTAAAAGAGATTACGCATTCAAACTAATCTAGCATTATCAAGAAAAACACACTTGTCGTATTTCCTTTGTTCTTAAGGAAATTGATTTCATTAGATTTACGTCACGTGTGAAGATAAAATGCACACATTGCTACAAGGCAGAAATCAAACCGAAGTAAATCAAAAATGAAAAAAAGAAATCATCAAAACTGCATTGAGCTTGAAGAAACGTTCATATGCCAGTTTGATTCAGTAATCGTGACCACCTTGATCATCATCTGTCTTCTCCTCCTCATCATTTTTATCAATAACTTGATCATCATTATTATCAATAACTTGATCATCATTATTATCAGCAGCAGCCACCTTAGCAGCAGCAGAATCATCATAATAATTATTATCATCATTTCCACCATCATCATCGTCATCATTTTCACTATCACCTACATCGTCCCCATCATGATCCTTATAATTTTCATTTGTCTCCTTCTTCCTCGTCATCATCATCATCATCAATATCAATAACCAATTCCGGATCAGTCTGACATTCTCTTCCAAAATTGAGGAAAATATACATATAATATTATTTTCTTTATTTATGACATAAAAATACAGTTAGCGCAACAATGTCCTTGTCAGTAATAGCATTTAAACACCTTGTGTGAAATGAAGTGAGATTTGGAAAAGTCTCTGCACGTAGAATTAGGCTTTGAAGTGATAAGTACCTGTTTCAATCAAGTGCGTGATATTTTCTGGCAACCAATGGCAAGCTGCTTGATTTATTGTAGGAGGACAGTTTAATGAACAGCACGTGTTATTGATTACTTTTATTGTATTATTTTATACGATTTTATATGTAAGACGTCATTACGACAGAACTATTGTAGAAGTGTCAAGGACGCCAAATAATTGCCTGGCAAGTAAACTGGGACTTATTTTGATTGGCATAATTACTCTTTGGCACTCTGGTGTTAGTTTCATAATTGTAATCGTTGGGTTTATGCATATAATGTTTGTTTACCGTTACAGGAAAAATACCGTGTCTGGTTGCATGCCTTATATATCATAGACTATCGACCTCGAGTCAGGGGCAGATAATCCAGACTACAAGAAGACCCACGTTTCCATTAATTTCCATTGGCTGTTAACTTTCATTTTTACAAAATAAACTGCACATGGGGAAGATGGCGAGAACAGCATGATGATCATTAACGTTTGAAAATACATGAAGTAGGGTTTTACATGTTTGTTCACATATCAAGATTATACGCACGCAGCTCATAATATCTTAGACAAACTTTAAAATACATGCAAGCATAGGCGCATGAATGCATACACTTTCTTGTCAAGGTATTATATATCTCCACGTATGCTAATACCATACACAAAGACTTTGAACATAGATGCGAAAAGGATTCACAGAAGAAAACAACATACACAAAGTCCCATCTTCCACAAAATACTCCTCTCCCCTAATCTTATAAGACCGCCGAAAAAATGAAGAACAAAACACAGTCTCCCGAGGGTATTGTCTTGGAAAGGTCAGTTGCAAAGGTATACAGCGTTGCCTTATTGATGGGTTCACTTGTTTAGGCCCCAAGGATATACAACTTAAGATCAGTCTCCGAGCTCAAATTTCAATGTTTCTAACTTAATTTTTATGTACATGTATGCTTGATAATTTGTTTTTAAAAATATGTGCAATCATCTTATAGATTATTTATCCAATGTTTTCTTTTATTTATTATTTCATTTTTTTTGTATGCTTGATACTTATATTCTGAATAAGTATTATTATGTACGAATGCAAATTCATTCAGAATATGTTCAGTTTGAAAAAAAAAAACAGATGGAGATGGTATGCTAAAGGCTAATGAATTGATTGATGGGATTTTAACTTCAGATGAAGATATTTTATATATTTTAATTTAGTATGGCAGTAAAACTAATGAAGTAAATTCGTTGTGATGTTGATAATAAATTAAAACAAATCCTCTTGATTAGCAATTCGTACCCCAAATGTGCCCTAAATATGTAACTTCTCACTGATAGAGGGTCGTTGGTTCAAGCCCAGCTACCGACCATGTCTCTTTATGTGAATAAGTAGGCAGTTGCTTACGGAGGATGCGAGCCTAGTACTGGTTCTTCCCGGGAACGATGCTTAGGTGAATTGTCCACCTCATACGACCCTGGCTGTTGAAAAGGGGCGTAAAACTCGATATAAACAAACAAAACAATGTTAATTGAAAAATAAAAATTTAATGCACTCTGATACATTAGCTTACTACCATTGTGGAGCACCTTAAGACATTCTTGGAAGCATGTAATCCTCGTCTCATTTGTGCTAAGTCAGACATCAGTGCAAATTGACTTGTGTCATCGTGATATTGACGCGACCTTGTAGGCTCTCAGAGAATTTGTCTCACAGCGTTCTGTGAATTAAATGAACGACGTGTAGTGATTGTATTTCGCTGTTGGCTGAAATGTGTGCACTAATGGTTATTCCGTTACTTGGAAATAGGTTCGCACTATCATTTGCTGTTATTAAAAAGATTGAGATATCCATTAGAAATATGGAACAGCTTACGATACAATTTGTAATCATATCTTCAATGTGTGGTATGATACATCAGAATAATCTTACAAGTCCTACATAAGCCATATAGATAATAAAAGGATTCCAGAAAGGCATATACATTGTACAAAACATCCCATCTTCCTCTTAATTCTACCTTCCCCAGAAGTCTACCTTCCTAAAAATCTACCAGCACCAAAATCTGCCCATCACATAGGACCATACAAAAGGAAGGGTAAAACACATTCTCTGGGATACTCGTCACTTTTATTTTACATTCGTTGTTGATTTTATTCCATAGTAAAAAAAAAACATATTAATTTCTTTACGACGTTTTGCTTTTTTAGTATTATGTGTTTTGTTTTGATGACTGTCTGGTGCAAATGTACTGGATAGGAAACATACAGTGTCAATATAAATACGTGCAATATGTTATTAATATACTATATTTTACTATAACTGTGTCGTATCCAAGTTTTCGTATATCTTTTTTTTGTATGTTAGATTGGATTTGTATTTGTTGATTTAGGTCTGGTGGTATTTTGGAGATGTATATTTGTGTGGCTGTTTGTCAGAACGTATTATCAGCCTAGATAGGATGACTGAACTGCTAGTATCTGAATAAAGTACACATCGGTGAAACAGCCTACGGCGACATTCCAGATTGTTTGTATCTCTGCTTGCCAAGCTGGCTTAACACATCGTTGGTAGACCTAAGTGTATGTATATTACTACTACTGATGATGTTTGTCCTTGGTATGGTTTGAAGTGATTTTCGCTATGTTTACAGAAAACGAGCTTTGAGGTCCAGGTATTACCTAATGAACAAAACAGCATTGTAATGTAATACTTAATGAACACGATAGTACTGTTATACTTAATGATCAAGATATTTCTGCAATACTTAATTAACAAGATAGTGTTGTTCATGTCATTTCGGTTTGATGTCGTTTGTAAGTGATATATCCAGTTATGTACATCGAACCAGCGGTCCTGGTTTTTGTTCTCATGCAAAACCATTGCCACTAATTCATCATGCTGCAGGCCACTTCCCCAACCTGCGGGGGTGGCTCTATGGTCGAGTAGCTCACCGCCATGAGTTCGAATCCAATATTTGACCTGACAAATTTCATATTTGAATAAGCTGCCCAATTAGCTTATGGAGGATCGATGGTTCTACTCGGGTACACTTCTGGGGTCATCCTCCAGTGTCAATGCTGGAAAAATCACCTTAATGACCCTAATGTTCGGTGTGACGTGAAGCCCAAAACCTTCTCCACCTTAATGTGAGATAAAGCATTCATAGACATAGAAAAAAACAAACTTTTATGTATTATTCTCAATGAAATTGTCATACTTGAACTCCCGATCTCTCTGTCTACAATCTGGCGCACTATCGTTAAGGGAAAATCCTTCGGACAATTTGTTTGTTAGTGTCACAGCCGGAGGGAGGGTTATAAAAACCAAACATTCTAAATACATTTTCTTCAATGTTATTAATAGTATGCAATATATAATTGCCAATATTGACATTTTAAATCATTAACGATGATATTTCTTCACTAAGTAATGCATAATTTTCTCACGAGGGAAACAAATCGTTTGTTACAGTAGATCACGTTTTATGTTTGTCATTTTGGATGTACTAAGAGAATTTATGTTTTGACAAGGTAAAAGCACAAATTATTAAATGCCCCACAAATATACTGTAGACAAATATTTCAAGTTTTGTTCATCGCAATCAACAGTTGTCTACGTCTGAGCAATTGTTATGTATATCATAAATGCCGAAGCTAATGCATCCGTTCCTATGATTTCCGGAATATTTATCTATAGTTTCCGTTTAGTTGAATTATCGCCTTTCATAACATGTTGATTTATATCACCCATTGTGTCACAATAAAAAGTGGTTCTTTATTTTTTTTTTGAGCGGTAACATTCGGTAAAAAAAGTCGCACTCCGTCGCACTTTGTGACAAATGGAATGGCTTTGATCGAAGTTACACGAACGCCTTATCTGAAGCACTGCTATAAATTGTATCATGCAACTGTGTGCATGGAATGCCTTATTGCAGATATATACGTCACAGTCTATAAAGGAGCTAGTAAATACAAGATAAAGTACTACCACCCGCTACCTGATCAGGTTGCAGAATTCTTGTGCACTGTTACAAGGTTGTGTCACAATTCTCGTACACGAAAAGCTAGCACAACAAATGCTATAAACATAACCACATGGGCTTCACTATTCTGATGGTAAATTGTTTACGTGTTCTGTCCCCGTTTTAGTCCTTTCAATGTACTGGCGATTGTTGAGAAAACATGGCCTAGTTTATGGTTATCCGACCGTCCCTAGTTTTTTTGGGCGAAACCCCTTAAGTTTCTCATAGTGTATTCAAAAATTCAGAAAATTCAGGAGGCTTTAGCATACCTCGTAAGTATGTTTAAAACAAAATATTAGAAAACAAATTGCTTTAGAACTGGGTTGTCTTTGGAATAACATCTCAGCGGAAAATAACATCATGCATTTGGTTTGCGATGCATTGCATTCCGGTTTTGAAATTGCATGCAGGATTTAAAATTGCAATCTTTCGATTCCGTGTAAATAGTTTGCAAGTAATACATAGTAGTCTCCTTTGATAAACAAATAATGTACTCGCGTGTATGTTAATATGTTTTAAAGCTCTAAACAAATATATAAAGCAACTTTTAATTACAATTATATCATCTTTCAGGGATGGTTCGCACTTAAGAACGACACAGAAAGTTCCGTATTAATGGTTTACATAATGTTAGTGTGTTCACTAACAGCGCTGCTACAGTAATAATTTTCATACAATTTCAAAACTAAATTACGCTTTATAAAGACCCTAATCTTTGATTAAACTTGATTATAGAGCACAATCTGTTTGAGTTCTAAATAATATATATACATTGTAGCTATAGATACTTTGTTCATAGAAATCTTATTACATAATCAATTATTATAGTAAATAATAACATAGCATTCAATTTGGAATTCTAGATTTACTATGACTTCGATATAATTTTATTTCTTTCGAAAGGAAAAAGACAAATATTAGCCATATATACGCCTAGTCTTAAACACACGCGAAAAGCTGCCCAGCTAGCTTACAGGCGATCGGTGCTAGCTACCGTTGACGCTGGAAAAGTCGCACAAAACTCTGACTGCTGGTGCAACGTTATATACCCTAGAGGAAAACTATAAGTAGACGAAAGAAGACGTGTTTTTTAAAAATATTTTAAAGCATCATTATTTTCTTATTACCTGTACCCACATCCAATTATCTCAAACGTCACAAATTCTACTATGTCAATGTTCATTAATCAGTTCGGATGAATTATTTCCTCCCTTATACGAATCAATCATTACAACTAACCTCGAAAAAAATTAATTTAATATATAGAAACATTACGCATATTACTTAGTATGCGGGTACCGCTTGATTTGAAGCAGTTTTTAATTAAATACAAAATATCAAAAGAATTACAGCAATATCCTGACATATGTCAGTAATAGTTCCTTCAAACTGTGTTTTATGAGATTTAATTTTTCCCCTTTCCCCTTACTCATATAAATTATCTGATTGAAATGATGCAATTCAAAAAGGGCACAGCAGCGGCAGTCCAATGGTTAGCGAGCCGGTCGCCGTGTAAAACTGAATTTACACACAAAATTTAATGTATTACAAAGTTAAACAACCATATGGATGAAACTAACGAGCTCTGCAAGATTGCCAGTAGAACCAATATAGAAAATTTATTGATATTCATAGCTAAGATCAGGAACAATGGTCAAGTTTCCGAAAATTCGACAAAAGAACATGGTAGAAGGTCACTTTCATAGTTTGTTCGGTACTGCGATTCGTCCATAAATTGTTTCTTTATTTGATCGGTTGCATTTTTAGCTCAGTCGTTAACGAAGAAAAAGTCGAGCTATTGTGATCACTGCGTCGTCTGCGTCTGTGCAAGAACTTTAATGAATCTAATAACTCAGAAACTGTAAAAGAAAGCAACATGAAACTTCATCGATGGATAGATCTCACTGAGGCGGTGAACAGACGAGCGTTGGCACCGCTTGCGGCTCTCTTGTTTATTTCGATATTAGTAATTTTTAGGGTCGGACTCAAAACAATGGGGACAGTTAGGTAACCGTAAACTTGTCTGCGTTTCTGGTCTAATTAAAGGTACAGTACAATCCCTCCAGACCGGTCCTCTCTTGAGCAACAATCCCCCTTCCATAACAGCATTATTTTCCCACTACACGATTTAAATATTAATTTAACTTCTCTAGAGCAACAACCTCTCAACAACAACATAGGTTTACTACTTCCAAAGGGTGTTGCTTTAGAGAGGTTGAACTGAATACAAATAAACATAAATCGAAGATTTCTTACACACTTAGGTTGATTAATAAGAGTAGTAACGTAAAACATTATCTCATGCAAATAATTATATTTTATCGAAGCACTACAACCCTCTTCTGACTGTACGGAACGAATAAAATAATTGATAAATGGACACATCTAAAAGCATTAGAGGATAATGATACTTATATTATTATAATAATTTCATTGTCAATAAGTCATAGAACTCTATTTGAAGTGAAATCAATCAGACTTGTAATGTTGTGTGGGAAGAAGAATCATGGGGTTTGCGTGGAGACTCATTTCACGAGTAGAATATGGTTGATTGACGCCCAGGCCTACGAGCTATACTTGAAAGAAATTGTCAAGAGTGTGGGAGATGAATTAGATGTAAGTTATTTCTTTAATAGACATATATTCGGTATGTTAGGCGCTCATTGACTGTTTTTTTTTAAACAAAAATAACAGAGACAGCGTCAATGAGCGCCTATATAACTATTGGAAACTATTAGGATCTAGTAATATCTTATAGCTAGGCGCCCATTTTCACTGTCTCTTTTCTTTTTGTTAACTAAACCAATGTTATCGCATTTAAAATACTCTTTGATAACAAAACCATAACATAACATAACTTTAAATTACCGCATATTTTCGAGGCTGTTTTCTACATCTTCTAAATTTCAACATAATTATAAACCCATTTTCTTAACAAAATATTTTTTGTTTTGTTTTATCCCAAAGATAGTCTTAATTAATAACTAGATTTACTATACAGAATAACCTCACTCAGTGACCATTTCGCTTAAAATGTTAGTTTGAAGTTACCAGCCCAAGCTTTAACCATGGATTTTAATGAGAACATCTTTTAAGTCAAACACAATGTTCGCTTACATTATATTGAGATGGGTGAGTTCTCGACTTAGAATTAATCGAAATTTGTAGCAAACGTAACAAGCATTGATCACAAATAATGTTAATGAAACCACGAACTGTTAATTTAATAGTTATTGTAAGGGGGACTCCATGGCAAGTGGTTTGGTCCCTGACTAGTAATCACTGACCACTTGGGACCAGCCTCCGTGGTCTGGTCTTGTGGTTAAGGTCGCTGCGACATGTCACAGCTGTTCGAAATTTAATGGCGCTACAGACGTTCAACCCTAGAAACAAAACGTGTCATGGAACTTAAGACACGATTTTCTTTAATTGTTGAAATACATACACGTCTCAAAGGGATGGGTTGGGAGAAGACAAATCTGCATCGTATCACATTCTGAATCATATCTGTATAAATGAATAAAAGAACAAAACGAACAATAAGGCGTATCAATGTAATATTGGAAATGCTAAGAATTAGCGCCGGCTCGATTTTCACTACAGCTCGTGACTATGGTGGTGTAATTGATACTTGATAGTGTTGGCACATCTACCAATTCACACGATCGCCTGTGTGTATTTATGGAATATGCTAAAGCAATTGTTACAGATTTTCCTCTTAGCTTTCTGTTAATCACGTAAACACGACTAGGATTGAGTGAACGTCGTCAACAATAAAATGTCAAAGTGCTTATATACATTATCACGCGTCAAAATGATTTCTCATGGTTAATGCTACTTTGATAATGAGAACAGATGTATTGCTGATGCAGCTTGTACTGGTATACAAGCCTGAGGTAATCTGACAGAGAAGGTATTTCCCGTTTAAACAATGCATGAAATTATTTAATAGCATTATTGGGGCGGTTGTTTGTACACTGCATCGTCATTAACAGGTCATTGTACTCGACAGAAAAAAGACTAAATACAGCGAAACCTTGCTAAGCGACCACCTTAACAATACGTTTAAACCTTATACAACGAACTCTTACTTTCGGAGCGTTTTTTAATACTTAATAGTTTATCTCTATTTCAACTCGATAATGATACCACTTTCGTATGGAGACCAGTTTTCAGATAACAAAAGGTGGTCTTAGTGTCGAGGTTTAACTGTAGTATTATTTATTCGAAGTATTTATTAATTCATACCAGCTGTTATTGCAATGAACTCGGGAAAAGTGATATTTTCCCCTAATATGTTGATTTGATAATGCTTGTAAAATAGTAAACGCAACAGGCGTTAATAATAATAATTTCTTGTTTAAGTACAACAACAACAAAAACTACTACAACACCATCTACTACTACTATAACTACTACTTCTACTACTATATAACAACAACAACAACTACTACAACACCATCTACTACTACTATAACTACTACTTCTACTACTATATAACAACAACAACAACAACTACTACAACACCATCTACTACTACTATAACTACTACTTCTACTACTATATAACAACAACAACAACAACTACTACAACACAATCTACTACTACTATAACTACTACTTCTACTACTATATAACAACAACAACAACAACTACTACAACACAATCTACTACTACTATAACTACTACTTCTACTACTATATAACAACAACAAAAACTACTACTACAACACCATCTACTACTACTATAACTACTACTTCTACTACTATATAACAACAACAACAACAACTACTACAACACCATCTACTACTACTATAACTACTACTTCTACTACTATATAACAAGAACAACAACTACTACTACAACACCATCTACTACTACTATAACTACTACTTCTACTACTATATAACAACAACAACAACAACTACTACAACACCATCTACTACTACTATAACTACTACTTCTACTACTATATAACAACAACAACAACTACTACAGCACAATCTACTACTACTATAACTACTACTTCTACTACTATATAACAACAACAACAACTACTACAACACCATCTACTACTACTATAACTGCTACTTCTACTACTATATAACAACAACAACAACTACTACAACACCATCTACTACTACTATAACTACTACTTCTACTACTATATAACAACAACAACAACAACAACTACAACACCATCTACTACTACTATAACTGCTACTTCTACTACTATATAACAACAACAACAACTACTACAACACCATCTACTACTACTATAACTACTACTTCTACTACTATATAACAACAACAAAAACTACTACAACACCATCTACTACTACTATAACTACTACTTCTACTACTATATAACAACAACAACTACTACAAGAACTTCAACGACAACAATATTTATCCTCCTAATTACAGATACAATTTATATATATTTATAATGGAGACAATGTTCTTCGTCCTCAAGATTACTTGTAGTTACGAACCTTGATCAGGTTAAACACTAATACGCTTACCTTCTTTGATTGTTAATCATACAATGACAAATATTCACCGAAACGAGATTTCAATGCGCTTTTCAATCATACATCTTTGCTAAGGTAATTCAACTAAATGATTGCTAAAGCGATGGGTGTAGCGCCGCTAAATTTTGGACATACTTCCGTACCTCATTAATACAAAAAGACATTATACAATGTCTTGTAAATAATGAAGTCATTGCAATGTTTTGCAATTAAATCTTTTTGATGCAATTGAAAGGAATGTGTTTTCTTTCCCCGGAGATGTGCTTGATAAAAGATTTTAGCAAACCTAAATTGTAAACGTATTTTGAAGGGTATTTAGTAAGAGACATATCGTTTATCTACACAGAAATACTTCTAGCAAATCTATCAATCATATTTGATATGATCTTTTTGAATCTCATTTTTGCATTCATTTAACTGGCGGATTAGAAAGATTTAAACATGAAAAGCCCTCCGACCGTAATTCATTTCATTTAATTATTCCGTCAATGTAGATTTACATTGCAAAAATGCTGCCATGGAAATGACATAAACAAAGGCTTTCAAGAGAAACATATCAATCTTGATAAATAAGCCATACGGGCCGTATGTGGGATTTATGGCTCACAAGACTGTCTTAGATACAAATAGCAAAACAAATTTTCTATCGTAAATCGACGTTAAAACCAAATAGCCAACTGAAAGTATGAAGTTACGGGAAACGCCAAATCGAAGAAAAGATTAAATAAACATTATGTTTATCTATCGTTTCAACACCTCAAAATGGACTCTAGTAATTCTTCTGAAGTAAAGATTATTGGGTATATGTCGATTTGTCTATAGGCCAAGAATACCACAAAATGTAGATACTTACACTTTGAACTAAAAGCTTTTACTTTTATAGACATGTGAACGGACGTACTAACGATAGGATACTTAAGTGGCTTTCACATGTTAATTTTTTTTTAAATTTAGCCACATAAACTCGATTTTAGCCACATAAATTCACTTATGGACATTTTTTTAAGTGACTCCGCTTGAACACAGAGTCCTAACCCTTACCCTAGAGCCACCCAAACCCAATTGGTGTGTACGGTAAACCTTGCGCATGTTATTTTCAGGAAGTAACATTCTTTTAAAACCAAACTCACCAGTTCTGTGACAGATTTAAATTACGTATCTGTAAATGTTTATTAATAAGATCTGGTTAGAAAAAGTTATTTTATGCCAACGACACAATGCTATTAATGGACACCCGAGAGTTGCGTCTTCCATAACACATTGCCATATTTTTCTATAATGGACACACAGAGAAGTATTGTTTATTGTACAGCATGTACCTCGTCAGAGAAATTTGTTTCACAAGGGACCATTGAGAAAAACCGCACTTTGTACTTCACCATAAAAAGATAAATAGCATGACATCGGTCATGTAATTATTGAATATATTGCAAATACGCTTAATGTAATAATAATGAATGATGGTGCATTTGTAAATACACTAACAACTATGCAAGAAAACAATATACATTGCAAACATTTCTTCGATTAAAAATATTGTCTTCGCGCCTACAATCTCGACTTGTACTTCACACACGATTGAGATCTTTTCATTAAATAAACACAGCAATATCTGCGATAGGCGAATATTCCCATTTCTTTTGTCAATTACATGTATTAGAAAGGATTAAAATGTTGTCATATGGCTTCGTTCCCGACATGTGTTAAATAAATGGTTCTCTTCTTAAATTGAAACCTTTGCATTAAGTAAACATAGCATTATCTCCGATAGACGGAAATTCCCTGGATAATGCGCCCATTTTTAATGGAGATTGTATGAATTGTTTCCATTTGTTACCTAGCTCATCCCATTAGCTCTGTCGGTAGACGAGCGCATGATTGGTGATAGAAATGATATATGATGTTATACCCGAGTCATTTCATTTACTAGTTTGGATTACCTGCCCCTTACACTACGTGATACTACTACGTAGCATAGTACGACGGGAACCAGACTATCCACATGTATCTAAGTATAAAAGACAGGTAGGCATTAGAAGCTTAACCAAGAAGCACCGGCTGTACGTCTATTTACTATTTATCGTGAAATACAGACATATAGAATACTTCACAATTATATATATATAAGATCCTTGCTGCCATACGGCTTTAAACAAAACACTAACAAACATACTCGTAAACTTTAAGTTACTGATAAGTTTTTAGTGATAAAACTTAATCATACAATGTACAAAATGTACAATACCGTTATATTCATGCAACGGAAACTTTACTTGATTTATCGCATTACAGAGAAATACTGCCATGGTCATTGTACGAGTATTTAACTTCATAGCCAGGTCAGCACACTGGAACAGAATATAAAACCTACTAGATTCCACACGTCAGGGGTCCGTTTCATAGTCATATCTTAGCTAAGATTGAGTTTTTAAAATCAAAACATCTTGCAAAAGGTAAACATAAAAACTTACAATGGATCCATTAAAGATGCAAAAGGATAAACCGTCACAAGGGCCTATCTGCCTCTTTGATACTTGTCAGATAGGCCCTTTCAATTCTAAGGTGACGAAACGTTTATAAATTGTAAACAATGGATATAAGGATTTTAAGTAAGTAAAAAAACCTGCTCACTTTGCTGGGATAACAGCAAAACAGGCCCATAATTATGATATCATTAGTGTATTATATTAGAATATCGTGCATTAAGATATAGGAAAAATGTATTAATGTCTATAGGAAAAGGTTAACGATTGTATCTCAATTAAAGAATGTTAAAAACTTCAGTTAGGTTGAGGTACTATAACACGTCTATGTTCTTGCGAAAGGTTTGCAAGTGTTTGTGTGTTTGTGGCTCATTAACCAACTTCTTGTCAAGTTTTTATAATTATAATACTTCACTTGTAAGCGAGTACTTGAATGAAATTACATACAGTGTTGTTCTGACGATGTCATATTATTTAGACGTTATGCGAGTCGCTCTCATCTTATTTATTACAAGTTTAGTTTTTATTACAAGTTTGTTTGCAACAATGCTCAAAGGGCGAACCATCGCACGGCGTGCGTTCTATGCGATCCAAACGCTTCTACTGGCGATGTCAAAGCGTTGCTGCGGCGATGCTTGCGATCAAACCTCGGCGTACTCCTTGTTTCTTGGACGCCGTGAAATCGCCATAAGGACGCGGCCATAGTGTGACAGGGGTTTAAGAAACTTGACTTTAAAGACATGGTGTACCCTGATCCCCGAGGTTTATTACGTAACCCGCCATAGATTAAGAATGAAAACAAGTATCAAAATTCTGAGGCATTTAAGCTTCCCTAGAAAAATATTTCCGCTACAAAATACCGAAAACCCGCTTTGAAATCCATCATCAAACATAACAAGACGACAATACAGCCGTTCCGTGTGTACGTGCTTGTTTCAACTTGTTTACGCGACTGCCTCTGTAATAAGACCATTTAATTTGTCCCAAGTTAGTCTTAATAGGTGCCGTTATTATTCTGAATAGAACTAAGATTTTTTACTTAATAATATATAATGAACTGTTCATCTCTATCATATAATTGCCCTATATATTAACGACTATTTACCTTGCGGTCTAATCTCAACAAATGTGGACTATGCTTATAACAAACACATGTGAGAATCCAAGAATACAACCTGATGACGTCAGCACATTTTTTTCAGTCATCAAAATACGCGAGTAATTATTGTGTACACTCATCATACTTATGATAAAGCAGTATATATGACATAGGTATGGTGCAAATAGACATTTATTAGTGTGTCATTTGCATCCCTGAAGTCAAGGACTTCAAACAGTTTTGCTGCCTCCCCCCCCCCCACTTTTAGGGTAATCATTCGGCATGTCTATCACTTGGTATAAAAGAAAAAAAGATATTGACACTCTTCAACATTATCAACGCACTCACGAAGATACTGTTTCATATGTAATTAATTGTATTATAATTAATTTATATTGATATAAAAAAGTATGCATGCTGTGAAGTAGGTCGCAACAACCTGTTTAATCTGATACTAATTATTGTAAGATAACGAATTACTCGAAACACGAACAATATAACAAAAGTTTCACAATATTATGCCGACTTTGATATCTACACATTGTGTACAGTTTTATCATCTTGATTTAAAACAACACCTTTGAAAACATGTGTGTTTGTCCAGATCTGACATTTTATACATTGGACACATGACACTTCGACATAATTTTGTTAAAAATTACCTTATTTAGTATATAGTTTACATTTTTATCGCTATTAGTCTCAACATTTCCATTTGCACTAACTTATTGTTGATAGAATCTGTACGCCGACATTGTACAACACTTATAAACCCGATAATGTAACCGAATTGAAAGATTACGACAATTCTATAAACGGTTGCGCAAAGTATCCAAATAAATCAACTTCTTGCTTTTGTAGCATCGATGGCGAATGCATATTCACGTCAGTACTAAACAAGCCATATTTTTGAACAGGGTTGCTTGCAACCTTGTTCTTGGTTACTGCTCACAGAATCAAAATCTGTAGCAGAATCTAAAAATAGCTTAAATGGTTTCCCCTATCACAACCAAAAAAATAGTTCCAAGGAGAAGACGCTATTCGGTCATATCTGGTTCTTCTTTATGATTATGCATGACCATGTTGAATGAGTATGTAAGCGTCCGCATCATCAAATATTACGATACATCAACACTGTACATCACTGCTTGTTTCCGACCAACTGAATACCCTATTATAACATTGTTGTATCCTATTGTTTGCATTTTATTGGTAATACGTGATTTGTATTTTTGTGAGAGTGCAACGCTAATATTTAGTATGAATTATGATGGAGAACGCTTTGTTTGTTTAATAAGTACAAAAACACATCCTGAAATATCTTTGACTGCCGCCGGTATGGCTGTTTCTTGGCATTGTCTCATGATGTGATCAACACAGCTTGTGACAAATTAGTGCACCCCATCCTTGACATTCTACAAGCGAAGTATTTTAGTATAAAAGTGCGCAAAAATCGTGTGTTATTAAATACTATACTTCAAGGCAAATTAGACTATTTCTGTGACACATCATTAGATACTTATAAAACAAATTATGTCGGAATATGATCCACGGGATACCAGCCAAATTAAGTTGGCCCTTTGTTTATGTTGTTTATAATGCTTGATACAGCAAGAGAAGATCGGATAAACTCGCAGAAATTACACAAAAATGTACTTTTATTACGTAACGATGATATGATGAAACATATACGATTGTCTTACAACGAAACAAACGAGGGATATGCATTAGACAAGGTTACGATAGCACTGCTTTGACGCGAAATAATTTCCAAATTTCTTCCATTCCTTTTCGATACGAGGAATTATCACCTTGTTCTTTTTGGCATCCCTTGTATAATTGTATAGATTATTGCTTCTGAGACATAATTATGCGTCGGCGTTGGTAATGACAACTGTTGTAAACCATGCACGTGTATGAGAGTTATGTAAATTTAACGTTGGCTTTTTCCTTCGTCTTGTTTTTCGCTTTGTGATTTCATAATATGTACCAGTATTATTATTACTGATTTGTTTGCTTTTAATTGTAATTGTGCAATGCACCTTCTTGCTAAGTAGTTTACTTGATACTTCAGTTAACTGTTTGCAGACATTTTTCATCCATTGTTCTCTTTTTGTTCTGCTAGATAGATCTAGTTATTCAGAACATTATATCTGTAGAGAAAGGACAAAATACTTACGTTATTTTTATCATGTTGTGTTACGGCCTATACAACAGATATGGTCAAATTAGGACCGCTTCAGAAAGGGGGAGAGAAGATACAGGAGGATCGGGCATTTATAACCCTACTCTTATTTTGAATAGTTTTTCCAGGTTCTTTATCCAGACTCACATGTGATCCTAAAGTGACAAAACAATACATTCTACTACATCTTTATCGACATCATCACAATTTTACATGTTACTGTTTCTAAGTTTACATCATCAACACCTTTGGTATTTTTTACTGTAAAAAGATAAGTATTTTGTTAAAACCTTAATGGGTTGTTTTCATCCTTTCTAAAATTCGTATACGAATTATTGGTGGTATCAATTTAATTCCATCATTAACATTAGGACGAAACACTTAATTTTCAATACAAACGAGAAGTAGCGAAAAGGGTGACTTATTCTCTCCGTGCCAGGTTATCGGCACATTTTATGCGATATAATTTCCACAAGAAAATATGACAAACTGCTTAAGTAAGTAATCCTCGATTACTGACGACCGAACACAAATGAATGTATTATTTTGCATCTATCTGACTGAAAGTCTACACAATTGCCTACACCGCATAGTGCTGATCGAGGGTTCAACGCAACAGTGTCGTAACTCATATTGAAATGAGAACAAGTTACTACAGTGTTGCACTGAGCCCTCGTGATGAATCGAATTATTGGAAGTTTGGTTCTACCTATCACTTTTTCGTACTCACGATGAATGCTGCAGCTACTTGACCACCTTCAAGGCACAGAACATTTACTATTAGTATTTGATCTAACAGCTGTGTGTTTAGCTTATCTCGATTAAACTAATTTCATGATTCGGTTGATACGCTCGTCACGTTAAATTTCCAATTACATTAATTTTATCATTAAGATTCAAGTTAATCTCTTTAACCCTTTCTTATAACACTTTTATGATAGTACGATTCACATTTTGTACAGTTTCTCATAGCATTTAGAGAACGCTAACATACTGAACGGTTATAATGTATCCTTGAGATGTATTTCAGCATCGGTATCTGCGACTCTGTCTGATGATTCTTCGGCGAACATGATTCTCCATTGCAATTGTGTATGCCTCTCGTGTTTTCTTTTCAAAAACAGATAACTCCTTTGACACAGTTGTACTTAGTTTAACCAGAAATTCCTTAAAATTAATTGTTTTATAATCATTCGAAACCACTGCAACGTATCAAAATAATATAAATATTACATGATCTTAGCTCTGGCTCATTTTTTAACATTCCAGCAGGTGTTTTCAAATCTTTGTATAAACATGTATGCATGTATTATAATAAGGCATCAGCGCCTAACGAATCAGACATAAACTATTTTGCGTTGTTGAAAGCGATACATTACTAAATCGTGATAAATGTATGGCCATGGGTAAGTAACCTTTTCGAGGTACATTTTCTTTTGCAATTTGACCATTGGAACAATCTGAATAGCTGAATAACTGTAGGGCAATACTAGTATATGATTTCTTATGAAATCTATCAGAATTTAAGTCCTCTAAAATAGCAGATAAGTTATTCTGTTTTCTCTAGATGGGGTATTTGACAACATCAGGCAATAATGATAAGATAGATTGTATATATGTATTTCGGTACCCATTTGCTCAGGAAGAAATGTGTTTTTCATTATACAACAAACGTCATACCCTTTCATGTTCAAAGAACTCCAGTAACTGATACTAATAGTGTGTTCATAAACATCTCTTACCTACACCAAGTAATGCACCGATAATAAGTTCATAAGCGAATTTAGACCAAACTTCCGTTGGTAATAGATATCCGGTCAGCAAGAGTACACAGTCACTATCATTCCGGTGGTCTTTGGATGAATGTACTAGTTATTGATCAACTCGTGCTTCTAATTGTTTATCATTTTGACGGCTTTTCTGTGGACTTAGAAGCTTAGAAGATAATTACGTATCTATATAATTATCATCTTTCGGATGTTACTGAAAGCTTAGAATGAGAATTGAAAATGTGTCTGTTTACTGCCATTTGCGTTTAGAATTGTCAGTATTGCTTCAAAAATATACCAGACTCGCTGGTTGGTTTAGACCTTCCCCAAAACCTTCATTGAAAAGAACAAACCAAGAAAAATGGCCTCCTTTTTTGCATGCTCCTATGTGAAAGAATATGTTTGGGGTCAAATATTAGGAGAAGCTAGTATTTAGGGGAATGTGGAATACTTTCTTTTATAATTATTTCCAGGAATCCTTTTCTGTTCAATATTTATACTTGGTTGTCAACTTAATTTTGATTTAGTTCAGAAACTAATTCTTCATTTATTTAAATTTTTAACGCATCTTTCCAAATCTAATCACTAAAAGGTTATCGTGCCTAATCAGAATACTAGTTCTTACAAATAGTTGAAATTGAAATTTTAATCATTAAGCGGGCCAGTGTTAATTGTTGCAAGATTAGTTCGTTGTAAAATATGTTATCCGTTTATTTTTTTGAAGTACGAGTAATTTATTTTCAATGTCGAGTATTTACCTTGCCTCCAAAAAGAATGTAATACCTCGCGAAGCGCATAAAGTTTGATTAAGTCATTTTAGTGAATTAAGTCTTGTATGATTGGCCTTTAAAATGACTGAACAAGCTATGGAGAGTCGAAATTCATATACGTAATAATTTTTGTTCCTTTATCATTGTAAACCAACAAACTGTAGTAGACCAAAATAAAAACAACAGGGTCAATTGTGCAAAGCCTACAAAGCCAACAGACAGATTTGATGAGCTTAGTAAAATAATGATTAATTTACTACACGAAAGTCATCAGGAGACACTTGGATACAGATAAGAAAAGCATTCCTAGAACAAAACATCCTACTAACTATTCAGTCGAATGTGCCCAGGAGAAACAACATATGCACACGAATGAGTATGCTCCTATATTGACATCTGCTTGCACAACATAATTATGGAATCATTCATCACATTCTAAGGTATAGTTACGTGTTTCAAAATATCTCTTACTATTTCCCTAAGGCGTCAAAACATTAATGGAAAATACTTGGAATAAATCATAAGATGTCAATACACGCTTGATAGTGTTAATAAAATTACGAACGCACGCTCGAAGTCACACACATATGCGCGTACTTGCAAAGCAATAATTAATTATATTATTTTGTTTTGTATTGATATCCGTATGTAGAGAATGTTGATGATACAATCCCGAAAATGACTTGTAAGACTTTTATGGACCGTGCTGGAAATATTGTCAAAAGTAAAGAATTCTTTTTGTAACTTAGAAATTAAATTTCAGTCATTGAACATTTTAGTGTAGTCCATTACTTCCTGTCAATTGGAATCACACATTTTAATAACCGTAGTACTTATCTTGATAAACCAGATTTAAGTCTCGGAACTTAACAAGGGGGCAACATCGTGAAGAAAAATAGCCCACGCCAACATAGGTGTACATTAATAACAAAACGATTTTATCCCATTGGAAAACGCGTACAGAAAAACTTGAAATGCGGATGCATGTGTTTTGTTGATTGGTGGAACGCATACAGTATTAATCTTGTGGTTGCATCTATCATTCCTTACTATTTTGTTCAAAAGAAGCAAATATTTGTTTTCTATAGGTGTTTATTGCAGTATGTACTAATTGGCAATAGAGACTGCACTTAATACGACATACAGACATTTGTAATGTGGCTTGTTCTCTTCAATCCCCATTGATAATTTATGGCAAGATTTTATATTCTCTAGTTCGATTCAGCATGGTGATATAACCTGCAACATACATAATGCACTCACTAAAATAAGATTTTATAGGTATGATAAATATTATAATCGGTGCATAGAGTAAATGGCGTACGTTTAGTTGATTTGATTGCATTTTCTCATTCGCTTTCTTCACTTATGTTGCGATATAATATTTACACCTTATTCATTGCCAAATTTCGCAAGATACAAATTGCCGTAATTCGATTTTTAAGTGTGGCTCACGATTTAAGTGTTATAATTCTCCTTATTCTATGGATTTAATACATATTTTGGTAAGCAGTCTCTTGGTATTGCTTGTCCTGAAGTCAGCCTCTTTGATCAACATGTTTTGAATATTATCAAATACGTATATAATATTATATAGTAAATGAGTAGCTATCTCCCTATTTAAGTCTAATTATTGTACAATTCATGACATTTATTACCTAAAGATAAAACCGAATTGGTGCATAATTTATCTGTGATTACATTATATATTGCATCTTCTAGCAAAGGTCAGCTCAGTTCATCAAGTACTCTAATGAAGTGGTTTCCAAAGTAACCCAGGCGATTGTAGTAAATGATGCCAAAAATAAACGACTCAAGATTATCCTACATGACATTTCGAAGCAATATTAATGAGGCGACTGATGAATTTAATGAACTTATATAAAGTTGTGACCACAGCATTGATAAACTCCAAGTAGCTGAATAGTGAATATTAAATAAACAATCAAATAACCAGAACGCGCCATTTCGGGGGCTTCCGTGGTCGAATGGTTATAGCCTTTCGCTTGTTATCACAAGAGGTACGTACGCATTTGGTCTTTAACCATCGTTAAAGCTGGAAAATGACAAAACGATTATCAGTGCGATATTAAACCCTGTTAAAAAATTGTACATGTCGTATGCTTAGAATGCCCTTTCACAACGGCATACGATGTAGGTTACTTGCATAAATTATATATGTCATGGAATAACGCTCGCAAAAAGTCACAAATAATTGGCTCATACCGATCCCACTCGAAATCACACAGTTCTCGCGAGTAACCGCCCGCAAAGAGAAACAGATTACTA
Organism: Lutraria lutraria; assembly: GCA_964023205.1. Lineage (NCBI taxonomy): Eukaryota > Metazoa > Mollusca > Bivalvia > Venerida > Mactridae > Lutraria > Lutraria lutraria. The sequence goes on from OZ026848.1 coordinate 24,177,295, forward strand.
GCATCACATATGAATTCAAAATATCTGTATATATAAATATACACACATACACATGTAGTCCCATTGCCACCAATATGTCTTCTTGATTGTGCATTATTTTAAGCATTTATCTCAGTTATTTAGAAATCTGACGAAACTGAGACAGTCTAAGACCGATTATGGGACTTCATTAACAACAAAAAGCTAACAAAGCATCCGAACATTCTTCGTTAGGCATCCAAAGGCTACTCATTTTATTGAAATTCAACATCAGTCTTTCTCCTAATTGTGATAACAATTTCACGCTCAAACAACGATTGAGTTCATGGTCATTATATTTAATGACCACTATCTGCATGTTGCTGATCAAATTTTCCAATTAGATTCAATGTCATAAATCACATGTCCACAGCATGAGGGACATTTAATCATATAATCATTGAAATCGCATGATCTGATGAGAGACAATGTCCACAAAACGGTCACCCAACACAGGATCAGATATCAGATGATATTAACATTTTGTTGAGCATCTGCAGAAGAAGAAGTGGAATCTTAGATAAAAAAAAATATTGAATTGTAAAAAAAATGAAATGAGATTATGTTCGGCTATCAACTTACAAGGAGTGGAATTTGCTGAGTAAATTACTGTGTGGCACAACAGTTAAACATCATATTAAACAAAAGAGTACTTATCAGTGCAATCTATTCTTCGTTATTGTATTAGGTTAGTATCTAATACTAGTAGTGCTTCAGACGATTCCTCCTGGTTGTCTGTTATCATTAAATGCAAAGATTGACTTATCACTTAAACTTCAAATCACAATAATATACAAAATGTACTTTTCTTCTTGTTAAAACTGTCACACTTTTGTTCCACAGAAGTTGACTAGTTTGGCATTTCTGTATTAATACATATGAATATAATTAATTACCATGCCATGTTGTATAGACAACACTTTTGATGCTATGAAATAAAAACAACTTTTTAACATAAGAACATAATTAAGGAAGACTGTAAGGTACTCAATTAAAACTGACATCGTGGCATTAATTCCAATCTAGAGCATGCTATGCTTTGAGATTACTAGACATAGTTTGTTCCTAGTAACCATTTGTATGGACACCTATTTGTATCAAGGAAACATTAAATATAGAACATTATTCGCATTAATTGTACCAATATCAGAGTAAACAAGCATATACTTATCAAGTTAAATCATTATACAAACGTATAATGTTTTCAAATCGGAATTAAACATCTTTCTCAATGGTAAAACATGGCCCTTATTATAGTTTGTCATTGATTTCGTCATCATTTGCCTTTTCTGTTATCATATGCTATGATCATGCAAAGTTTAAATCTTTCATTTTCCCTATATAATGTCTATGTGATAAAACTGGAAACTATAGCAAACGTCTTTAAGTCAACCAAAGATGTATCCTGAACGAAATGTGAAGTGAAATACTAGTTAAATACATAATGAAGTGACATTATGTACACGCTTCCTTAATTAAGTGATAACCCACCTGACAAATATTCGAAAAGACGATGTTGACCGACTATAAAGGTTGAGTAGTGTAATGTTAATGTTCTGCTATAACAAAGGAGGGATCATCAGTCAATAAACTGACAAGAAATATATGTATGAAGTGAAATACAACCGTAATGGACGATTGAACCATTTCCATAAATATCCTCTATGCCAAACCAAGAAAAGAAAGTTCTTTGAACAGAATGATATATTGGAACTAAGATCAGGCCTCTTCGTTTTCCGTTGGTTATTGTACACTGTCGACCAATAAATTACGTACAAATGTATTGTTGCTTCATAAGTAACATTAAGCTTTGACTTGTTAGACTCTAGTTGTATCGGTGATTAGCATACGTTAACCACTTGGTTAGTTACCTATTTTATGTATTTGGGAATCGAAGAACGCATAAAACACAGTAGGTCTACATGACCATAAGACGCGCAGGCTTATTAAAATAACCGAATTTAGATTTTTGTTATTCAATAAAAAAAAACCCAAATATCTCAGTTACGCACCAATTGAGTTAAACTTAAAGGTAACATAGTTTGTTTGTCTTTTTTATTATCTTTACCAAATCATAAATCATAAATTTTATCATACAAGGAGTCTGCAAAATTCTTGACATTTAACGCTGATAAACCCAAACACTAACACCATTGTGACACTTTCTTTCCAAAATAAATGCACTCAATTGTCTCCGGAGAAAAACTTAAATATGATTACAGGATAACAAATGTCTTACAATGTTAACAGTTCGTTTCTGATATTTACAGTGTGGCAAGAAATTAGTACTGGAGTTTGAACATTTTTTCAACACCTTAAATTGTATTTTCGACAGCTCGCCTTGGTGCAACTGAGAAGCTTTATTTAGATTTCTCAGAGATTGATTATAAACTAATCATATTAACGAATGTAATATAAAATTAGGACGTCTCCCTGTGGACCTTAACAATGTGGTACCCCCTCTCCTCCGGGAGATAACGTTTTGTCTTCCATTTTTTGAATGTTTCTATATGGCTTTTGGAAAGTTGGATTTGGTTGAAGGTGGTATGTTCAGGAAGGTGGTATATATAGATTCTATGTTTTTTCTTCCAGGAATCCTTTTCTTATCTATATGCGATGTTCATGCTTAGCTACTCAAAAGAAACAATGTATGATGTATTTAAACACATTGATAAATATGAATGTTACAATGAGTAGTTTTGCCGTCTATCTTTAAATCATCGTCTATTGACTCTATTAATAAACAATTATTGTCTTGTGAGTGTATTCTAACCAGTACTAACTTACCCGTTCACAAGAAGCCGACTTCACCACATGAGGCATCGTCGGATACCCACGGTCGCTGCCTCCGCTCCGCTACGTACATATTTATATATTTATGTATATATATTATATGTACACAAGGAGGAACATCGACATTGTTGTCATTTTTTTATAGAAAGGTACGACCTGCTGCGACCGTGATTCGAATCCAGAGACAACAAAAACTTCTGTAAATATCTGCCAAAACGTTTATGTAATCTATATACTGATGGACGAAAGTACTTCTATAGTGTTCCTTTCATGTCGTCTATGAATGTGATAAAATAGAACATTGTACTCAGGAATACTTGAATCATCAGAGATTTGGCTCACCATAATATGTTGTTCCTTAGCAAAATTCCAATAGGTACATCGAACATTGACACCTTCTTCGGTTATCATGTGAAAGATCTTTTTATCGTTTGAAGCATCAAAATGAATCAAATGGCGCTATAACACTTCTACTAAACATGTTGATTTGCTTGTAGCAAAATATGTATGCCAGAGATAACGTCAGGAGAGTATTCAAGTTACCGTCAAAGTAGACAAACATACGTAATAATGAACATCCCCATACTTAATTTCTAAATACTCGTATTCGCTTTTCGTTTGTCATTTCATATAATGCCATTAATACATGACATTATAATAAAACTGCAGCCTGAACATCATGACAAAAACTGTTTTACATGTACATGCTTAATAGCCACTTAACAGTAATCGCAATATGACGCATTTTACTTATTCACTGGGATTTAACGTCGAACCAGGAGCCAGTATGACTTGGTACCTCTTCTAGCCTCAGCGGTGGATGTAAACTCAAAGTTTACGCATGGTAGAGTCATTGACCTTCCATAAGCTAGTTGGCAGTTTCCTCACCTGTAAATATGTCTGGTCCCGAGTAGGGTTCAATGTCACAGCAAGTAGGGGCTTCTGAATACTTGTCAGAGATTATAACCATCCAACTATGGACGCCCTTATACAGACAATGTATGTTAATCCTCTGGTGGCTGTATTCCCCCAGTTTACCTGGTTTGACAATATTTTGTGGTAACATCAGGAATGCACTCTCGTGAATACTCGGCACAATACATACATCAAAGATGGTACATCAAAGTTTATCAACAACTATGCAACTCCTTATTTCTGTCATCTCTCATTCCGTCGATTTGTGGTTATGATACATTTTAAAGTCGATTTCCACGGGGCGCCCGTGTACGGCACCAACTTCTACAAATTGATATTTATAGAAATGTATATACGGTGCAACCTCTCCAAAGCAACACCCTCTGGGAGTGGCTAAGGTATGTTGTCGTTGAGAGGTTGTTGCTCTACAGAGGTCAAATTAGTGGTTAAATCATACAGTGAAAAAGAAAATATTGCCGTTGTTGCAGGGAGGTTGTTGCTCAAGAGAGGATCGCTCTGGAGAGGTTGTACTATATAGTAAAGTAATACAGAACCAAGACAGTTCAGGATGTCAATCAAAGATCAACAAGCACTAAATGTTTAGTGACCGGCATAAGGCGAATGATTCAGAACACAAACACCATAGGATGAAATTCAACGAATTCACTTTCACTTAAATTAGTGCGTCCTAGTCTAATGATACGCTGATATTTCGTGGAATCATTATTATCATTATTATTCCAAAAACACAATATAATTATCTTTAACGTCTGTGTTATAGAAAATTAGGCAGCTTCCAGGATTAGTTGTAAAAAACTAACGCTGTCGTTAATGTGCAAATGTAAACATTTGTTGGATCTATAAATTTCAGTGCGATGTTTTTTTATATATAGGTTTGCTTGGATATCATGTCCACAACTCACAAACCGTAATTGTTTCATTGTTTTCTTTTGGACATTTACAGTGATTTATGTTGTCATCATATGTTATCCATGTAACATTTTTTGTCGCCTTGAATTGGATAAGAAACATCCACCTGGTTTGTTTTACTGACATTTACAGTTATTGTTTTGGAGATGTGAATTTCGTTTCGACGTCTTCTCATAAAGTGCCTAAAACAATAATCTTCTTACTTGTTACATTTTAATATTATAACATCGTTTTTATCAGTACATATAATTCCCCCACGATAATTTGATGTTTACTAACAAAGCTATAAATAACTTCAATAAAAATTATTGGGTAGTCAACATGAAACACACAGGAATGCAATGGTGATACATTCACAATTTTCATATACGTTTGATAGAATATTCGGTAAGGAAGGCGACTGACAAACGTTATTTAAGTTACCGCACTGGTTTGAATCCACAAACTCACTTTTTTCATTTTTTATCATTATACAAAATGTACTTATCTAATAATTATTATATATGTACTGCCCATTAAACTAAATATATACATATACATTAAACATGTGCATTTACTCCGAAGATTGTGAATAGTGAACAATATAAAAGAGAAAAAAGAAAATAAGAAAAAAATATATATACAGCATATTATACAAATGATATACAAATGATATAAATAACAAGAAAAACTATAACGAAACGAAATTACAAGAAGCATTGGTTTAAGTTTTTTGTATGAAGTTGCTTTTTTCATAAAGGATATTGACCGTCTACTTTATTCATTCCTCCATTATGGAGAGTATAATATATTAACAAGTTATAGATAATACACATATTTTGACAATAATGAGTATGTGACAAATTAATACATGAGGATTAGCCAAAATAGTAATAGACACTACAGTAAGTACTCGCAAACAGCTATAATAAACAAATACTCGTAAGTATAATTCGTCTAGTAAAATAAAACAAAACTTATTTGGATATTCCATGATAATCTTAAATAAATATACAATAAGTACACATGTATTTTTAAAAAAATGCGAATCTCTGGGGATTTGAACACACCAGAGAAATCGTTGACACTTTTCAGCTGCACGTTTACCCAGTGCGCTTATGTCACTCTAGTTCATATTTGTTTTTCGTGTAGTCATTTCAAAATGGAAATCAGCAATTGTGCTTGTATTATTAGATACACTCTACCTGTCATACCTATTACCTTCGGATTGGATTGAACTGGCATTTTGGCGGGAGTCAAATTATCGTGGGGGCACTAGCACTAGTTTTGGGTATACATTTCCTTGTCAATGACATAAAAGTACGACGAGTTCATTCAAAACCATGAACAAATACGATATACTTGGTGATACGGCAACTGCATTCCATAGTCGTTAAGACCCGCCTCCCTGGTCGAGTGATTAAGGTCGCTGACTTCAAATTACTGTAACCTCTCACTGACAGAGCGTCTTGGATTCGGGTCCCGCTACCGACCATGTCTCTTTATAGGATAAGGTAGTTGCTTAAGGAAAATGGGAGTTTAGTACTGGTTCTTCTTAGATGAACTGTCCGCCTCATATGACTCTGGTTGTTGAAAAGGGGCGTAAAACCCAAATAAATGCACAAACAAATACATTGTCATTTTAAAAATTAATAGACCAAAATGTACCTTCAATTGCAATATCCAGATTCTGTTCATAGAACGTTAAATGTGATTAAGTACATCGTCGTGTCTTAATAATTCTATCGACACCCTTAGAGAATTCAGAACAGGACTGCTGTATGAATACTGCATTCCATATGCAGCCCGTTTGATCACTCGCACGAGGCGGTGACGTTTTTGTATCGACTAATGTTGTAGTTTGTGACTTTGAACCGTGATGATCATTAACTCAGGCTATAACAACTCGATGGTTCACTCGCCGAATAAAACAATATGGTACTTTTGTCTTTGTGTTTTTGCAGTTATGCCAGGTAGTGGAATCTACAAACTTAAGTGTTAAGAGACCCGGCCGTGGAAATAATCGAGTATCGCAACGTAAAGTGGGAATCTCTCGATTTAATTTTAGCTAATTTTAGCAGCTGCGAATCCATACGCGTATATAAATCCTTGCCAGAATGTAAGAATGAATTAATTAATTTAGTGTAAACTATTCAATGTTCAACTTATCACAGTATAAATGAAGTCTCTAGATATTGAATTGAAAACAACATGAACTATAAATCTGTACACAGACAATATTAAAACTCAAAATAAGTTGGCGAGTAATTTCATAGAATTAATAAGTCATACAGAATAACAAAAGACGGCGAATTTAATCTTAGACGCTCTAAATGTCAACGTAAATCTCAAAGGTAGATATCGAATATCAATTGAATTTAAAACGTTATTAATGTCTGCAATGGAAAATAAATTCAGTAAGCTTATAAGACTATACGAACGATCCGAAAAATATGTAGGCGTCATACCGAGGTGAAGCCGCTGTCGTGGTCCAGTGGTTAGTATGCTGTTCTTGTTACCCGACAATCCGGATTCGAATCACGGTCGAGGCAGATCATACCCTTCTATGAAAATCTGACAAAAATGTCGATTTTTCTCCATATAGGCTCCTTGTGAAAGGTAAGGATTAGTTAGAGGTGGTTAGAATACAGTCCAGAAAAATTGGGTTGGTGAATCGAGCGCCGTATGTAACTGAAAGTTCAAATGGAAAACGATCTTAAATCATTCTTGCACCTATCCATTCAAAGAAAGGTATCAATCCTAGACGGTACGTATGTCCTTTTTTGTCTAAATTGAAATGAGCCCTTATTGCACCTATTAATTCAATAACATCTCTAGATAGTATTTACATGTCTGAATCAGAGTTTCTTATCCTTCCTGTCTGTTTGGCATTACCACGAGTCTTCAGTGTGTCGTATGGAGAATTGGATACATGAATTATGGGATAGATTAATCGACACACCAATAAATCTTTGTCCTTACAGATGTAACATATGAAACGAACAATAGTTGAAACCATTATTTAAATTGGGAAAGCTATTAACCTGTTATTTATTGGGCTCAGCGGTCATATAATGTCTTGTAATTGGATGATGACAAAGTATAGATGCTGACTCCGAATCGATTCATTATGATGTTTAAAGCATATTTCAGACATAAGATCATCGCAACTGTAACACTGGCAACGATACCTTTGACCTCTTTAAATGTGTCTCTGTCTCAGAAAGCTTTGGTGTAATATTTTACAAAATAACTTGAATGGCTCATATCATAAATAACGATATCAAATAATTCCGTATAACATAATTTATGGACGGGTCTGTCTGGCCACATCGGTATCACCATAAATTTGTGTGAATACCAATAATGAATATACGTACGAAATGAATGTCCAGTGGTATCTTAGTTCAGTATGTATTATTTATTCAAAACAATTTCTTCAGCTATAGTATCAAGTAAGGTTTTATAGTAATCATCGCAGACTTTGATGTGAGTGGGACCTCTGTTGAACACAGGTGTGACAAATTCGTACGAATTCCGCACAAATAATTCGTACGAATACGTGACACATTTGTGAAGATCTCGTTCCGTACCTTTACCCCGCCTGAAGCAGAAACGTAAAATTCACGTGTAAAAAGGAGAAAAACATATTTTAAGAAAGTGTTCATACGAAAACGTCACACATTTCAACCGAAATATGTCACTATGTCACGCTGTGTTTGCTTTGCTTGGTAGAGCCCTCATAATTCACAGAATAGCAAAACATATTAAGCAGATGGCCAAGTATAATTCTGGGCCATTGGATCAAAAGTTCAAGGATACAGAGGAAAAAATATATAGCACTAAAGTATATTCTAGCACCCATATAGCACAAAAGTATATTCTAGCACCCGTTCACATAATTATCTTTTGACGTTGAAACTTCGTATATCATAAGATGATTGTTTTTTCAATACATTTTTGAAGTTCGACATGGTGTTAGGGCTCACTTCGTTTAAGATCAAGGTCATCAGGTGTAATACAAATGAAATCCGTTAATATTCAATATCTTAATAATAATCAAGTCCCCTTACGAAGAAGAAGGGGGTATATTGCTTTGTAACCGGACCTTGTCCGGGCAATAACGAAATAACTATTTAACCCAAGCTCCTCAGATCTGGTATGGACGTTGGCCATCGCATGTAGATGACCCCTATTGATTTTGAGGTCAGTAGGTCAAGGTCTTACTATCCAGTTGGCTATTAGGAGGTATCCGTGTTTCACAAACACTTCTTGTTGCATTTTGGCCCATATGATTGCTCGATTCGTTCCTGTCCGGTCAATAACTTCATGATGCGTAGAATGGTTTTCAAATACATGTACTAGTATATTAATCACATCATGAAAATGTATGGCGTGCGAGACAAATTCGTATGTGTGATAATTACGGTTCAGCTGATCTCTATTTCAACCTGGACTATGTGATTCTGTTATTCATTCTCCCAAGATTGACCACCAGGCTCCAAGTCTAGGAGGAAGTAATAGCTTGTTTTAACACACTAGTTGACTTATTGCCTGTTCTGATAATTTGTACTTTGTTGTTTCTGATATCGAACAATGTGAACTATTCAGATTTGTTTGTTTGAGTTTTACGCCCCTTTTCAACAGTTCACCTAACCATCGTTCCTTGGAAGAACCAGTACTAGATTCCCATCCTCCAAAAGCAAATGCTTACCATCTCACATACAGAGACATGGTCGATATCTAGGGTAGCATTTATAAAGCCACAAAGCCTGCATTATTCCTCATATTTGGTGTCCGCGAAGGTAAGTGAAAGATTTGGCAAAAAAAGAATTTGACCCTATACAGCTTTGCAACTGAGCATTCCTAGGTGGTGACTGTGTTATGTCCTCCGTCTTTTAAATGTTTCTTTGTGTTACAACCAATGGGTATTGATTTGGTGGGTATAGGAGGGCATCATTTCGGTAAAGGTGGGATAATCTTGTTATTTTTTTATGGGATTTATTTGTCTTTTTGTGTGTTATTTTTTGGATTTTTTTTCTTTTTTCTGTTACTTTTCTAGATTGTTTTTGTATTATTTTGTATGATTTCTTTTTTTTTGTTTATATTGATATGTAGGTTTAGATTGATAAATGGCATCATGTCTGGGTACTGTAAGCCAAGAGCCAACCAATCTATTGGGCTATAGTGATATATATGTGTTTTATGTTCTCTGAAATTGCAAACAAGTGATTAATGTTCTAATAACTTTGTCTGACCTATTGTTTTAGTTAAATTAAAGATGCAAACATAGATCCAATAATTATAAATCAGTCAATATAGATAGTATACATAAAACAGATGGTTAGGTGAGACTCGCGGTACAGAAAACATGAAACGCTGACCCAGGCATTGGTATAACAAGGGGTTTCGTTTTGAAACAAGAGCCGTAATTTTTCACGATTTTTTTCTGTTTTAATGCGTGTTTTTTTCCGACATGATTAAAAAAAAACCCACTTTCAATGTAACATATGTTTAATGTTATATAGGATTTTGATAACGAATACATAATTGGTATTGGTAATAGGCGTACGTACGACTTTTGTGTTAAATGTGCTCGCATTTTTTATAGATAATACACATTTTGTACTGAATGAAATAGAAATAAAATGACTAATTTATTTAATTAGTGAATTAAACAAACCCCCAAAGCTAAAGGAAGACCAACATTAGTCATATAGTCAAGATATATATAGGGAGGCTATGTTATGAAGTAGACACGACTGTCTTGTTTACTAAAAAGTCCCGCCAAAAATGAATTCCTTTTCATGAAACATAAGCAGAATACATTAAAACTACATGGTACAACTGAGGTGTAGTGAATGTAATGTAACTCATAATTAAATACTTCGACGGTTTAGTCTTATTATGTCGTATGTAAATAACTCTGCAGTTTTGGGAAATCGAAAAAGAAATTTTCTTTTTTCCCTTTATTGCACCACATTGTGTAACTAAGTCTTGTTTATAATGCAATAACAGTATAGTGGGGAATTCTTTATGTGAAAAATTATACTTAACCAAACACTTCAGAAAACATTAAAGATAGAAAAAAACTTGTAAATAATTATGTATTCAATAAAATGTATTTATCATTAAGCCATTCTTGCTACACTTCTAATAAAACACGAAAATAACATATTATGGTAGCAGACAACATAAAATCTAGTGATGAACATTAAATGAGAAAGTGAATGAAGACGACACACTCAATAAGTAACTACAAATGTATATAAACTGAAGTGAAACTTAACAACACAACGGGGTTTCAATTTTAGACTATTCGGAAGAAATATTTGGGTATTGCAATTAACATCATAAGTTCTAATGAAATATTGACACTAACTTTTATGTAAGACATAAAATATCTATAACTAGAACTTGCATTCAGACAGGTACTGTTATATGTTGTAAGAAAAAATATAACAAAACGTTATAGGTAGACGAATTTACAAGAAGCATATTGGTTTATGTTTTTTGTATGAAGTTGCTTTTTTCATAAAGGATATTGACTGTATATTTTATTCAATCCTCTATTAAGGAGAGTATGAAATATTTATATGATATGAGTAATACACATTATAATGACAACCATGAGTATTTAACAAATGAATAAATTCATGTATACAGATCACAAGCACATGGTAATATCATATCCTACATCAATCAAATAGAATCAACCCTAAATGTTAACGAATTCACCATAAATCTGAGCACTATCATACAACCACTTTGAACTTCAAATAGTCACACAACAACTTATCTAGGCAATGCCTTTATGATTTACTTCCCTGTCAACCATTAATAGATTCAGTCATCACCATTAGCCAATCGAATGGCCAGGATTAACCAAACTAGTAACAGACACTACACTATATACTCGCAAAGTATAATTCGTCTAGAAAATTGAAAAGCAGTTCGCAGTTCGAGTTCCAAATTTGTTTGAATAGCAAACTGCATTCTAGAATACTGTTCGCTATTCAAAAAAAAATATAATATAAAATGTAATACCAATGTAATATAAAGAAAAGCTGCGTGCCAACTTTATGCAACCACTATTATATCGATATTGTTAAAAACGTAGGACTGGGCAACAAAAATCGCCTATCAGATTATTATCAGACAAAACATCAGACATCCTTTTCCTTCATTGAAAAGCCACAAGATCTCCATGTACACTTCCTTTCTCCAATCTTGTCTCTTTCTACATCGTTGATAATTACATAGCGCAATATGTCAGTCATTGTGTTGAATTTCGTTAGGTCTACTTGACATTTCGTATCACGACAAAACGAGACAAGGTCGACACATGTACCAATAAAGGTTTAAATGTCAGCATAAATCCCTGATGTGAATGCAAAATAACAAGTAAAGTAAGAATTTCCGTAATGTCTGGGAAAGATATATGTAAACAATTTGGTATTCTGAGATACAGTGTATTTTATGTAATAAAAGCAAATTCGATTTTCTAGGAGAAACCACGTTTTGCACAACTTTTGAAATGCTGAACTTTAAGGCAACAAAAGGATTTTTTTATCCGTTCTGTAAGTCCTGAGTTATCAGATGGAGCAAAACTTAATAAAACATAATACAAAACGACTGCGTCAAAGATTTTGTTTGAAGTACTTTTACAGTCACAATTTCTGTTCCCGCAATTTCATTTTACATGAAACAAAAGTAGCACAAACAACAAGATGTCCGCTCTAGGTGACCTTCGACCTACTGACATAAAAATACACATACATGTAGAGGTTGTCATGCGGAAAGCAAGTTTAAAGTTTGGAACAAACAGACATACAGGCAAACAGACAAAAACAATATACATCCGATCTATCGAAACGGGGGCGATAGTGATGTGGAAGTGTTTGTTTTGTAGCATTTGTTACATGTACTTTTCATTATTTTGATGGCGGTTGTGATGGTATTCATGTTTTCTATTCCACAGACAATTAAAATAGTTAGATCATCACCACTCTTGGAGAATTCAGATTGGAAATCCCCAAATACCATGCCACCGGCTGTTGTGAAAACAATTCAAAGAATGCGAAATAAATTTCCAATTCATGTCGTGATTTCTGGTAACTCTGACTATGTCAAGGTCAATCTTATTCAAAACGGAATTTTTAACGTGTTTGAAATCCTAAGGATATTGTTGTCATGGAGATCAGTTGAATGTATTCTTTGAATTATTAAATGATTATATCGTATTTTATGTTTTGAACATCAACTAGAATAGGAGATCAAGGCGTTTGTTGAATGATGATGGTTGAGATGTTATGCATGTGTTTCAATGTATAGAGAACGTCGTGCCTATTTAATAGACACCAAACACTAAATTTAATTCAAAATTGAGATACAAGCGTTGCAGAATCAAAATGGCCTTGAGTATCTCTTGCCTGAGTGTTTTGTATTTATAATCGTCATAGTATGGATATATACGTACATTGTCTTCTCTTACACAATCGTTATGAGAATTCTAGATTCAATTATTTGATATTCTCTTCACGGAACTTCTCTGACCTTTAAATATTTAAAGAGACTAGACTTAATGATTTATTTTGTTCAGAAATCTGAACAATTCTTACGTTTGATGATAATAACATGTAAAATAAATGTATTACGAGGAATATGTGTAATTTAATGTAAACTTCTTCATGTCTTCAATTATTTTTTCCTGTGAGTCATATTGTGGAAATGTGAAAAACTTAGTGATCAAAATTGAAAAAATACTTTAAAGCATGAACGAATTACACATTTCTTAAATTCGGATTAGAAAAGTATTCTTAGGGGAAAAACACAAACTAAACATACCAGCTTCCCAAAATCACTCCACAAATCCCCCAACCCGAAAACCATTAACGCACAGGAGCAAACAACAACAAGAGGACGAGCACAGCCCACTGTGGGGTTCCTTCTTAGAACAATCTGTTATTAAGCTACATGGAGTAAAATCCGACGTAGCATGATAAATAACAACTTACCTATGTACATGTATAAGTATATACATACGATAAAACGAAATACATTTTCAAGTGTTAAGAAGCAACTTCAATGTACTGTTTGGGATTACGTGGTTATTGACTCTTAGCAGTAGGCCTAATCACTAGGAGGCCAACATCGCTGTGAGTTAGAATTCCACCCTGGACTAGATAGCTTTCACATGTGGTAAAGTGACCATTTATCTTACAGAAGTTCGGCGGTTTTACCATGGTTAAACCCTTGGGTTCACTATATCTTACATTTTTACCGATTTATCCTCTTTTTGGACTTATAATCATCTTTTCTTTACTGTTACTTATATTGACCTTAAAGTATAATGGCTTGGAATATTAATAGAGTGTGGTGGGTGGAACTGTGCTAATCATGAGATATAACAGTTACTCTTATCATGCATTTTTACGGAAAAGTCTCGGGCTTACAAACAGTTTGACCAATACTGGTACTTACAATAATTTGAAAGGTATTTTCCTGTAATGTGGCTTGCAGTGCATTTATAATTGCTTAAACATGCATGCTAAACAGTATCATTCGTTTATGCTTCATTCCTGCTTTATCTGCTTTAACCAACTGGCAAAAATACTCAGCGGGCGATGTCAATTCGACGAATTTGCTTGTTCTTTCTTCGAACAGCCGTCTCAAACACATCTGAGTGACATGAACATATTTGCAAATACACAAAGTAATTGTTAGTGGAAATACACTCGATGTCTGACAATGCATGATCAAAACATTCGCGGACGTTGTCTTTTAATGCATTTACAGCTTTGTCTTGAAGGAAAAAGCGAGATAAACTCGTTTCATCGGACGATTTTTATCGACTTCCATAGCTTTGTACACCCAGTGTTTATTTAACGATGAACAACATCTTGCACCGACAGTAGTAACGATGCCGTATAATTAACTATGCATTAGTTTGTATTAATTATAAAAAGGTGAGAAGTTAAATATGCACTCGAATGTGTCAATATAATGGTGCTAACTATTATCCTTGGAGATTCTTCTGTCAGTTCCAAACCTTGTACACAGCTGTGTTGTTGCATATCTCTTTGTGTTCATAGTCATTCGGAATAGTGTTATCGCGTCCTATTTTCTTTTAATTGATATTTACCGTCAGTTATTTGTTTCAACTTAGGTTCTTCGTGTTTTATGGGGTTTTTTTTCAATACAGTGCTAGAAAGAACTGCTTAGGTAAGCCGGTCGCCCTTTATGACTGAAATATCGTTGGCAATCGACGTTAAAACCCGCTGACACAAACCAAACAAAAATCATCGCTGGGAGTTTTTCTTTATAATAATGTTTATGGACGGGGGTATGGTTATGGAAGTGATTCGCTTTTCAAATTTCATGTTTGCATCGCTTCAAAAGATACTTTCTCTAAATCGAAAAAATAACACAATAATTGTGGTGATAAATTCGTTTTTCATTTCACTGTTACATCTCTAAGGGCAAATACTTTTGCGCTGCAAATCAAATTAGTCAATGTCAAGACCATATAATATCGTCAGTGAAATGTAAAAAAATATACGGTAGAGACTAAAAACGAAGTATTGTTCTGCCATACTTATAAAGCTACGAGTAGATATGCAAGATCCAACTAACCATGTTGGACGTATTAATAACTTAATTGAAAAGATAGATGAGTAGCACTATCATAATTTGACAGCGCAGTGGTGTTTCTCCTATGGAATTGTCAGAAAAAAGCTTACACTATAGTATAATCATTTATCTAATTATTGCATGACAGACTAATGCAAAAAGGGCAGCACGATCTTTATGATTAAGACATTAAGATAAACTACTACATGTTAAGATCACTTCTATATAATAATAACCATTCTTACGTGCCCCAAAGGCGGGTTAAATGTCGAAGTTTCGCTGTATTCATAAAAAAACAACTACTTAATTTCTGTAAGAGCGAGACGATGTAATAATTTATAAGCATTATAATCATATTGCTCGACTAGACAATAAAAATGCTAATAACCTTTTTGTTTATCACAGACTATACGCCGCCGTTTTCTTGATCGAAACACATTGGCCTTATAATTGCTGTTCTGGCCAAGAGACGTGATCGTTTTTAAGAAGTTCCACAAACAATGAACCGCACAAATCGAATTTTTAAATATCATGTTAGTAATTATAAAGAAGCGATGGTCATTAGCGCCAACCCTTTGCCCAAGATATTTGCCAATCAAATGAAAATGAATTAGGAAAAAGAAATACTGTTCAAGTAACGTGATTAGGCGAATTTATCCATTCTGTTTGATAATTCATTGTGATTCCAGATAAAACAGTTCAAATTTGGAAGAATTTAGAATAAAACTCTGACATTTTTTTTTATATAATGGTTGTGTTTCTTCTGATTCCCCAATTTGCGCTGATTGTGTTGCCAAGTAGGTTGTCGAATTTGATGCAACCACTAGTTTCCCAGTAAATCGATGACCACAAATTCTTCAAATCACATATTAGGGTTTACTCAAGTGTAGTCTATCATCAGATTCCATTTCTTCCTCAAACTCATTGTTTAGATATACATGTACAAATCCTAATGTATTGCCTTGTTATTTTCCGAGTTAAACCCTCTGTGTCGTTCGATGTTCCGTATAAATGGTATCTTCTTCCTTTTCTCGTTTGTCTTTTTGCTTAAACCTGTTAAATCAGGAAAACGAAACGAGAGAAAACTAGATTTATTCTGCGCGTTTGAAATCTGAAATACCATGATTTGTAAATCATATAAATGTATCGTTTAAATGTGTTGTGCAATGCTTGCGAAATTAGAAAGAAAATAACACGACACTTTTCAAGTAGTTACAATTGATACAACCTCGTGCTGACTCCGAGACATTATTGGTGGTTGCTTTTTTAAGTATTGTTGTTTTTTATGTTCCAGTTGTTGCTGCTATGACTGCTTTTGTTGTTTTTGTCGCGGATGTTATTGTTCTTGCGATGGCATTTCCATTAGCTGTTGTTCTTCAACCAGGCATTAAACTATGTAAAGCTATATCTGCCAGTCCTATCATTAGCAGAATAATTGTTTGTATGTGATAAGAATCATAACTAAGTACCTAAATTAAAGTAATGAATATTGGAAGCGACCTGTAAATTGTGATAAACCGCTATAAACAGAAATAAAAAATCAACAAAATCAAATATGTTCAATGTTTCACCAGGCGTAGTTTTTCCTCGTTTCCAAGGTGAAATGCATTGTTGTTTCTAGTTTTGTGAAACCCCTCACCAAACTTGAAATATAATTTGGTAGATATTTTCACAGTTTCTTGCGGTGCGGGTTTTTCGTCGCTCCACTTAGATACCACTATAATCGCTATTACAGAGACAAGACGTGTTGAAAAACGGGAACCAGTATACGGATTATTATCATCGAAACCATATTAGCCAGTTTCCCGAAATGAAATTCCAAATAAAATTAATATCAGTGAGGATATATCTTAACTAAGCCTATATGGTATGTAAAATTTACTGCACAAGTTTATTTTATCAGTAAGAACAAATGTACTTTATATTCAACGTATATGCACAATTTCTGTGACAACAAATGAATTTTATTCTCCAATTATACACAATTTGATTTACTATCAGTCGAGTACATGTCAATGTTAAAAGGCAATATCTACGTGTATTAGCAAATGTCTTACTAAGCGAACATACCTTAAGGGCTTTCGAGACCTTTGAATTTTCTACTATAACCATCTACATTGTTTTCACTATGGATTCTCCACGGGAGGCTGAAAATACATTTAAATGAAGACATAAAATGTCTAGATTAGCAAAGGTCATGCAACAATAAATATGGATGCATTGCTATTTTGAATTTCGATATAGTTCATTACACGTATTTTGTTTAATGTGAAAATTATTGAAGATCAATTTTAATACTTTTATTTAAAATGCAATAGCAACTTAAATTACACCACGTTGCTTTGATAAAGTAACATTTTAAAAAGAATAATCGAATGTCTTTGACACAAAGATATATAATAATGTGTTCTAGATAAAAAAGGAGCCCTGGTCAAGTGATTACGGTCTCTGAATTGTATTTGGCTGGGTGAATCGGTCGCCGTATAGAACTGAAAAAAGGTTGAAAAACGATGTTAAACCCAAATAAATAAAAACGATTGACCAGTCTAGTTTAAGAATTACTTGATCGGAATTCGAAATGGATATATGCTGCGGATCGAACATGAAAACAAGATTGTGATAATAAATCCGATATAACCATTAAGAAATTGTGATGTATATACATGGGTGATCGGGACTTGGATCAACAAAATCATGTGGTGGTGAAAATGTATCTCCGAAAACATGGAAGCAAAAACTAAAGTTTAACCAATTACAATAAGATATTTTACAAATGAAAATGTAGATGTCGTTATCAGCGATAATAACATAGCATAATACTTATAACTTCACAAAATGCTTCAATAGCTATCTATTTCCATTTTGATAAATTACAAAAATGCGAAGACTGTGATGATAAAACGCTAGACAGTAAATAATCTCATCCCGTCGAAGATTAGGAAAATCTTAAGAGTCAGTGTCAGCACCACGTTTATCACAAGTGGTGTTTAAGTCTATTTTAATGAAGTCTTAACTTTGTCAATAGACATCTGATGCATGCACCAATAAGTAGGCAATGCTTAGTTAACATCATCATGCACTCTCTCAGTTACATCCACGTATGATAGATGCGAGTAAATATACAGCAAGTATATAGTGTCTTTGCAAAAGGAATTGTTTTGCTCAAGATTGTTCCGACCCGCCTTCGTGGTCGAGTTTAAATCACTACAACCTCTCACTGATAGAGGGTTGTGGGTTCGAGCCCAGTTACAGACCATGTCTCTTTATGTGATATGGTAAGCAGTTGCTTACGGAAGATGGGTGTCTAGTACTGATTCTTCCCAGGAACGATGGTTAGTTGAACTGTCCGCCTCATATGACTCTGACTGTTGTAGAGTGGCGTAAGATTCAAACAAACAAACAAACAAACAAACATCAAGACCTTTCCACTTCCCAAAGCTGTGTTTTATCTTCCATTTTTGTATGGTTCTTTGAGTTGGGTTGATTTTAGGAGGTTTCTGGAAGATGGGAGTTTTGTATTTTCTTTTCTAAGAAACATTTTCTTGGATGTGTTTGGTAATATTTTTTGGGGAAATGGAATTTGTTGTATGTTTTGTATGAAATATTTCCTTATCTGTACCCAAGGGCTAGACTGTGATTTGTTGTACATCTGTCCGCATTTTCTGTATTGACCAAACAGCTGTAAACGTTATAAACAGATTCGTGTAAACAGCTTTTGGTCAAACATCACTCTTAACAAATAAACAAGTGTTGTTTTTTATGCTGCCCATGATCAGCTAGAAAATCTTCAAAGGGTAATACATATAAATATATAAACATCCTTAGTCATTGTGATTATTGTTTTGTATGTGTATAATCAACTTGAAATTGTGGGCAAATTCTTTCTCCGCCAATTGGTCTGTATCTGGTGTTGTATTGTAAACATGTGTGATCAGGAATGTTACAATAAGTGCCAGAAATAATGACTGAATGCCCCATGGTATGTTAAGCCTGGCTTTCAAGCTGTTTGGTATATGGTTTGCTCTTTCCATCGCTTTAGTAGGCCGCACAATTTTGCTTATATTGTCTTTTTTCTATGTATGAAATAAAACTTCGATTTTATAGTATTTTGTGCCAAAATGTTTTAACATTGAACTGGACACGATGTGGATTTATTCTAGCCACACTAGATGATAATTTTGATTTCAAATTTAATTATTTCTTTTCGTATCAAAATGTTTTTACGACTGGCATTCGTATGGATTGTTTTTCAATCGTTGTTTGTTAAGTCTGGCCCTAATTACATTTACTAATAGTACAATGGCTTGTCCTGTTTCTCGTTTACTACTAATTACGCATTGTGGTCAGAGAAACTTATACTTCGTTTGCATATTCAAATCTTGGATATGACCCGAATCATCGTCTCGGCGTGTCAACTTGTTCTGACAAAATTGTCGATTTTCCTCCACTTGTGGCGAGGTTGTCGTCTTCTTGTGGAATGGTAAGTTAGTACTGGTTAGAATACAGTCCAATAAAACTTAGTTAGGTAAACCGACCGTCGTATATTTCTGAAATATCCTAGAAGAAAAGCGGACTTAAACCCAAAAATGTGACGCCATCCATTTTTATGGGCTGTTTTTTTAAAAAAATATTTCAGAAAAATACATATGCGTTCAATCGATATCAATATCATTTTATTTCATGAGGATCATTTGATTTGTACTTAGTAAATATAAGAATACAACTCATAGATATGTTCTACATAAATGCCATTGTTTGTTTAGATCCAAGCGGCAGTTCGCTTCGGTCAGATATTGAATATATCTGTATTTATTTGTCTGACCGCCAGGTTCGACAATTACGAATGTCAATTGCACCCTAGAGTCAAATATTTTTTGTTAACTATAAGTTCTACTCACAAAACAGAAATTATATCCATATCATTCGATATTTCATTACAAATTTCCCAAAATGCTCTTCTTTCACGGCGTGTTTATTGTTTATTTACCGTCAAACACGAACATATATAATACATATATACATAAATCATTATTCTATATCTTATAACCATGGTTACCTACTATGTATAAATATATTATAGTACATCAACAACAAAACACTAGGTCGTCTTTAGCTACGGCAGAAAACGCAAACATCGGACCTCATGTGTTTGTATTAACACCAAATTACTCGAAACACAATTGTCTAATTATATAACCGCTATCCATTACGCGTGTAATGATTTGCATTCTCTTGTCAGATTGGCCGTTCCCTCGACTTTCTGCTATCGGGAAAATGTAATCACGATTAGTTCAGTAGTCACCTTCATGTAAGATAGCGTCATATGTGATTAGGATGTCACATGGTGTACGTCTAATCTACGTCTGGATCTGGTAGACGCACTGAGGCCAAGCATCGCATTCATCCAATGACCTTAACATTAACTTATCACATGACCTTAACATAACCTTATCACGTGATCTCACAACGGTTAATCGAATGACCAAGTTTTTTCTAACACTTTTATCACAATATAGCTACGCCTCTTAAGGATCACTTGATCTTAACTTTAGATAAAAATGTAAATTCACCGTGCGTTTCTGACAAAAGTTGCATTATACAAATGTATTATACCGGTTAAACACCTTTTATATGGTATTTTGTCGAATCAGTAGTAAATACCTCATACATTTCTATTCATATTATTTTCTTATTGTTTTTTATTTAAATAAAGTGTGAAGTGACGTGGACT
Organism: Lutraria lutraria; assembly: GCA_964023205.1. NCBI lineage: Eukaryota > Metazoa > Mollusca > Bivalvia > Venerida > Mactridae > Lutraria > Lutraria lutraria. The sequence continues at coordinate 24,198,293 of OZ026848.1, forward strand.
TACAGCTTTAATTGTGAACATTATTTATAGTTATTTTTTTCTTCTTTTTCACTAGTTGTATCTTTTTATGTGAAATGTTCATAAATGTATGAACTATTTTTTGAATCCACCTTCTGCGCTCAAACTTTAGTTATACATTTGTATTTATATATTTACTAGTTCTAATGTTGAATTATACCACTTTTCTGTTAGTTTGTTACGTCCATGTATTTATATGTATCATTGTATATAGTTATGTATATGCAGTGCAACCTCTCCCAAACAACACCCCTTGGGGGTAGCAAAATTATGTTGTTGTTGAGAGGTTGTTGCTTTAGAAAGGTTGAATTATAAGTTAAGTCGTGCAGTGGGGAAAATCATGCTGATGTTGAAGTGAGATTGTTGTTCAAGAGAGGGCTGCTCTGGTGAGGTTGCACTTTACATGTTATACACGAAGGCCTGGGAGCTTAATGAATAAAAAATAAACCCTCTTATATCATAATAAAAGATATCATTATTCGTTGTCAGAATAATTATGACCTCTCGAAAATGTAATTTAGCCGCGGTAAATAGCATTCGTGTAATAATTCATTGATGAAAATGCTTTCATCAGATGTAATATATAGAAACTATGCATTTAGTTACCACAAACTTCAGATCCTAATGTTTTGAGTTAATTAATCTCTTGATTGAGTTTAACCTCTTTCTGCTCGTTTTTCTGTCCCTTAGTACATTCACACCGTATGTATACCCGATTGCCTTTATCTTAGTCCTACTCACATCTTAATTGATTTGTTACCAGATATAAAACAATTCCTTTATATCGAAGCTTAATAGTAAGTACTCATAGACATTAACATGTAAGACTCTCTCAGTAGTCCACTAATTTATCAGCATTTAATTACAAGCTTACTACCTTAACCCAAAGGTGGTATGATTTAACCAACAGTCATAAGTAATGCATTAATTCCTCTGGGTTAAACAATACCAGCTATAGCCCATAAAAGTTGGTAATAAACATTTTCTTATTTCATAGTTTTTCGGTCATTGCTACTTAGATCGGGAGTACTTAGATGCGATTGAGTACATACAATGTAGCAACTACGACCATAGTACCATCGCCCTATCGCACATGTTTGATGTTGCCATCGATGGCACAATGTCGATGGAGCGAACTTACGATGTCAATGACACAACAAACTTGGCCTATAAACTCGTGATATATTGTTTTGATATTGATTGGTTAATATCACAGGGTCTCGAACAATGGTGGCGCCAATGTGTTCGAATGTTAATCGTATTTTTCGTCGAAAGTTTAAATGTTTCGAGTTTTTCATGTTCCAGCCAACACCTCCGAATCCATTGTTACCAAAATTAGCATTGCAACTGCCGTAGTTTGTTCATAGACCCTGCAGCGAAATTTGAAAAAATAATGTAATGAAAAAGTCTGTCCCCTTTATATTTCTCTGCGGTGGTTGGTCAGCTAGAGGTAACTGTGGTTTTAGAAATCGTGGAAAACTTCTACATGAATACATGATTTGCATAACACATCATATTTGCGTGAGTAACTTCATTATCTTCATCAATAAACATATTTTATACACACCTTACTTTTAAATGGCGTTCCTAATAAGTACGTAACTATAATCATGCGTACATCACTTGTTTGTTCTCATACAAAAATCCCCCGATGCAAAAATTTATTTAGTGATTTTGACGAAAACAATGTTTTCTTTCTTTATTCCAGCTTTCTTTTCACAGTCAGTGTATGACAAACTTATTGCATTATTACAAATTTTAATAAAAATTATGTATATTTATATCATAATTATGATGCTCGTTATAAGCACAATTCAATTTGTCATTAACTCAAAATTATTATGCTATTGACTATATGTACATAAAAAATGTAAATATGTACAATGTTAGGCAAACTTTCATTTTTCTTGCATGCGCTTTCTCTATAATATTAACAGAAATGCATACCTACTTGCCGGCTTTTAAAAATTTGACCGAACAGCCGCAAACAAATATGGTCTCAGGATTAATAATTCGCACATTCTTAGATTTCGTCCATACACAAACATAAAATTATGATAATAATAATTATGAAACACACAGTTGCTATATTATACAATTCCATAAGTTTTTGAATTAATGAAAAAAAGATATAAGTGGATTATGTCTGAGACATTTTGGCAAAGGATTATTGGCGGTTGGTCTTTGATCTATATCCTTCAAAGAAACGCTGGCATTGGTAAAAAATGTAAATATTACCAATGCCGATACGTTAAGTTATTCGACCTAAGTAATATGATATCGCTGTAAAGTTTGTAGGCTAATCATAGTAATAAAAAAAACATCAATTTTCTTTGTAATACTAGACAATTATTAGTATACATTAGGTAAATGAGATAATGAGCAAAAAGCATAAAATGTCTTAAAGTGGTCGCGGAGTGGCGTATATATTGAAGTCTGTCTTTTACTCACAATAGATCAGTAATTACTGGTATTTCTGTTAAGAACCTCTTGATTAGGACATTCCTGGAAAGCACAATTTTACAAAAAATATATCGCATAACTCAGTATTACTGATATTGCTCGTCGAACGGGTTGAGTAAAATCTTTCGTAGAGTGGCCTAGTACTCGGATGCGTTCATTACTCATCTACTAGGGTTGGTTGCAATATACTTTGGCAGGATTTAGGTTACTCAATTTATGTTCATGTCGCTTGTAAAACACTGTTGTAAACTCATACTACGGTGATCTGTGACTCGTGAGTAATTTTTTCTCATATTAATGGATATACCTTTTTTTACACGGAGAACATTTTTACCTGTTTTTTTCCGGCAAGCTAGATCCTCGTATCATAATTTGTAAACGTCTCTCATAATATATTTATATCTTGTTTTATGTAAAGTGGAAAAGGACTCGAATATTGTAATCAAACACAAACGAGAACTATAGATAAAAAACAATGGTTTACCACCCGGTATAACATACCTCAGGTTTTATGGTCAGAAAGTAATTAAATGTTTTGGGTTTTCCATAAAACATAATTATCTTAATCCATAGTATGGGAGAAACTATTGTAATTACTGCTCTTTCCTAAGTATGAAATATGTCTTTGTTTCGCGTTAACTACAGACAAACGTGTTTAATTGTATTCTTAATAGGATCACTGAAGGGCTGCAAGAAGGGGCTATCTTCATTTTGACGAAGAATGAGATATGTACCTTATTGCACTAATCCCTACAATTCATAATTTGGGGCTCTTATGCTAGAACATTAAAGTCTTTTAGGTCCACCATTTAAAGAATATAACTGTACATCTTTATTGTAAACATATCGTCCTATATTCATTACATGATAGGAATGAAGAAATGATCGGGTCAGGCAAAATAAATGCTTTGAACACTATGTACCTACTGTACTATACTTATTCATTACATATGAATAAAGCAAATGTACTCGGTGGGCCAGTGGCAGGGCGCTGGACTGAAATGAAAATATGAACATAGCTGTTAAATGGGCAGTTAAACAATAAATAAACAGTAATAAAGAAGTAATCGCGGGTCCGGGGAAAATTCTGTCACTGTATTAGAGTATCACTATATCTGAGTTTACTATAAACACGTTTTACTATATTCGGAAGTATGTCGGAAACCATGCAGTAAAATGCGCGTACGAGGGATGTCTAAAAAAGAGTAAGACAGTACATATAGAAAAAATAAAAATGCATTTAAAATTGGTCTGTAAAATGCAGTATATTCACTAATGCATGCATAATTTTATGGATACGATGAAAACAATCTTAAGGAGTGTGGTTTTTTTTCTAAGAAAAATGTGTTTTCTTCTACCATAATAAATGTCACCGCGACCCGCATCATAAAATGCTCTTTTTCATGATGCTATGTACTCTTATGTATAGCAACACAAACCATTTATATTTGTAAGCATTGCTATGGGAACTATACCCAATACTTGCTTTTTTGATCGCTGCTTCTATGTAAGAGGTTAGGTAGAAATATTGAATTTAAGATGCCGGTTAGTAAATTGTTTCAGATCTAATACAAACACCTTACATACGTCTGTCTATGGTTTTATCTAATTATACAAAAAAGAAATTCTATTGTGAGCACAAAAAACATCCTGTAATATCTTGTCGTAATGCGAAATTTAACACATCAGGGCTTTATTGCTGGAGCACATTAAAAAATTTGCTTTCGACAGCCCCCAAGGTAAGAAAGAAAATAATTTTTATCTCACTGGCTTTTCATTTTTCGGTTTATTCACGCCGTTACATGTTAAGAAACTAATTTACAGGACATTTGCCTTAGTTTGCAATTCATTTAACACGATGTTATATTTCTCCATTAGGGCTAAATCAATATGTTCCTTTTACGTGCCATTTCATCAATTTAAATTTCATTAGATTTTCCCGAGTTTTCTAGAAATAATTTGTAAGATCTAGTAATTAAGTATAATAATTATGACATGCACCGAAATTGGTAGGGGAATTTTGAAACTATTTCTTTATCGTATTTCACTATTGAGTAGATTTCTCAGAGATATTTTGCGACCAATAATGAGTGTGATACTGCATAGCTGATTTGATAACTCTTTGCATTATATAATACTGCTCAAGGTGATGACGAAGCCAAAAGAATAAATACCATATTACCAGTATAAGGGTCGGTAGGTCGTTAGAACTGATGATATAGTTCGTGAACAAATGTTGCGATGGGAGTGGAAATACTGGTATATAGTTAAAAAAAGAAGTGACCTTAATCGAACAAAGTCATGGTCGGGCTGAAATGATTTGTGAAGCTGAAGCAAGGAACTTATTTGTCGATGTAGATATTGTTTATATTGATGAAGTGTTAATGTTGATAATTTGACATTAATAATGATATTAGTGATGACACAGTTGTTGATATTGATGATGCTATTGCCGTTGATATTGGTGCAGATGTTAATGCTGATATCAATGATGATACTGATTATGTTGAAATTGAAAATTGATGATGATGATGATGAAATTGATGTTGTCGCTGATGTTGATATTGGTGCAGATGTTGATGCTGATATCAATAATGATAATGATGATGTTGATATTGAAAATTGATGATGATGTTGAAATTGTTGTCGCTGATGTTGATGCTGCAGATGTTGCTATCAATGATGATGCTGATATCGATGATGATGTCTATTCAGATGACGTAAGAGAAGACGATGAGTGTTTCGAGAACTTAATTATATCTCAAATTTTGACCTCAGTTCATATAATCAACTTAGATAAAAATTAATGTAAAGGTTTGATAGCTGCAACCTTTCAACATTCTCTAGCACACTTTTTTACCTGTACATGTTTGTTAGATCTGTAAACAAATTATTGTATATATGTATAAGACTGAGGAAGAAATCGATAGTGCACTGTATCCGATTCGTACCTAATCAGAGTACGCTATAACCGTATTTTACTGTATTACAAGATGAATCGCCGAAAAAAAGAACAATAGTGTAGCTTATTGGTTATATTCTCTATTTTACTCACATTGACACGTGTGAGAATACCTACATAGATTTGCAGTTGCCAATATCAATCAAAGACATGAACACACATGCAGTTTAATTAATTGTCTGCTGCATATACCAATCACCGTTTTATGGGCACTGATTCAGCTATCAATACAATTTGGTTGCTTTCATATCATGGTAAACATTTGTAAGCATTCAGTCCGAGCCTTCTACATTTAAAGACCGTCTTGCACGATAGAATAAAGGGTGTCCTTGCACAGTCGGCGTTTAGTCTTGTTTTTATTTTGGTACAAACAAATCAATAAATGTGTGCTAAACAGTAACTGTTATATTAGTAGTCATGCTTCGTGTTACTTGTCCAAAGGAAATAGGTTTATGTGTACATATCGAAAAACTTTCTAAATGCGCCTTTCGCACTCTGGATGGACGAATCGTCCCCAAATTATTTCGTATTTTTTGTCAGAAACAACACATCGGAACGGTCGTTTGACAATAAGCATGAATATTGATAATAAATAAATAAATTTCATGAAATAGGAATACCCAATTTGGCCCTTATAAGTAACCGCTCTGTTTAGCCGAAAAAGCCCCGTCACTGTGGCAGGCCATCGATAACCTATCATGCAGTGTAGATATTCTACGGTACAACCTTTACTTAAAGCCGGTATTACGTTAGGATTTACTGCCCAGACTACATGAACGCACCTAGAAGACCGAACGTTCCGAAAATAAGGACTAACCTGGATTTCAGCTTAACTTGGAAGTAAAACTAACAAGTAAAACTATAACAAAACGTTATAGGTAGACGAATTTCAAGAAGCATATTGGTTTATGTTTTTGTATGAAGTTGCTTTTTTCATAAAGGATATTGTCTGTATATTTAATTCAATCCAAGGGTATAAACTATTTACATGATATGAGTAATACACATTATAATGACAATCATAAGTATTTGACAAATGAATAAATTCATGTATATAGTTCACGAGCACATGGTTATATCATACCCTACATCAATCAAATAGAATCAACCCTAAATGTTAACGAATTCACCATAAATCTGAGCACTATCATACAACCACATTGAACTTCAAATAGCCACACAACAACTTATCTAGGCAATGCCTTCATGATTTAGTTACCTGTCAACTATTAATAGATTCAGTCATCACCATTAGCCAATCAAATGGCCAGGATTAGCCAAACTAGTAATAGACACTACAGTAAGTACTCGCAAACAGCTAAATTTAATACTCGTAAATATAATTCGTCTAGAAAAGCCGGAGACCAAAATATGTATCTGCAAATAACCAATAGAAATCGGGCTTACAAAGACTAAAATTTCCCCACGTTTCACAGCCATTGGTCTGGTCCCCGTATCCAATCTGACAATATATACTGTAAGATTTGAGACATGAACCAGACTACACAGCCATTAGTATAGTACGCAAATATATCTGAAACGCAAAGATACATTATAAAATAAGGTATTGTGATTCTAATCGAGAGTAAATGTAAGTGCATACTGTGCTTGAACTCTATTGAATATCCATTTCTGCACAACAATGTTCTGTTCATGTCCACAACTCACACAAGAACGAATCGAGCCACTTTCTAGTGTTTTTCTAGCTGACCTTGTGCACATACGTAAAGAATGTAGTAAACGAGTGTGATTGAATATATTTTGAGTTATAATTATACGATCGCATTAGATTTCTATCCGACTTTAGACCATACACTCCAGCTATCAGCTTTTATAAGTGTTTCGTGAAATTTCGAAATTAATTCTATACAACATAAGATACCATATTTGGGATATATACTGAAGAAATACTACATTGCCTTTGACTGATTTTCATTCAAAATCGCGTGTAGGAAGCGAGTAATTCATATTACATCGAAAAACAAAACCGTTACAACATGGAGAAAATGGTGTTCACATTTTGATAATCAAAGTTTACAAAGACATAGTTTATTTGTATACTGAAAGTCATGTCTTTGACGAAATGTATCCCTGTCTATTCCCATCTGTCTTTGTTTTAAAGGACGATTAAATACATGGAGTTGTTTTGTTGCGTGAGAAAGCTACATTTGAAGTGACCTGGTATTGTATGATGGATAAACAGATAGATAGTGAAAATAAAGTTGATATATACGTCTTGTAAATATAGTTTATTAAGTTAAACAAGCCTTGCTATAGACCGTTTCAAGACGGTACCTTCCGGGAAACTGCTACTCTGTATGTGTTGGGAAAGGGCTGGGGTTAGGAAACTTGGGGAGGTACTAACTTCGGAACGTTGGATGTTCTTTATTATGTTATATTTTCCAGAAATCCATTTCTTAGCTATGTACAAGTACAGTAACAGATCACTTACGTTTCTTTGGACCATAAAATTGATCTTATTAAGTATTTATGTTTTATTGCATTTAATAGTGAGGCGCAATAATACCGGTATATTGTAACACGTTTCAAATGCAATGCGTACCGGTACGGTTCCATCCCGTACCGCGATATTATTTAAAGTACAGTACAACCTCTATAGAGCAACACCCGGTGGGAGCCGCAAATATTGGCCTTTAGAGGTTGTTGCTCTACAGAGGTTAAATTTATAGTAAACAATAGCCTAGGGAAATTTTAAAGGTGTTGTTATAGAGAGGTTGTTGCTCTACAGAGGGCCGCTCTGGAGAGGTTGTACTGTAAGTTGATATTGACTACTTAAACTTGTATTGTATCAGCTGTAGTCTAATTCGACCGGAAAAAAGGTAGAAATATTTTATTTGTGTAACTGTATTAGGACTGTATGTAACAACGGGTTGTTACAACTGTATGGTTACCTTTGTAAAGGAGAGTTTTATATGTACAGTAGTTGTATACTATACAGCGTGATGTTTCATTCTAGTCACTGATATTTTCGTAAGTTTCTGTGTGACAGCTTAAATACAGAGACCATCATACAAGTGATTAATGAAACTACATATTTTCATTAAAATCCAAGCTTGAATACTTGATTAATCAAGAGTTTTAAGCTGCCGAAATACCGCAAGACGTATTGCAACACATTGTTGGTACATCGCAATATGTGGCAATACGAAATACCCATGCCTAGCAGTAAGGGCTATTTAGTGTGCCAAAATAATGAATCTTTGATACAGGCGGCTGAATGGTCTGTTGTAGTTACATGAAAGAACAAGCATTACCATGGTGAATTATTGTGAGCTAATATATTCACTGACAACGCATTTGCGGAAAATATTAAGTGTTAACAGGCTATTAGCGTGAATTGTTCTACAGTATAAGATAATGTACTGACATAAAAATGCTTATAACTTGGTAAAAATAATTTAACATAAATGAATGTGTCATCATATCTAGTTACATTACTTTCATTGTCCAGTATACCTCTCTCTCTTTCTCCCATCCCCCCCCCCCTCTCTCTCTCTCTCTCTCACCCTCTCTCTCTCTCTCTCTCTCTCTCTCTCTCTCTCTCTCTCTCTCTGTGAATAGTGTGTATAAAGAATCAGAGGTTTGTAAGATTATGTCATATCACGGCAATTTCATGTCACTCAAATACGCGTTCGCCATAATCTTATAAAATACCGATCTCTTTCCAAAATGAATTATATGTATGTGTGAGTTACTTCGATGTGACGGCTCTCCACTTTATCCGATGAGAATTGATAATGTATTAGAGCAGATATCAAAAAAAAGGTTACCCGGATCGAGCGTTAGTTTACTAATTTTATTTGACGCATATCATGGAAAGTCACGTGGTATAGGCACTATGGTAAAGTCAATTTTTAACAAATACAATTCTTATGCTTCTGATCAGAAAATCCTGTTGCCATTGTGGATGTCATACAATGCTGTTTAGAGTAATGATTAGTATGAAGATAGACCGTGAATATATTTGATCAGTGTCTTCTAGACGCTCATTTAATTCTAAAGGTTTAAATCCAAACTGAACATTCCTACATCTCATTAAACGACATTAATTCAAATACGATTGTCAGGCTGAATTTTTAATGCATTTTTTATCGCAACAAAATATAGAAATGCGATTGCACTCTGAATGGCTTGAACGTTTGTTTTTCTTGTTTATTTTCAAAATGAGAGCGGGTGATTTGGTGCAATAAAAAATGTTACACACCGGTTCACAATATTTCGATAGCCCCGAAAGCGTTTGTGAAATGATATCATAGTTACTGACACGGTGGTAAAATCCAATATCCGTGAATTGTTTCTCGTTAGGTGGCGTTTTGAGCATATTACACCCACAAGCTATGTATGTAATCAACATTTTCGATGAAGAACGGGCTAACTTGTTATTATACCCTCTATTTGACTCCTTAATCTCCACAGATGGCGCTGAAACTCTACAACCTCCACTAACGCCCATAGAACGCTACTACCTCCACAAATTCGCTGATATTGGGATACTGTTCGCTCTTCAATTCAAAGGTTTGTTATTCGCAGGGGTGACATCAATAATGTTCGCAGCATGAAAGATTAGTTTTGCATCATCTCCGCCTAACTAAATATTTATTTTAATCTTCCCGAATTATCGAAAGTTATCAAAGAACTCGAAGTACTTTTTATCTCACAGATTGGAATCTCGAGATACGATTAATATGGCCAAACTACTAGAGTATTTGCTTTCATCAAATTAGTACATGCAGTAATGGTGTGTGTAAATATAATATACTTCTGGAATAAAAACATGTAACCATTGGAAACAGACTTGTGGTATTGAAAGTTTAATCAATTCCCTAGGAATACACCAAAATCATCCAAAATACCTTTCATGAACAGAATTGTCACAAAACTCGATCCTTTTAGCTAATATACAGTAAAACCTCGATTGTCCGAAATCGACGGCACTTAAACATTATTTCGGTTAATCCATGGTTTCGGATAACCCGATTAGGATAATCGAATATATTTTAACTTGAAATATATGGGTGAAAATCGGAACCGAAACTTCATTTCGGATAAAATATCAAACACAATTCAATTGATAAAACAAAAAATCAAAATTTAGAATGCATAATATAACACCAAGTGTCCGGATAATCGAGGTATGTAAATATACATTTGTATAATACGTGTATACTATAAGAAGGCGTAGTACTTTTCTGGAAAATGCACCATCTCATACTGTATATCATTGAAGAAATACGCATACTTCGATTTAATCTTCCAGAAGTCATATTGTCTGCAAGTCTAATTTCTTCCGAATGTTTTTTTGTTGTTAATATATGTGTTGGACAAAAACGACTGTACATATAACAAATAACAGACAAAACATTTCGAACTTCACTGCCTAATAAAGATAGAAAACTTATAACATATGATTTACTCCGACAAAGAAAACGCCATTAAAGGATTAAAATAAGCAGGCATATTTTCTCAAGACCTCAGAATTATGTATCATTGTAAATTGCCATAGTAACATTAGCAAACTACAGACAGACGATAACAAGTGTTTCTAAAAAAAGAGCTTGCTATTGTAGCAAATACTTAATGAAATTGACGCTTAATAAGAATTACTAGTAGACGGACAAACTAGATACATTTTTTTTCAAATATACCGAGTTCGAATCTAATCAATGAAATTAGTAACTTCAAGCGTAATTAAGGCCAGTCGCAAAAAATGTTACGGTTTGAGGTCACGCAACACAAACTAGGAGGCACGTATATTTTTTGATTGGGCGGAAAAGAAAGTAGGCCAGAAGAATGATACATCCACTTCCTCACAATGTTTTACCTTTCCGCACTTTCCCCTACCATTCTACTTGTTTTGTGGGATGAGGTCAGCCTTGCAGACATTTATATCCTTATCATAATATAAGTGCAATAAAATACATCTTATGAACAATAATACTATCATTTATTCAGCATAAAACTAGAATAATGTACAACTGCAGACAATATAAGAACAGGAACTTATATACCAACAATGGCATACAACGGATGAACTACAAACTCTAAATGGTCAAACCCTCTCTAATCAGAAATCCTCTCTAATCCGAACTTTTGGTCAGTCCAAAGGGAGTTGGGATTAGGGAGTTTTGAGGGTACTCTCCCTACCATATTTTTAATAAGCATCTATAATCAGTAATCATCATTTTTACCCCTTAACATTATAATGATTGTGTTGAAAACGAAATGCGGAAAATAATTGATATTAAAAGATTTTTTTTTTTTGCTTGGGGGATTATGTCGAGTAAACCAACCTTTTTTAAGGATAGCTAAAGCTATTATCTTTGTTTTAACAATGCAATCAACATAAAACAGATAACTACACGTAGGCATGCATGGGTTCTGCACATACCTTTTATGTATACCTGTGAAGCCCCGTTTTTTATGTACAACTGAAATGATAAAGTATATTTGATATTGCGTGGCATTTAATTAAATGTTTATTTGGCAGCGTAGACATAAATCGTTTTAGAACTTGTTTAATAAAAGAACGTACCACTGTGTAAGGAAAGTTAATATCGGTGAAAGTAAGGTAAAAGTGTTTGTTCCATTTTTATGTATGCACTGTTTTACTACGAAATAAAAAACTGACTTTGCACTCAACTTATGTGTACATTAGTTTCAAACAGATAAGAGGATGAACATTATTTTATAAACAATAACGTTTAAGATGCAATAAAAGAATATAGCAGGGAAATTGGTTGCAATACAATTAAGTAGACTGTGTCATTAATAGCTTACATACTTTCGATCAACGAGTTCATTAATGCGGTACGACTTTAAGCCTCATTTATGGTGGCTGATTTATGCCATGTCGTATTTTCGCTTTTTCGCCACAACAAAGCGAAAATGCGAAAAAGCGAAAATACGACAAAGTCAACTTTGTCGTATCTTTGCATTGTTGCATTTTCGCATTGTCGTGGCGAAAAAGCGAAAATACGACAGATGAAGGGCGACAATACGACACCAAAGATGTGTCGTGTTTTCGCCTAACATCTGTCGTATCTTTGATTTTCGTGGCGAAAATGCAACAATGCGAAAACACGACAAAGTCGACTTTTTCGCATTGTTACATTTTCGCATTGTTGCATTGTCGCATTTTCGCATTGTTGCGTTCCGGTTATGCGCTTGTACAACCGGAACGCGAAACTGCAACAATGAGAAAATGCGAAAAAGTCGACACAAATAGATAAGCGGTATAGTTGATGGACGAAATTATGCATGTATTTATTTCTATGGTAATACATTAATTGTTATACTGAGTGTGTAAAAACAGAGAATGATAGAACTCTTTACAAGATTAGAGTTTCGCTAGTAATTGGTCCGACACAGATCAGGATGATAGACACATATCTAAAGAGACCAAACAGAAATGATATACAAGACACTCGCAAGGAATGCAATGCCTTCGATACTCCGGAAAACGTAATCGAAATCGACCCATCTTGAAACATGTAGGCGTCAGTACACTAAATCTAAATAATAGTCCGCAATATAACCCATACTCCAAGGCCGGTAAATAGTTTCCTGTCTCTGACCCGTTATAAAACAGTTTTGCCTATGATTTAATTAAATACTGAGAAATTAATACAGTAGATAATAGTCTTGATCGAACCATATCTGAGATAATAGAAATAGTATCTTATTACAAATGATTCGTGTGAACTTCCAGCTGATAACAGATGGCTTTATGCTGTGTTAGACAATTATCTGGATAAAAAACTCTATTCTCTTAAACGATGACGCTAATAACTCATTATTTATACAGATCATAGATACGGATTATTTGGTACCAATTTATGCATTTTACATATAAGCAGATAGTGATAATCTTCTTACGCTGTTACATGATCTGTTACAGCAGAGACAAATATAACAGAGATAAGCAACTTCAATTATTACCTATGTAATATCACGTGTGACTACATGTATTACCATTTTTTCAGGTCGATTACATTCTAGTGGGTATAACTAAAACCTAACCAAGAAAATACAACAAAATATTATATCTAGCAGAGGTCAAATGTTCAAACTTTCAGAAAATGTATATATATTTATATATGTATGTTATTTGGATTTTTAGTTTTACCAGCTACAGAATTTACGAAATGCTGTCACACGTGATATTTCAAGTATCCCGTCTCTGTTATCTATGTCTCTGGTAACAGATATCTGGTGAGCATAGGCCTTCGATTCCGTGATTTTTATACGTTTATAGCAATGCGTTTATAGATGTAATTTTTACCTGCGGCCTTGATAGCACATTCGCCATTGATTTCCGATTGACGGAATCTGCACGTGCTTTTCGGGAATCTTGCTTTCGACGTAATGTGCCCCAACTTTAAACGTTTTGACAGCTTTTAGAAGGAAAACCGGGACCCACGCTTATTTTGTCACTTCCATCGATCGAAAAAATGGCGAGTGCGCTACCTTGGTGTTTTTTATACACTCATTAAGGGAACAAATTGAAGATTTTTCTTTCGACAGATTTGCGTTGTTTGATGAGTTAAATTGAAAAATAACGTCTATAAATGTATAAAAAGCACGGACTCGAGTGCCTAAGGACCTGAGTACAATTAAGAATGGGACCACTAGACCTTCAAAGCCCTGGTGTCAATAATTCATAAATATTTCGTAAATAATGCATAGATGGTTGCAGATTGTTCAACAAACACAAACATTATTTTAATACAGAAACGGTTTATTTTTATATTTTATGTTTATGAGTAACCAGTTTTCGTGGCACAACGAGTTTTTCGGGTATTTTAAGTATTACACCGTTTCCGTTTGCGCATGCCGAGCGTTAATCCAGAAAATTTGTAAACAGATAAATTGGTAATTTTGTAGCCTGTCGTTTTTGTCAACAATAAGCCAAGAACAGGTTAATATATAGTAATTTTGTATTTTTTGTGTTAAATGCGGCGATGTTCCGTTTTGCCACATGCTGTCGTGACGTCTTTCAGGTATAAACAACGACTCATATAAAGTATATTTCCCGGGCTAAAAAGTATGCACTAGCTGTGTTGTTTAGCGATGTTTATTACAAACCACGATTAGAATAACAACAACAACAATAATATTGTTTCCATCCTAGTTTATTGCCGTCTATTAAGTCACGAAATGTTTTATTGGCATGCTAAAATACGATTTTTTGCTTTTCGATCATTTTCCTACAAGTATAATAATGGGGTCCTTTTCCCGCCATTGTTATTTTCCCGAATCGATACATCTTGGTGTAAGTGAGTTCTCAAAACATTTTGGAATTAGCGGATACACAATCAATATACAGATTGTAACAAACGTTTTGAGAAAATATGTCATCTGTAGTTTTTGGTCCAATTTGATTTGAGTATATCTTGTGTCTTGTTCAAAGATTTTATGGTGAGAGTTTGTGTATGTATTTTCAAAGACCTAAGTACTTACAGACGTTTCAAAGAACCATCTTACCTGTAAGTACAAATAGGAATATCATCAAGTCAGTCGATATATCGATAAAACAGTATCGACGAGGTATCGATATATCGGTAAATCAATGTCAATTCAGTATCGATATATCGGCAAATCAGTATCGACGAAGTATGGATGTACATGAATTTATACCAAAAAAAACAAAACTGACTAATAACGGTTTGTTTTTCGTTTCTTTTTCAGTTTGTGAGTACAATGTAATATACTAGTATAATACTATGTATTTTATGGTGTTCTTTAAAAGAAGTAAACAGTATAAGTAATTTACTTCGTGCCTTCAACACAGTTTCGTTACCAGAAATAAGACAGTCTTTAATTGCCCCAAAACGAAGCACTTTTTCTCCTTCGACAAATGCACATAAAATTATTAACTTTTTAGTTTTCACAACATTTTTCTGAAAAAAAAAACACGCTCGATATTTTGAATTATGTATCGATAATCTATCGGCATAAACAAATCGAAAATATATCGATGACATTCGAATCGACGATAGCTCTAGCAACAGGTACGTCATTCATCTGGGACTGTACCGATTATGGACAATTATAGAGGTTAGCTTTGGTTCACGCATGTGGATTCATTTAAATAAATAATATAAGAAAGCTACGTAATTTATAATGTTTATATATTTTAACCGATCAAAGGGTAATTGAATAGTTTTCATATTTTTATACTTGACGCAATTTTACGTAAATATGTATCATTTGATGTGTATCCGAATGTTGGATTATGTGTTTAGTGAAGTATCTCCAAAAACCATAACATTCACGCAACCAAAATCTTCGTTCTGCGAGATCAGACGTACTAAGCTAGGTAGCTCCATATGTTCATTATATATTGTATATATATACATAATAGCGACGATTATAAAATGCTGATTCAGTATGATAGTGGTTACATATTATTGCGGTAAAAATCTCATTTTGATTACATTCTCGATTAGAATATACCGTAAACGCCCTGTTTAACGCCCCATTCTAATTATCGCCCTCCCTATTTTCGAAACTAAACATAACATATATATATATTATCTACACGCAATCGATTTTTATGGCTGCCAGTGACTTGTTCCAATCGCTTATAAAAATGCGATTTTTTCGTTTTTACGCCAGTTTTTTAATCTGCATTTCAGTAATATAATGAGCATTTAATTTTGGGGTCCTGTACAATTAACAACATTGAACTCCGTAAGTAAGTGCAAACGTCTCCACATGAATGTGAAGTGGTAGGGAACGAATGGCCGTAGAGACAATGTCTTCAACAAAACGTTCTTCCTTGCATAAGGTTCGAACCCACGAGCCCGACATCCGTAGATCTGACGCTCTACAGAATGAGCTAAGCGAAAGCGCTCCATTCACAGATATATCAATATAAACGATGTATTATCGAAATAAAAAATGATGGTCGTCCTCAACATGAATTACATTACAAAACGCACTATTTGGTTTCAAATTGGAATATATTAAAACCCGCAATTTTTAGATTTGTTAGAATTGTATAACAAAACACACAGTTTCGTTTCAAGTTGGAATATATAAAAACCCGTATGTTTGTGATTTGTTAGATTGTATCTATTGATAATGTTAGACATCAATGTTTCCAATGCGTCTTGTAATAATGTTACATAATCTTGCTCAAGTTCTTCGTATACTAAAGTATTACATTCAGCTCGTTTTTTTATAATGACTTATGAAGCATGGTAACATAGCTGCCAACCTTTCATATCAATGCCTGTCAAAGGGTTTTAAAAACAGCATAAAAGTGACAGAATCAATCAACAGGGTGAGTAAAACTGTAGTAATCTTTATACCCCCGTGTCATATCTTACTTTCAATCAAAGAAGGATTTACGATGCATCAAGGTCGTACATATTGTCTTTATTTACGTCGCTGTGAACAGCGCCGCTCATTTTTTGTGTGAGCGCTGAGTAATTCGCTAGTAAACCGTTTTTATCTTAGCTTGTCTGTTATCGAGTATGTAAACAAAATATATTGTCAAATTTTGATTCACGAATGAAGACACGTTGCATATACGACATGAACAGTAGTCGTTTTTGTATTTAGTCATTACACAATCTACTATAACTTTCTCTGTTCCTTCTTCATGATATTTTCTAATGTTTAAAAGACTACACAAATAAATAAAAATAAGGGTTTACGACTGTTTTTAACAGTATCTCAGTGTTATACCTAAGAACAGTTAATTTACCTAGCTTATGTTCTCAGTAACTACCGGTGTGGACCCGGTTCTCCGAAAGTAACCGCCGACTTTTCCACACGAATCCTTCGATTCAGCAATGGAGGACGAATGGGGTCGGACATAAAGTCAATTATACCATATAGCCATGGAGAACATGCCCGCGCTAATTAGCCAATTATAGCTGCATGTGTAGAGTACGAAATAATTCGTTTTCAGTTTGTTTCCATACAGTAAAGTTACTTTGTACTTTTAATATGACAAGAGATTTTCAGACAATTGAAAAAAGTTTTTGTTTCATAAATGACTGTAAGTCACAGACAATTTATGTATGATTTGAATTATTGTCACTGGAAATTATTTATTTTTGCAATTTGTCTGCAGAAAAAAAGATCCCAGGTTTCACATTTATTATTTATAACTTACATTGAATATAGAGTAACCAATCGGAAATAAAGTTATTATTGATGTTACAAAATATTACATCTCCCCCAGAATCGAACCCTCCCAAATATCCCCCAGACCTAGATCCGCCAAACAAAACACAGGACCATCAACGTGACAACAATCAACAACTAACAAAAAGAAAAAGATATTTCTCAAAACATTTACACCGATTTAATTCAACGTAATTGAAAGAAATCATTAAAGTACTGTCTAAAAGCGATAGATTATGCTTGGTTACAATTTATCAGAAATTAGAAGAACTTTGAAAATACTCTATTCTTCATAAATAGTTTTTATCGATATCTTAAATACTGATCAGCAATTTCCTGATTAATCAGAGAACGTACAAAAGTAACACGTTTTTGTATTATCTGTAAGATATCTACATGTGTTAGTTCTTATCAGTAAACCTTTACAATGTATGTTCATTATTACAGTTAATTAACGTACCTGGGAGCTAATTTGTCGCAGTTACTATTCTTGCTAGTTGCGAAAATTAGCCCCATCTGTTAATTATTATTTACTCTATGATGATTATCATTTATGCCTTATTGTTTCAACTAACAAGGTAATATGCCGTATTATCATCGCTCTACGTCATCACTTTTCGTGTACATGCGCGCGGTTTTTCAGCGCGCGCTCAACAGACGACAGGCACTCTGATCTTTGATAGAAAAGGCGACAGCCGTAGCAAACAGCGTTAGTTTGATTTTGGATTCTAGGAATAGAGCATCAGGAACTGTCTCTGTTATTTTGTCGTCTGCTTGAGTCAATAAGGTAAGCTTTACTATAAGTCAATATTACAATAAGATACGATGATACTATTGTATAGAGCTAGATGAATTTATTGATATAATTAAGGAATATATTGTATATATATTATTATTATTATCATAAATACATATAATAATTTATTATTTTATTCATATTTGTTGAATAAGGTATCTTCTTTTGACTTTAGTGTTATCATTATCTAAATATAATGTTATCTTTAGTACATTTAAGGCGATAATTATGTTCCATAGTGTTTCTTTTGATATTTTAATTTAGTATTTCTTTTAGGTATTTATTTACTAGCTTAATACTACCTATCATAGAAAGAGATCATTGTCATTTTAATCCTGTCCACATCTATATGATTAAGATGTCTTAACGAACAGCGATATTTTGGATCTCACAACAATAAGTTACGTAGAGATCGAAATGCTGATGTAAGCATTTCTTTTCTTATTGAAAGAATTTAATGTGCTTCTAAAATTTATCCTTATTAAGGAGAGTAATTCAGAAGCCAATTTGTTTTCGCACGTACTGTTTATATTCTCATTCGGTAGGACTTTGTGATTTACGGAAGTAATTTCACTGCTTTTATTACAAGTTAACAATTCTATTCCACCGTGTGGAATTCCAGGCTTCCTATTAGTCTCTCATTAGTATTCTTACTATTCCCCAATGGGAGGACGAGCGTATATTCGACACCGTCGCTCTTCTTAAATCAACGAATGTGTTTATTATTTCTTAAAACAGATTGTGCGTTGCACATGCTTAGCAACAGCACAGCACCACTGATCATTTGGAGGGGGCTGTCGCGAAAAGTATCGAAGTGAAGGTCAAATTACTCATGACAAGAGGGCCGACCTCAAAGTTCATATCTTATGTCCATGCTAAAAGATTCTCGAATTTAATATTAAAACACTAGATTCATTCATTTAGAATTTCGAAAAGGACCAACTTCCAGGTCAATAATTGAATCATACGTGAAATTATTATGTTATCAAAATGACATATCAGTTAGAATGAAAACCAGATTCGAGCTTTGCAATCATTCTCTTGCTACGTCGTCAGAATAGTTCCAAATAAATTCTTACTGAGCAATATTACTACGTAACAGTATAACATTATTTACCATCATTCATTGTTATACCTAGTCATCATTTAGGGTGCTAATTAGACGACATTAAACATGGAGGGTCAAAAGAGGCTATACAATTTCCTACTATTTTAGTAGTAATTTTTATCCTTTGTTACAAATTGTTTAGACTCAGAAGCTTTATATTGCTAATTTCGGGTTAAAGTAGAACCCTGTATTCAAGTGTAATTTATCAACTGATTTTGCATGTTTCACTTTTTCACATTTGCATGCGTTTTAAGATATTACACTGTATTATCGATATTGTAAAAGGAGCACCAATATTAGGCGGGGGTAAAGCCCGCTCCAATAGTTATTTGCACAAAAGCCATAAACAAATAACTACTTCATATAACTTAATAAGAACAACACTACTCATTAAGTAAAAAAAAACAGTCGTAGTTCGTATTTCGGGTTTACCGATAGTCCCTATTTATATGCACGGGCCCAAAAGTCTCTAACAGTTAAACCCAATGTATTATAATAACTTGGGACGAATGCTTCTCGTCGATAAATAAAAGATGTTTTGAAAGAAAAAATGGAATAGAAACGTTTTCCAAACACGCTTTCCCTATTTTTGATCAAACAGACCTATGCATGTCTATATTTTCAGACATTGCCAAAAAAATGATCGTAACGTTAAATACATGCATTTTAATTGCTAAAGGAACATTGATGAATAAATGTTTAAATGTTGTGGCCTGTTCGCTGGCAATATGTTTCTAAAGGCGTACTTCGCTAAATACATTTAGTGGTCAAGGTCGCCTCTCGATGATAGAGGGTCGTGGGTTCGAGCCCAGCTACTGACCAAGTCTCTTTGTGAGAAAGTAGGCAGTTGCTTACGGAGGATGGGAGTCTAATAATGGTTCTTCCCAGTAACGATGGTTAGGTGAACCGTCCGGCTCATATCACTAATTGTTAAAAAGGGGCGTAAAACCCAAAGAAACAAACAAAATACATTCACGTGGTAATGTGAATAAAAACTTAAAATCAGACAATAAAATCAATAATAAACCGGTTAGCATAATGAACAAGTATTGAAATGTACGAGTAAAAAACAAAGGTATTCTCATAAACTTTCTAAATATCGCTTAAGAACTATTATTTAGTCTGTATTGGCGTTATATAGAAAATATTCACGTGACTACCAACAGCTAGCTATAAAATCCAAGCGGAAAAACTCGATAATATCACTGCATTGTTCTCGCAATAAAATAGTTACATAGTTTTACATATAAATATTTATTATGATGAATTTATAGTTAATGTAAGCCATCTATGTTTTGCTGTTACACACTAATCATAAATAGCCTTGTCAGCAATTGTATTACTAATTGATTCAACGCTAGAGTAAGTTTAGTGTACTTGTTACTCTGTATATTACCTCGTAGAGGTATGGCAAGAATTAACTGCGTACCACTATATGATGCATTCTTTGAACATTCTTCTGAGGCCGTTGTTTTCATAAGCAAACGTCAATCGTCCAATTGGTGGATTGACTTGATGGTCAAAATAAGTATACGAAATCTTTGTCGGAATTGTCGGTAATTAGTGATACATTGATGAGCTCGCTTTTCGCACATGTATGTAAAAATTACTAGCAGTGGTGACAAAATTCCGAATATATCACTAAGAGTTATGATTTAGAGCAAAATAAAAGTTATTTGATGAAAATATCTCAAGTTATGGTCACATTAATCTGCACTGGTGGGTTCTCTTTAATACAAACCGAGTTGAATATGGAAACAATGTGGTTGAAGGCCTCTTGTTTGCAAAAATGGTCGCGACCGCGTAGGTTTTTCAGGATCTTTAATTTGGCCCTAATGACACCCCTGGATTAGAAATCACTGTCTTTATCTTTTGCTCATAGAAATAGCCGATCAAACATATCATTACCCGAAATGCTCGCATTCCGACCCTCTTCATGCTGTGAGATAAATGGATGATGCCTATGATATCCGAATGTTCGACCTGTCCGAAATGTGTTTTGAATCGGCAGCATCCGGTACTGGACTTAATGTCTTAAAATTTCGTTTGTAATTTATTACTTATCTCGTCTCTATGTACAATATTTTATCTCTCGACGAAATCAGTAATATTTCTTAATTAAGAAAGCATTATTACGTAGCGAAAAGTAGATATTTTCAAGAACACGTTTCTAACAACGATAAAGTAGAACAAATAGAAATGCAAGTCTCTAATTACCCCGTTATACGAGAATTGATGAGACTGTGGGCAACCGAAGCTCATTTCATACCAGTACTAAAGTTTTTTTAACGTAATCACGCGAATAAACATTATGTAGTCAAGAAAAAGATTAATTTACAGATTTTATTTTTGGAGGCCATTCTTCTAAAGATGAAAGCCACCATATTACATTTATTCGCAAATAGATTAAATATACTTAGTTATTTAATATCCGTCTATTTATTATAAAAAAAAACGATGTATAATTATTGACTCACGCAGCTTAATGTTCATTTGATTGATGTACAAATTTCCGAGAGAATAAAAAAATAATAGTCGTCAGATTACACAGCGTATCGTTTCTGAACGGAAAGGTACGGATAACGATGATTTATACTTGCCTGGAGTATTTATAATTTCCAAGAACCCCATGCTGGATTATCATTATCAGTTGTTCCGGCATAATGTAACCTTTTGCCATTAACCTTTAAATGATCGCAGCATTTTGTTGATTATTTTATAAATTCATCTGTTACATTCGGAAGCATTGTTTCTAAGAAGCGTATGACTTGTATCTTGACAACATCGTACTGCATTGTCATCTGAGGCCGATCGAAGAGGGGATTTTGGAAATTTGAGGAATGGAGACGGGTTTTCTATCTCTCCAGGATCAAAGACAACGCATGCCACAAAACCCCTCATATCGGCCCTTTTAGTTCCGTGCATCACAATTCTAAACAGTATAAGAAATTAAGATTTTACGGTTCAGTAGCATACAGTACTGACGTATTAACTAGAAATTCACTTCCGTAGACCAAATAATAAATCACGTGACATTTAAGTTAGTATAATCTGGACCTATATCCATTTGACATTTATTGTTTTAATATAAATCTTTGTTGACGATTCAAGTTCTCCATCACGACATTTTCGACTAATTGATTCTATTTACGTTTTAAAGACACAGAGGACGCTATCAGAAATTAACTATTGGTGTAGCGTTTCAATCATTTCCGTTATTATATATACAGAAATAAATATACTTTATTACATTTCTACACAACATGAAATTAAGTTTGTCCTATTATATGAGCTTGTCAAAACAATTAATTTGTCTGATGTTGCCAACAGCTGATCATGTCAAAATCGATGATTTAAGTTCTATGTTAGTAATTTGTTGGGTAATCAACCACGTCCAACTGTTTATATCAGAAATCAAGACCAGTTACAAGATTATCTCCAATGACTGCATTTTAGGCTTTAAAATATTTTTTTATTATGTTAATGCTTTGATTTTTTCTGATTTGACACCGAAGTGTTGAATACATTAGGATGTTACAATCAGTTGGGTAACAATAAAACATTGCTCGTGAATCTGATCTTAGTCACATGGTGCTTGCATGTGACAAATATCACGAGTATGCAACATATAATATATAACTCATATTCAATAAGGCGTTTAAACAACCATACAATTTTAAAGCAACATTCAGTGCAACCTGTCCAAAGCAACACCCGTTGGGAGAAGCAAAATTATGTTGTTGTTGAGAAGTACTAGTAGTTTTCAAGAAAGGTTAAATTAATTGTGTTACATCGTACAGAAAATCATTCTCATGTTGAAGGGAGGTTGTCGATCAAAAGATGGCCGTTCTGGAGAGGTTGCACTGTATTTGATAGTTAATGCGGTTGTTGGGCAATGCTCACTAATTCGATAAGAACGTAGGTTGTTTTCTTACAAATTGAAATACTTCACTAGTTGCTATGTTTGACGTAAATATGTTTTGTTTATTGTATACTATTGTGATGTAGTACATGTATCTTCTAATTCCTCACGCTGGACTGACCAAATAAACAATTCAAGATAAATTGCTTTTCTCAGAAGATTGGAAATTCTAGGTGCGCGAACTCGTGGCTATAATTATTTACCCATAAATAAATCGACCAATATCACATGGTGACTCCAGTTCTCTCGTGAATTCTGTCGACTATTGTCCATTACATTATGTATGTATTATGTAAGTAAGAAATATTGCCAATTATATGTACTAGTACTTACTGCACTGGCTTAATTGATCCACAAAAAAAAACAAATGGAAGATTTCTTGACATTTCGTGAAGGTCCTGGTATTTAAGGTTTAGTATATGTCCTTATGTATGTTCATAAATCATTGCACGTGTTCATATATCTTAATGATGTTCATGGGCGTTTGTAAAGTAAACGCTGTACATGAAGGGGGCGTGCCTTGAATCATGACGTAGTAGAGTACGACAGTCATGAAGATGATTATGGAAATGATGAAAGCGCTGGCATGAGTGCTACAAGAGTTCATTCGTACCATCACACATGTTTTGCAACTTTGCCATGAAGTCATATGCCACTTAGTGGATTACCTGCGGTTGCCAGGCAACAAAGTAACACCCTCAATTCACTTACCTTGCCACATGTGTTTCCAATCTTCTTTAAACTATATCTTATTATTATTGCCTCTGCATCAATTATGCTTTAGCTTTATTACATTCTTTTACATTCTGTCAACCTGTAAATCATCAGTAACCAAGACAACGTACCGAACTCTTAGTCCGTATTCAATATCATGGTACGGGCTTTTGTCACGTGACGCATTGGTATTACTTATGTGTTTTGCTCCTGTCTCTATTAATGTCTAACTTTCGCTTATACATCGACATAGGAAAGTTGGATTTCCTGACAGTAATTTACGAGAAAATGAGCATAGTAATTAATTGCAAGAGATACACACAGGTAGTTAATCATTGGTCGCACCGTGTAGTAACAAGTGTAAACTAATTTCGCTGTTATTAACGAATTCCGTCGGCAAGAATGACAAAGAGTCCCCATGACAACCGGTTTACACACTAAACACAAGGTCGCCGAATCACCGGAAAGTACACCTTGTGTGGTGGTACCCAAACATAGGTAAGCATCGGCTTGCATAGTGCCATGAAAGCGTGATTGTTGCATACGTCTTGATGACGCCATGTTGTATATATATGGTGTTCTTACATAGAAAGCTTGATATAAACGTGTGTCGCATAAGAAAGTATATGTCTTGTTTATTATATGACTAAAACGCATTGAATTAATAAGCTTATATGAAAATGCCGTGTTGAATTGTTTGAGCGTTTTCTTTTGTGTAAGAAAAATGTGTATTTGTTGCGTTTTGACTAAATGCTAACTAAAGCGTATTGCCAATGTACAAGTAATTGTATGGCTTTGATTTATTTCGCTTTATAATCTTATTAGATTGTTACTAACTGCATCAACTATATATAAGTTTGATTTTTTATTGAATGTTATAGTTTTCTTATTTAAACATACTTGTACGGTTCTTAGAGCCTTCAGAATACTGTAACAAATGCATGAAAATGTATATTTGTTAGCAATACGCATGTCATGTGTTCATATCGTCATGCGACATAGCTTTATGAATATTTTATTCAACAATAGAAACTTTAACACGTAGATATTCTGACTCGTTAAATATGTTTCTTCCTATATTGGCTAATTTCTATCTTACCAAATAATGGGGGAATATTACTTGCGTGCTATAAAACTAGTGGGGCGAATATTTAGGGCCAGTTACACACAAAATCATCTGTTATGTCCGAATACTATTTTACCTCCTAAAAAACAGTTCAAATATGCGTAAGTGACGCGCACCTGAAAATACACCAAAGGTGACGCGGAGCCTTGTTTACCTGTCTTGTTCCAAGAGATAAGAACCGATGTAATATTAAAATCTTATATATGTCCCATGTATTATTCATGTAAGCGCATAGGAACGTGTCATCTTGCCTATATCTAGTACGAAGGATGTTTTATTTTTACAGGCATTTACTGTTACTGATATATATATATTCTATGGAATGTTGTCTGCGGCATAGTAATGTTTATGCTTGGATATATGTATTAGTTTTTTGTATGTTCGACTCACAGCCAATTGACAAATATTATTACTTCAATGCGTGCACCCGTAGGGAGATTGTCATCGACAGATACAACATAATTTAATAAAATATTACTGAGATAAGCACATATAGAGGCGTCGTCTCTATAGCAACGATAGTATTTTCCCAATTTGGATCTGTGATTCTTAGAATTCAGTTAGAACTGTCTATGGCTAAATATAACTTATCTCAGAGTGTTTGACATTTGGTCCTTTTGCTTGTCGCTGAAGACTACAATAAACATTCGCTTTTCGATTTGCTCTTTGAATCAATCATACGAACCCTTTTTAACATGTTTAGGTACAAATCAGTGTGAGCTTGCGTACGGCATGCGCGTATGCGTTAAATGTGCTTTTCTACATTCACGTTATAAATATGCATGTTGTCGATAGCTTTATATAAAATTACGCTCATTGTATAGACATTGTATGTAATAAGCATGTATTTAGTAGTAGTATGTATTTTACGTGTTGTAGATTTGTTTTCTGCATTGCTGTTGAAAGCAATGCCGCATTGTGTTTTCATGTATTTTTTCTGTGTTTTTTTTTCATGTAAAAATATTTTGAGATAATTATTTTACTACGTTTTTCATATAACATTTCTTTCAAAATCTTTGTTCTTATGATATTCAGTTTCTTTGTTAAAATACTCTCTGTTTTGTTTAGCTGTTGAAAATACATGTAATACATTTGTACTTCCAATGTTACTACGCACGAACTAAGTTGTACTTGACGAGTTGACAAAAAAAACGCCTTGTTTGATTTTAAGCATTTGCGACAGAAAATACCGTGGCTGTTTTTCTCTCTTTTGTGTTGTCATGGCAATGAATTTCATACAGATTTCTGAAGCAATAATTTAGAATAATTCAAATGAAACTTTTCTCCACTTCAATTTATTATCTCGTCAATTTCCTATGCAACATTGGAACGATCTTGGTATTTTTTTTCAACGTGGCAGCTTTGATTTTTTTCATTAAGTATCAGATAGCTTCCATCTAATCATGGTCGTGACTCATGTCCGCCTGACACGGTTCTTTGTGTAATTAATGCTTAGTGAGTTTCAAAAAGCATGAAACATCCATATTTGTTTCATTGAGTAGAGTAATGTGCACACATAAGACTAAAAGAACTGGACCATAGACCGAACCTTTTATAGGTATCTCATTTGAAGTATTAACTATAGAACTTTAATTCACTCTCAGACTTCCTTATAATTGAAAGATAATCATGTAATGATGGTATTTTAACTTTGTGTCTTTGTTACTCCGCAGATAAAAAATGGCTAACGATTACTTGATCGCTAAATGGAAGCTTTGGTATAAGTCATTGGATGTTAACCATGACGGCAAAATCTCCATAGAAGATGTCGAAGAATCCAGGTAAAAACTTTAAAAGATCCAGGGTTTTCTTTTTGAAATCATGCAATGTCGCAAAAAATTCCAATTTACTCCTTGAAATTGCATTCCCCAAATTGGTTTCAGGCAAGAATTTTTCCCCCTAAAGAGGTTTCAGTCCGCTATTTCATCCCCATATTAAGGGCATGAGCGCCTTTCCTAAAACATAAAGAAAATCCATGAACACAAAAGCAAACCGGGCTCAAACACTAACCTTACCCACATGTTTTCTAATTCTTTACATTATACTACATAATTATATTGTAAAGTATATTATCACTCAAACAATAGTACGGGTAAGAGATAAAAACCAAATCAACAAAAGGTGCTTTTCAATGTTGGCTTACGGTGTTTGTGGTCTTCTGCAAACCTTGACAAATAACACTTGAAACACAATTAAAAACAAGTGTCATTTTTGCACACTAAAAACCAAATCTGGGAGGACTTCAATCCGATAATTTCGAGCTCAAAACGAGACGGAAATTGGAACGATCTTTTTTCCACAGGCAGTTTTTAATTGATATTTGTATCGCTGTGCTATACGCTACAAGTCCGGACTAAATAAAAATATTCCGTTTTAAAATGATCGTTCCAATTTCCGTTTCCATTGTTTCTTCTTTTGAAATCTGCTCAGATCATGGTAAGGTATGTGCAAAAATGATGCTTGTTTTTATGATGTAGTATTAAGTTGTCCAACTTTTGCCATTGACTATTCTTTCCCATCAGAA
The DNA here is from genome assembly GCA_964023205.1 of Lutraria lutraria. NCBI lineage: Eukaryota > Metazoa > Mollusca > Bivalvia > Venerida > Mactridae > Lutraria > Lutraria lutraria. The sequence continues at coordinate 24,226,085 of OZ026848.1, forward strand.
TATGATATATCTCACATGAGTGCAATCATGACAGTATAATATAGACAAAGCTGCTTGATAAAATATTTAAAGGATACAAATAGTAATAAATCATTTCTTAAAACTCTTATCTGGGATATGCATCGTTTATGGTAAACATGTACAAACAAACTGGGTTTGGGTGACTCTAGGGTTAGGACTCTTTGTTCAAACGGAGTCACTTAAAAAAATGTCCATAAGTTGATTTATGTGGTTAAAATCGGGTTTATGTGGCTAAATTTAAACACATTTTAACATGGGAAATCCACTTAAGTATCCTACCGTTAGTACGTCCGCACATTCAACACAAAATCATTGTCATACCAGTCTCATAATAAAGCGTCTGATTGGTTGCTTTCGAACAGAAAATTTAAATAGACCAATCATAAAACTGCATTCATAGACTGGTTCTAACCGGTCTGTCTTTTGTAACGTAATCAGTTCTTTGCAAAATGAACTCCTTTTGATATGAAACGAGTATAGGAACAGCTCATTGAAACATGGAGGGGTACCAATGGTTCCATATTGTGAATATGGTCAAGTTTTACATCTTTTAAGAGCTAGACATTTGTTGTAAACATTGCAATTATGTTATTCCGACGGCTGTAATAATCGTATCTCAAACAGTGGTTTCAATTATGCACGTTAAGCGAATTCCAACCGTAAGACCCTGGGGCTTGACCAATTCAGATGGTGCAATGTTTGACGCATACGACGGTTCCTAGCATTGTAAATGACGGGTTAATTACTTGCTACGAGGTATAAAACATTCGGGCGAAGTGTTAATTATCCCGTATGAATAATTGATAAATTAATATTTAAATATTGATCCCTCATTTCTGTCGCTGTGTATCAAATACTATGCGAACACAAACTCTCTTTGTGTTTAGACTTGCACATTTTGGTACGACTATGTTTCGACCGGTTAGAGCCATTGTTTTGCATGGCGTCGCACTGTAGCCCTATGTCATTGATGGTAAAGCCCGAAGTAGTAGTATTTTATCTATGTACAGCACATGGTTCTATCATCAGTGCCGTTGTGTTATCTACTGTGCCACCCCTCAAACTACGAGCCAATGTCCATTTTCTTACATGTTTTCAAATCAGTTTGATACAAATGACTAAAGTGACGGTAACCGCTGGAACATCGTCTTGGCGAACTTGGCATATGATGCTTAAATGACCAAATTTTGATACTAATCAAGAGAATTGATTACTACAAGCACTATCGCTAAAGAACCTTATCAAATTTAAAGCGTTACAGTCAAGCCTGTGAACATAGGCCAACATTGGGACAAATATGTGGCCTTTATTATAAGATTGCCTTTATTCAGAGGTGGTCGCTAATTCAGGGTTGACTGTATAGAGTAATTGTTTTAGATTGTAGTAATTTGCATTAAAATCAGTATCTTACAAAATCAGTCCGGTGCTCTTAACATAAAAATACGAGTTCATAAAATAATGATAATGCATAAAATCAAGAGAGTGTTACAAAGAGATGCTACCCTAATTTACTAAAGGGACCCCCCACCAACAAACTCTCTTGTATGAAATAAAAGAAATACAATTATTCCAAGTGATAAAACGCAAACAAAAAGAAAGAAACTAAACTGACAGAGAAAAAAATGTTTTTTTTTAAACCAAGGAACGAACTAAAAGGGAGATGCATTGCTTAAAGTGGGATATGAAGTAACTTTGTAATTACTTTTTATTAGTTATCAATTACTAAATGCCATTGTTAATTTATGTAATTATTATTCTCTGTCATTTTATACTGTCAAAATCAATTTCGTTCCATCAGAAGAAACAACAACGGTAGTTAACTACATGTATGCTGAAACTCGACATCAGTTCTAACGCTACTACCAAATTGAAAACGTTTAACTCAGTTATGAAACCATATGACTTCAAACATCATAACTGTGACCCGGTTTATCATGCCGAACCACGAGCTATTTTCATACTTTGTCATAAGCTTAGTACGACTAAATAGAGCTTTATGAACTCAGCTTATATTTAAATGATGTTTTTTATCCATTTTAGGAGCAAATTCTCGGACATGCACAAACTTGATGCCGAAAAAAGCAAATCCGTCCAGGAAAACTTCACAAAATGGTGGAATGAGTTTGTTTTCCGTGGTAAAACCGGCGAGATCGAAGAAGGAGAATTCATCGGTGCCTTAAATGCGGACTTCACAGCCGATAAAGCCAAATTTTCAGAGGAAATGACCAGATGTTTCAACGTCTTCTTTGATGTCATCGATACTAACAAAGACAGATCTATCTCGGAGGAGGAGTTTCTCATCGCCTTTAAGGCTTATGGTCATGAAAATGTTGCTTTGGATACCAAGTTCTTCCAGGCCTATAACCCAGTCGATGGCCTCGTCTCCTTGAGACAAATTGTAGATAGCTGGATTGATTTTGTAATTGGAGAGGATGCGTCCAAGGGTAGCATTGTAAAAACCGCCTTCGAATCCGGTGTTTAAATATCATATGACAATTTTATGTGACTGACGAAAAAGAGAAACATGCATTACTATTTTAACCTCTGCACTAGCAACAATAATGATTGGTATTTTTTGTATTCTTGCCATGGCGTGTTTATCTACGTCCAACGAGGTATATCATTGAGTTGATAATAACTTAACATGTGAGATATTGAAAGAATGAAAACGACAATCGAACTAACGATTTTAAGAGATTCAAATGAAAGCAACGAATGAGTCCGCTAATATCCGATGATTGCCGAATGATAGCATTCTGGGTTTTCCGTAATGAGAACGATATCTCTGGACATTCTCTGGTCCTGGTGATTTTAAATGCTCCCAATGTGTTTTTATTTATACTCATTTATTTAATTAAGATTATTGATAACCTTTATGTAATTTATTGAAGAGAAAGTACTATTAGAATAAATTATTTTGAAACGTTTAGATGTTTGCCACAGTCATTCAAAGTTACCTATGTGTGACTAGTTTCTTTTATAAATATATCCTGTATTCAAATCGATAGTTAAAGATCCACTCTTCAGCCTAACATCTAAGAATTTTAGCAAATCAACAAGTCCGAGATAGGTATTCAAGGCGTGAAGAAAAGAAAAAGAAACGGACCAAACATATTGCGACAGTATCTAGTGTACTTGTTGGACAATAATGGAACTAAATAACCTGATTATTAATTATTTGATTCTCTAAGTCAATAATTATGTATCCATCAAGAAAAATGTTCATTCCGTCAAATTCGCCAATTCCATTCCTTATGCCCAAGTTTTTTGATGCTAGGAAAATGTATAAAAGTCCCATGCGCATTTTTTCGTTGATATGTGTTATCACGAGTTCATCGGGTCAAAGGAGAAGTCACAAAGACGGAGCACTAGACATGTATGCGTCAGGAATGCTTGGTATTCCGAGCCTTATTTTACCTTTAACATACCAACGTAAAGGCTCTCTGATTGCTTAGAAAAATATGTCTGTAAGCCAGGGCATGTACGATGAATATGATTCCGAGCAAATGTCTAATTCTGACCCCGTGATTGAAACACAAGCAAATAAACACAGTGCTTAATTGTTAAATATACTACAAAGGTGAATAGCTAATGAGGCAGGTCTAATGTATTTAGCTACTTCTGATTAAAAACATATGTGAGCTAACATTTTGTAATTAGTTGGCTAATTGCCGAAAGGTGACTGATGTTGGTTGCTTATGGAAACACTTTATTGATACAAATGTATTAAATATGAATAATTTGTAATTAGGAAATATCTGTAACTCGAGATAATACGAGTTTATTAATTAAATATGAACTACGTATTGAGCGAATACCAGTGTCAAGAACAAGCGTCGTTGTGACGATTTTCTTCTGCCTTTCTTTTTCATAAACTGCGGCGTTCGTTTGATAGATTGTCATATTGATATACTTGAAGACTTAGTAATTTATTGGTAATCAATTCTAAAGATTTTATCATTCATTGTCATTTATTATATATGTTCAAATACCAAACAAGATATGCCGCAATTTCATTGGCCAATTTTAAGATTAATCTTTGAAAAGACTGATTAAACGAGACTTTATACTGGAATCCAAATGAGTTTAAAACCTCTGGTAAGAATTTGCATGTACTGACACTCATGTCAAGAATTTCTGCTTTACTGTAAACGTCTACATGGGTTTCTTAGTTATGTCGTAATCAAAGATATATTACGTATTACACATACCGCAACATTCTGGTGTTGGCAAATAAGTGATCCCAAAACATTCTGGATAGCAAATAAGAGACCCCCGTTGCTTCTTTATTCCATTCCCCCTGTTTAATTTTCGGCGTGAAGCAATTGTGAAAATTATTAGCGAGTGGTTTAGCTTTTTCTTGCCATCAATTATGTTTCCTATTTCTTCCACTCCAATTGCCGAATAAATGTTTCGATCCTCTTGGAGTTTCACTATGTTTATTGGACTCAATAAATCAAAACTCAACTGCAGGCTAAAAAGGTTGCTTCGTATTAATTTCTTTTATAAGCCTATGTTGACCTCTAAGTTCATTTCAAACAGTAAATACGTACGAAGCTATTTCATTTATAACAAAACATACAATGGAGCATATACAAACATTTATTTGTAGCTCATAAATTAACCACGTGCGTCATTATATCATCCTATTGCTAAATTACCATTAGCTCATACTCATAATATATTACTAAATTACCATTAGCTCATACTCATAATATATTACTAAATTACCATTAGCTCATACACATTATATCAGGGTATTAACGTACACTGGTGCTGATTCGTGTATCATTCACCAGTCTCCATAAGCAAACTGTTCATCATGTGTATCTTTTATATCGGAATGGACAACAATTAATGCCAACAGAGAGACTTAACATGCATACATTATGATTGAAACTTACCCATATCACATTTTCCAAATTCTCAAAATGAGCGTTAGTAATTATGTCCGCAATATTACCTTTATTTCAAGTTTAATTACAATTATATGTATAATATTATGTGCTTCGTTCCTTCAATATGACGAGCTAAGCGTATTGTCGTAATAAATATATTAATCGAATTCTTGTTTGCGATTTGACCCGTAGTAAGATACAAATGTACTATGTACTTTATTTCAAAAATCTACGATTGAATTATGTATCTATCATTATTATGTCATTTATCAATTTCTTGTATTATCTAATGTATCTAATTATTTAATTAACGCGATCAACTTAAAACACTACATACTCTTGAAATAAAATTAATCAAAATAGAATTTTTAGTAAAATGGAAAGAATGGGGGTATACAGTAAGATGTGCCGAGGTTTGTAATAAATGTTTGGGTTAGTTAGATTAAAGGATCACTTGATAGTTTAGTAATTTGTCATATACTAAGAAAGGTAAAGAAACATGGGAATAGACAGCTACAGTGGATGGTAATACTAATCGCTCTGATGACTGGGTTAGCGCTCTGAATTCAGACAGTAATTGAAGAAAATCTGAAGATAAAAGCTGATACTGGCCTACCATTGCTATCTAACTAAGAGCTGGTTAGGAATGAAAAGAAGCATGTATACATTGTCATAAGTACTTGCATCAAGTGTTATGCTGTAAGTGTGTATTATAAGATATACAGCAAGTGTCGACAAATGTGAAACAATAAACGACGTAATTTATTAATTTCGGTATGATAAGACACCGGCCTCGGGCTCTTGCAGCTGTTTGAATGCAACGCACGAAGTTTCTTCGTCTGTTGTTTGATGTTTGCGTCTGATGGGTGTAATTATACAAAGAAATAAGAATCAGTTAGTACAGTGATAGTTCAATACGATTTCATATTGCGCTTCCATGTGTTAACACATATGTATTTATGTGCCAAGTATCGGTTTATTTAAAGGAATACATTACAATTTTACAAATCTTTTATATTACTCGAAACTCCTTTAGTTTGATATTTATTAAATTAAACATTTAATCTGAGATGCGGCGTGGTCGTTAATGCTGATTATGGGTTTTGCCCTTGCAAAATTATTCCTTTATGCGGCAAAAACACATAGTGTTTGTCACGAATCAAGCATTGTGCTACTGAATTAGTCTTGAATTCGACTGTAACGGCTTTAGTACACATTGTATATGAAACAATTAAAATTTACCATTGCAAGCTCATTCTTTTAGTGAGTTAATAGCCTATAAGTGATTTTCGGAAGTTAAGCTCTTAAAACGTAATTGGATTACCCAACATTAATGTAAAGCTAGTTGCAATTCTACAGTAAATATTGGTTAACACCCAAAGGTCGTTGATTGTATTGTTATTTCTCTAGGACGTAGAGCCAACACTAAGTTGACATGTTCTGACGTTGTGACTTACAAGCACTTATTCTTTGTATACCAGTTAATTTCTTCTGACGGGGAATCACAGAATTCATTGGCAGCTAATGCTTTATCGTAGTAAGCAAAACAAGCTGATTTTCTGTACTTGTCATGGTGGTGATATGTAAGTGTCAGCTCTAGTGTTTTAACTGACATCTGTTGTTGAAACATGTCGATATGCTTTACACACAATTCATACTGATACCTGCATTAATCGAGGCTCTGAATATTAGTAGTTGTTACGCGTACCGAGTGAAACCTTATGTCCGCCTTAGAGACACTGAACTAGGAATGCGAGGCATGTGACTTATGGTCCAGCGATAATATAACAGACAGGGGGTCATTGGTAGACTAGCTTCTGTTTACATAATCAGTTTTTATATTAAAACAATAGAAAGTTAGTCATAAACTAATTATCGCTACAAATAAAAAGATGATCCTATTCCTTGACTGGTTGTCAAGTCTACAGACACTAAGATGACCGTGACCAGATAGGACCAGACTAATAAAGGGACAATAAAACAATTAAGGGATTAGACCTCTTGTGGCTTTCGGTGGTCCCTTATACAGGAGCTGTTCAATGTCTTTAATGAAAGCAATTCAAATCGTCATGATATGAGAGTAGTAAGCTGATGGGTCGGAAAGAAATGACCACTTAATTGAATAGATATCGCGAGCACGTGCTAGAAATAGAATAGAGTTTGGTATCAAATAAGATGAATTTAATATCATAGTAGCATATAAGTTAAGTATTAATATAGTCAAACCTGTGTTAGCGTCAACCTAAGAATAAAGGACAACCTGTGAATAGAGACATTTAAAAAAACGCCATTGATATTTAAGAACAAACTTACCTAAATGACCGAAAAAAGTCATATGTCAATAATGGCCACACTACATATTTCCCAAGGTTGAGCTTTGTTCACAGGTTTGACTGTATTTCATAAATACAGGTGTATCAAACGTCAACACCTTAATGTTAGCGTTTAGTTCCCTAATTAGATATTTCTCAGTGTTAATTGCGTTGTCTCTACAAACACGGATCATAATTAAGTGCGTAATTAAGGACCAAAGGCGTTATCAGCCTTACACATTAGCTTTAATTGTTAATATAGAACTAAGATGAAAGGATTGTATATTCTGAGTAGATAACGCGCACACGTTGTATTATATAGAATTATATTGTGCTTATATTACTATTTAGTTGAACCTTCCGTCAGATCCTACGCGAACTGGTTACCGAACTCGGAATTAGCTATTTTACATAATTCCTTTATGTATCAAAGAACTACAAAGAAACAATCGAATGCCTTGGACTAAACGTTAGTGATGTTGTAATAAAAATAACTCATAAATATTGATAAAAGGAATGTATTCATTGTAATGGTGCCGTATGACTGTCTGTATAACTGCATTTTAATGGTCGCTTCTAGTCGCTATGATAATTTTGCGGAAAAGAACCTTTATACGGCAACTATTCATCCGTCATTGATGTGGTACATCGATTTTTAGCCATTAAATCATTTTTGTACAATCTTCGTTACTAATCACTTGAGTTGTTGTAATTATCCAAACGGTAATTGTGTTGATTTGCGAGTGCTTGGTGCTAGTACTGTCGCCGTATCTCCTTTATGATGCAGCTTCGCACCCCAACCAAATCACATGATATACGAGTAATCAGTTTGGATAACAATTGTATTCAAATTGTGTATCAGAGCAATTGCTTTAGATAGGGAAAAAAGATAATCCATAAAATGATATTCAAGAATGGTGAGCAATGACTGATCAAATTTGTTTCGATGTAATGGTTGATTTGATGATTCGCCGAACAAGAGGATAAAAGGTCCATGTACATTTTAGGTTTCTAAATAACAACACCTTAGTATTTCTAAAATGTATACTAACACGAAAACGAAAGGGTGTACTTTAATATTGGGCATTACATCTAAATATAAACTCAAGACGCATACTTGTTCACACGTTTAATTTATTTTGATACACGTAATATAAAAATACATATGTACTATAGGTGTATCCATTTGATAATTTCAATTACTACACTGTAAATCACCATAACACTCTTCGGCATAAATAAATACTATGGAATCATTCATTTTCGTTGGGGATTTAATTTCGTGGATTTCGTGGGTCGGCTCATCCATGGATCAAATCCCTACGAATTTGTATACAGAAATAATGCATTTTTTTCAAAATTCGAAATTCACGAATATATGTCCCCACGAAATAGTCATTTTAGTAAAAACCACGAAAATTGAGCTCAACGAAAATAAATGAAAATACAGTATGATATCGAAGGAATTAAGATAATAACATAAAATACGATGATTGTAATGCAAACCATCGTGTGTCCTGAATGAATGATACTAGAGACATAGACGATACATAAGAAACAAATATCCGATATACTAGTAAACGAGCATCAGTAGATTCAGAGAAAGGTAAATTCTTAGTTCATGTCGTAAATGGAACTAATTTCAGAATCGATTCAAACGAAGGGAAATTTAGTTCAACAAGATATCTAACAAAAGCATGTATTTTATCTTCAGACATGCAATACATACTTGCTACACCTCTATATGTTCTGGCAAATACTGTAAGGTATTGCCAACCGACAATATGTTTTTATAAATATGCCATAATATATTTTCTTTTTTGTGTGCAGTGATTATATAGCATGATGCTTAATGATCGAAAGTTATGCCTCATTTTGAAGTGTTTTATTTTTACAGAAATGCGCTTAAACTGCATGGACTAGAGAGTTTCAGGGTGTGAATCATTTCTGGTTTTCATGTTGATGTTGTTGATAATGTTTAGCAATGCAACGTACATGTTCACCACCATTCGATAACATGGAAGTGTCTTGGATTTTTATATGGACATAGTATAACGAGCTCATTTGCTTTGTGATCCAAATTAGAAAGAACATGTCTTTAGCGAGTCTGTTTTTGATGTGTTTTAGTCGCGCTCATTTCACATAGCTTTGCTATCACGCCGCTACCATGCCATCGCAATGCTGCCGAAAGCTGCAGGTATTTGCATTTACGTTTCTTTTTATTTTGTTGATGTTACTAGTAGTAGATTGCTGTATATATTTTGTCATTGCATAGTGTTCTAACGCCTATTGTCACTGCAATATAGATAAACGTGAATTAGCTTGTATTGGTTTACTGATGATCAAAATGCAATCAGAGATATAGGATCATGTCACTAATATACATTTTGCATTATATTCAATAGTTTGCTTTTGTTTTATGTAGAGCTTTTAGAGCATCTTACATGTTTATTTTTTATCATACTATTGTATGTCTGATAACTTGGTACTTAGTTGTGATAGTTTCCTCTAAATCCTTGGAGGTTCAGGAATGGAATTGCTTTTTGTCGTGAGTTCTGCATCATTGTGACACAATTCTCTACTTAACATACAGTTCTTATTTGATTGTAGACCCCAACATGGAATTCTTGGTGGCAAAATGGAAGATATGGTACAAGTCTCTGGATGTAAACCATGATGGTACCATTTCAATGGAAGATGTTGAAGAGTCAAGGTAAGTGAATACTTTGGAATCATTCATTTCCGTTGGGGATTTAATTTCGTGGATTTCGTGTGTATGCTCATCCACGAAATCAAATCCCCACGAATTTAAATGCAGAGATAAGGCATTTCATTTCAAAAATCAAAATCCACGAATTTATGTCCCTACGAAATAGCCATTTTTGGAAAAAACACGAATATTGAGCCCAACGAAAATAAATGAAAATAACAGTAAACAATATGTATATGGTTTACATAAGTTTCCAACAAAAGACGTGTCATCTAACACATGTGTACGTTTAACTCAAGTGATTCTCTCTGCATTATTTCATTACATTCTGGGACTGCAAATGCTGTTAACATGAAGATTTTAGCATGAGTCTGGCAGGCTGATATTCTTGTATCATTCACATCGGACATAACTGAACATCTATGCTTATGTATATCCATGACATGGTAATCTTTACTCGGAGCTTTAAATTATACTATGATACTAGTTTAACTGTATTTGTCTGATATTTTACGGATATGTCTATGAGCATATTGTGTTCTATCAGGCAAGTCTTTTGGAAAGAACTGATTACGGTCCGACATTGCATTGATGAAGTAATTGGTCAATCATCGCTCTATATTTGAAAATGATTTCTCCCAGTAATGTCAAATCTGATACACAAAACCTTCTTCATCTCCTCTAGAGTAGATTTTAATATCTTTATTTAGTCTCATATGTGTTTTGACGATCTTTTTTGTAGAAATAAATTTACCGAGCTTCATAAGCTTGATGAAGCAAAAAAGGAGTCGGTCATGAAGAACTTTACAAAATGGTGGGATGATTATATCTTTAGAGGGGAAAAGGGAGAGATCTCCGAAGAGCAATTTGTTGCCACGCTGACAAGGGAATATATGGCTGACAAAGAGACATTTGTGGAAAAAATGGGAAAATGTTTTGACACGTTGTTTGGTGTAATTGACACAAACAAAGACACATCGATCTCTGAGGATGAGTTCCTCATTGCCTTCAAAGCTTACGGCCATGAAAACGTTGCTCTTGATACTAAATTCTTCAATGCTTACAAACCAAAAGATGGTTTGGTGCCGCTCAAAGACATAGTCGCATCTTGGGTTGATTTTACTTCAAGTGATGATTCATCCAAGCCAAGCGTTGTGAAACAAGCCTTTGAATTAGGGGTATAAGCGCGGATACAGCTATTCTGAAAATTAACCAATATATGTATATCTCCCTGACTAATGAACTGTTGTTATTGATGATTTAACACCATTTGGTATGGACCAACGCGTATATACAGATTGAAGTGTGTTACAGTGTGACTGGAGGAAATACGGATCAGACACCAAGAAGTGGCACAATGGAGAAACAAATGCGATTTGGGACGTCTTAAGAAACTACATTGTTGTATACATGATTAAAACAGCAGGACTATTTAATGGACATGCATTTATCAGTTGAATAACTGAAGTGGAACATTCTTACTTTGCTAGAAGACAGGCGTATTTAATGACATGTACACCCAGCTGAAAAGTTCCAAAATATGTCGTTTTCCTTGTTTTAATAAACCATTTTGAACCAAACGTGTTCAATAGTATTCTCACAAAACGTTTTTTTTTAAAAGTATATAAGTTAGATAAGAACTTCCCTGAGGTATTTATCAAACACATACATGTATACTACTCAAAACTTGCTAAGCACCAAGAATATCTGAGTACATTTGCACTTAGTTTATTTAATAGTTGCAGTATTCTTATGAAAAAAATATTTTTAAACCCGTAATTAGTTTACTTAATTTCTTTAATCGTTTAGACTTAATTGTTCACGTTTCTAACTCTGATTAACTGTGAAAATTGAGATTTTGATAGAATGTGTTACTATAAAATACCAGAAAGGTAAAGGCGCAATCTGATATACAAGTAGTGCAAATGTATTAATTTCGTGAATGAGACCCTTTGCTGAATGTCGCCTTCTCATGGTTCCTATTGGGTTCCTGATTGTATTTGTTTTGGATGTTGTTCCATTCCTGAACCAGCAGAGCACCAAGCAGCTCCTGAATACATCTTAATTGGATTTGACGGGCTGAAATGTGAACTTGCAACTCATTCCTAATATTATTGCTGGGAAGGGGTGCAATTCTCTCTCTTTGCAGACCACGACATTGGCAGTATGGGGACGGGCATTATCATCCATTCACATACTGCAACGGCAAAACATCTTAGCCGATGTCGCAAGGCTATCAGTGTACCCTGGTCAAAGACAATGAAGTGTGTCTGTCCTTCAAGCTAATCTCACCCCAGACCGTGATGGAGTCACGTCCATAGCGGGTTGGCTGCGTTGAATTTCTCACCTGTTCTTCACCATACCCAACCACGCCTATCTGTATAATCTAGTCAGAACCTGGACTTATCTGTGAAAATGACAGGTCGTCAGTTCATTCCGGACAAACCAACATGGTTCCTTGCCCACTCATACCGTACCGGTAATGATTCCATATGCACGGTCTTCTCAACCGAAGATCATTTTTGAGCGTGGAAATACTGACCCCAGATGCATTACGAAGGTCAGTGTGATGCTGGGTTGTTGTCGTTAAACGGTTTCTGCGAGTCCAAACGACCACAAAACGGTTTCAGCGAGTCTAAACGACCACAAAACGGTTTCTGCGAGTCTAGACGATCACAAAACGGTCTTTAAGCTACAATTGTTGCGCCTAGCTAGTTCTGTCATATTGTTGTTACATCGCTTAGACACAGGTGATAAATTTTATGCTGCACGCCATTGACGCCAAAGGCTTTTCAAATCTGATATTAGGTGGCCTCTTGCTCCACCATCTCAATTGCCCATCACAATTACACTTACATTGGCCATTGGTGCTTAGCAAACTTTGAGTAGTATATACATGTATTTATAAACCCGAACTTATTGTCCGTATTGTTTATCCAAGCTGGCCCGCTTCCGTGGTCGAGTGACCTAAAATCACTGTAACCTCTAACTGATAGAGAGTCGTGGGTTCGAGCCCCGCTACCGATCATGTCTGTTTAAGTTAGAAAGTAGCTTACGGAGAATGGAAGTCTAGTACTGGTTCTTCCCAGGAACGATTAGCTTCGTATAACAAGAAAACTTAATTGAGTATCACATCTCTAAAAGCTTTAGTGGACATTGAAAGGTTTTGTCAACCGACGTCGAAGCTCAAAGACACCAATATAATTATGTTCTATGGTTGTATACATGTATGTGCAGAAGTTTTTAATGAAGCATGGTGTGTTAATCATCGAAGTTTATGCGGCACCATGATATGACGGGTTCTTAACAGACAAGCGCTTAAATTGCGTGGAATTGAATGTCTCGGCGTGCGAATCATTTCTTTCTTATTGTTGCCGTTGCTGGTAAAAGCATTGCTATGAATGCTGTCCTTTTGATGGCAATATGATCAATACAGATATTTCCCATAGTTATGAGCTAACTTGCTTAGAGGTCAAGCTAAAAAAACATCTAAGCAATGTCTAAACAATTATGTACGTTGATGGTGTGTTTCATTTGGACCTATTTCACATTGCTTCGCTACCACGACTAGACCATAACACCACAATGCTGCCGAAAGCTTCAGGTACTAGTATTTGCATACACGTTTCTTGCAATTTTATTGTTATTGTTACTAGTAAAATGACCGTGGATTTTTTCATTGCAACTTGTTCTAACTCCTATCTTCGCTTTATTTGAAACAAATATGTTAATTGTTTTAAAAGCAATGCCACTTTAATATAAAGATTTTGGCCACAACTCCAATATTTATTTCACAAACATGACGTTGTTTACTTTTGTTCTATGAAAACATAGGGGGTAACTAACTGGTGTACTTTTCCTGCCGTTGCCTGTCAGATCGTGTTGAATTTATTCCCGATACTCCCTGGCGATTTAGAATTGGACTTGCCTTTTTCGCCTTTTCTTCGTTAAATTTACATTGATCATAGTTTCGCAATTCTCAATTCAATAAACATTTTTATCTAATTGTAGAACACAACGTGGAATTCTTGGTCGCAAACCAAAACATATGGTACAAACATTTGGATGTCAACCATGATAGTACAAGTTCAATGGCAGATGTTGAAAAGTCTTGGTATGTAGATTAATGATATGTGTATTCGATTCCTACCAGTTTTCGCAATTAAACGTGTAATCTGACACAGGTTTTTCTTAATCCCATGTGAATTTAAACAATTTAATGAAATGTTTGATGTTAAAAACAAGAATGTTTCAGCTTCAGACAGACAGGCTAATATTCTATTAAATCGTTCAATCAGGCATAAGCTGAACATTAATCTTGATGTCTGACAATGGCATTGTATTTTTTACTCAGAGTCTGAGGGAAACATTTTACAGACTAATATGAATATTCAGAAATCTATAAGCTTTTTGTATGTAAACAGTAAGAACTGGATATTGTTAACGATTATTGTCCATCAATCCAATTAGTGCTGTAGTTCAGAAATTGATTTCTACCAAATACAACGTGAACAAGGATTTACACTAAACGATGATCAAGATTACAATTATGCCTTCTTCAACACTTTTAGCGTAGATTTCAATACTAGCAGTTTTATTTAGTCTTACTAACGTTTTGGTGATCTCTTTGCAGTGCTACATCACCTCGACAAAGCCACACAAAAGATGGATGGTCATGTAAGTGGATAACAATGAGGCTGTAGAAACACGGATCAGACACCAAGAAGAATTACATTTGGGACACAATGGAAACAAATGCCCTCTTAGGCGTCTTTCCTAATCATAGTATCGTACCAAACAGCGAAGCTTTCCTTGAAAATACGTTTCTTCAGAAAACGAACTGACGCGAGACAACCGAAGTTTGCGAGCAGATAGATGGATTGGGTAGCAGATACGGTCGGCTAAGATGTTGCACATTGTGACATAATCCTCGTTTTAGAAATAAACCGTTTCAAACCTATGTATTAATTTGTATTTCCACAAAATTGGTATATAACATAAGTACGAGTATAGATATATATACATGTACAGCAGACAAGACTATTCCTGTGGCATTCTTTTTCAGACACATGCGTATATGCTTATAAACCCGAAGTACTTATCAACGATTAGAAATTCCAAAGCAACATTTACGTATAATGGTGTTTACGAGAATTTGATGTTACAACAGAAAATGTAGATGTATAAAATATAGTTATCCATGCATGCCTAATGTACGGTTCTGTTACCTATACTCCATATGTACTTAAACAGCTTCTGTATTACTGACATCTTCAATACAAAAGAAAGTAACAAATCAAATCATGATAAACAGAATGCACTCACAGAAAGTATGTTGTTATTGACTTTCTCGCCGTTTTCTTAAAATAAAAAGGTATTAATTGTTATTACCTATAACGTTAAATATTCACTTTTGTCGGAGCGTAAAGCAACTTGGCATCAGCTTTTTCGTCCTGTATTTGCGGGGTATACGTTTTACTACAATTTATTACAATCATGTACGCTGATTCTTTATTTCTTGATTTCCAGTTAGTAGGATAAATTCAACATAACATATACAATTTGACTTCCTTCTGAAATACATGACAAATGTCATTTTAAGTCATATACTTTAGTCTGAAAAACGCATCCAATCTAATGTTCTAATTACCAAAGTAATGTTTATCCTTATTTTGATTTTATTAAACTGACATGTATTACTATGTCTCGGGTGCATTCGGCTAAAAATAACTTTTGTTGACAATGGCATTTATAAATTTATCTCGTTATATATTCTTCCTTCCTGACTATCTGACTAATTATTCTTATTCATACTGTCATTCAGAATAATTCAGAATATCGACCACCTGTTAGTAAGAGTAAACCAAGTCTACGTTCAAACGCACGATTAATTATGCAAAAGACCTTACAAAAACCAACTGCGCATATCGGCCATAATTATCTCTCCGCTCTGTTTGGTTCTTGCTTAATTAATAGAATTGACTGTATATATTATCAAACAAATATTCACGTCAGTCGTCAAACGCATGAATAACAACCCTTCCATATGCATGTACAATGCTTTAACTGCATAAAAGATGTTGCACCGACGTTTACAAAAATAGATAGCATACATGTATATGTGTTTATCCTTTACAGAAACAAAAATGGCCAACGATTACTTAGTGTCCAAATGGAAAATCTGGTACAACTCCTTGGATGTAAACCATGACGGCAAAATCTCATTCGATGATGTGGAAGAGTCAAGGTAATAGTTTTGTACATAAATGAAACTTCGTTGCTAGGACCAGATTAAGACTAAAGAAAGGTTTAGCAAATAAGCAGAAAATGTTGTCATCTTCTATTGTAAAAACAGGTCTGTGTGTTCAATGATAGGATTATGCTGCTATAGAATTTAAAGTGGGCGTTTAGAAATTTCGACTCAGTATATATATATATAATTAATGACATGAATATTTAAAATATATTGATTTATATAATAAAATTAAATATATATTAATCTAATATAAAGTACGTGTGTGCTTCTTGATTACGTGTCCCCAAAACAACTTCTAATGTCAAAAGAGAAAAAGCATTATAACGACTGATGCCGCGGACAGTAAGTCAGCAAGCAGGACCAAGTCATAGATTTTGTAGTCGTTTCGATTTATTTTGGTACGGCCCTCGTCATTCATTCTTTTGGTATGGAACGATTTGGTGTCCTATGATTTAAAAGAACGAGGCTTTAGACTCTGGAATTAACACCATGCAATTAAAATGAAACTTTAGACTTTTAGATAGTAACGAATAAAACATAAAATGGAAACTCAAATGGAAAACGTCTGTATGTTTTTGCAGTTTTTGAATTTGTCATTTCATTTCAGACAAAAGTTCTCTGAGCTGTCTTCGTTGGATGCCGACAAACAACAGTATATCAATGTAAATTTCCTCAAATGGTGGAATAAGTACATTTTCCACAACCCAAATTTAGACGAAAAATCAACGGCCGAAATTTCCGTGGATGACTTTGTTAACAAACTCAACGCAGACTTTACAGCCAACAAAGAGACCTTCAAACAGACCATGCAAGATTGCTTCGATCTGTTCTTCGATGTAATTGATACCAACAAAGACAGATCTATTTCTGAAGATGAGTTTCTCGTCGCTTTCAAGGCTTATGGTCACGAAAATGTTGCTTTGGACACCAGCTTCTTTAAAGCATACAAGCCGGAGAAAGATTTGGTTCCATTGAAAAACATTGTTACCTCTTGGGTTACATTCACTACAAGTGAAAATAGCAGCGACAATGATGTCGTCAAGAAAGCCTTTGAGTCGGGTGTTTAATAATCTGGTGCTAACCGGTGCTTATACCGAGATTTGCTCCATCAAAATATCCCTGACCAAATATTTGTATATACGCGTATGTGACAACTGGTTGTGGAACATACATATGCTGACTGTGTACATTGCTCAAATGGTAGCCATTGTGCGGAGTTGCATCAATTTCAAAACTTTGTCTACAGCGCGCATGTCAAATTTACCAGAAGTATGTTAGATCTCTACTTGAACTAAGAGACAAATACGTGAGACAGTCGTATGACGTCATGAACTAGCAGAGTTGTACTTTATTAAGTGTGTTGTCTTTGTTTTTCCTGGAATACACCTGTATTAAAGTCAAATATTTGTTCTTTTCGTTTTAAGGCTTATGCGTAAATTCAGAAAACAGTAAGATTTACAAACGCCATGTTTCGGTGTTGTACGTACGTTCAATTGCATTCATGTACGACAATTGAACCAACCATTGCGCTTTAGTTCTGGTACTTCATTGACAGTTTTCCAATCCCCGCAAATCTACCATCAGATTAGTCGCATCCCACCAAATTATATTAGTTGATACTGCTGAGACACGGTTAAAAACATATTTATTTGTTACATAATGTTCAGCCAATTTACAGGGACATGATATCAGTGTTACGTAAGACAATCATAATAGAGCCGAAAAAATGTTTGTTTCGGAATGCCTAGTTTCTGCCCCCTCCGAACCTAGACCCTTTGTTAAGCCCGTGGAACAGTGTATTCACTTTCATCGCTTTGTTTACCTTTCCACACGCTTTCAATGGCAAACAAATGTAACCAAAAACAAAATATTTTTACGGCTGAATGACACAGGATGTCCTTTAATGAGTACCTACTTGCTCGACCGGTTTAAGGGGGTAATGTCGTTTTTTAACGAAATTTCAGTTATACACGTAAACGCCGACCGGTACACTGTATTGTATATATCCTGAACTGTATTTTAAACAGCACTAACTTACCTCTAAAATGGAGAACGCAACCTCTACATTTGGACAAAATCGAAAAATACAACACACTTCTAGACAACACATCCTAAAATTTTGAACACAGAAAACATAGCATTGATAATATACAATGGCAGACTACACTATGTCATCGCGCACCTGCTAACTGATTAGAACCATTCAGAAAATGCCTTATCCAGTTTTCACACCTAGATGAGACATTAACATCATGAACTGTTTTTACAGTTCTTTTAATTACAATAGCCATTCTTTGGTGCACTTTATTATTTTCCTTTACTTTTACGAGTTCTTATAACAAAAACACAGCGACAGGTGCGCGATGACATGGTGTACTAGCATTGAATATAGATGCACATCATTTGTTTACGGATGGCCTAGCTCACATACAATGGTCTCTCAACATTATATTCGAGTTAAGAGAAAATCTTAGGAAGGGAGTGGAGTAATAATATACAATGTAATGTGATCCGAATAACATAATGGAAGGCGACAACGATACAACAGTGCGTCACATGTTTGTTTGTTTGAGTTTCACGCCCCTTTTTTTCAACAGTCAGACTCATATGAGGCGGACAGTTCACCTAACCATCGTTCCTGGGAAGAACCAGTACTAGACTCACATCAGCAACTTCCTACTTTCTCACATAAATGGTCCGTAGCTGGGCTCAAACCCACGAGCCTCTATCAGTGCGAGGTTACAGTGAATCTTAAACTTTGACGCAATTTCTTCAACCAATTTATCACATAAATCAGAACCTAATGCCGCGTCAAAGATGTTGAGTTAAGCTGGCGCGATAAGTTTAAGGTATTAGATGCCTAAAATTATTATCTCAAAATGAGGTGGACAGATATTGAAAACCTTTAAGAAATATAGGTTTCCATGATAGAAAATGAATTACCATGAGAGTTTAAAAAAAACAATGACATTCCTTTGAGTCATTTTCACTTAAAGTTTCAATTGAAGTCAATTGGAGTAGGTCATTTTTTAAAGATTAAAGAAAAACATCATCCATTTTAATGAAAACTCATGGTATAAAGATGAAATATCATTAATTCAATTTGATAATGAACAAGAACAACTATAACAAAACGTTATAGGTAGACGAATTACAAGAAGCATATTCCAGGTTAATGTTTTTGTGTGAAGTTGCTTTTTCATAAAGGATATTGACTGTATATTTTATTCAATCCTCCATTAAGGAAAGTATAAAATATTTATATGATATGAGTAATACACATTATAATGACAATCATGAATTGACAAATGAATAAATTCATGTATATAGTTCAAAAGCACATGGTAATATCATACCCTACATCAATCAAATTGAATCAACCCTAAATGTTAACGAATTCACCATAAATCTGAGCACTATCATACAACCGCATTGAACTTCAAATAGCCATACAGCAACTTATCTAGGCAATGCCTTCATGATTTACTTACATGTCAACTATAAATAGATTCAGTCATCACAATTAGCCAATCAAATGGCCAGGATTAGCCAAACTAGTAATAGACACTACACTATATACTCGCAAACAGCTATAATAAACTAATACTCATAAGTATAATTCGTCTAGAAAATATAGGTCACCATGCAATATGTACAGAAATCATTATTTTTTATTTCTTCAACAAAGCAACAACTCTTGCATCGACCTGGTGTAGCTATCAAAGAATTCATGATAATTGGGCTACACTATTTTTGCAACATTATTTTTTGTGCAGCACTGGGTCCGTATTCACAAAGTATCTTAAGTAATTTTTTAACTTAAGTTATATTTTTCCTTAAATTCGACTTTTTCCTTAACTCTTTTGTACTAATATAAAGGAGGAAATCACAATAATATGATTTTATCTTTGTTCTAAAGATGCCAATTATGAAAATGATCATTCATTTTCACACTTTTACAAACTTTTACTATGAAAAACATTTACACTTAAGTAAAAATTTCGACTTAAGTTAATGAAGGTCCGAAATCCAATTAAACGTATAGACCATTTGGATATTAATTCTTTCATCCAGCGACAACAATGTCGACAATCTTGAACTGTTCGCCATTTGTTTCAAAAGTCAAATTATTTCAAAGTCAACCTCCGGAAATCAATAATATACATGTACTCATCATAAAAAGAAAGCATTTGCATATTCTTGTAGTAAAAATGCATGAAAACTGCATTCGCCATGCCCCATTCGAATCTGTCACGCCTCGGCAGAACTTGATAAGCCCGTATTAAAACTACTTGGAATTTCCCGGGTATAAAACTGACAAATATATGGTAGCCTCCGTGAAAGAAACGCCGGTCGAGTTTTTTTCCCTTTACAAACTGATATTAGTTATACACTATGTACTGATGAATGACAAATCTGCAACGAGAACCTCAATCTGTTTCCGATAGATTAGAGCTAAGAATTTGACTCTCTGGGAAAAAATGGTCAGATATGTTGTCTGCTGGTATCTTTTTTGAGAGTTCAGCTGCTCCAGTGTGAGGTTTGAAGACAAATGTACATGTTTCTACTTTTTGCTATATTCGCGATAATAATAATAAAAATAAATAAAATGAACAAATGTAAATCGAAAAAGTAAGATCGCGAATACCAGATTCTGGCTTAAATCGTGAAATTTGTCATTTGAGAAAGAAAACGTCACCAAATATCCTCGAAGATTCTTATCAGACGATAAAAGGAGAGAAAGAAGAAACTGACAGACAATATATTTCCATTCTTTTATGTGGGGTGGGGGGTATGACTATATAAGTCGTTCCATTTTATATTGTTTGTAAAGAATTAGATATAAATAAACACATGCATACAAATAAAAACAATTTACTGGCACGTGAAGTATAGAATTATAGAATTACTCCCTTTAATTTCTATTGAGTGTTAATCAAACCCCCTTTTTTAAATGTCTCTTTAACCGCAGCAGATCGTTCCAAGGCGATTCACCTTCAGGAGAAGATGTGTGTTGTCGTCCATCTTTTATACGTTTCTATATATCTGGTGAGTTTTAGATAAGCTAGAATATGTTTCATGTGACTGTATCTCTATTTTCAAAAATCCTTTCTATAGATATTTACTAAAACCGTACTTGTGTACAAGTACCATATCAAACAGATGCGAACACCGAAGTACGCCTACGAGACAATAATGGTGTAGTAGGCGAAACAATGAGGAAATTGTTTTCTTGAACGCCGACTCATATCTCGTGAAGAGAATTCTTGTCATATTGATACGCCTAAGCATGTATCATCAGTCATTACTGTTCTTCAGTAAGACTGACAACCACAAAAAAATCAAAAATTATGAACTCCTACTGGTAATTGTCTTGAAAACGAGTTATAAATTTTTAAATGAAATACATTTTGCTCCGTTTTAAAAACAAATAAATTGCCCACTCGTATACATAAGGGGGAATACTAGTTGTACATACTCGCAGGCGTAAAATGACGGTTAAGTTCACAGAGAGTCGAATTAATAACTAATAAAGACGTGGAGACATTAGAGTTATCTACAGACCTTATCTAAAGGAATAATGCTGTTTCTCTGGTGTTTAAAACCGCGCTTACATATATGTAGTACATCTTAAAGTCTCATTAGCTTTTTGCCATTATAGAAAAATATATGCAAAAAACAAACAATTGCTGATATTATTCCAAGAAAATCATTACCGACGAAATGAGCCCTATTTCTTCTTAAAACACTCATTTCACTGTGATTTTTGCTTTTGTAAACTTGAAATATGTAGAGCGCGTGACGTCACTAAATACCACGTATGCATAACTTGACTGCGGAAAACACAGTTGTTCTATAAATAGTATTTATTTCAATGATATTGAAAAAATACGATGTTGGTTTTGGAAACATTTTCTCTTGCTATAAAGTATCCGCGGGAGGAAAATGCACAGGATTCCTCTGTTATAGAACATACAGAAACTATTACGACCAATGAATGAATTTATATGCTTATGGGACTTTAATTAATATAACCAATTAATTAAGTCAGACAGATGGCTTCCTCAAATATTTTATATTCATGTCCCGATTAGGATTCGAACGTGCAGCTGTGAGAGGCTATTGACAATTAGTTAGAGACTATAACCACTATTTGTACTGTATTGCCAAAAGGTCTCAGTGAATACCCAATTTAATAAGAGAGTAACAGTGGACATTCTGATGAAGAACTTACGAACATCTATATTTGAACTTTTACACGCATTATGGATGTGAAGTATTATTGAAGGCGATCCATCTGACACAGTCATTATTAAACTACAGTACAACCTCTCCAAAGCAACACACTTTGGGAGAAACAACATTATGTTGTTGTTGTTGTTGAAAGGCTGTTGCTCTGGAGCGTTCAAATTAATAGTTAAAATGTGCAGTGGAAAAATATATGCTGTTGTTGAAGGGAGGTTGTTGCTTAAGAGAGGGTTGCTCTGGAGAGGTTGTACGGTACACTGTAGTTGGAAAATAATCAAGAGATGAAATATACATTTGTTCTGACTGTCTTTATTACTAAATACCTCTAAACAAATTCCTGTATATGGAAAAGAAACTAGAAACATGCGCGACTTCGTTTGTAGTCATGATTTTGCAATATTTTCAGTCCACAAACTTCACTAGTTTTAACTTGTACTATTTGCATGAGTGTCAAATCTAAATGTGTGCAGTTACTTTCAACTCATTTTTCTTCGTTCTTTTCAATCGTTTTCCTCTCTTCTATAATAACCTCATACGTCCTTTTTAAGTTCAATGACTTATTCCTGCTTAACTTCATCAACCTTTTCATTATCTATTTGATTGGAATATTGTTGTTCTGTTAATATATCAATTTCATCTTGGTCATAGGCATCGATATCATCAATTGAAGGTTCACCATTTCTATCAACAAGTTCTTCCGGAAGTGGAGGACCGTACACGAACGGGCTCTTCTTGAAGACTTGTTGAGCGGGCATCACATGAGCCCCGGGTGGAGGATGCCCGAACATTGGAACTGATTTGCTGGCGAAGGGTAACATCGCGTGACTTTCGAACGTTTCACAATTTGTTTCATTGTCAGCATCAGTACAGTTTCCTGAATTAAACATTCCAACGTATGGATCATATACAGGCCCAGGTCGACCTACTGGCCCCCAAGGTCCGAACTCGCCCGAATATCCACGCTCTCCTTTCGTTCCCTTTTGACCCGTTTCTCCATTAGGACCCATAAATCCTATATCTCCCATTAGACCAGGTTCACCATAGAAACCAACCTTCCCGGGTAATCCTAATCCTCCCCGAGGTCCGGGCACACCGACAGGACCCACTGGGCCCTTATCGCCTCTTATTCCAGGGGCACCGGGCATTCCAATAAATCCCACGTGACCTGGATTTCCAGGAAGTCCCATTCTACCGTGATCTCCATTATATCCTACGGGCCCAACGTCCCCTATAAGACCTGTAAGCCCATTAAACCCTGCAATACCTTTATCTCCCTTGATGCCAACCGCACCGACAAATCCTGGAGGTCCATTCCATCCCGGGGGTCCGAACGGTCCCATCGGTCCACGAAGTCCTGGTGACCCACTTGTCCCCTTATGGCCTTTCATTCCCCGACGACCTATTGCCCCTGGTCTCCCTGGGGATCCAGGAAGTCCTGTAAAACAAAATGAAATATTTCAAATTGGGCCATCTTTAAAAATTGTTAGTTTCACTGGTGACTTATTCGAAAATCCCCGACCTAATTTTTTAGCGATTTTGACAAAACGTGTTTTTTATTCTAGTTTTGTAGCTCTAAAAATGTTGTTATATCCCAGAATACGAAGTTGGATAGGGGGCATATTGGAGTCACTCTAAGTTCAATGGCACATAACTCTTGAATGTGGGAATCACTGGGCATGAAAAAAATGTGTCTTGCACATCTACACTTCGTGGTAATGACATATTTCAAGTTTCATGACAATCGCTTAAGGAATGAGGAAGTAGATCGCACCCCAAACTTAATGACCAACCGGCAGAGTAACTCCAATATACATAAGTTATACCCCCTCTCAAACTTCGTTTGCCGTGATATAACAACATAAATAGAAAATGAAAAAGAAAATATGAAAAGAACAACTTTCACTCAAATGCTTATAATATTGCTCAAATTCAAATTCTGAAATTTGATATTGTTTCTGTTTTTTAGCCTATTTAAAGATAACTCTATATAAATATGAAATTAATATCATCCTAAGACAAAGAATCAAAGAAATATTGAAAAATTGTGAAAGGAGAGAAATACAACTTAAAAAATATGGATTAATTAAAATACTGTTCTCCAATTCGAGAAGTAAGGAGACATGGTACATTTTTTTCAGTCCTCACTGTAAACAGGAGGAATAAACTATGTTTGATGCTACTACCGATAAAATAGTTTTATAAATTAAACAGTGTATTGTTTTAAGTAAGCTTCGTTAAAAACCCATAACCAAGGGCGTAGCTTGCCCTATGTGTGAATCACGGGGCACGGGAATTGTGTCTTGTACATCAACATTTCATGGTGATAACATATTTCAAGTTTCAAGGAATGTGGAAGAAGTTCGCTCCACCAATTAGTGATACTGTATGCGGACGGACCAACCGAGGGGACAACCGACCGACAGAGTAAGTCCAATATACTCCCTCTCAAAATTCGTTTTCCGGGATATATCAACATGTATAAATAGAAAAAGAACAACTTTCACTCAAATGCTTATAATATTGTTCAAAAACAAATTCTGAAATTCGATATTTTTTATGTTTGTATAGCCTATTTAAAGATAACTCTATATACATATGAAATTAATATCATCCTAAGACAAAGAATCTAAGAAATATTGAAGAAATTATTTTCTGATTACGGAGAATTTTGCACCATATCACCATACCGCTACATTCAAATTATCTCCCTTATTGAAAACCACAAAATGTGATTCTGACTTTATTTTCCTGTTTTTCTGTCTCAAATCATTAATTTAACATCCTTAATAATATCCCTATCTAAAAGTCAAACATTTATTTAGCTGATTATAATCATAAAAACGATATTATGTAAAAATGTGTCTGAGGACCGTGGGAAAATTTATTTTGGATTCAAAAGTCAGTTCGAGTTGCTTCCCTTAGATATTAAGGTAAGAGGAATGTTTGTCCAATAACCCTACATACTATATTGGGTAAATTTATCTCTAAATTGTTTGTGTTATTTTATTTTTTAAGAATATTGTTTAAGTAGAAGTATATATCATGAGGCTGTAAAATGATTCATTTTGGTGAGAAACTGCGTCTACTTCAGTATTCCGAACACATAAATGTCTTTAAGGTATCAAATTTACATATTTCTTCCTATACATAATTATGATAGGTACGTACTTCCGCCCTATAACCGCGGTAGTAAGTGATTTGGTAAAAACCTCAAATGCCCTTTTAATTACCAATTAAAACAATGTAGTATAGAAACTTAGAAAAGCCTTCCCAAAAATGGTTTGTTTCACCGACCCAAAATTTTGATTGATTTTGAAAAAAAAATATGTTTTTCTTTATTTCAGATTTTCGTTTTCGGTACAAGGTTATTGTATTTTGTTAAGAAAACAATGCCTCTTTAGCCACCCATTATTAAAAGTTGGGCTCGCGTAACGGCAAAACAACATTTTTTAAGGATGGCCTTATCTTCGCAACATATGACTGGTGGTCGGTTTAAAGAAATTACTGAATTATAATTTAATCCAAGATGAAACACCAGACACCCAAACCATGTGACCTATTAATGAATCCCTTACTAAGAGATTATCTCACATGATAAACTTGAATTAAAATGAACAGATTTTTACGGCTGTCCGCATGAATATAGTTTGCATTTGTATTTCTGAACAAAGTTTACTTAACAAATTATTGGTAAATTAAAACAGACTTTGTACGTCAGTGTTTTACTGGTCTGTGTGGAAGCCTAGGTAATTTTAATGTAGTCTTATTACCATTCGGTACATATTGACCTACGAAGTCTAATCTCGGCTGTGTCTTGTTGGCCGACATGAAAACAATTTGGAATTCCCCGGACGCAATAGACGGCCTCGATGAACGAAACGCAAGTCCAGTTTTTTTTCTAGACAAAGATTGTATTGTTTTATACAATGTACTGTGGATAGCCAAAGGTTACTGTTTGAAGAAAAAATACACGATGGAAGCAATAGACTGTCTAAGACAGAAGCCGTTTAAAGAACTAAGCTGCTTAGCGGTCATATTTCAGCATCACAAACGTATGGCGTAGAAGCATTATATTTTAGTACGTCTGGTGTTAGACGGAAGTACGGATTCTGCCGAGGTGTTCCGACTGGCCTTATTACATAATACCATATGCTACTTGTTCTTTAAGCGCTGTATTAAGAAACTTGTTGTTTTTTTCATTAACTTTGCTGTGTAGCGTGTTTGTGAAATGACTTTCGTAGCACACATTGGCATGATCTACTATTAAAAACGATTCTCTTATCGACTTTATGATGAAGTATCTAAAATAAGATAGGATATTACCTGGTCGCCCCGGCTTGCCAACAAAAAGTCCACGCCTTTGATCATGAATGTCTCGTTTCCTTCGGCTCAATACTGAAAAATAATATTTATAACAAATTCAGATCCTGGTGTATCTGGCGTCATATCATTTTCTTATAATCTGTTAAATCTATTGAAATTCGCCTTCTTATTTCTCGAAAATGCTTACGTTGAGGACAATTTGTTTCAAGTTACCCGAACTACCCTGAATTTTCCCCAGCGTCCCTATACTTTAAAAAGACTAATTCATAAATACCAGGCTCGAGGATCGGTACAGCCAATGTCTCATTGTTTTACCTTTGTGCACACTTTCAATAATGATATAAAATATCCTTACCTACTTGCCCTATTTTAATGAGCGTGTCACCAGGAACAAATACTTTTCTTTTTGATGCTTTGAGTTTGTAAATTGTCTTATCAAATATTGCAATGGCAACTTACAGCAAACAAAATAATAATTAATTTAGAAAAAAATATTTTCTAAAAACAAAGCATCGGCGTAAACTATCAGAATCATTTTGGTAACTAGGCAATATAGAACATCATCTGGCGCTATGGTGTCAGCCAACTCCATTGTGGACAATTAAACGTTTCCATTTTCTGAATTCAATCTACAACTTGATAGTGAGCCAAACCTTGTTTGACGTCTCTTGTGCAACAGGAATAAATGCGGTATCGTTGAAAGACATTTTTTTAATTATACAGATTAGCTGTGTTGTACAGCTCCATAAATAAAAACCACATACCTTCTGTCTTTGACTCTCTTAGTTCTAAAATATGAGCATCTAGAATTGCAATCCGTTTCCTCCAATTTTCCAGCTCAATAGTTTCTTCTTTGACGTTTTCAGTTAATTCCGCAAGCAAAGTTTTAAACTCATTTTGTTTTTCGAGACTAGTGTCTATAATGTCATCAAATGTCATACATTGAATATAACAAAAACAAATCGTGAAGAAAATCGCCAGAATACTGATATACTCTTGAGATCCCATCTTGGTGAATGCGTTCTAAACTGAGGAAGATTTGTCGACTAAGAATTCAAAGAAATTTCTGTGCTTTTAGGTCAAATTCTTTACGTTATAAAACAGATTCATTCAACAAGTGAAAAGGCTCACCGCATATTTTACTCGTTTGATTCAATTAAGCCAGACATGTGTTATTTAATCATTTTAATGTGGTTATGTTAACAATATGATACCTAAACCTAGATTCAAGTTTGTAGTCTAATTCAAAAAACTAGAACAACTAGCTTGTCATAATTGTAATAATTAAATTAGGCGTTTAAACATGTGTGTTTCTGGTTACATTCTCATTAAAAATAGGGTAGGTAGGTAGGTAGGTCGGGAAAATTGTCCATTACAGCCAAAATTACCGAGGGTCGCTATAGGTCCCCCTCCAGTTTGCCCTGCAAATGCTTATCCAACATTGACATAAATGTATGCAAATTGAAAGATGTTGTGAACAAGAAATGTCAGAATTTACCTTGTGTCACACATTTCTAGGTGTAAAAATGTGTATGTGCAGTTAAAGTTAGCAATAAAAACATAAGAGGATCATGATGGCCCTATAATCGCTGACCAGAAAAAAATACTAATTACAAAATCATTTGACCCTAGAGGCAGAGTCGATTTGACCCCAGGACCATGATTTGAACAAACTTGGTAGAAGTCTACTAGACAATGCTTAACACCAAATATCTAAGCTCAAGGCATTATGGATACGGACAAGAATAGTTTTAAAGATTTTCCTACTGGTTGCCATAGCCACAAGATTTTGCTGATATTCATTTTAACAACTTTAAAAAGGGAACAACCCGAGGATCATTCCAGCAGTTTGGTTCCAATAATGACGTAGGAGAATGTTGTTTAATGAAAAACGGACACTACTTCACCATACACGCAAGGCGACCAGAAAAGCTCACCTTGAGCACATTGTGCTCTGCTGAACTAAAAACACTAATTTTTCATTATCACGAATATCTTAGATCACAAAAAACTTCAGTGTTCTCAAATTTCATGAGATTTTAATCAGATCTCTACAAAATGCTTTTTTAACATATGAACAAAATCTGATATGTGCTTATTTTTTCCATTGTGTCAGTTACATGTAACAATATACATTTATAACTTCAGAGTCAGTTATGAAAGTCGGTCAGGTATATTGAAGTACCAGAAACTATTAGTTTAATTGACTGTTTATCATAAATTAATATATTTCTCGCAAAGATCACGGAACACACATTGAAAAAAAAACACCCTAGTCGTGGGCGTAGCTTGCCCCATAATAATGTGTAGGCACCTATCTAAGGGGGTCCAGGACATATTTTCCCCGTAGATTGCCGGAGACGCAAATAGGTTATACAAACAGAAAAAATATCGAATTTCAGAATTTGAATTTGAACAATATTATAAGCACTACGTACTATTCATACATGTTGTTATATCAAGGCAAACGAAGTAGTAAAGGGTGTATATTGGAGTTACTCTGTCGGTCGGTCAGTTGGTCCGTCCGCATACAGTATCACACGTTTGTGGAGGGAACTACTTCTACACTATTAAGCGATAGTAATGAAAATGAAAAAAAATATGAAAAGAACAACTTTCACTCAAATGCTTATAATATTGCTCAAATTCTGAAATTTGATATTGTTTCTGTTTGTATAGCCTATTTAAAGATAATTCTATATAAATATGAAATTAATATCATCCTAAGACAAAGAATCTAAGAAATATTGAAGAACTTATTTTCTGATTACGGAGAATTTGCACCAAATTACCATACCTCTACGTTCAAATTATCTCCCTTATTAAAAACCACAAAATGTGATTCTGACTTTATATTCCTGTTTTTCAGCCTCAAATCATCAATTTAATATCCTTACTAATACCCCTATCTAAAAGTCAAACATTTATTTAGCTGATTATAATCACAAAAACGATATTATGTAAAGATGTGCCTGAGGACCGTGGGAAAATTAATTTTGGATTCAAAAGACAGTTCGAGTTGTTTCCCTTAGATATTAAAGAACAAGGAATGTTTGTCCACGAACCCTACACACAATATTGGGTAATTTATCTCTAATTGCTGGTGTTATTTAATTTTTAAGAATATTACTTAAGTAGAAGTATATATAAGGCTGTAAAATTATTCATTTTAGTGAGAAACTGCATCTAATGTTCTTGAATATTCCGAACGCATACATATCTATAAGGTATCAAATTTACATTTCTTCCTTTACATAAGCATGACTACCTATTGTTTGTGTTTGTTAAGTCTACCATAAAAAAACATGTTTTTATAAATTATGTCTGTGACTGTCAGGGGCGTAGCTTGTCCTATAATAATGTGTAGGCATCTTTCTACCGTATATTGCCGGAGACGCATTCTGCAGCATTTTCCGGTGTGCTATATCCTAAATATTTTTATATGAAGTTCTTGCAGTACTGCATGTACGTTGTTTAATCTCTGGGTACTGTGATTGTCCATTCTTCCAGCCCATAACCATTTATTTTTATTGCATTTTCGCATTGTTATTTTTATTAGAAAGTGTAGGCCCGTGCCTATAGGGAGCTACTCCAGTGCTAGTAAGTACATGTAGTTAAATTCACTTCAACAAATGTATCTGTTTCAATGCATTCTAAAAGAATCTACCTTTGTCTCTACATACTTATGTTCATACAATGGTTGTAGTAAAAGCAGCATTTAAGGATTCCAGACCCTAATACTAGCATTCATTTCTAACCATTAAACTTTTATTATCCTGAATATGTAGAATAAATCATTTATAACTCATTCACTATGAATTTTTTCTGAATTGTGTAATTTGTAAACAGGACATGGAAATTGCTTTACATGTATAATCAAAGTTTTCGTTACCTCCCTTTATGAAAAAATATAACTTGCCCAGGTCTTACATTTCAAAATACTGTCTAGTTGAGAGTTAATATTTAATAAATTGTGTTTGAATGTCACAATTTTTAAGGATCAGGCTCCAAGGTTATAAAACTTGAGAACAGTATCCAAGCTCAAATCTTATTCTATTCTCAAAGATCGGAACTGTTTAATGTTATCTTCAGATAAATAATGCTGTCACCCTAGCGTTATGATAATATTATTGTCCCATCATTATTAACTTAAAAACATTATAAGACAAGATATGAGATTTGAGCTTGGCGACCGATCTCAGGTTTTATAACCTCGGGGCCATGTACCTTTAACTTTAGTTCATGGTCATTAAAAGTTTGCATTAGGGTCTGTAATTGTTAATTCTAAAACACATTTTTCATCTTCATCATTATGAAAGGCAAGTTTCCAGAAATCATGATAATAAACCACACATCCTATTAAAACAACAAAGAAACAAATTGATTTTAATCAGAAATTTTTTATTCCATGATTTTCCATGACAAAATGAGCATGATATTTACAGACGTAACTTAATATAGTTGGCTTCAATAAGACAATGTGAATTAAGTTTCAACATGGTAGAACAGAATTCAATTCATCACCATTGATTTTCGCTTCAGCGAGTTTAAAGCCGTTTTTTTTTCAATGATATTTCAATTTTACACGAAGGCCGGATCACCAAACCAGTTTTCCTGGACTGTATACCTAACCAGTACTGACTTATGTTACCTATACATGAGTTGTTGCAGTCACCTTCTCCACAAACGGAGGAAAATTGGCACTTTTCAAATTCATCATGGCGAAGTTTGATGAAAGTTGGCTGAAGATATTCTCAATGTAACTCATGAATTACTAAAAATCACTCGAATGCTATATATAATATTAAAGGTCAAATGTGAAGCTGTGACACTTATGGCATGAAGAACAAAACAAATAAAGTTTGATAATGATCTGCTGAAATATAGAATTCAAAATTTGATAAGGATCACTTGCAATATAGCTTGTAGTGACTGCTTCTTAATTCTAATACTTAAGTTTATCAGATTTAATTAAAGATAACTCATGCAAGCGTCAGATGCCAGTCAAAAAATTGTAACAAAGGTGTCCATTGAAGCATATCTGAAGATCACATATTTGTATGTATAAACTATTCAAACATTGAGTTAGTGATCCTTATTAATATTTTAGTAGTATATCACTATATGTACAAACAAGAGAATGCCAAGTAAAATGAACGGGTCATAAGGGGCGTACAAAAATGATCAATGAGACTATGATCTTAATGGTAGAATTTCAATAATTGAAACTGTGATATACAACATTTTATTTTAACAGGAGGTGTTTGTCAGACAAGGATGAATCCCAAACACCAACAGGATAATTACAAAACCTTGACCTTTGACCTACTAATCTCAAAATCTGTAAGGGTTCAGCTCATGTTGTAACCAACCTCCAAACGAAGTCTGCAGACTCTACTATTGGTCGGACTAGGTTTGGTTAAAGACAGTTGCTGATCGACATGTGCAACGCAATATACCTCATCTTCTTCTCAGGTCAGGTGGGCGGGTGGCATAATTAGTCGTATTCTAATGTAACAGAACAAATGATACAGTGACTTATAGAAAACTGTCCGAAACACCTTTGGAGAACAAGATTACACAACTAGTATGTCACAATGAAGCATAAGCAGAACAAAATTAGTATGAGACTACATGGAAAAGATAGATGAATCACTGAGTGATAAGTATTACAATGTATCTAAAAAAATGTCATAGTTAAATAAAGAAAATATTTCCAACATGTTTTCAACAAAATCTTCATTAATTTTAATTGAAGTGCTTGAAGTCAATTTTTATCAATGTTCGTACAAAAACAGGTAAAGATATGTTTGCACAAGACCATTAACTTACAAAACAAAAATATTTATTATTTCACTTGCAAGAAGAAAGCAAAATATTTACTTCAGAGGTTGATATGTTGCAGTAGCCATTTATTTCGACCTTAAAATACAATTTTTAAATCTTTTCTACAATATTCAATGAAATCTTTGTCTTATTCAGCAAAATTCAGTTCACTTGACAACTTGGAAAAAACAAAATATTAAGTAAAGTGGCTACACAATGACATCATGACATTACAATAGTACCATAATTCATAGTCCTTTTATACGAATTTTGACCAACACCGATTTGTCAGTTGTGCAGTGCTGTCCCTTGCAGAACAGTGGACAAATACACTGGATATATCCATCATGAAAAACACACAGCAATGTTTTGTCACTGTCTTTCTTTATAATTAGTCAAATTACAAACCAAATTATAAGCACAAGAAATGATGATAAGATTATCACAAAACGTAATCCAATTCATATCGGAGAAAGTTATTTTTAGCGTCGTTAGGAACTCGGGGATATGCTGGAATCATGCCATCTTGTGCTCCGATATAAACTGTGTTGTACACTTTCCAGTAAACGTCTCGAACTTTACGTGCAGGATGAAACAGACCCTAAAAGAAAACAAACAAAAAGAGGCTAATTAAACGTTATCAGTATATAATGCAGTACAAATAAATTAAGTGTCTAAGGTTGCCCTATATCGCTCACCTGTGTGACATTGCAATCATTGATGTTTAAAAACCAAATCAGCAAATTGTTGATGACACACAGTGTCAGACAAGATGCTGGACAGTCACCCACTACAACAGCTCACCATGAGCACTTTTCACTCAGGTGAGGAAACAAAATACATAAAAATTAATAACAGTATGCAAATAATGTAGTTGATATTAAGACATAAAATCAAGTTAGTAATCAGTTTAAGAATAACTTGTAGAGCACAAATGAAGTTTTAAAAACTGGCTGTCCTAATGATATACTGGATGTGAAAAATGGCAATTGTTTTAGATTTTTTTGTGTCTTATGTCAAGCAGTGGCTTTAGTTTAAAGGAGGATCTTAACTTTTTGAGAAAAAAATAATACAATGAAATTATGAAACAACTTGAGTATACATACTTGTAATGTATATTGCAATACTTTGGCTGGACCCACACCCACTCTTATGCCTTCAATGGAGCCCATGAAAGCTTGCACAACATGAGGTGAGGTTTCAAACACATTGGGCCAGATGTAATTCATTAAATGTACGAGAGCGTCCTCACATCCGAAGCCATAGACTCCGAGGGCCATGTGTTGTATCGCTGACATTGATGTCTGTCTATGAACCAGATCTCTGTAATAAACAAGTAATATTATACAAATTGAGTTGTTGTTTTTTCATGCGTATCTAAACTTGCCGTAGTTGCAAGTAAAAAATCAAAATTATGAGAAATTAATATAATGAAAATATACACATCCTATAGTTAATTTGCGAAAATTAAGATAGCGAAAAAAATAGATTTTGATTTAAATTACTTGAATTGCTGTATGCAACAAATCCAAATCTGAAGTTTATAAGGTTGTTGGAGTGATTTTAGAAGGACAAGACTTTAGGATGTCTTAGCTATATCTCAGCAAAGATAGCATTTGTTAAACACAAATATGACATCAATGATACTAAAATCATCCTTCAGATACCTAATAACAAAGGAGTCGCAATATCACCTTCAAGTCAATTTCAAACTGTACAGCAATTAATGAATTGAAGATTGGTTTATAATCAACTTACCTATCCATAAGAGCATCTTCAAGGAGTGGAGTAACAGCATATATATAATCTTTTCCCATTTCTCCAATATATTCAAACATAAAGGATAGTGATTTTAAAACACCATTTTGTACATTGAGCTCGGGTACACGGTATTCATTCATCAATGCCGGTAACACAGTGAAAGGTGAACAAGTTTCCGCTACGATCGCTATGGCAACCGTTGTACAAACACGATTTTGTCTTTCCTGAACTTTCAAGTTATTCAACAATGTAGCCAATACATCATGTGGACTGAAAATTAAACAATAAAAATATACAGTTATATACTAGGACAACAGCCAGTTTCATAGACAAGTAATAAAGACAAGCAAATAAACACAGAATGCTCCAAACCCCTAAGTTCGGACATCAATTACTTTGAATCTCTCGGCTTTAAATAATTTAGCATGGAAGGATTGACAATAAGTGACCTAAGTTTTGAACGTTTTGAAATGAAAATGGGTAAAAAAACAATTAAATTATATCAGAAATACAGAAATGAAAATCACTTACCCAATAGCTTTGGCAATATAACCAAAGGTGTTGACAGTTGCTCTTCTAATGGCTTTCTTGTGAGCTTTCAACAATTCCAGGAGTTCAAAACAGATTCTCATCCATTCTCTAGCTGACACGTACTCAGCTCCACGATCAGCGATACGTCCAACAAGATCTATACAATTCTCTTGTACTTTCTCATGTCTGTAATACAACAAGGAATTTATATCATTATATTAATAAACCTAATGATTACATAAGAAAACCTAAGCTGGGTAATTTTCATAATGATGATTTCAATTTCAACAAGGACTTAGCTGCACGGCTTCAAATGTTTTTATCAGATAAAAACTAGCTTCTGTCGCTGAATAATCTACATGGATTTGACTACAAGGCTTGATAAACTTTTTTCAGGCTATTCATGCAGCAGAATGACAAGCCTAGAA
This sequence comes from Lutraria lutraria, assembly GCA_964023205.1. NCBI lineage: Eukaryota > Metazoa > Mollusca > Bivalvia > Venerida > Mactridae > Lutraria > Lutraria lutraria. The sequence continues at coordinate 24,261,400 of OZ026848.1, forward strand.
TAATAACTGGATCTACACAATTTCAAATCGTCTTGAGTCAAGTTCTACTCATAAATACAAGCAGACCAGTGGAGTTGTCAAGCCACTGACTAATATTCTTTTACAGTTCAAAACCCAGATTTATCTCCATAATATAGTTTCAATATGGCAAACAACAGTCAATCATGTAGAAGAACCACTTGAAAATCATTCAACAAGATCTTTATCAGACTTAAAATTCTTACAACTGCACAGTGAAGAATGTCACTCTTACCTCATCATGTACTCAAAAAAGAAAATATCAGAATATAAGACTGTACTAAAATCAAATAAGTAAAGATTTTATTTACAGTACAAGGCATGCTTAAGATGTAAACAAATACACCAACCTGTTTTTCAATATAGGTGTAAGTCTGGGTAGCAGATCTTTGATGGGTGGAGTCATTTTTGTCATACCAATAACATTAACAATAGCTTTCAATGCACCCAATATGCTTCCTAACACTTCAGGATATTCTTCTCCCAAGTACTCATACAACACAACACCAAGATGGCCCATCAACTTTTCCTGTCAAAATATCAATATTACAGTGTACCAAATATCACTACTTCCTATTATATAAAAGTAAATTCTAAGAATTCAACGTTATTTTCTGAATCAAATTTTGACAGTCACCATTGAATTTTGTTGTGATTTTTTAACAACAAAACACAATCAAAATACACAGTCCAATTACCAAAATTCCATTTTTCTTCTATAATAAAGTACCTAAGTAGTCAAAATTTCGACTCATAGTTAATAGCCCCTCAACACTGTGATTTCAAATCCCACCAGGATCAGACTAATTTCTAAGCTGTTCAGTCAGCCTACAGAAAGTGAGTGGTTCTATGCAAGTGTATACCTAGGGTCTTCCAGTATCATTAATCTGGTATAAGTCATAACATGAGCCTGGCAGATAGAACATCTTTAAACCTGGTACAATTTTTTGTATTATATTGAGTTTAACGCCCCTTTTCAACAGTCAGAGTCATATGAGGGGGACAGTTCAACTAAGCATCGTTCCTGGGAAGAACCAGTACTAGACTTCAATTCTTCGTAAGCAACTGCTTATTTTCTCACATAAAGAGCCATGGTCGGTAGCGGGGCTGGAACCCACGACCCTCTATCAGTGAGAGGTTATAATGAAAACATGGTACAAACAAACAAAAACATATATGTATTACATACCTCTTGGCAGGTCTTCATGACAATAGCAATACGTGAAATGAGGTCAGCAGCTTGTTGACGTACTTTGGCTGATTTGTTATTTAAACGCCACAAGATCGTACCACAGATCTGAGGCAGGTAAGGTTTCACTCGTTTACCCAGAGCATTAATAACAGTGCCAAAACCATTCAACATAACAACATCCTGAAAATATTCAACATCAATACATACAATTGTCTAATACAAAATAATTCTTAACTAATAGACATATACTGCTTGTTATTAAAACCATTAAGGCTAGTCAAAATATGGGGGGAAGGCATCTACTAACGAGCAATTTTCATAAGACAATTATGAGTTGACTATACTCAAAAATTGATATCCCAGCACTGTGATGGACTTAACTTGTTTAATTTTGAATTAAAGAACAATATAATTGCAGGGATTTTTTGGGGGCGATTTTATAACCGAAACTCAGTCATATTCCCAATGGAAAATAGCTTTTTTTTTTCCAATTCACAGACAAAATTTCACAATAAAAAAAAAAATATCTTTTATTAATTTTTTAAGTTCATTAAATAGATATCACTATTGGTAGTAAATACCTTATTCTGCTACTGTTCTATGGAAAAATAAGTAGAATAAGTCGAACATTGCTAAAATTGTAGTTATACATTTTTTCCCAATTTTGATTAAAACACAGCGAAAATTCCCAAGGGTATGGGTCATATTCCCAAAATACCGAGAAAAAACCCTGAATTGATTAACACTAGAAGCCCAAGGGCAACATGTCGAGCCCCTGTTTAGCCAGCTTGTGATCTTGACCTTTGAACTACAAGTATGAGTGATATTCATGACACATCATTTCATTGAAGTAAACTTTTATACCAATTTATTTAAAAATCCTTGAATGCAAACAGAAGTTACAGCCCAGACAAGGAAAATATATTTGACCGAATGTGTAATCTAGACCTATAAAAATCTGGGTGTTGCCCAAGACACATGGTCGCATTGTATTATGGCAAGTCATTTTTAATTCAATGCATAAAGGGAGACACAGCCCTGACAAGGTGTATAATGATTATTTTTTATGTTTGACCTCTAAGTGTGACCTTGACCTTTGAGCTAGAGACCTTGATCTTACGCACTGCACACCACCTCATGGTGTTTTACAATTATGCCAAGTTATCTTAAAAAGTTTCTATGCATAAGGGAGATACAGCCCGGACAAGGTGTATAATGCTCATTTTTGACGTTTGACCTCTAAGTGTGACCTTGACCTTTGAGCTAGAGACCTGGATCTTACGCACTGCACACCGTCTCATGGTGTTTAGCAATTATGCCAAGTTATCTTAAATAGTTTCTATGCATAAGGGAGATAAAGCCCGGACAAGGTCTATAATGCTCATTTTTGACGTTTGACCTCTAAGTGTGACCTTGACCTTTGAGCTAGAGACCTGGATTTTGCGCACTGCACACCGCCTCATAGTGTTTAACAAGTATGCCAAGTTATCTTAAAAAGTTTCCATGCATAAGGGAGATACAGCCCGGACAAGGTCTATAATGCTCATTTTTGATGTTTGACCTCTATTTGTGACCTTGACCTTTGAGCTAGAGACCTGGATTTTGCGCACTGCACACCGTCTCATGGTGTTTAACAATAATGCCAAGTTATCTTAAAAAGTTTCTATGAATAAGGAAGATACAGCCCGGACAAGGTCTAAAATGCTCATTTTTGACGTTTGACCTCTAAGTGTGACCTTGACCTTTGAGCTAGAGACCTGGATTTTGCGCACTGCACACCGTCTCATGGTGTTAAACAATTATGCCAAGTTATTTTAAAAAGTGTCAATGCATAAGGGAGATACAGCCCGGACAAGGATCCGGACGGACACACTAACTAACTCACTCACTCACTAACTAACTAACTAACTCACTAACTAACTAACGTACAGACACGCAACCGCCATTGTGGCGACTATGTCGAGCTCACCGCAGGCGGGCTCGACAATAAAACCATAGGTTTTATACCTCAGTCTTATAAGAAGGATAGCCAAAAAATGAAAATGGGAAGTTATTATCAATACTAGTTTGTTTACAATTTTACATTAGTTTTAATATCAAAGAATGTTGCAAATACCTCTGTTGTCTGTTCCTGGAAAGCATACAGGATGCCATCAATAAGTTGTTCTTCCAGTCTTGAGTCGATATCTGCAGCACCAAGATTAGCCATAACTTTCTCGATAGTTTCCATTACCATCTTTCTGTACTGTTCAGCTTCATCTTTCAAGTCATCTACGACTCTACCAATAATCTCAGCGGCTCCAACTTTGTTAGCAATCTCTACTGTCGTGTCAACAAGCTGCAAGTGAAACAACATTGTAAATATCAAATATGCCAGTCTTCGAATTTAGCACCAGACCTTGGACCGAGTCCACCAAAATGGCCATCGGTCTGGTAAATATGAAAAGGTCAGTAGTCCGACGGTCCAGTAAATTTTTCAGTGATAATTTTTCAGAACAAAAAAATGAAATATTTGAATCACTCTTGAAAAATATGACATATAGCCAAATTAAATTTTGTGTATTCTCATTTCGGTCCACTAAAAGTTCATTCAGTCCAGTAAAGTTTGCATTTTCACTGGACCGAATGTCCAGTGCTTAAAATAGTTTTTCGTGAAGACTGTTATGCCACATTATTAGACCCCTAAACTTTAAATGTGCTTAATTTATATCAATGAATCAACATATCACTATAGGATATTTTACAATATTCATTTTAGAAAATAAATTTAAGCAAGAACTGTTTAGAATCTTCATACAACAGTTCAGTATTTAGAAGTAGTTGAAAAGAAATTAGGACAGTAAAATTTGAAATCAAGAAACTCAGCCTGTTTTCATAAGTTTCCTGTTTTTAGATGGTATGATATTGAGAAGACAATTATGCAAGATTCAAACCAAGTGTGGAGTGATCAGACACTTGTCAGAAGGTGGGAAATTTTTTACAAGATTTGAAATACAACCAGAAGTTTTTCTGAACACAATAAGCACCAGTAATTCCACAGGAAACCAAAATACATTGATTGAGAGGCTTCTGAAGATATAAAAAAGACAAAAAATCAACAAACCTGTCTGTAATTTCTCCTATCTAGAGCCATACGCTGATTCCAGAAGTGTTTGAAGAATGGTGGCAGAATTTCGTCCTTGATATATTGAGGTTCCACACCATCAGTAGCACAACACTGCTTGACGACTTTCAATACAATCTTCTTCATTTCTTCATCAGGAGACTGAAATTCTCTCTTCAAGATCAACATTACTTCCCTTGTGTAGTAGTTGGCGTATTCAGCGTCCATAAGTGGTATAAGATAACCAATAGCTTTCAAGAAGGCAGCTAGACCCTAAAATATACAATACGACTTTAATTTGAAAGGAATACTTACTACATTTTGTATCATAAAAGATGACCACCATCACAAAAGAATATGATGAAAGTATGAGACATTTGTTGTTTATTTAGATATCTAATACAGAGTTTTTATAGGTCTACCTCAACTAACTTCTGTATTCATCATTTCAATCTTTTAAATTATATGGTCATTTTATCAGCAGTTTTAGGTTCAATTTGATAATACTGTCTATATTAGACTTACTAACAATGTACCCTTAGGCCTAGCATAAATCATGATGAAAATTTGGCCTCTTATAGTGAATCTATATTTTGTAAGAAGACTTTAAATGAACTCCACTGAGACAAACAAACACTAACCTTTCCTCTATGTTGTCGGATACCTTTCCAGAGTGGTTTCAGAACACTGTCGAAGGATTCAATACCATAAGGTGTGGCTGCCTCAGCAAGCGCTGCCAGAGCTAAAGCTGTGATTGTCCTTACTTTCTGTTGTTCATCTACTAAACCTGAAAACAAGTACATCGTAAAACGTCAGAATTTAATAAAAATAAAGAATATGCAACAATATTTCAGGCAATTTTGTACCTGTTATCTATCTATGTTTTTCATTAGATACTGGCAGGCAGTAAACCTAATGTAACTTGGGATTTCGTATCTCACTTTTCAGTATAAGCATAAGATTTCTAAATGAAATTGATAAGTACCTTTAACAAAAAGCATCTGATATACATGGAAGTGCAAATTCATGCCATGTAGCTTCATATGATTTACAAACTGAATTTTATTCACACATTTTTTGCAATTAAGTTGAGGTGGACCAATTTCAAAAGGCATGTGGGATGAAATCTAGGAATTTATTTTAAATCAACTTAACAATCATAGTATAAAAGACACTTAAAAAGCACATACCATGTTCAATAATCTCCACAAGTGACTTCAGATGAGGCAAAATTGCGCAACCCATCAATATAGCAATCTGTTGAACAATCTTGATACCCGTATGTCTAGCTTGCCAAGACTTCTTACTTTTACACACAGCTTTCAAGAAAGGAAGCAGAGAGGGAATACCGAGAGCTGAGGCGACCACAGCGAATGCACGAGCTGTTGTGTTACGTACATATTCATCCATGTTGTCAATGTCGGGTCTCATAGTAGAAATCATAGTAGCAAGACCAGCAGCCTGTATAATATAATGAAATTAATCATTTAAGAATACAACAAGATACAGTATAAAGACACAGAATACCAGTAAAAACAGAATAACTAGGTCTTGGATTTCCAAAATACTGAAAAATACCTGAACAGTTAGTTATGCACCAGTTCGAAACCACCAGAACAATATTTTCATATCAAGATATCAACTAAGATTGTTTTTGTGAATATAAAGAAACTCTTAAAGTGACTATTTCGCCTTAATGATTTTCTGAAGTCAAACTCGAGTTAAAAATAGTCCTTTTGACTGATAATTCATAATGTTAGGTACATGTATGGCTTTAAATATGACTCATAATCTCTTAGACATTCAGTTATTACGATACTTGCAACAACAAGAAGTTTCAAAACTCCTCTTTGAGCACAAAAATAATCTTTAACTTGCAACATTCGACAGAAAAATATGTATTAAGCTTGTTCACCGTTTCCTTACCTTGGCAAGATTTGAAATGATTTCTCGACCTTCAACACGAGCGTAATAGTCTTCATCAATCAACAGAGGTTCTATGACGACCAGAATCTTGTGTACGTACGGACGAACAAGATCATCAAGTTTGTATAATATACGATCAATAACCTTCACCAACAGATGGCGCTCCTGGTCCTCCAAGGTAGGGGACATAAGAAGTGGAAGGATCTGATTAAATAAAGGTCCGGCCCCAAATTCTCTAGCCTTGTCTGTCACTTGTCTCAATGCCGCCTGAAAATAATACAGAGAGAGTAATAAAATAGATACATATTTAAAGGCTAAGCTATCCCTTCGTGCCCGTGTTTAAGTTTATCTTCAGATTGGTTTAAACTATTCTCTCACTGCCAAGCACATACTGCCAACATGGAAAACTTTACTGCTAGCTTATTTTTAAGAAATGACAGCTCATCTGCCCAAAATGGGTATACCCGTCATGAAGGCAAATATGTTGAGATCTGTGCAGACGGATATACCTGTCAGGTAGGCAAATATAAAGAAATTTGTGTACTGAGGGTATACTTGTTTTATTGACAGTGGAAAGGTTAAGATTGTCAACTCAACTAATTAACTGCATTAATTCCAGAACGATCTCATTTTTAAATATTGAACATATACAGATTAATTTGTAATACCACACAAATATCATTACAGGTAAAGTGATCTAAGATATGATTAAAAGTCAGAAACAGAGTAACATCCATTTCCCCCACAAATATAATTAAGTAATTACTAGTGCCCCAAGCAGTTCAGTACACTTTTGTTCAACTGTATTATCACTAATAGTCTATGTTTATTACCTTTCGCATCGGAGGTGTACCATTTTTGATTTTTAGAAGTAATTTCATGATTTTCCTTTCTTTTTGTTCTTCTGGTGTTAAAGTTTCCTCATCCACATCTTGTAGAAGCTTATCAAAATACTGCATATCATCTGGCTTCATCATTGGTAAGTTACCTAGAATAGAATAGAAGGCATGATCACGTATACATGCAGATTTTTATAATGGATACAAAAAAGTAATTCTATGCTATATGACCTTAAACTTCTATGGTAAAAGTCAAAGTCAGAAGCTTGGGGATTGACATCTTTTTTTAGAATGGTAAATTGCTTATGTTTAAAGTATGCTTTGAGTCAAACTAAGAGTTCAAGAGTTGCACCAAGTAAAACATATATGCCAAAATATTAGAAAGAAAACTGACAAAATAATAATGTTTCCCTAAAATAAGATTGTATCATTTTTATTGAAAAATGTATATATTAATAATTATATGAACTATGGTGTTTTATCCATACATGCTTGATTAAATAAGATTGTATCATTTTTATTGAAGTATGTCTATATTGACTGTATAAATTAAGGTATTTAATGCATGCACTTGATTGCAAAATAAGGAACCCATAAATTGTGATCAATGTTAATTCAAGATAATGGGAACAGCAGAACAAGAGTACCAGGTCACAAAATATGCCTGTCAAGGGGCATAACTAAGAAGTGCCTGGGCCGATTGGGCTGGTTATTGAATGTTACTGAAATCTCATGGCCATTAACATTTACATCAAATTTAGTGAGGATACGAATTAAACTCCTTGAATTAGAGAGTGGCCACCGTTGTGGATGCCACCCGTCTGCCGTGGGTGTTCCCATAATACGACCCGTTTTTCAAACGGGCGTGTATAATAATCACTAGATATGATATTTTCCTACCTTTAGGTTGCATGTCAACAACTGATGTTTTCTGGTCTGGTGTCTGCATCCTGAAGCCTTGTGGTGTAGCAGCCATAGGTGTAGGTGTAGCTATCAGCTTTCTGGCTGGTGTTCTGATGGGTATATATCCAGTGGGAGGTTGTAACACCTGCAACATAGCAGAGAAAAATTTATCATACAAGTATTAACAGGATTCATAATCAAGTATCGGACTAGGCACAATCTCCCTAAAAGTCACAAAATAAATATAAAAAAAAAGAAAATTTCAAAATATTTTGTCAAAAATTACCAAATAAAGAATTTTGCAATTAAGAATTTTAGTTAATGACGCTCAATACCATTAACTAGATCACTGACTTAAACAAATCACAGACTGATCTTCACATTCTTTATTAAGAAAGGAAGATATGTTACATAAACAATATAAAGAAATTGATCCTATCAACACGAAAGCCATAATAGTATTTGACTTCTCTGAAAACTTGTACACTTCTTTAATGGAGAAAAAGTAAGTGTATGTTACCTTATAACCCGGTGGAAACATGGTATCCAATTCTTCATCACTCAGTGGTCTGTTTCTTTCATCAATCTCACGTTGCCATGTGTATGCTTGTAATTGTTCGGGGGTCATAGACATAAGATGTCCGGGGGTAGGGGTTGCCATAGCCATAGCCTTGGCACCAGTTGGTGTTGTGCCACTGGGTGTGAATCCACCAGGTGTCATACCACCAGGCGTGAATCCACTTGGAGTGCCACCTCCGGGTGTGGTCATACCACTCATTCCACTGGGAGTCATACCACCTGGGGTTGCGCCACCTGGTGTCATACTAGGGGTCATGTTTCCTGGGGTCATTGATGGAGTATGAGCTCCTGGAGTTTCGTCCCAACGGGATCTCCTTTTACTGGCAGCGGGTGTGGGCGTGTCTTCAATTAAGTCCCCACCCCTGTCAGTTTTAGGGGTTTCAGCCCAGCCAGCCTGATGTCCACCAGGGGTTGTGTGTCCAGGGGTTTCAGAGGCCCTAGGGGTCTCATCCCATCTGTTTCTTCTTGCACTAGGTGTGGCTTGTCCAGGAGTCTCCCGCCCAGGTGTCACGGCACCGGGTGTGGCATGACCGGGTGTGGCATCCCACATTCTGGTACTGGCGCCAGGGGTAGCCCCAGGTGTAGCAGAACCCTTGGATTTGCCAGGTGTCTCATCCCATTTTGTCTGTAGAAGATAAAAAAAATGTTTTCTTCTTAAGAAATTCAAGACACTTCATAACAAACTATTAGCATAAAAATAAATTCATGTTTAGAGCAGGCAAGTTACTTCAATTTCAAATAGCTGATGCAGCTTTTAGTTTACTTTCCAAAAACTCACATCATAGCAATGGCTTTGAACAACATATCTCGAAGGGTCAGAACTGTTCAACTCAAAACAAGTGAAGCTGTATTTTTGAACTTGCAAAGAAATCAAATATGGCACTACTTGTATTTTTATTATGTATTTTATAATTTAAAACAAAAATACATACGTGAGAAGGTGTGCCAACTTCAGCCTGATCCCAGGACGAGGTTTTCTTCTTGGCAGGTTCATCAGCCCCAGCAGGCTGGTCCCATCTACGCTTTTTCTTTTCTAGTACCTTGGGTGCACTACCATTGACAGCTTTCAGGTCCCCAGACTTAGCTTTGTCTCTCATCTGTTCCCTTAGCCCTTTCTGTAATCAGTAACATTCAGAATGTAAATTCAAAACATCCACAGTTCAATTGTACTGGTGAAATATTAAAGTAATAAATATTACTATACAAACAAATTAATAATCATTTACAATCACAAGTAATGAGGCTAAAAACTGACATTTTACCCAAAACAGGGTCAAAGTAACCAAAAATATAGAGGGGGGCTAAGCGCCTAATGTGAAACTGCATCCTAAGGGCCTGTGTAAGAATACAATTTTGGAATTGATAAGAAATGCTGAAATGGAAGCAAAAATGACATGGACAGTAGGACAATCAAAATGATATCACTTTCAAGAAATAAAAAAGTTTATAATTTAAACTAGTGCAGATAATGAACTATAAAGGAGCTTGAAGCATAATAAACATTACCTCTTGTGCTGCTAATGCTTTCTCCTGCATAATTTGATGGTATGTCCTAGCTTGAGGATCAGGTGTTTTTCCACCTGCAAACAGAAAGCAGAAATGTCACGACACAGAGTCGCGACAATGGTTATCATTAGTAAAGTGCCTTAGGTTTATTACAATGAAAAACAAGTGACCATTCATTTTCCATTTTATACAATACTTTCCTTTTTTTTATATATATTTTATGTTGCAAAAATTTCTGTAAACACACAAATGTTTCATTTTTTTTAGTTATTCAACTCCAAACAAAGTCTTATAAATCAGTTTGATTATGAACCACATTGTTTTAAGCTCAGTAATACATACATATGACCAAAATAGGAACTGAATATTATAATATTGTTTATTTTTCATGCACATCAATTTCATGCATAAAAAAAAATTCTTCAAAATATTTGTTTTCTTTTTTCAATTACTTAAACAAAAATTTGGAGTTGATTAACTTCATTACATGTATACGTACTTTACCGGAACCCGTCATCCGCACAACTCATCTTACTGTAATGACAGCTTTATAACCTAAAATAATTCTAGAATTAGTGTAGAGCTATAAGACTCACTCGGCAATCATCCATCTATCTCTCACACATAAAATGAGGCACTGTTCTAACCTTGACAGTCAATATTTCCATATTCTCAATTAAGTTTCTTCTATGTCTATGAATTTTATCTGATGTTTAATATTACATAAAAATATCATTCCTGCTATATTCCTTAATCCGTCCAGATTTATCTAATTATCATGTTATCATTTAGTTATAACTGCTTAACTGATACAAATATGTTAAAAGAATTAATCAAAATTAAGCAAATTCCATTGTTGGTCTTATCCATTTTATCTTATATGAATCTATAAATTTAAAGGACCTCATAGATTTGTTCACAAAGTGCCTTTAAAATTAAATTCGAAATCTACTGAGGGGACGTTGATGATGTTTTTGAAAACACACAGGTGAATCAGTCGGAACGACCCTCCTTCGACGAGCTAGAAAGAAAATTTTGGACGATTAGTCTCGGTTTCAGAAAAAGTGAAAAAGTAAAACAAACAATACAAACGGCATAGTACAATATATTCACAATATGTTCAATGTACAAAACACTCAAACAAGCTTACTTTCATTTCTTTCACAGATTCTCACCCCATCTAAACATTTGTATGGGAGTCAATCACATAATGCAGCAACAAAAGCAGATATATTCTGCTCCCTGTCTTATTATTTAATTTTTAACTTCTTTCCAAACAAATTTTGAAATACTAAAACGTAACATTCTAATATAAACTATTTTAATTATTGTAATTTCATTTACAGGATGCAAGATCAATTTATTTAAATTAAAACATTGAAATGATAGAATCACATACAAATAAAATATTTCAACCACTTTCAACCAAAACATACAATACTGTGTCATTCAACTCCCATTCATTCTTCATTGAACATGTGAGAAATCGTAACAAATACTGTGTTATAAAAGGGTACAGTCTGCACCATTGTCACATATTTTTTCAATAACTGCAGCCATTCTCCAAATGTGAAAACCAGACAGAGACATAGATGTACTCAACAATAATCAACAACATATTTGAAAATATCCCAAGATTTGGTTCCGAATTCGGAATGAAACAGGGAACTAATTAAGGGGTCAGTTACATCCTTCATTAAATAAAATCTTCATACACTCTCGTTCAAGCATGCATATCTAAATGCAACATATTTCAAAACACAGAATTTTTTTTTATTTAAAGCAAAATGAATGTTAGCCAAGACACCGAAAAACAATAAGCCTTGCTTGGTCACGAAAAAAGGCGACCAACCAGAATTAAGACACTGAATTAGCAGAAATCCTATCAAACAATTTGTGTAGCACTGGCTTTCTGTTTCATGGTCCTATTGACTAATTTATTCAGATCTTAAACAGGAATGTAGTGACAAGGTATTAGTACTAACCGTCTGCAAATGGATCGTATCTCTCAGGGGAGATAATCATCTGTCGTCGACGTGCCATATATTCATCTTCTCTGTCGGAGATTTTAGCACGTCTATGTTCTGCCATCGGATCATATTCCTGCAATTAAAACCGACTCATTTTTTTAAAACAAATAAAATACATTTAAATAGACAGATATTTATACATACTTAAGTTGTACATATCTTTATTTTCTAAAATTAGCGATGTAGCAAGCATGCATAATTATGTAGTATATATAAAAGTAAACAGAAATCATAATCAACTTCACATATAGGCAAACAGTGAAGTGTGTAAGATATGTATAGCAAAATGTAGCACTCTGGTTCATTCAATGATATATGATCTAAAAAATCTCAATCTGGACACAGCAATTCAAACATAATGATATATTAATAAAAATTATTATTTTACCTTATCATTGAGGGAATCATTTAAAGCATTGAGAGGGGCAGCAGATCTCACAGGTCCTGCTGTTTCCACAGGGTTAACATCATCGTCATCCTATAATACATAAATACACAGTAATAAGAAAATTAATAAGAGCAAACATGTGAACAGGTTTAACAGAATTGATTGTCACAACTATGTAATAAACTATAATAGCTGGAAAATGAAATTAACTATGATCACATTGGCCAAAAAACAACCTCTACAACTTAATACAAGGACTTAATATTAGCAACCCCAGCTGAATTTTTTAATAGCAAATATCTTGAAACTTGAAACATATTTTGATAGAGCTTATCATCAGCATTACAGAACAGTTTTCCTTTTTAGATTATCTTTAATATTAAAAAAGTTATGACAATATTCGTTGTTAAAAAATAGCCCGAAATACAGAATTTTTTGTCTATGAAATGATGTTTTTTCCGGTCGCATTGACGGAACCGAAAAACGGCATATTTTCAATCAAATTGTCATAACTTTTTTAGTTTTAAAGATATCTTTATGAAATTTTGAGCCGTTGTAGATGTGTGTATTCTGAGCATGAATATGCTAAATTCATTAACAGCTATGCATTGTTGTGCTGATAATACAAGTATTATTCTTGAATATTTCGGTATACATTACACGTGGAATTAAACGAACAAATGAATGAAAAATAACACATGGTAATTCAGTATAAAAAATGTAATAATTTATTATGACATACAAATGAATCAATAGAAACAAATAAATGGTCAATAAATACTACTCTCATTATCAATAAAATCCACTCAAATGTATCACTATTGCACTTATCAATCAATCAATCAGAATTTAATTAATTATGGTTTTTACTAATATAGTGATATGTTGAGGATGTTGGTCGATATACATAAATGTATCTGACAGTTACATAGATGTTCAAATTAGTCCAAGAAATATCTCAGACTATTATTCTTTAATAAGTTACAATGATATCAAAATACATCAGCATTTCATGAAACTAAAAATACAGGTTGCGGTATTTCTCATATATGTTCTGGATTTCTACACTTTCTTCAAAGAACCACTGTCTTCCAGAATTAACACAACATGGAATAAAACCATGTTTTAATATGAAGTTCTTGTGGACAATTTGTCTATCTGCACGTAATGGCCAGTGGAAATAACCCTGTTTTCTACCTGGGGACATAAAATTCACTAGAACAGAATCACTATCTATAGATTTCACAATACACCCAGGATACCAAGCATCCTGGTATGCAACTGCGACATATTCATTGTCTTTCAAAGCTTCAATGTTTGGGAGACCAATGTTGAAGTTCAAAGATTCTTCATCTGATTGATCCACCTCGTTTGTGTTTTCATCTGTATGTTTTTTCGTCTTCATGGGTCCTTTTTTTTATTCTTGTTCCATAGAAAACCCAATTTCACTTATAACTTCCTTTTCATTGTTTAAATGAACTTCCCTTAATAAACGCCCCCCCCTTTCTTGCCTGTTTGAAAATGTCTCTTTTATCATTTGCCGGCATTTCCTCAAACCATTTCATTAAATTTGTACGATTTCTTTTCAGCAACTGCACAGAAGAGTGGTGGTGCATCGAAGCATTAGGCCCTCTCTTCTGGCTACTATCTAAGTCGCCGAAGTGGTGCTCGCAACCTAGATTTGTTAAATGAGCAAATTTTGTCCGCTTTAAATCTGTTTGTAGTGGGGCTGACCCATATTTTCCTCCTTGTAAAAAATCTCCAAGTTGTTTATTAATTGTTCTTCTCATTGCTGAAGTTACAAGTTTTATGCAATGAAATAATATGGGACGGGTTTCTTCATTCAACACAAAAAGGGACTTCACGTAACGCTGTCTATTAGAAACATTAGATAGTTCCAGAGGATCATTAATATCCCAATGTCCTTCAGTATTGAGCAGCAAGGCTGGGTCACAAGTGCATCTTTGTAAAAAATCTGCTAGCTGTTGAATATGAGTGTAAAGTTGAATGTAGGGAACTTCAGTACATGTAACTAGGTTCCAGTAGGGACCTGTAACTTTAATGTATATTATTCCAAAGGTTTGCATTACAGTGGTTATGATGTCACATTTGAGGTCTGCCTCTACTGCTTTTAGTTTTCGATTGGGGACTCGGACTGATTTAAGCACTTTGAGGAAGTCATCTCTATGGAGGTAAATCTCAGCGGCGGTCTGGAATATAGCATTAAACCGGTTATCCCGATAATTTCCAATAACCGACTTAATACCATACTTGGCACAGTAGGCTTCCCACCGATCACGTAAACCTATGTGATCTCCAGCTGGTCCAAAAGTGTCAGCTGTTGTACGGACAGCTCTCTCCAGGATTGTTCCTGAAGTCCTCCAGTTTTTAAACATAGGTAACAAATCTCGACCCAATGGTCCTTTTTCCTCCACTAAGACTTTTTCGTACAATTTTGTTTCATCACATGCGTACTTATGGAATCCCAGCAAAACATGGGCCATACAATGAAAATTAAGCACATCCTCTTTTTCTTCATTGCCACAGTGACTCAAAATTTTGTCTCTCCATTCATTTAGAAGTTTATCTGCTAGTTTTTCGTTACTAGCTCTATCACTCATAGTGAAGGCTAATTTGGTCAAGGACTTCCTTATATAATCAGAGGTAATGATTTGTCTATTTAGTTGGGGCTGTTGTTGAGGGGATGTGGGCTGGTCAGCAGTTTGTTTTGGGGGTAATGGGCACTGTTCTATATGGAGTCTGGGAATCTCTGTCACTAATTGCGGATTGTCTGCACTTAACATTTTTGGACGGGGATCAGAAACAATCTTTTCCTGAGTTGAATTGTTGTCTAGGCTTTTCAAATTTACATTCAGTTCAGCAAGTTCCATCATGTGTCTTTTCGTAATATCATTAATTGTTACTGCTGTTTCACGTGCGACACGGTTGAAACCTAAGCTGATGACATCACCAGTATCTAATGTTACTGACGTGTCCAAAATTTTCTTTTTTCTTCTCGTTGTTCCATCACGATTTAATCCCCAATTATCAGCCAAGTCTAATTTTTGAGAAATAAAGGACTTTGCTATGTAGTGCCCTTCATCTATTATTGATTGCACTGTTGTACTATTTGGTAGTTCAGACTTTTCAAAAACTCTTCCAAACATATGGCGTGACACTGATTGAATTGTCAGTGAAATTTTCTCAACAGCTATCTCAAGACCAGCAAGTTCAATGATGCAAAGCCTAACATGGTCTGAAAAGGTTCCATCACAAGATTTTGTGGAAACATTGTCATTTAATAGCTCAGACAAATATTCAGCACTTTGAGTCAGAGTTTGAATTTCCTTATCTTTTTCTTTGATAGTATGTTTCAATGTTTCCATTTCTATACAGTTTCCAGATTTGAACTGTTTTCTGAGTTTATTCAAAGTAACTTTGTAGTAACTAGCTGACTTCTGTGCGTTAATCTTCTTCTGTTCGACATTGCTGATTATTCTGTCATCATGGTTATTTTCCTGCATTTGTACTTTCAACTGAAAATTTTCACTCTCCACAATGCTTAAAGTTTTTTTTGTCTCACTAAGATGAAGCAGATGTTTATCAATCAATTTCTGTTGCTTAGTAACAGTCTGCTGACATTTTCTTAACTGATGACGATTTTTACGAGCTGTTTCATCACGTTTGGTTACATTTCTAATGGAATAATGTCCATTTCTTGATTTGAGGGAATTAAGTTGCTGCACATTTTCGCAAATCTCTTTTTCCAATCGTTTCAGGCACTTGTTTTTTTTACCTATTTCATAGGTCAAATAATTTGACTGTTTTGCATCATCAGAATAAAAATTACATGCAGTCTGAACATACACAGACTGTTGTGTTGAGTCACTTTTTACTACTTCTGTCTTAGAAGAGTCTATCACACTATTCACAGCATCTTCTGGGACAGACTGTTCTCGACTTCCAACATTTTCACAAATATCCTCTGTAATTGAGTTTTCAGTATTATTGCTGATCATTACAGCCTTAGTTGTTGGATGAAATACATCAGAATAAAAATCTTCATGCGTGGCATAATTCTTCAGTTTTTTCCTCTTGTCTAATTTCTTTCGCTTCGTGTGAACAATTCTGTCAACTTTTGTCCTTAAGGTTTGCACTTTAACATCCTTAAGACATGGTTTTAGAGAACAAATCCAAGATATTACTTGAGTTACAGTTACTAAGTTTTTTTCTTGATAAGATTTTAATTCTAATATAAGTCCATTTGTAATCTGTTCTGAATGATCAAGTTTACTGATTTTATTATTCTCAATGTCTTGAATACTAAGATTGATTTTTGCACAATAAGGTCCAATAAATTTCTCCATCACTGGTTGGTTCATAGTTCATATGGTTAGCCAAGCATCATTTTGTATCACTGAAAAAAAAATGACGACTTAAATTTTATGTATAATTCAGTTATAAACCAAATAATTATTGTACTTTAATTACTTCTACATGTCTATAAAACTATTTTTAAACATCATCATTTTGCTACACAATATGATCACTCATCAATATCAAATTAACTCCCAAGTACTGACTAAATTTTGCCTTGATTTGTTTGTGTATCCGAATATCGTACCATCCGAATTTCGTTCTACCGGAACTTTTTAAACATCTTAAATGATGCATTAAAGACTAAATTAAACACAACCAAAAGTGTTTATTGTTCAAATATTAACAAGTTAATGTCTTACAAGGCAAAAATACAATATAGAAACAACCAGAAGGATCGCTAGTCGTTTAATCTGATCGTAACGAACTAAAAAATCGACTTTGAGTGGATAAATATTGAAGTCGATTAAATCAACTGCAATAAATTGCAATTCAACAATTAAGGTAGTTTTATCAAATATTATTTGCTGTTTAACACAAATCGTTCAGAAAAAACGAGTGTGAACGCAAAATTACGAAACAATAGACTTATACACTTAAGAGCATTATCTTGCAGGATAATCCAAAATGGCGGCCATGTTTTGTTCACGTGTGAAATTGAACAAATCCAAACTTTCGCATTCATTCCGAGCGTTATAACATTAATTTATATTGTTGAATTATACATTTTTAGAAACATTGGAGCATTTTTAATTCAATTATTTATGAAAATAACGTGTATACCTTTCACTGATGTTGCATTTGACCGTTGACTTTGATGCATCATAACCCGGGAACGAGCGGTCGTATCGTAATTTTTCAAAAACGACGATTAAGATCATTCATTCATCTGATTGGTCATGTTAATCATTTCCAAATCCACCTTGGCGTCTGTTTCGGACGCATGCGCGAATAACACCACCCCCTCGGGTCGTGCGCAAAAATCGTTATCATATCGCAATCAGCGTAATTAGCCAATTAATTAGTTTTATCAGATAAACAATTTTTTTTTTCCAAACAACATTTAAGACATCAGATATCTATGGAAAGATAATTTTATTGGCTTTTTTATGGTGTATATATTAATAAAATCGAGTAAAACTTGACAGAATAATCATTAATTAAACCACACTACCTACTGATAATCTGATAATTCTTAAATCAATATAGGCATTATCTGGGGTTGCTATTAATATCCATCTTTGATTACATGCTAAATTGTACAAAACAAACTGCTGACAATGTCTGCCTCACCAGACTGAAAAACTCATTTAAAAGTTCACTTTTTTTACAATCCATGTGAGGAATGGGACAGACGCAGTCATGATTAAATGAACTTAAATTACCTCGGCATCTTCAGCAGCAATAAATGTGTGATATCCTTCAAACTTGCTACGTGTGGAGCCATAGATGTCTGTATCAAAATGACCTCCAGCTCCTAAACCAACACGCTGCTTCTCTGGCGACTTTTCGTCTTGATTCTCTTTGTTTAAATTTTGTTTTCTGGCCTGTATGCTCCTAACTTGCTCCTCTATATCTGTAAAACAATTTCAAAGGCTTAATATTAGATATCATATATGTCAACCATATCAAATTAACAGGACAAATTAACGATGTACCAAATAAGTTAATAACATGTTCTGTAATGTTCACAATGCCCCATTCCCCTACTAAAATAATATACTTTTTCCCATACTGTATTTTTGATAAAAATTCCTATAATTTTTTTTTTCATACATGGTTGATATTAAGTTATTACCTTTGATTAATTTGTACATTAATGTATATAATATGATATATTTAAATACAGCTATTCTAATTTTAAAATGTTCATTGCAGGGTAATAAGCCATTATAAGGCAGTTGAAAAAATCCCCTGAAATTCCCCTTTTTCCTCAAAAAGGAGCGAAATTCCTCCACCTGAGGGCCCAAGCCCCTTTCCCTAAGAAGATGATGTTCACACCTAATTATCACCTTTCTTAGTGGAGGAAAATAATGTACCCAACGAGGGACTAGAATCCGCAACCGGCTGTTTGCAAGTCAGTCTCAAATGCTCTACAAACGGAGCTAATGAGGTTATTAATATTACAGCCATTAATAACAACTAATTTATACCATACACCACACCATAAGGCCATGACACAAAAATATAAAACAAAACATAAAAATATTATTTTATAGACAAGTTCCAAGAAAAAAATGGCCGAGTGACAGTTCAACATGAATTCGGAATTCAATGCGGGTGGGGAATTTGCGACAAAATGCAGTAATTTAGCCGTGACACATGTATTTATGATGAAAGAAACAAAAATAAAAATGTCACCGTCGTTGGAACAACGTTTTCAACAGTGTGGGGTAGAGTGATGGACATAATCACAACTTACACACAATTGCATCAAATATAATTTCGCGAGACTGATCTAAATACAAGTGACACTTAATATATTAAGGGTATGATGTACATCGAATCGAAGTAGCCATAATATAAACAAAATAGACTTGCCTTCTCGAGTTTGGAATGGAGCGGCCATTTTGTTTGTTAATATTGATTTACCATCATGCAACGCGGCGTGGTCGCTAATAAAACCCATTCAACATCCGTTACTTACGTTTACACAACAAGTTACGGACTAAACGTATCTTGAACTCGGGTGAAAACGCAGCCAGTTTAGTTTTTCTTTACGCCTAGATGTAAGTTCATGTAACTATATTGTCGTGTGTGTTTTTTATATTTCCTTCCTCTACAACTTAAAAACATAATGTACAAATACATTTTATGTTTTACAACTTTGGATACCATACACTACACAATCATAGCCTGGTCATTTCTGAATGTTTTACAATTATTTTCTCGATTTTATCAGGTAGTTGTATTTAGAACTAATTATATAATACAACAACCTGATTTTATCATTATTTTTATGAATACTACAGCAATTATGAATCATAACGTAATATAGATAACGTAAGTTATATAAGTGTTTATTTTAGAATGGCTGTCTATCTTTTATCCATCTTATTTCGATTTTTTATTCATTTTTTGTTTTTGTTTAAATTTTTGTTTCCCATATTTTATTAAAATTACCAGTATAATCATATCTAATATTTATCCCTATTAGGGATGCTGTGTAAATGTATATATTATGACCCTATGAATGTTTTCATTTTATATATAATCTAATGTTTTGTATGAGTTTTATACAACAGTGCCTTTGAACGTGTACGTATTTTTAAGTGAAAAGTGTGCTTTGTAAATCTGGTATAGTAATGATATGATTTTGTAATTACTGGCCCGAAGTTAGCCGTGTCTTTATGTAATTAATTATGAATCACATAATAAAAATATTATAGTTACTTACGTAACAGAGGTGGTGAAAATAATGTACCCGATGCGGGGATCGAACCTACGATCTGCTGCTTGCAAGTCAGATGCTCTACCCACTGAACATTAATTTCTCCTTCCCTTTTCTCGAAGTAATTTTATAATTGCGACAACCACAGGCTCTTTAGACTTACCCAGCCTTTGCTTTACCCTAGCTGGCTAGTCACACATTAAGGGCATCAGATGTAATAGGAATAGGAAAATAATGACCCGTTATAAGAGCTCGAACCCGCGACCTCCTGCCTGCAAGTCAATTTTCTTGAATAGCAATCGGGCTGTTAATATTACAGCAAATTTATAAAACAAATACTACAGTAAAACCTCTCCAGAGCGGCCCTCTAGCTGTAGAGCAACAACCTCTCTATAACAACACCTTCAAACTTTCCCTAAGTTGATATTTACTGTAAATTTAACCTCTGTAGAGCAACAACCTCTAAACAACGGCCAATATTTGAAGCTCACAAAGGTGTTGCTCTACAGAGGTTGTACTGTATATATACGTGTGTACGCTCCACTGAAGCCGTATCGTACATTAACTTGCACTAGAATGAAATGCAGAATAAAACGTTTATAAAGAATTGGCCACCATGAATATAATTATATACGTAAGATTTGCCTAAACTCATGACTTTGAACAAAATTTGATTATCTACCTTTAAGACTGATCTCTCCAATCGCAATAGCCTGACGTTACTTGTTGATAATCATAAATTGTTATCACTTCAAGTACTGACCTTAATAACGTTATAATTGTGTTAAGCGTCGTTTCAGCGAATTTTCTTCAAGGATACGACGTTTTGTAAGCGTTCTATGCAAGGTTAGTGAAGTGAGATTTATGCATACATGTGCATGTATATATATACACGTACATGTATATCCATCACTATGTTGTACACGTCAGCGAACTTATTCGGTATCTTAGCTGTTATGAATAACTTTAATGTATATGGGATATTTGATTAAAATTGACGTATGTATTTATAATGCTTTCAAACATTTTTAAAGGAAGTAATAAGTACTTGTATACAAACTATGTTAGTGCATACAAATGCGTGTACGTGTATGTATTTGTAAATTGTATTGATTATATACTTGTGTTTTACGGGCAGTAATAGCACGCCATTAAAGTTAGTAAAAAAATAGATTCACTTATATCATAATTTCTCTATGTGTTTACAAGCATAACCGTAGGAAACGGGGGGGTGTAAGGTGGTCTGAGCCCCGCCCAGCCACCCCAATATTTTTCAGCAGTAATGTGTAATAGTAAACATAGGGGGCTTATTTTCCCCCAATTTCCGTTGTCTAAAAATCTAAAGATTACCCCCACCGAATATGAAATTGCTTCCTACAAGTACGGGCCTGTAAGATAAAATCTAAAATAAAGGAGTTTAATTATTTGCGTGTGTAAAGTGTAAACGCCTGCTGTCAAGGGGTTTTGTTCACGTTAATGGTTACACATACAGAAATACTAAATGTGATTACATCGTGTCTATCGATTTCAAATAGTTCTACTCACCATAAATAAACCTGTTGAATTGATATACAAGAATATCATTCGTTTACCTGTTGTTGTGAAATATTTGTGAGATGCTTGTTATTGTTGCACGTATGATTCGTTACACTTACGGTTTAGATTAGCAAAGAAAATCAGACTATGGCTCTATTTGCATTTATAGATCATGGATTGAAATTTATAGATTTGACACCACGACACTATAATTGCTTTTATTAAATGCGCCCTACATGACATGTTGTTGTTGTTGCTACATGACCATATTAATTGGCCGTCGATGCGCCATAAAACAACATTAAACCATTAAACCAATCACTCGTCTATGTAACTGACATGATTTCTAAATTTCAAGTCGTCTGAACTGTGTATTACAATCGCACATAATCTAAAAAGATGGATCAAGCTACCTACGTGTCAGGTTTCCATGACGATGACGCTGTCAAGAAGATGACGTATAACAAGCTAGGGAACACTGGTATGGTCGTATCAGCACTTAGTCTCGGTAAGAAATGTTTACATTAAAGTTAACCACTCTTAGGCTTTCAATTGTAAGATCATCTCAGAATAAATACAAGGTCAAAGTTTGGTAAAAACGAACAATTAATTATGATTGGAAAGAGAAAGCATTTTTGTTTTGGTTGAAGTGCCTGCTCCTTTTTATCCATTGCATATTTACTTTTCAGGTGCTTCGTCGTTTGGAAGCGTGTTCCACGAAACAAGTGATACAGAATGTCACAAGGTGTTAGAACTAGCTTTAAAAAGCGGCGTGAACCTTATAGATACAGCACCGTGGTACGGCCATGGTAAATCTGAGACAGTCCTTGGTCAAGCGCTGAAAAATATACCAAGGTCCAGTTATTATTTAACAACAAAGGTTGGACGATATCAACCGAATGTGACCGAGATGTTTGATTTCCGGGCTGAGAGAATAATCAGAAGCGTAGATGAAAGTCTTGCACGACTAGGTTTGGACTATGTGGACGTCATTCAGGCATGCATTTGTACTTGGTTTGTTAAAAAGTATGATTAAATAAATGTGTACTTCCATTTATTTTTCGAAACCTTAATAGCCTAATAGATTAATAATAACTTAGATAGAAGCACTGGTCACTGTTTTTACTTTATTTATTGATTTTTATCTAAGATTTTTTCTGGTAGTAATCGCTTACCTTCGTTGTGTTTATGTATTGTATAACAGGTACATGATATGGAGTTTGCACCAAGCCTTGACATCATCATAAATGAAACGTTACCAGCATTACAGAAAGTGAAAGATTCCGGAAAAGCTCGATTTATTGGAATAACTGGATATCCTTTGGAAAACTTCAGGTATTATAGAACAAAAGTTACTTACTGGTACAAAATTAATATGTTCCAAACTTAAACAATTTCTCACATACGAATATGAAACAATTTCAGTTCTGTGGGGCATTCTGTTGTCGATGGAACAGAAACTAATGGCACAGCGTGGTAGTTAAGTCGAATTTCCGAAATGATAGAACATAAATTATACAGCAATATCATGATTTATTCCTTATTTACTAGCCTGATTGATTGCTTGCTTGCTTAAATGGATTGGTTGTTTAATTCATTTATTTATTTATTGATTTATGATGGGGAAGATATGTGGGTGCGTGCATGCGTAGACCGTTCGATCTATCGAACAACAGATTGACCGCCGGACGGGCGAGCTAGCTACTGACTGGTTGGCAGGTTGATTGAAATATTGATCGAGTGATTGGCATATTTTTTTTTCAGAACTGTACTCACTAAAAGTCAAGTACCGATAGACACAGTATTAACCTACTGTCGTGGATGTATGAACGATAATGCCTTGCAGGATTTCGTGCCTTTCTTTAAAGTAAGTACTTATTTCATCTCCACAAAAAAAGTAATCAATACCTTTAATGAATACTAAAACAACTTCTATTGTTTAGTTTATTTATTGCCTGTTGAATTAGGAATTTACGCCATGAGAACTATTTACGTACGATATTATGCTTGGGATGCCAAAGACATTTGAACATTCTAAACAAAACAAACAAGATATACATGATTTGTTGCATTATCTATTTTCTGTTAAAAAATAATGATGATTATCATTCAATCTAAATTTAGATGCGTGTATGTATTTATATATGCTGTATTGCAAAACATGTACTTGTAGAACGTTTTTCTAGCGCTGGACTTGTTGTTAACAAATGTACAAAGTGGTCCTTCAAACCCCTCGCACCGGATATGTCACGCTTTGTGTACTGACCAAGGGAAGCAACCGCTGCGGATAGTTTGGTGGTCCCTATGTGAGGTTTTCCTGTATTTAGATAATAAAAACGATAGGATGTTTTCGCTTTCAGGAGAAAGGTATTGGTGTAATAAACGCATCAGCTATCGGTATGGGGATACTGTCAAACAGAGGAGCTGCTGCCTGGCACCCGGCTCAACAAAACATTAAGGATAAATGTAAAGAAGCCGCTGATTATTGTCAGGTAATGGGTTCAAAATTAAAAAAACATTCAAATTGAAGAATTGCCATTGGTCAATTTGAAAATTAACACGTAAATAACCAGTCATCATTTTGCTCCAGATAATGGTTTCGCTTTCTTACATGTAGTAACATCCACCCGGTCCCTTTGTTTTTGTCATCGTTGGAAGTCTTCAGATCTCGAAATACTGTATTGCAGTGTTATTTCATCGTAATGAGTTGGCATCCATGGTCTAGCTGTTATAGTCTCTAATTATCACTCACCCCTCGCCGCTTTGAGTTAGAATCCCATCCGGCCGGGCCCTGCAAATTTCACATATAAAGAGATCGACAGTCCAGCTTGCATCGGTGGTTCTACATAGGAGTGCGTACCCTGGTGTCTTCCTCCACCGTTGCAACTGGAAAGGTCGCCAGATGACCATGGCTATTGGTGCGTGCTATTTTTTTTTAAATTCCAGATAAAATAATATCGTAGAGGCAATTATTTATATTACTATCATTGTATAAACAATATACACGAAACAACCTACAGTCTGGGCTCTTATGACGTAGATTATCATGACTGAATAGGGTACAATTTGTGCTTGTACGTATAACTTATTTTCCATTCCTATGTATTTTTTTATGTATTTTTTTCGTATTTTTCTATTCATTCTATAAGACTTCTTTTGGTTTGGGTTATATTCATTTGAATGTGCATGTATACCATATTCAGTTCATTGATACATCTGTAGTTATCTTTCTTCTTCATATATGTTTTTTTCATTTGCATTAGTGTCATACTTTCCATGTGAATCGCCCTGTCTTCTTCTATATATCCTCATAGATCGTATAACTCATTGAAATTATGAAAATTGATTTTTAAATTATACTTGTTTAACACAGGAACGTGGAGTAGACATATCTAGGTTGGCCTTGAAATTTACAGTCGGTCAGCCAGACATACCAACTACGTTAGTGAGTACGTCAAGGTAAATAAATATAAATGTACAATGTATTGTTTTGTATGACTCAAGTTATGGCAGCAGACTAAAGGCGTATCTCTTAATTTGCGCCGCGCATCATTTTGGTATAACTATTTATAGTATTATATTATTATAATTTGCATAATTATTATCTTTCCGGTTATTTCAATTGCTCTTTGTCTGCTTGCATATTCTAATCCTTTTTTTTAAACAAGTACATCAACGTATTTGAAATGATAAAAGGACTAAACCGGAGTGTAAAGGGTTGTGACAGAAATACTTCATCAGTCAATCATTGTGCTATGATTGAACAAGTCCTTTATTATACAAAACAAGTGAATATGTACATGTACATACATTTATAATTATATAACACTTAGGAATGAAAATTAGCATATCTAAAATACTACACCTTATATGTTTCGTTGTTAGAAAATGAAGTTATTAAACGATTGAATACACGTGCGAGTACTTATAAAACATGTTTCTCGTTAACTAGACCATGATCGTAGCATTCCTATATCCACACGTATCACGTGAATCATTTCGTTATTATCAAAGGTATTGATAGCAATAGCGACCGTGGTGGGTGGGGTAATTTTTTCTAAACAAGTGTCTGTGATATAAACTAGTGTCACATCTTGATGTGCCAACTACAGCCTGAATAGGATTGATTAATCGATTTAAACCGTACACATGTACACACTATTTATTACTCTAACAGGTTGTCTAATATGCAGAAGAATCTAGATTCCATGGCTACACCATTATCAAGCACAGAAGAGACCGTGTTACAAGAAGTCATGGAGAAGTAAGCTTTAAAAACGATTGTCTTATAGATATATGTTTGTTTGCTGCATGCTGAATTACTAAGTGTTCTCCTTTGGTTCACAGACTACCGGCTTTGGTTGCGCCATATCTTATTTCGTTTTTTATATATTCCTCACGGCCATACTTTTTTACATTATTGCGTCTCTGCTTTTGCGTTATTATCCTCATTGGCATGAAATTTCGCTGATGTTATCAACGTAACTCTTCTCCAATATCTTTCTTAATTGTTGCTGATAGTTCCAAGGCGATATCCACAGGGATACTGCGTTTTGCCCTCCATTTATTGTATCATCCTCTGTGTGTTCATTTATTGTATCATTCTATGTGTTGGGTGGGTTTTCGAGAAGGCGTAGTGTTTTGGGGAAAGGTGGAATTTTCTTATCTATACTATATCAAGTCTTTAACAGTATGTTGCATATAGAGTATTTACTTTTTAATTACCAATGGTAATCAACGTTAAATGTAACAAATTTGAGTCCTATACCACGTTCCTTAGAATGCTGCAACTTATTTCTTTTTCAGATTCATGGCTCCCTTGAAAAACCAACACTGGGAAGGTTTGGAAGTGAAAGCATACTGGGAAAATATTAAGACAGCAAAACCATCAGAATGACTATGATCAAACCATTCATTTATTGTTAAAATATATACACATGTGTACGGGGATATACACTGTACATGTATATGCAAATGTATTTATATTATATACATGTACATTGTCTTCATATGCGGGGTTTTAGCAGCTTGGTGGCATATTTCTGACAACAATTTCTACTAACATAACCATACAAGCAGATCATCTTTTTGTGTCAGAGAAATGCTACTAGTACATGGTTCTCAACTTTTTATGTATCATACAATATGAACATTTTGTCGTGTTGAATGGTCAATATTAAATAATAAAAAATGAAAAAGCTCTTTTTGTCTTTTACTGTCGTGACGTAAAAATTTACGAACCCATGAGTCTTCAAATATGGTTAACGGCACACTTAAAACGTGTTGACGAGATGTGTTCAATCTTACAAAGCATCACATTTATGAAGGTTTGTCAAATTTTTTTTTTCAACGGGTTAAGTCCCTAGGGCCTGTTGCATAACAATTTGATACACGTATACATGTGTAGGTATAGGTCCCGGATATCATATAGAACATCATCATTATGAAGGTGTATTTTCGACTATGTCCAAGATGCTAGCTTAGACTTTGGTGCATAATCATATGAAACGCGGTTGTTTAGCTAGGTATAGACCATATATAGCTAGTCTCTAAGACCGTATTTTATCAGCTAAAATACACATGTGTATCATGCCATTCATAAAACTGTTGCTGGGAGGGTTTTGAACTCATAAAGTTCATGTATCACCACCCTAAAGGTAAGTCGGAGGGACTCGAACGGGTTCGAGCCCCAAGCACCTGGTGCATAAACATACATTATGTAGATAAGGATCCTGACCATCATCAAGGACTTATATACATATAAGTCCTTGCCATCATTAATTTTAAGACCATATATGAGCAGCAATCAATACACTCCTAGAACATATTCAAACGGAGGGAGGTACGCTATAATTACTAGTATATAGGATATATATGTAATCCTAACTATAACCAAATAATTGAAGGAGAACATATTGAATTGTTTTGTGGAGTTCATTCACGTCTGTACTGATGGCGTTAATTAGTAGACCTACACGCATGAATGATTTTTTCAACACGATGCAACGTTTTAAACATATGATATTGTCTGAGTTGAAATCACCTGAATGATTATTACACGTTAAATATAACTTGGATTAACTAATTTAGGAGATAAAATATACATTGCCGAACTCAATAAAATGACCCTAAAACAAAGTAAATACTGTCTTAATCCCATTATCATAGTAGTTCATTGACACAGAGACGTATAATACGTCTCTGATTGACACAGCGAATCATGTATTAAGATCATTTTTCTTATCCTATCTATCTATCTATCTGTTCATACTGCATCACACCCTTTCGAGTATTTTATGCAGGTGCGCGTCAGTGCTAGAAATATTTTAAAAGAAGAAATGTACAGGAGAGTTAAGTATATACATGATGTATGTGTGAGAATGGAAACAAAGCTGATAGTGTTAATAAAAGATGAAATGTACAGCTAAAAGATTAAAAACAGCCTAACCACTCAGAAACTATGGCACAGTTTAGTTACCCCTTGTCTAAACTGGTCCAGGGTTGGTGCCTGTGCAATGTCAGCCGGCAAAGAATTCCAAAGTATGATGGTAGCTGGATAAAAGGAAAACTTATAATAGTCACATGGAGTTTGGATCTGTGTAAAGGAAAAGAGGTGCATGTGTCTAGTAAGCTGGTTAGGTGGTAGAACATAAGAAGGCATTGGTACAGCAACCAGTCCATGAACAATTTTGTAAAACATCAGTAGTCTGGCATCAGATCTTCTGTATCCAAGGGAACGCCACTTTAACTGTTCTAGCATGTTTGTGACACTGTTATAGGGGGAATAATCATGTGTAACCCATCGAGCAGCTCTACGCTGTACCATCTCGATTTTGTTTATGTTATGTTGCGTGTGAGGACTCCACACTGAGCTACAGTACTCAAGTTGTGGTCTGACTAGGGTTTTGTAAGCGAACTCCCTGATGTTTTGTTGCTTGGTGGGGATGTTGCGCTTAATAAAGTTGAGTGTTCTGCTAGCTGTTGTGGTAACCTGGTTGATATGTTTGTTCCAATTGAGGTTTGAAGAGATGTTAACACCAAGGTATTTTGCATCTCTTACTGTTGCTAGTGTTTGGCCATGAAGGCTGTAAGTGGATTTGTAGGGGTGTTTTGACCTAGTGATGTTTATTGTTGTACATTTGGATGGGTTGAATTCCATGTCCCATTTGTGTTCCCACTGTTGTAACCTGTCTAAGTCCTCTTGTAAAACATGTTGCTGTGAACTGCTGTTGACTGTGATATATACCGCAGTGTCATCAGCGAATAACCTGACCTGTGAAACTATGTTTTCGGGCAGGTCATTTATATATAACAGGAAAAGGAGTGGGCCGAGGACAGAGCCCTGTGGAACACCTGATGTAACAGGTACCTCGTCTGATTTGTCACCATTGACTAAGACAGACTGAAGGCGACCTATAAGAAAGGATTTGACCCATTGCAATGTATTGTCAGGGATGCCATGTTGATGTAATTTATATAGTAACTTTAGGTGGTTGACCTTGTCAAATGCCTTTGAGAAGTCCAGGAGTATTAAATCTGTTTGGTGACCTTGGATTAAATTTCTGGACAGGTCCTCAACAAGCCCTAGTAACTGTGTTTCGCATGACCTTTTTGACCTAAAACCATGTTGGAGGTGAAATAAGATGTTATTGACCTGGAAGTGTTTTGTGATATTTGATGCGACAATGTGTTCCATCACTTTGCAAAGAATACATGTCAGGGAAATGGGTCGGTAATTTGCAGGGTTGCTTTTGTCTCCTTTTTTGAATAGGGGTGTGACGTTCGCCTTGGACCAGTCGGAGGGAATTTTGCCTGTATTTAAGGATTTCTGAAAAAGTTTGGTGACCAATGGGGCAATTTGTACACTAAGGTGTTTTAGGATAACTGGTTTAAGGTTGTCCGGGCCACTAGCTTTACCAATCTGTAAGGTGGATAGAAGCTTTTGGACACCGCTTACACTGATGGTGATTTCAGGCATTTCGGGGTATTGGGACATAGAGGGATAACTGAACAGGTCTTTTGTTTTCATAAGACATAGTTCATACAGTTTTAAGGGATTTATGGGGGTAAATACTGACTGAAATTGACGATTTAGGATGTTGCCTGGCCCTTACTATCTGTGATAAGTTTATCATCTTCCAACAGTGGGACAATACCTTGTGTGTCCTGCTTAGCATTTTTTAACATTGAGAAGAGTTGTTTTCGGGAGAAGTTTTGACCTTGTTGGGGACTTTCTGGATCATTTGTTGGTGTTTCTAGAATATATTCTAGGTAATTTGTGTGGGCTTGTTTTATCTCATTTTTAACCTTGTTTCTAAAATTTTTGTATTGTTGTTTAACCTTGGGACAAGTGCTACTTTTTTGTTTTTTATACAGCTTATTTCTTTTTCTTATTTGCCTTTTTATGTTTTGAGTGATCCAGGGGAGGGAAGGTTTGGAGCCTAGTTTCTTTGAAGGGATGAAAAGATCAGTTCCTTTGTGGATTAGATCTTTGAATTCTGTCCATAGTTCTTCGATGGACTTGGAGTGATAGTCTATGAACATAGACGGGGATCTAGATTCTATGTATTGTTGGAATTCGACCCAGTTGGCCTTACGGAATAAGTGTACTAAGCGGGGCCTTTGTTTATTTAGGTGGGGTCTAACATCTGAGGTGATGTGGACGATGTCATGATCAGAAATACCAGCTACTGATTTTACGGATTTGATAAGAGTGGGATTTGATGTGAAGAATAGGTCCAAAGTGTTGTTTAACCTAGTGGGGAAGCTAACCATCTGTTCCAAATTGAAGTCCTTTACTAAGGAGAGAAAGTCTTCATAGAGCTTAGAGGGGGAGCAACCGGGTTTGGCAGTAGGAACACCCTCATTGTCCCATTCTAATTTAGGGAAATTAAAATCACCAGTGAGCCAAACTTTACCTTTAAGTTTGCTCACCATATGAAGAGACTTGCGTAGTTCTGTGATACTTAATTCATCTTGTTCATGGGGTCTGTAGTAAGATGCTAGGTATAGGGGTTGAGATCCAAATAGTTCCAGTTTTAACCAAATGATCTCACAATTAGTTTGTAACCTTTTCATTTCAGTAACTATGATTGAATTTTTAACTAGTATAAAGACCCCATTCATATCCATTCATAAGTGTTATTGCATGTTACCATATCAAAACGTTACATATATATATATATATATACATGTACGTAGTTGCTAAATATTGTGAATAAAGAAAATTGATTAAATACTCAATTTATGCAGGGATGCTATATTACATAGCATCCCTGATTTATGCCGAAAAAAACACGATATTTACGTGATGTCTGAAAAGCAACAGAAGTACTAATACTTGAACTTTCAGGAAGATAACATGATATTTGGCTTCTGAAGTAGTATATCATCTTACATAAAAAATACCATAAAAATACAATACGTGGACCTATATATATAACTTTGAAAATTTTGAATCTAGAAATGTTTCGCTTCATAAATGTGAAATTCTTTAGGGTCATTAGTTACTAAGGTCAGCTGGTGTCTGTTTTTGTTGTTGTTATTTTTTACAAAAGTTAGATTTTATTTACGTTATAACGACTCATTTCGTTGTAATGCACATTCACTTGAAGACACGCCCATTTCCCGCTAAGATTGACAGCCACGCACCTCCCTTTGCCTTACAAGTGCAAACAGACCGACCTGAGGTTGTTACAGTTAATTGTTTTCTCTGCTGAAAGGTCAACAAAATATTGTTGGTAAGAAAGCATCCAACATGTAATAGATTTTTGTATTTATTCCATGCATTTAATAAAAATAATCCATTTTGCACTATGAAACGTTGTCACGCTAAATATGGAGACAAAAACAAGCAATATAACGAATAGTAATATGTTTTCGCGATCCATGTTTTGCTGTTACTGATGTTCATTGCATCTTCAAGTTCAAGAAAAAACAGTCTTGTATTAAATTGAATATATGCATCATTTTTGTCAAATAAGAAGTTTAATTATAAAACAAAATATGAACAGTACAACATTTGGAGGTGCTGTCCAGTTAAATGTATGTTTCGTTTTATCAAATGTTTTATATATGATATAACAATATGATTATGCAACAAATGCCAGCGATTCATTTTCACATGTACATTATGATTCTGATCATTATGAGTAGGTATTGATAATGAAATTGTGAAGACTTCCTGACTATTTCTGACAGTTACTGCAGAAGTGATACAAAGTGGTAAAATAAAATTTGCACCATGATGACAGAGACATAGATAACATGTTACCTATGTCTCTGATAATGAGTATTTTAGTTTAATATTAATTTATAGATCAGTAAGGTACTTAATTGTGCATTGACCAATGCTGTGACTGAAGGCACTGCTCCTGGCCATGGGGCTATTACTTGTTTTTAAGGGGTAATTTTGAGTTTGTACTTAGGGTCACTTATTTCGGGAGTTCCTTCTGCTAAGAAAGTGCATGAAGCTGATAGCGTCTTTCCCTCAGAAAGTAAGCATTATTCCCCCCCCCCCCCCCCCTAATGATATGATATATTTCCTCTATTTGCTTTGTGAATATTCCCCAAATTTAAATTTTGTGAAGCTTTCCGCTTTACACTGTATTGATATAAGTAATATATTAGCCCTTGGTGCCTACATTTTACATACATGATGATGTCTATCATACTCTATGTAATTAGCTTTTCAAATGATTCGCTTAAAAGTCTACAAAAAATACACTGGAAGTTCACTTCAAGAATTTTATAAAGCCTTGGAGTTTATTTAATGCAAGTGTATTAGATTTGTTTTTGTTTATTCATAAAAGTTGTTGTAAGAAATTAATGGGTTACCCTGTTTTTAAACATCTTACTTTTTCAGTTTACATTTCAGAAAAACAACCATCTCATGATGTTGAATACAGTTTTGCAGCTAGCTTGTAGACAGGCTGTTATGAATGGACGAAAAAACTTAACTTTGAACAGTTTAAACAGACTGCAATGTCTGGCTGCATTCAAAGATCACAGGTCTTCAAATATTCTAGTGAATAGGAGTCACTCCTCTCTTGTACCTGAAAATAAAGACAGTTGTTTATGTAGGAACTATAACACTATATTATTGGACGTTCCACATAGGAATAGAGGACTTGAAAGCATGCTTGCAAAAAAAGCTTTTAATACACAGAAGGAAAGAAAAATAGCACGATTTCTTACCTTGCTGAGGGGTGCTATATCAGGTAATTGTCCAAACAGTTGGTTCCCTGTTAATGTTTTAATACAAACAGGGCTTTTTTCACAGGTAGGGGAAGGTGCCTTTTCCTTAAATTTAATGCATAATTTTTGCAAAAGGGAAGAAAAAACTTGATGTAAATTGAATTTTAGGGGAAAACTGCATGATTTTAAAGAATTTTTGTGAGGGGAAAACGCCTATTAACTGCCCCTGCTATAGAAGGAAAAAAAGCCCTGAGTCGAAAGATTAATCATGACTATTCAAACATTCCTGTGAGTTACATATTTTCTCTTCTTCAAGGTATTTTTTAAAACACCTCACTGCACTTGAATGGTGTGTACAATAGCTGATATTCGCTTGTTTTTTGCAAATAGCTTTCAAAATGACCCAGGTATTTCAAATGGTAATATGTGTAGCCGTCACCAATCAGTTTATTACTTGCATGGTAAAATTGATGAGAAGCCTGCTGTATTAAATGCTGCACTAGGTTTGATATAGATTCGAAGCAGATTATTGAATAGGTATATCTAATAATAATATATGGTTATTGTCATTATGTTGCAAGTTTATTTGTAAGCAATTGAAGAGATGAAGCATAGGCGTTGGGGTTGGGGTGGCAGTGGCGGCCACCCAAGTATTTTAGCAAAAAAGAAACTTCGGCAAAAGCTTTTTTTTCAAATCTTCATCCTCTTCCAAACTCACCCCTTCTGCTGCCCCAATGCAAATTGCTTCCGGGCTCCACTGAAGTGAAGGCTAATTGAAAATATGTGTTAAGATATGGATGATATCGTTTCACTTGGTTTCAGTGTTGGTGACAAGTTGCTTTTGTGGTATTTTGAAATTATTATTTTATTTATATTTACAGATAAAGGGCCCAACCCTAACACCAATCCTGCTTTATCAAGAGTTATGGATCAAATGCTAAAATATGGTTTACCTAAAGCTGACATAAAAAGATACCTAGAAACTGCAGTTAGTAATTTCTGTCTTTATTGATACTGAAGTCATATCTTTTAGAATTCCTGGATGATCATTACATTATATTTATGCCCTTGTATTGAAAGATGGGATGCATATTGTTTTTGGCCATTCTGTTTTATAATATTGTTCGTATTATAAAATCAAAACGCGTTCACCTACAATCAACAAACTTCATGTGTTGGTTCCTCATGAAAACCTCTGCAGGACCTGTGTATTTTCAGGTCAGTAGGTCAAATGTCAAACTGAAAGGGTATTGCTTAAAAACCCCACATCTTGTTTAGTTACAGAATGCTGCAGATTTGGTCTCATACAAGACCAGAGAGAAAACAGAATATTCTGATTATTCAAACTTAGCCTTATTACTCTGAAGGGTTGGTATCAAATCAGACGTTTGATTATTAACTGATAGTTTTCCTATGATACAGTGTTTTTTATAAGCGTGCACCAGAGGCCAAATTGACAGCTTCAGAACAAAAATTTACTGTCTAGAAATCCCAGTTATATCATTTACGACATTGAAAATGAGCAAGGAAAGCCTCCTTCAAGCAAGGTTTAGTTTCTGACAGGAAAACTTAATGAAAACCCTGGTGATTAATGTATACTTCATTACTTGCAAGTTGCAAAACTAGATTTATAAACAAACAAATTATATATTGCTGCTGTGGTTCAATGGTAATGTAAATAGACTAAAATCTATGAATTCCCTCTTTTTCCTACATTTCTCAAGACTTGAAATCTATGATGATCCTTCCATTTTATTTATTATGACAACAAATCCCTACAAAAACAAGGAGCATTCAGACTTTCAAAAATAAATTTTTAATCTGGAGTCTTGTCACATTATTAGAATGTATCGAGCTTGAATATATGCAAGGGTAAAAGCTTTCAGGTTTTTGTCTGAAATTCAGGTTTTTGAATGGTCATTTTTCCAAATCACGTAAATCCATCGAGCAATTGGGGGAGAGGGTACCATTATATGATTAAGCTTGATGGATACTGGCAATGTCTTTTTCTTCCTGCGATTTTGATGCCAAATTTTCAGGATTTTTATAATTACCAACTTTTACCCCTGTTTTTCAATTAAAACTTGAATACGATCTACTCCCTTGAACTTTTAAAATTGTATTACTCAATTTTATTAGTTTTATTTGTTATATTTCTTTTTAGACAAAAAAGGCTGCGTCAACGAATGTTGTATATTATGA
The DNA here is from genome assembly GCA_964023205.1 of Lutraria lutraria. Classification (NCBI taxonomy): domain Eukaryota; kingdom Metazoa; phylum Mollusca; class Bivalvia; order Venerida; family Mactridae; genus Lutraria; species Lutraria lutraria. The sequence goes on from OZ026848.1 coordinate 24,296,586, forward strand.
AATTCGTGGGCCAATTGGTACCATATTTGTGCTAGAAATTGAGACAGATAATGCGAAAATATCAAAAGATCATCTGAGAACAATAATGAAAAAAGTGCCGTAAGTACTCTGGGAAATGGGTTCATAGATAAAAGTCCTGGGATAATAATTATGTCTCACAGCTCCTATCTTAATTTTGTTTTTTCAATATTTTCAAGTTTATCATATTAAGTCAAGATTATATATGATATAATTGTAATTTATATAAAAGTTCAAATATGGGTTATCTGGAGTCGAAAATTAGGTCACCAGGTCAAACTATAGGAAAACCTTGTTACCGCTCCAGAGATTGCAGTTTTAATTGGATCTTCACCATACCTTGTCAGAATGTTTGTTCTTAATATTGCCTTGGACAAGCTTGAACATGGGTCATATGGGGTCAAAAATTAGGTCACCAGGTCAAATCTTACGATAATCTCAAACTGCAGAGACAACATCAAGTCTTGATGAAAGTTGCTCTGAATGTCTGTATTGATGATTTCTAAGTCAGTCTTAGGCTCTACTAGTTAAACATTGATATGAAAGAAGTCTCAGGTGATTGAGTCAAGGGCCATCATATTGCTTACTGTTTTATGTTATCATTATCTCCCTTTTCTTATTGCTTATTTCTCTTATTTATACAGTTGTTTACTGAATGACCATGTGTCTTTCCAACATCTGTTTGATATGAAAGGAACTATAGAAGTTGCTATAACTCCAAGCATGCAAATATCTGATATGGATGAATACCTGGAAATAGCAATCGAAGCTGGTGCTGAAGATGTTATTCTTACTAAAAGAGATGAGAATGATGCAGATTCTGAAATGTTCCTGACGGTTAGTTTAATTTGTATTTGTTTGTGGAAAGTTAAAGATCCATTAGATTTTTATATGGCTGTTTGAAAAACAGGTCGTATCATGGGAACACCCACAGTGGGTCGGTTGGTGAGTGGCGTCCACAAACGTGTCCTCTCTTATTCAAACAGTTTTAATCGGATCCTCGCCAAACTTGATGGAAATGTTTATGGCTATGAGATCTCAGTCAAGTACGATAACCAGCCCAATCGGTCTCGACACATTTGAGTTATGGTCCTTGTTGGGCGTATTTTGTGACCTGGATCTCTTGTTGAATTTGTTACTTAGAACAATAGATAAAAGGATAGTAATATGTAAGAAATATATTTTATTTGCTCTAAAACAATACTTACATAATGCCTTTCTTTAGCCGTATATCATAAACATGTTTTCAGTTGGATTTTTTATTTTTTTGCAATATCATTGAAAAAATACTATGCTACATTTCTATATGTACTTGAGATTGAAAAAGAAAACTTTGAAATGTTTTTATTGCAAGTAAAAGTCAATTTCACTAATAAGACATCTAACACCCATAAAGCTATTTGGACTGTAAGGTAACCTTTTGAAAAGAAATTGATTGTTAGTTACACATTTTAAACACCAATAAAGCACAAAGAAATAAGTCGTTATTGTTACTTCTCATGCATTTATTCTTTCGGAAGCATGTTTTCATGATAACAAGTTTTGTGTGGAAGTAACTGTATTTAGCACACTTTGTCCTACAAATAATAGGTTAGACATCAATAAATGTCATCCCAATAGTCTCCCTGAACCGGACATTTTTGGTAATAGACGACTAAAATGATAAGTAGTAGAAAGATTGTTTCCCTTATTACATCAAAATTATAGCCAAATACATTTTAAATTAGAAATTAACCAACATTCTAAATAATATACAAACTCATTTAACACCATAAGTAGGCCTTATTCGGCCTGTTCTTTATTTGATGCATTTTGCAAGTTTTGACTTGTAGACTAATCCAGGCCTGGATGGTTGAGTGGTTACAGTCTCTGACTAGAAATCGCTATTCCCTCACCACTGTCAGTTCGAATCCTGCCCAGGACCTAATTTATGATGCGTGGAAGCTGTCCACCTGGTTGATGGCTCCACCCAGGTGAACACCTGTGGCTAGTGGGTCTTTCCTTTGTCATTGCAGTCGGAAAAGATGCTAAATGTCCCTTATTGTTAGTGCAATATCATACCCTTGGGGGAAAAAAGAAAATTCGTATAACAGCTTTTGAAATCAAATTGAACTTATTTCTTTCAGTTCCACTGTGAACCAAAAACCTTGATAGCTGTTACCAGGGAGATAGAGGAGACATTTGACCTTGAGATCATTTCTTCAAAAGTTTTGTTACACCCTCATAATTGGGTCTCTGTGGAGTCTGAAGCTGATATAGCTGCGTGTGAGAAAATTGCACAAAAGTTGCAGACACACCCAGATTTTGTAGCTTTATTTGCTAATGTTTCTCTACCTAAGGATTAATTAAGAGACTGGTTTCCATAGCAACACATTTAAATAGATAATGTTTATTGAGAATGTTAATATTTGTATAATGATTTCTTGGTCAATTTTAGTTTTTACTGGATAAGGTTACTGGTTTGACCGGTAACTGGATACCAGCCTTACTGTTAGCATTTCATGTTTGCCCGGTAGCTGGGTACAAACCTATTTGTTTTACCAGTAGCGGGTACCAGCCTAATTGTAAGCATTTCATGTTTGACCAGTAACTAGGTACCAGCCTTACCGTTAGCATTTCATGTTTGCCCGGTAGCTGGGTACAAACCTATTTGTTTTACCAGTAGCAGGTACCAGCCTAATTGTAAGCATTTCATGTTTGACCAGTAACTAGGTACCAGCCTTACCGTTAGCATTTCATGTTTGCCCGGTAGCTGGGTATAAACCTATTTGTTTTACCAGTAGCGGGTACCAGCCTAATTGTAAGCATTTCATGTTTGACCAGTAACGGGTACCAGCCTTACTGTTTGACTGGTAACTGGATACCAGCTTTAGTACATGTGCAGTAACACCTCTATTTAAAGACCTCCTCATTAGAATGGCATTTGAAACCATATGTGACCTGGCACTCATGTTGTGTCTTTTAATGCGTTTCAGTTGATTATGATAAAACAATGACTATATTTAATCATTCATTAATGAGTCTGTAAAATTGATTGTAATATGTGTTCAAACATTAAAAAATGACATTTTCTGCCAAAATACTTGTAGTGATGAAATTGAGATTTGAGCTTGGAGACTTTTCTCAAGCTATAAGTGTGCAAACGAAATACAGTTTTTGCTGATGAATTTATTGTTATTGTTTGTTTGAATTAAATCCTCACGTGTATGACAAATTATATGTGAAATTATTTGATTTGATGTTTTATTATGAAATAAAGAAAATATTTTGAAATAAAAATGCATTTGTGTTTTTTTTTTGGGGGGGGGGGGGTATTGCAATACAGTGCAACCTCCTTACAACTGCCACCAATGGGATGGACAGAAATGGCTGTTGTAAGGAGGTGGCTGATGTTGAGAGAGTGAAAATAGAATAAAATGTCAATCTATGTTGCTAGTATACTGACTGTAACAGGGAGGTGACTGTTATTGAGAGGGTGAAAATAGAGTAAAACGTCAATCTATGTTGCTAGTATACTGGCTGTAACAGGGAGGTGGCTGTTATTGAGAGAGTTAAAATAGAGTTCAACTTTAATGCTGAAGGAAAACCCAGTGCGTGTGCCTTGGGTAGAATCATGGACCTTCATAAGCTTGATGGACACCCTCCTTAATTACGAAATTTGGCTCGGTTTTAGTTGATAAAACTTAAGATTTTCCGAGCTCAAATCTCATATCTTGCCTGTTGATGTTTCTAAGTTAATTATGATCAGACTATGCTGATATTATTGATACATTAAGTCTGGAAGCTTAATTGATCTGAACATGTATTAAGATGTTATTATCAGCTCTATCTTTTCAACCATAAAACTTGAGATTTGAGTTCTGAGACTGTTCTCAAGTTAAATCACCTTAGGGCATGGTCCCATGTTGGTTTCAAACTCAGAGCTGTGAGGACTATAGAATACTAGTGGTAGACCGTGATCACTTGAAGATTGAGACTCCCAAATTTATAACAAGTCAATTAAGTTGACTTATTTCCCACGTTTTTAAATCAGAACCATTACATGGAGTGGATTGGTGGTCTAGTGCTAACGCACTTGACTTGACTTGACACCTTTTGTTAGTTCAGGGACGCTTTCAGTGTCCCCATCCCAACTGGTTAGCCTAGTACTGTGTCTTGATATTTACAGGAAAACAGACGAGGTGTGTATCGGCGCTTTTCACTGGGCACTATGCCGAACCTGGTATAAATCCTTTGTTCTCCGTGGTCAAGTGGTTAAGGTCGCTGACTTCAAATCAATGCAACCTCTCACTGATAGAGGGTCGTGGATTCGAGCCCCGCTAACGATCATGTCTCTTACATGCAGTTGCTTACGTTGGATGGAAGTCTAGAACTGGTTCTTCCCAGGAGCAATGCTTAGATGAACTGTCCGCCTCATAATTAAGACTCTGACTGTTGAAAAGGGGCGTTAAACTCGATATAAACAAACATATTGTTCTCCTGTATCTTCTCTCCAGGGGGCTGCCCTGAAATGACCATAGATGTTTAAAGAACCTTTATGAATTTGAATGTGTGAATAAATACGTGACTGTATTCCCTGATAATCTGTTATCATAATTGATGAAAATATCAGGGTTATGATGATAACCTTATAAGGCCTTAACTTGAATATCTGTTTGTTTCTGGTGATATGCTCAGTAAAAATAGTGTAGGTATGTCGAGATTTTTTACATTATTTTTCATTTATTTTGGCTTCTTGAAAAGCTTGTTGAAAGGGAAAACAATGAATAAATTAATGTACCGTTCCCAGGGCCTAATAAAAATGATTAGGGGAACCAGGGAAAGTTCGTATATGTAGGGGAACCAGAAACAAACATGTTTTTAAAACCTTATTATCAGTTTATCGGAGAATTTAACCAATTAAAATTTCAGATATAAATTAACTTTTATCACTCGATGAAACTGGCATTTTATCATTTTGTTAAAGATATCTAGATGTACAAGATATACATACCATATGACGCTTTAAACTGATGTATGTCAAATTGAAGTAATAATTAATAGATTAATTAATAATGAAGGGTGCTTTTCATGTGTATTAAAAAAAACTATGTTTTTGAAGTAAAACTGTGAGATAGTTATCAGAATTAAATAAAAACTACTGGAATAGGTGTTTTTTTCATGATTGAAATTCTCGGATTTACTTTTGAAAAAATGACTTTCGGTGCAAATGCCCATCTTTTTATGAGCATTATTGTTTGTACTCTGTGTTTGTCTGTGTATGGTAAGACATGCGAAAAATACAGTAACTGTGTGTGTATATTTGATGACGACAGTGGAATGATTGATTTGTCATCACTGGCTACACCAGATGGCAGTGCACTGTGAGTATAGGCTTTTATAGGGACTAGACGCCTGCTTTTACAAGAACTAGACTTTCGATTTTATAAGGACTACACTCATAACTCATGAAGACATCATTTGATCAGCAAAATGAACTTTAAGATGTAAATCTTGTCAACCAAAATATATTTTAGTTCGGAGTTTAAAATATTAAGACTTAAAATTGTCGTGACAGTGTCATTAGTAAGCTATATATTACACCGAGCTAATTATTTTTACACGCATTTGGCTTATTACCATACTGATGCGCTTAATATATATTCGATAAAATGGTCGATTTTTGTGACGATCGAGTGTAAGTATGGTAAAAGACAAGAATTAATTCAATTATGTTGGTTCACCTAAGAATCGAGTTAGTTTTGTACATGGTGAACATTTAGAATTTCGACTCTTTCTTAGTACAAAGACCAGTTAGTACATGTACATTGTATTATCTAGTAATGTTAAGAGGGACTTAATGAATGTAGATTTATACGAATTATATTTCATTGCAGATTTTTAGACCGTACCTCAGCCACAGACAATTATTGGTACTCATATAATCCCTGCGGATCTTTTGTGGATGGCAATTGCGTAAACGTAGCGGTAAGTCGGAGATATATCTACGTTTTATATCGGCCTGAGTAAACTTCATCACCAGCGTGTCTGGACCATCAATACAGTATCACAATATTTACGTATTTAAAACTACAGCCAAACCTGTGCAAGCGGTCACCTCCGAATAAAGGCCACCCTATGAATAAAGGCCATCCTGTTTAACTGTCATTGATTATATAGAACAAAATAACCTCTGTGTAAGGGACACCTGTCAATATAAAAGGTCACATTTTGTCTTTCCTGAAAGGGCGGCCTTTGTTCAAAGGTTCGAATGTATTTCATTTTATTCACAAAGACTTGTTTTTAGTTTTAAAAAATGTTCCAAATTATCGCTTGAAGTGGTAAACTGCTCAGAAGAAATGTCTATAATATTCATTCAACTTTTTATGAAGAATTTATAGACTAACCGAGTTGACTGTTGTGGCAAGAATTTAAGCATGCATGCAATGACTGGAAACTCGTTTGAGATCTAAAACTTATTTCATTTTTTCTTCCAAATAATTCTTTACTAGCACTTTCGTGAAACGAAGTTCATTGACAGCCGTCACATTCGCGCAACCTTTAGAGCATTTTGCATCTATACGTCCGTAAAATGTACTCGTAAAAGCGCGATGGACATGCCTTTTCCTTCTACCCAAACAATGAATAAATCCCGAACTCCATTGCCACATATTGACAATGAAACGCAAACATTTTGCATTACTATTATACCCTCGCTGATAGAGGGTCGTGGGTTCGAGCCCCGATACCGATCATGTCTCCGGCTTTATGTGAGAAAGTAGGCAGTTGCTTACGGAGGATGGGGGTCTAGTACTGGTTCTTTCCAGGAACGATGGTTAGATGAACTGTCCGCCTCATGTGACTATGGCTGTTGAAAAGGGCGTAAAACTTAAATAAACAAACAAACAGTAACATTGACAACGAATCACCACGCAACATACATTTACTAGTAACTAAAGCATATTGGGTTACTTTTATACACTTATAAAATATAGTTGCTTCTTTTCTTCTAGGCATGCCAGTATGACCCATTTTACTACATATTTTATGATATTGGAGTACCAGATAAAGTGTCATTCAATTATGACGGACTTAATGTTGTCGCCCAGTACGCAAGTGAAGACGGTACAAGGTAAGTACTTTGATTGATTGGCTGGGTGATATCACGTGGTAGTATGGTTGGTAAGAAATGATATCATGACGTCATTTGTTTTAAAGAAATTGAACTCCAAGTAATGTGTCAGTGTCGAGTGACACTTCATTTGAATAATCATGTTCGTCTATAGTATTTACTCATGTTTCGCTGTTAAACAAACAAAAAATAAAGCGTTATTTATTCAATAGTATACTTATCGGAAAACTCACGAAAGAGCCGATAAATAAACATTAAATCTAAACAATAAGATCAACAGATTACATCTCAAACGAATTCTCAAAGAACTATTTTCTTAAAAAAAACGAGCAATGCATCTCCTAAACGAAATAACAACTCAAACAAATAACTTAATGTTGACCACAATCACAGAACGCGATGCATGTCCTCATCTTTAAGGGAAATATTCGACATTTTACAGATATTTTAACTTACAACAGCGAAGAAAACTTGTATTCCACGTATGACCTCTCAGTTGAGATTTCGTTCTAATAATTCTTTTATTTTGGTCATTTTAGCCAGTTTCATTCATAGGGACCTGGTTGCACACATAAAATTATTGTTGAAATTTCACTATGTCAAAAAATATATGCCAGTCCTGTTTTGTTCTCACTACATTTGTATATATGTTTTACATTGACCGAGTGAAATTTTACGGAGAATTTTGTGTGTGCAACCAGGCCCCTATGGTTTCATTGACCATTCGAGGAATGAATCTTTATATACTTAAATATTAGATGCAAACTTGGTTGTACATCTATTTCATTTTCAGGAAAAGTTTTGTAACCTTGTTATGTGATCCTACTATGACAATACCAACGATTGATGTACAAGGAGAGAGTGCACCAACAGAGTATGTACGTATATACTGTATATTATACACTACTACCACAGTTGTCTCCCTTGAAACTACCGTCGCCACCCTAAACTGGTTCCCGTTGTAAGTCTGTATAAAGCCTTTGTAGCTGACTGCAACATGGAACGGGAACCAGTTTATCGCCACCCGAACTCCAAATACCAAATTCATTTGTAGAGCTATATTTGTAAAAGGGTGGAGATGACCTTATGCCTTTGGTGTTTCAACGGATATCTATGCAATTACAAAGTTCTTTTTGGCTTGGAGCTACGGCTCCAAGCCTATGTATTGTTTTCGGTTACGTTTGTTCCCTAGATGCTGGTAGATGCAATGCGAAAGCTAGGTACAAGTGCACAAAAATGTTAAGAGTCCGGCGATTGGTTGAGAGCTATATGTTAACAGTACGGTGATTGGTTTACGCTTACTGTGTGAATCGGTATCACATGACTTGAGTGTACCAACTTCACTGTGCCAGTCTATTATGAAATCAGGGTGTTTCACTAAAGATCGGTTTGTTCTATTAACATTAATTACACGTTAAGGTACACATTTTAAAACTGTCTATTTTTTCTGTTACTATGTACAATATATTTAAATCAATTATTTTAATCATTACTGAAAGACATATTAGCGGAGGATTGTTCAAGAGAATTTAAGGAAGCCCCTTCTATAATGAAACCTGCGAAACGCTATTGCCGCCAATAATTTTGTCACGTGATCTTGATGTACACATTTGCGATTTCATTGTAAAATCGGGGTGTTTCACTATAAATCGGCATGTTCCATCAACCGTTAAGGCACGAAAAGATAAGATATAACGCAGTCTCAATTATTTTTACTTTACTAGCTCTTTGTTTAATTATCAACATAATTGCTGAAGGTAACAAGCGGAGGATTAATTAATTAATGAAATACACCCCTACTATAATTTAACTTGCGAAACGCTTTCTCTGATGCAATTTAAAACTTGTGTACAGTACGATGAATTATAGGAAAATCCATAAATAGAAAAATATACCGATGTTTCAGACTACCTGTTGACTTTGAAAGAGGACAATTCCATAACTAAAATGGTCAACAAGACGAAATAAAATGAACCAATTTAGTTATGGTATCAGAACTAACTTTTATCAGCAACAACCAGCCAAGCCTTTCCTTTTTAAAAGGAAACTTTATCTAACTTGTATCGTCTGACATTCTTCATGGTATCGGGGATCTAAATACTAAGTAATGCATTTTCGGACAGTATTAGCATCCGAAATTTAAATTATACATGTTCTCGACTATTGATTTCTGGAATATAATTATGTAGGCTTTTTATCCTGTTGTAAGTTGCTACCCAAGTTCTTTTTTGTGTGTGTAATGCTGTTAAAACCATGCATGTTGTGTGCATTAGCAGTTTCTGTAATTTCACAGTGAAACTCTCAGTCTTGCCGCCGACGATGATGGTTATTATTTTCATCTTGTTGATAGAGTCTTAATTAACTCCAAACGAAAGTCTTCCCATTCTTTCAATACATATGTAACAAAGGAACTCTATATTCTGTTTGAAAATTGACCTTAAACATACTTAATGAATGTCGGCTTGATAAGAGAAATTCGGTTACAGTCACCATTGAGAAAGACACTAGATGGCTTTGTTCACAGGCGGCCTTTATTCAGAGGTCATTATGTACTTAATAATCGATGAGGGTTTTAATGGAATGACCTTTATTCACAGGGTGCCCTTTTTTCGGAGGTGACCGCTAACACCGGGTTGACTGAAGGTCAGGTACGATGGGAGTATGACCATAGTAAAGCCAGAACAAATAAGTTCTGCAACTTTTATTGATGATATATATTCTTTATCTAATTTCAGTATTTTACGCTGACATCAGCCTCAGCATGCACTGTACCATCAACATACACTCTAGGTTCAGGAATGAGCGGTGGTTCCGTGTTACTAATCATGTGAGTACAGCATTACCCCAGCCACCACTTACTTCAATATTAAGACCATCTCTTTAGAACGACCACGTACTTTTTAAAAATATTTCTGCCATAAGCTTCAACTCCAAATGCCTTTTCAGAAAGGAGGTTTATTTGCCCTTGAATAGCTCTTCTTTATGAGATCAGAAACACGAACAAGCTACTTCCGGATGGTATCACCCATTTCCGGTTCGCTTTATTGTAAAGAATTAACATACTGCGACCTAGTCTGGTTCCCGTCGTACTACAGTATTTCAGTACCTACGAAGTGCTAAGGGGCAGGTAATCCAGACTAACTGCGACCACGTTCCCAAAATTGACGTTTTGCTTATATTTATTCAACTCCATATTGTATTGTTGCTTTCCGAACTCTCGAAATCCCTTTTATTTGATAGGAATTTGGATGACACGCACATTCATTGTCAATAAGAATGACATACAAATGTAATTATCATCAGTGTCTCATCTAATGTAATAATGATCGTTAGCAAGTAGCATGAACAGCAGCAGTTCTTGGGTCTAAGAATACGATCAATTCTTCTTACCGTCACCCAGGGTGTTATTGGGATACATTATCATTAGCCCTTTACCTGTGAGTTCGAAATCCCCGGGTACTGAATTTCACATTATTCCGGATATATTCGGAATTTCAGATTTATTTCTGAGCAAAAAGAAAAGAAGAAAAAATGTGTCAAGAAATGGCAAAGTAATGGCCAATTTACTATGTAGTGAAAGACTTTCTTATTTATGGAAACAATGTGGTTGAAGGCCACTTGTTTGGCAAAAATGGTGGGCCGCGTATGATTTCAAGATTTTTAATTTGGTTCTGTTGACATCCCAGGAATCAGTTCAGCAAGCTAACGGAAGACCAGTTGTTACACAGTGCTTGTCTTGTGTCTTCCCACATCGTTAAAGCTGTACAAGTCACCAACTGATGCGAGTATAAACCCAAGTTATTAGTAGAAATTCATACCTAACATATGTATTGAAAGCATCCTCTTCAATGATAACAGTAGTAGTAGGCCAACAATAATATACGTGTCTTTAATTTGCATTTCAGATTTTTCTCGTTTATTTTCGTTTATGTAATCGCTGGAGTAACCTACCAGAAAGTTAGAGTTGGGGCTACTGGTACAGCTCTTGTACCCAACAAGGATTTGTGGCTTGGTATACCTGGTTTAATCAAGGTGGGTTTTTTTGCTTTGAATTCACAATTCATCCGTTTTTATCATTTTTGTGTTATTAGTGCTAGGCAGCATAAAGTTCCATTTTTTAAACACTCTTATTTCTTAGTTCTCTTTAGATGTACAGTTGTATTAAGGTTAGGGGTTTATTCCTCACATATAACTTAGCTTACTAAGCTTGCTGTTCTTCAGGCATTGGGACATCCGATACAGTACAACCTCTTCCGAGTGACCCTCTGTAGAGCAACATCCTCTCCATAACAACACCTTCAAAATTGCCCTTTGCTGATATTTACTATCAATTTAACCTCTGTAGAGCAACAACCTCTAAACAGCAGCCACTATTTGCACCGCACACAGGGTGTTGCTCTACAGAGGTTGTACTGTATATTGCTTGTAAATGATTATTGTTATCGTATTTAGTTGTTTTTTCTTTCGTGTTATGTTTATTTGTAGATTGTTCACGTAGAATTAATACTCTCATTATCATGCGTTGTAGATAAATGGTCTAATTCAGTTTCTTTTTGTGTTTGCAGGACGGCTGTAAATTTTGTGTGGACCTTATTCAGAGAGTGACTAAAAGAGGATCTTACCAGTCCGTATAAATGTTGTTGCTGTTTGAGTGTCGTTGTTTTTATGATGATGACGTAGTTCTCTTAGTGCTAATGTATTAGTTATAGTCTGTATATAAACATTTCATTTAAACATATATACGCAGCATGCAATGGATGTTTCCTGGTGATAGCATATTTCTACTCCAGTGCAACCTCTCCAAAGCAACACCCTTTGGGAGTAGAAAATTATGTTGTTGTTCCGAGGTTGTTGCTCTAGAGAGAGGTTATATTAATAGTTAGATTGTGCAGTGGGAAAAAGATCATCCTGTTGTTGAAGGGAGGTCGTTGCTCAAGAGAGGGCCGCTTTGAAGAGGTTGCACTGTACTAATGAAGTAATCATTCAGACTCATTGGAATTCATTATAACCGCGTTCTATTGTATATTCTTGTACCATCAACTGTCTGTATCTCATGGTTTTGTTCCGATTTGATGCAATAAAAATTGATTTTACGTAAACCAGAGTTGAGTTGTTATTACTGTATTTGGCTGCTACTTGGAACAAATTTGAAGATAGGACCAAAATGTGGACCACATCTAGATACAGTGAAACCTCTCCAAAGCAACACCCATTGGGTGAAACAAGATTATGTTGTTGTTGAGAGGTTGTTGCTCTAGAGAGGTTAAATCAATACAATTAGTTAATCATTCAGTGGTAAAAAGATCATGCTGTTGTTGAAGGGAGGTTGTTGCTTAAGAGAGAGAGTCGCTCTGGAGAAGTTGAACTGTAAAACTATACATCTTTACTATTGTACAACATTTCAATTTATAGACTGTCTAGTATAAAATGAATAAAACGTATTATACATGCATGTATATACAGTCAAACCTGTGTACAAAGGCCACCGTTGGTAAAGATTTAATGTGACCATTATTGACAGACGGTCTTAATTAGGAGGTCAAATTGTTCTAAATAACCAATGACCGTATACATATACATGTACGTATATAAGAATAACCTTTATTCACAAGGTGACCTTTATTCGGAGATGGCCGCTAACACAGGCTCGACTGTACATTGTATATGTAGCGTTAATGTTAAACGATTTCTAAGATGATTGTTTGTTTTCAAATTTTTTAAGGATGAGTCAAATTCACTTTATACCTGAATATTATATTAAGAAAAGATATTTAGGCGCTTAAATGGTCGGGTGTGGGATAATGTTCTCTGACTAGTAATGACCAGCCCTCACCTCCGTGAGTTCAAATCCCACCCGGGGCCATGACAAATACCTTATTGGAGGAAGCTGTCCAGAACTGATAGCTGACTGCAAGTCGGTCTTAATACTCGTATGTGTGTTTATGTGGACAGTTAGGCGCCAAATGACACTAACTATTTGGGGCGACGTAACACGCAAGTAGAAATACAAAAAAATCAAAGTACTGCTGGAAGCTAAGCTTACGTAGATTGGACTGCAACATGGAATGGGAGCATGGCGGATGTATAAACCGTAGTATTTTGGTCCGCATAAAAATTCATGCGCGTCGAGCGAGCGACTGCTATGACATTGTTAAACTATAGTCCAGCTTTAAATAAATACCCATGAAGTATAGGAAGTGAAAAAAAGTAGTCCGCGATTGGTGTCTTTTAAAAGTTACCGTTAACTATTGTTGTCCACATGTGACCTAATCACTTTCGTAACAGCCATTATCATTTACCAATCAGGGTTGAAAAGTAAACAACATGTAATGAAACAAATATCTTTCATTATTTTACACTATGATGATTTCAACTATCTAATCATATACCCAGAGATATCACAACATTGTTAGGCCACTCATACCACTTTAAGTGTTTATGGTGCCTTTATTGAAACTAAAACATGAAGAAAAAAACTGAGCCCGAAAACCATTTTTGAACCAACTTTAATACATTTTTACCGCATAGTGGAATATCAGTTCAGTTCATTTAATGGCAAAACGGTAAAAGAATATTGCCTTTGGCCATTCACATAATATCTACAAGGAATTTTGCCAAGACGGCATATGATATACATAATATTTCCATGTACAGTATGAACAAAAGTTACAGATTTCTAATACATGTACATATAAATATAACGAAGTTACACATTTCTAATACATGTAAATACAACAAAGTTACACATTTCTAATACATGTAAATACAACAAAGTTACACATTTTTAATACATGTACACATAAATACAACAAATGTACACATACATGTATCTAATACATGTAAATACAACAAAGTTATACATTTCTAATACATGAAAATATAACAAAGTTACACATTTCTAATACATGTAAATATAACAAAGTTACACATTTCTAATACATGTACACATAAATACAACAAATGTACACATACATGTATCTAATACATGTAAATACAACAAAGTTACACATTTCTAATACATGTAAATACAACAAAGTTACACATTTCTAATACATGTACACATAAATACAACAAATGTACACATACATGTATCTAATACATGTAAATACAACAAAGTTATACATTTCTAATACATGTAAATATAACAAAGTTACACATTTCTAATACATGTAAATATAACAAAGTTACACATTTCTAATACATGTACACATAAATACAACAAATGTACACATACATGTATCTAATACATGTAAATACAACAAAGTTACACATTTCTAATACATGTAAATATAACAAAGTTACACATTTCTAATACATGTACACATAAATACAACAAATGTACACATACATGTATCTAATACATGTAAATACAACAAAGTTATACATTTCTAATACATGTAAATATAACAAAGTTACACATTTCTAATACATGTAAATATAACAAAGTTACACATTTCTAATACATGTAAATATAACAAAGTTATACATATCTAATACATGTAAATATAACAAAGTTACACATTTCTAATACATGTAAATATAACAAAGTTATACATTTCTAATACATGTACACATAAATACAACAAATGTACACATATCTAATACATGTAAATACAACAAAGTTATACATTTCTAATACATGTAAATACAACAAAGTTACGTATTAATAATGCATGTAAATACAATAAATTGCATATATTTATTACACATAGACATTGACGAAGCAACTACATTTTGTGTATTTGTTGTTTAGAGCGTTTTCTTGTATTTTAAAAGATTCAAAGAGGTATTTTGCAGTATTACATAAAAGTCGTTTATTCAAATTTGACATAAGATTTACAAATTTATGTATGTTAGACCAAATTGTGTATTTAGGTTAATATCTAGTACGAAAATGGATATATATTTGGAACAGCACATAAGAAAATGCTACTCTGATTCCACAAAACCCTGAGAACACAATTTACATATCTAAGATGATAATTTAAAACTTTTGAACTCAATAAAATAGATAAAAACGAATGTTTAATTTGTCTTTTGTGTACTGGATGGGGGATCGTAAACTAACATTGTTTAAAGGATACCCTTTGATAGTTGATATGTTTGTAACAATACTGTGTATGTACACACGTGATGGTACATACATTTACGTCTAATATTAATTATAGTTTTCAAAAATGATACACATTTTGGTGTTGCTTGTTTTGACATGTGCGTGATATTTTGTGTGCTTAATTTTCAATCTTATATAGTATATATTTTACAACCAAAAAATCGGTTAGAAAAAAACCCATTGTGTTTGGATAATTAAATGAGTGATTGATAATTGATCTAGAAATATTTGTTTGATTGATTGATTGGTCGATTGATTGAGTGGTTGATTGATTTGTTGGTTAAACGATCGTTTTGATGAGAATCAGTGTCCGTTGCTGTATTTCCGTATCAAAAAAGGTTCAAGAAATATCGCATTCAATTGTTTTAGTTTAACTAAAAATAAAAAGAAACTTGAACATGGATACTAGGAGGTTCAGAATCTTGTTTATCATTGTACTAAGCACACTACAGACAGTTCTCGTGTCCTCTAAGACTTGTGAGAGACTTGATAATTGTAGATGTGTGTTTGATGACGGGAGTGGTGAAATAGATCTTACAACAATCTCAAAAAATGATGGAAACGCATTGTAAGTAATCACTTTGTCTTATTCACCCGCCCATCAGTATTGCTATATCCTTTCCTAGTGTTTTGCACCTAACACAAAAGCCTCGTCATACGATCCAAGGACTCTTAATAGAGTACCTGCCCAGTCTCAACAACAACACGTCAACATATAGTTACAGTGCAGAAAAAATGAAAAACATACAAAGTATGACTACAAGTATAGTGTAGTTTCATTTATTTTCGTTGGACTCAATTTTCGTGGTTTATACTAAAATGGCCTTTTAATTCGATTTTGATTTTCGAAAGAAAAATTCATTTTCTCTGCATTTAAATTCGTGGGGATTTGATTTCGTGGATGATTCGACCCACGAAATCCACGAAATTAAATCCCCAACGAAAATAAATGATTCCACAGTATATAGCTGTACATGAACCAATGGGTGACTCTATAGTCGTGTATTTAAAGCCTGTGGCTAGTTATTACCGTGAAATTCCTCGCCACCGTTTTTACAGAACTGGCACTTCTGCTACATACTAGTAAGAATGCAATCATACACAAACGCCGAGACGGCCCACATCCACCCCGCCCGAACCAACATACAACACAGACCTTAAAGCAGCAGCAAATATGCCCAGCAACAACGGTCACAAAAACAACATTCAACAAACAGATTATCACAATACAGCTATGATATGTTATTATTTTACACTACCTCGGGGTGCTGTCTTCGAACGGTCCGCAGCAAGAATCCACCCATTAATTAACTCCCGTTAATTAAAAAAATACATAATTATACATTGTACCTGTAATTGCAGATTCATGTAATCAGAGAGGCTTAATCTTGAAATTGTCAAATTGTTGAAATTGAAATCTTCCAAACCAGGGGTCCATAAACATGCTTTCTTATCAAGTGGCCATACAATGATACTAATACGTGATATGGGCAATTAATGATACCGTATATTCATATACATGTTGTACATACCTAATTTCATACTTCTCTGATATACACTCTATAATATCTATGTATATTACGTGGTGGTGAAAGTTTAGCCACAAACTCACAGCTTCATAATTTGTTGATTTATGTAGCCACACACATGTGTTACTTATGGACATAGAACTGAAATTCTGAAAGGACTGATTTTATAGAGAACATACGGTCGAGTCCCGTTATGGAGATATCGGTTAATCCGTCCAATCGATATAAAAAAAATAAAGGGGCCTTAGCCTTTAGGTTAGACTACTGAGTTTGAATAGCATTGTATTTTCGGGAATTTCTTGCCTAGAATAGGGAAGATCAGCCTTTTTGCAATTGAAAAGTCACAGAATTTCCTCCTCTGTTATATAAGGAAAAAGGCCCTGCGTTTATATTCCTTCATATTCTATTCTTATAGATTATTAACCGAGATTGTCGTTTGAATATTGTTTTCATTGACCATTTCATGTGTTAATTGGACTTTATTCTTTCTCCAGTACAAACATGTACGAGGGCTGTCCTGGAAGTTCGCGGAATTTCTCGACAGCATGACTATTTACAGGCAGTTTGAGTTAAATCTGTATACAAAGAAAGTCACTTCTAATCTGAATATAAATAAAACATAATTTTTTATCATAGTTTACTCATTATAATTCCTTCATAGTAACGACAATACATATAAGCGGTGCACGTTAAAATTACAGTATGTATATTTTGTAAAGTTTGTAATCAAATAATGTCCAGTATCGTAGTTTCTACATTTACATGTATTTTGTAGATTTCAAGATTTACCATCTACGTCAGACACGTACATGTATTCGTACAACCCATGTGGAGCTTTTACGGAAATTAGTTGTGTTGATGTAGCTGTAAGTAGACACATAATTATAACCAATCATGATGTGTTACCATCATCGTTTTCACTGATATTTAACGTTAAACTTACGTTCAAGATCATTCGGTGAGGGTAAGAGAGACCCAAGGCGAACGCCTAGGTTTATTACCGACACCCCATAAGCTAGCTGTACCACAGATACTTGTTTAGAAAATATTACCCCACCCACTACGGTCGCTCTTGCTATCAATATATATAAATAACCAGTCTACTATTTATATGTATTGATAGCAAGAGCGACTGAGGTGGGTGGGGTAATTTTTTCTAAACAAGTGTCTGCGAGCTGAACAGCTTCCTCATATGTCTGGTTAAACTCACAGCCAGGATGAGTATTGATAATCAGTCAAAGTTCAAAAGTACTCCACCGCGGAAGCTCATGTCCTCTTTTTATATCTTTTTAACAAAATCAACAAATCATTTGTATAACATGAAAACGGATCGATCTATAAGATTGCATGAAATCGACGAGGTAATAATAGGGATGTCAAAATTGGCCGAATCAAGTATACGGTTATCCGGATCAGACTTCAGAATCAGAAATATAAATGATTTCGCCTAGAGAAGTTTCCAAATTCTACAGTCACCAAGACGTCTTGGATAACTGTCTCTAACTATATGTTACGTTCATTAGTTATTGGTAAAATTACAGTAGAAAACGGTTATATAGTGAATTCCTAAGGACCCAGAATTTTCGTTCATGATATACGTATTTTATAATTCAGTTACAGCAGAAAAAAGGAGGGGTATACAGCAGTGCAAACTCTCCAAAGCAACACCTTTTTGGAGTAATACAATTATGTTGTTGCTGTTGAGAGGCTGTTGCTCTAGAGAGATTGATGAATAGTTGAATTGTGTACTGGGAAAAAACATGCTGTTGTTGAAGGGATCCGATGTTGTTGCTCAAGAGAGGGTCGCTCTGGAGAGGTTGTAATGTACTAACTTCATTATACCCGGTTCTGTAAGATATTCTAGTTCACTTTAACCATGTTTCACTGTATTATTTGGATAAACCAGGCTTGCCAGTACGACCAGACGAATTACATATTTTACGACATTGGCGTACCGGATGACGTGACCTTCAACTATGATGGACAGAATGTTGTGGCAGAATACACAAGCCAAGACGGTGCAAGGTAAGAATAGAATTGAAACTATCCTTATTTTTCTTTCTATCAGCATGCTGATGGTTTGAAGTTCCCACATCTACAATATTTACCTCCCTTGGCGGCCATCTTTGTTGGCAAATTCAACAAGCATTGAGAGAAGATATTTATGTTTTCGTTTTGATAATTCTAAATACAGGATATTCATGTGTGACAACTGCATTTTCTTAAACCTGATGTGCTTATGGCCTTAACAACTTCATTATTAATTTATCTTTTATAAATTGAGTTATTTAATAACCAATTTCCTTATTTTTTCTGTTAAGCATATAATAAATTTGCCAACTAAGATGGCTGCCAAGGGAGGTAAATACTGTAGATATGGGAACTATACATAGGCATCCATTTGATTAGTCGAGCCTAATAAGATAAGTGCTGCGTATTGATCCAACTTTAAAAGTATCGCACTATCTAGTATCTAACAAGGCAAAACCTTTCTCTTTTTATTTGAAGCGATACACTTAAAAAACATAAACATTTTAAAATAGCCGCAATAAACGGGAAAGTAAGACCAAAAGTTTATGCTTCCGTTGCTGTCGAACTACTTTTATGAATTCCAAACCGGACACATTTTTCAGTGATTTTAGCGTCTATGATTTGTGTATGTTTAAGAAAGTAGTGCTTGAATCTTAATTTTGACTGAGGGACTACTTTTTTCAGATTAAGTTTTGTAACGCTAGTGTGTGATCCGAGTCAAACGACGCCCAAGTTAGACGTCGCAGGCGAGACAACAACAACACAATACGTAAGTAAAACATGATTATTCAACATTCCCATTCGGAGCATCTCGGCTGATTCTGTTCTGTCTTTACTTATAATGGTTCCCGTTTCATTTTGCATTGCACCAAATGTACAGATAGAGTCAACGGGAACCAGTTTATATCTAACATTGTCGACCGAGGTGTGCCAAATGGATACATTCTACGAGACAACTCATGAAAAAATGATAAACTGAAATACAATGTACGAAAATGTATTTTGCATGCATGTCCATAGGGGGAAAAATCGAAAATAAAGTGTCTAAGCATATAACTATTATATAGATAACTTTTTGAGTCAGTCCCCTATGTGCATGTCCAGAACAGAATGATATAGACCAGTTTAATGTAGCCACCACTTGTCAGTTGCTTTATATGTTATCGTAGTTTTGTTTTTGTTAAATTGCGCCTTGGCATTCATAACCATGTGATCATATTCTATGATCATGTGACCAGTTTAACTTTTTTTAAAGGTTTCAACCGCGTAAAATTTTCAAAAGAATATGGAAGACTAGTTGGATTTAAGAGTTGCTAAGAAACTAGTTACTAGAAAACGGTTTCTGTGTTCTTTTTTTCAGTATTTTACTCTGACGTCATCAGCAGCGTGTACTGTCCCCTATTCTACTGGTCTTAGTGGAGGGTCTGTTTTATTGATTGTGTAAGTATACACGTTCTGTGCAGTATGGTGGCTGATTTATGCCATGTCGTATTTTCGCTTTTTCGCCATAACAAAGCGAAAATGCGAAAAAACGAAATGACATAAATCAGCCACCATAGTGCAGGGACCATAGATGATATACATTGTATTCTACTCTACTTCCATGGAAATGTTGCATTTTGACTTGTTCCCTTCGTCAGTCTTCCGTTGTTGAAAGCTTCCAGTCTTGTTCGTACTACAGTGCAACCTTGTCAGAGCAGTCCTCTCTTGAGCAACAGCATCTTTCAACAACAGCATGAATTTTCCCACTGTACGATTTAAATAGTAATTTAACTTCTCTATGGCAACTGCCTCTCTCTCAAGTCTCAACAACAACATAATTGTCTACTCACAAAGGGTGTTGCTTTGGAGAGGTTGCACTGCACATAGTATTTAGACTATACATTTGTATTTCTCATTCCGGGAAAATGATATTCTAGTTGGATGACAATGGTCCGTAGTAAAGCCACTGTAAAGTCACTACAAAGTTAATATAAAGCATAAAAGAAAACTACATTATTTCTTTTTTCAGATTCTTTTCATTAATGGTGGCATATCTCCTAGTTGGAGTATCGTTCACGAAGTTAAAACAAGGGGCAACTGGGAAAGACATCATACCAAATATAGGATTCTGGTCTTCACTTCCAGGTTTAATCAGAGTAAGAATTAGTCATTGCACTACATGTTGTCCTCATTATGTCAAAGCCATCATAAAACAACATATTTGGACAAATTTCGTTTCAATTAGTTTAACGCCGTATTTCAACGATATTGAAAATATATACGTCGGCTGCATTCTAACCAGTACTAACTTAACTTACCATTTCACCAAGTATCGGCATCCTCTCCGTATGTGGAGGCAGATCTGTATTAAATAGGAAAGACCTGCCATGATCGGTTTCCAATCCAGATCCTTTGGTTGCAATAGCTATCGGATCATAGTCTTTGGAAAAATGAAACATTCCTATAAGACGTATGAGGTACATGTATATAAAAATGTACAGAATTGTTGCAGTGTCCTCTGCAATTGTTCCATACGTTTGTAGAATTAACAAAACGTATTACTTTCCAAAGCCATTGTACATGTAATAGATAGTGTCATATTGATAATTGCTTCATTGTACTATTTCAGGATGGTTGCGCTTTGTCAGTTGGAGTTATATGTCGGAAAAAGACAGTATATGTATCAATGTAAACAAGTGTTTGACATCGGACAAATCTATTTCTTACGTATCCATCATTTGTTGTATGCTCTTCAAAACTATACATACGAATATTGATGTAAACGCCGACTGGATGAAGACAAATTATAACAGAATTAAAATTAGTTCTTTGCTAATACCAAATACATGTAATAGCTCTGTTGCGATTGTAAACAAATCGCCACAAAATATCAGCTCTCAAAATACTCACAAAGGTTTGTATGTATATGCTAAGGTATGGGAATCTAGGGCGTAGCTTGCCCTATAATAATGTGTAGACACCTGTCTAAGGGGGTCCAGTGCATCTTTTTACCATAGATTGTTGGGAGACGCATATAATTTATTAAAGAACAACGTTCCGACTCAAATGCTTATAATATTGTTCAAATTCAATTTTTGAAATTTGATATTTTTTCTGTTTGTATAGACTATTTAAAGATAACTCGATATAAATATGCATTTGATATCATCCTAAGACAAATAATCTAAGAAATATTTAAAAAAATGTTTTCTGATTACGGAGAATTTTGCACCAAATCACCATACCACTACGTTCAAATTATCTCCCTTATTAAAAACCACAGAATATGATTCTGGCTTTACTTTCCTTTTTTTCTGCCCCAAATCATTAACTTAATATCCTTACTAATATCCCTATCTAAAAGTCAAACATTTATTTAGCTGATTATAAACACAAAAACGATATTATGTAAAGATGTGTCTGAGGACCGTGGGAAAATTTGTTTTGGATTCAAAAGTCAGTTCGAGTTGCTTCCCTTAGATATTAACGTAATAGGAATGTTAGTCCACGAACCCTACACATTATGTTAGGTAATTTATCTATAATTGTTGGTGTTATTTATTTTTTTAAGAATATAAATTAAGTTGAAGTCTTTATATAATTTATTATAAGACTAAAATGATTCATTTTAGTGAGAAACTGCGTCTAATGTACTTGAATATTCCGAACACATAAATTTAATGTCTATAAGGTATCAAATTTACACATTTCTTCCTATGTATAAGCATGACTACCTATTGTTTGTGTCTATTAAGTCTACCATAAAAATCATGTTTTTATAAATTATATACTCGTATGTGACTGACAGGGGCGTAGCTTGCCCTATAATAATGTGTAGGCATCTCTCTAAGGGGGGGGGGGGGCATCTTTTCACCGTAGATTGCCGGAGACGCATTCTGCAGCATTTTCTGGTGTGCTATATAAATACTTTTATATGAATTTCTTGCAGTTCTGCATGTACTTTGTTTAATCTCCGGGTACTGTGATGGCTCATTCTTCCAGCCCAAAATCGTTCATTTGAATGCGTTTTTGCATAGTGATTTTCATTTAATTTTTGTTAGAAAATGTGTAGGCACGTGCCTTTAGGAAGCTATGCCAGTGGGAAAACCTTAAAGTGGTTACGGTCCCTGATAAGCCGCATAGTTCGAATCCCACGTAGTTCCAGACAAATTTTACACGTGAGGAAGTATTCTACATGTACACACACTGGTCACGTGTGATTTCTGTACTCGGCATCAAGCTAACACATGGTCAGGCAAAACCATTGACATATTGGGTCATCGGTGTAGATTTTCTGGTGTAAAGTCTCTGTTTAGACAAAGCCATTACATGCACAATGCTTGCAAGACAAATTTCATGTGCGATTGTTCAATTAATAATAATAATAAATTACTTAATTTAATTATTTTGTTGTGGTAATTGGTACATCGTGCACGATTACTTTACTTATTTTTTATTCAATATATTATATAGTATGTACAGTAATAATTTATGCAGAAATAAAACCATCCAGTTACTAGTAGATAATTACATGTATATGATTTTATTTATTATTGCTGAAATATGTAAATGTGATTTTTTTGCTCATTCATTTAAGACTTGTCGCCAGAAACTATGATTGAATATATTTGAATAAGTGAAATAAAATAAAGATATTACTTCAGGTGTATGGTTCAACTTTCGGAACCTTGATACTCCCTGGTTACTTACGCTAACTACAAACATAAACATTATGTATGTGTATATTAAAAGGTAAAACCAGGGTGTTCAACAATTTTATGCAAATTTAATGGAACTAGCCCTGAGAGTCTGGAATGTTCACCAGCATCATCTTATATGGCAATCGCATAGTAAATTCTTCTACCAAATTGCTATGATAGAAAGAACTTGCTTGTATTATATTTCTTTTTGAATGCAGATGTAGTAACTTCCCTTTGATGCGAACTAAACGACGGAAACCAGAACGTGCGTTTACAACCGATGATCGAACATGAAGATGTGCCATCGTTCATCGACAAGCCAATCGATGTTTTCCGATCATTGGTGTATCTCTATTGTTGATTAGAAGAGTTCGAACTTATCAATTATCACTATTTTGAAGGTTTTCAGTCTACAGTGTAGATGTGGGTGCTGGCTATCATTAGAGACCATATCAGAGTATGTTTAATATGTGTTGGGTTGGAGCAGGCTGATAATATAATATGCATGTGGTAAAATGCATGTTCATCAAGAGGTTTTTGAGCCACTCCGAGTCTCAGAATTATGGAACTTACTTGTTTAATGTTGTTTTATGGCTCATCCACAACTAATGGTCATTTAGCGCGCATTTTAGACAAAAGGATACAACAAGTATACTCTATATACTATACTATATGTAGTAACATAATATTCACATGTACTGAAATTGACAGGTTTCTGATTGCTAATACGTCATAACTGCCTGAAGAAGTGTATGATGGCTGTAGGACTGTTGGTTAATATGTGAAAGACGATACTTGTTATTCTAATCCTGCATAGTCTGGTTCCCTACCTTATATAACAACGTAGTGTTAAAGACAGGTAACTCCAGACTAAATCTAGCACTGCTTGTACCACTGTACTGAATGAATACAAGAATATACTCATTCACGGTCAGAGAATATATAATTATACATTGTATACAGCCAAACTTGTATTAGTAGCCACCTACAAATAAAGGCAACCCTGTAAATAACGGCCATTCTTTTAAAAACCACTGTTAACTTTTTACCACAAATTGACCTCCAAATATAGACCACCTGTCAATAAAAGCCATTCTTAGTATTTCCCCAGGGTGACCTTTGTTAACACGCTTGACTGTATATATACTAGTATATATATTCAAATCCAACGTTAAACTAGTGCCTCTAATTTGATTGTTTCAGAGGTAAGTATAAACAAGGATTTGACCAACAGACTAAGGCTAAGCAAAGACCAACAACAACAGCTAAAAGAAAAGAAAACATGTATCTGAATTTTCTTACATCTTTTCTGACTAATCACTTATTTAATTACGTTTCAATAATCATTAGTAAAAGAATAGAGAAAAATTAACAACATACAATATTCTAATGTTGTTATCAATGATTGAGCATGTAATGGAATATATATAAAATATGTATGTAAAGTATGATAAAACATTCTGATGAAGTTGTTACACAGGTAAATACACCAAATCTTCATTAAATAGAAAAATTATTGTTCCATATAAATAGTACAAAAGTTAAGAAGATATTGTTGCGCCATGCAAAGAATATAATAAAAGGAATTCACACCATTGACATCTTGTCCTTTTAAATGTAATGTTCTCAAAAGACTAAAATTTACTGTTAATGTCAAAATTTGAAACTTACCTCAGAGGCATAATATTAATTCAGATACAGAAATATCTCTTCAAATGTCGTGATTTGAAAACTAGCAAAAAAGCATGAAATTAATCAAGATCGACGAAAAAAGCTTTTTAAGTGCCTAAGACCACAAACCCAATTAAAGAAGAAATAAACAACACAACTATTTAAAAAAAAACATTACGAAAACTTGTACAATAATTCACAACATTTGTCTATAAGAGCACCCATACAAATCATATATAACGAAGAAATTTTTAAAATCACTGGCAATTAAGATTATATAACAATTTGAACAGTTAAGAGGTAGAACTACCTGTTTCACTATTTCTGAACAAAGTAAAATGTAAACCCGTACAAATAAGACAAATTTTTGACGAATGTTAACAAAAACATCTTAATAACAATTGTTAGTGACCGAAATTATTATTTTTCTCATTAAAAAAGGTAACAAAACATTATTGTTGCAACAAGATTTTTTTGAATAAAAAGTTAATTAAGATCCTTCAGAAAATTACAAGTACATTTTTTCATTCTGCATGTATTATGTTCAAAGCCAAATACTTTTGTTAATACAAAGTTACATGGTTTCGAAAAGTGAAAATTTCGTCGCATGGTGATAATGTCCGTAATTATAACAAAATGATTACATTGTACTGCGATAGATGTAAGCTGATTACAACATGTACAACTAGCTGGATAATTCAGGGATTTCAAAAAAAAATTCATAAAAATAATCATGCAATAAAATTCTTTTTCTGATTTCATCATTCAATACAGGCTTTATCACCTTAAAGGCTACTATAAAGCTTTTACAAACCAGGAATGTACCAACAGTATTTGCTTCAAACTTCTGTAGTAACTAAGTTGAAAAATTCAATCTAATCATTTACTTCAGACAAAATACCGCAACAGAAACTGCTAATTGATAAGGCAGAAATTATCATAAATTTTAATCATTCATCAAAAAAGCATCATCTAAGAGGAGAGAAGGACTAGCAGAGTGAACATTTTGTATTTGTTATACAAAAATAAATCAATAAAAATAATCAACAGGATTGATTGAGGAGGTAAAAAAATACAAAACATTGAAGATAATCATAAAAGACACTTAATAACAATGCAATGTAATAAAGAAAAGCAACAACAAAGGGAAATAATTGGCAGTTTATAATGTCATGATTATAGAAAATGCTTCAAGTCTCTTCAGATTGGTCACAGGCTGATGGTATAATCCATGTTCTGAAATGAAATAAATCTGTATAATGAGTGAATATGTTTCACAAAGATTTCTAATTACATTTTGCCTTACAGTTAAATCTCACTTAATGACCCCTTAAGTTATAGAATGTATGTATGTTCTGAATGTATAGCTATAGAAATGATGTTAAAATAACCAACATAATACCATTAGCAATAGAATGTTCATATCGCTAAAACTATGATTCAAATGAATACCACATCAACTCAATTTACTATGAATACACATAAGCAACTATTCTGATCTATCAAAGGGCAATCAAGCGCACTTACCTTATTTCAACCCTATTCTGTCAATAAGCTGATTAGCATTTTCAACATACTTGCTTTCAGCATCTTCTTTACTCATACCTATATGAAGATAATTTCACTATAATGGTTTATGGTAAAAAATGTGTATTATGTATAAATATTAGCTATGAGAGTTGAATTTCCTCCAATTTATATAGTCTTTTCTTTTTCAATGAATTTTTAACTTCACACAAATCAGAATCAGTTGGCAACTTTTCCCGCAATAATGGCCAAGGAAGACCCCCAGATCACAGATGAACACCTGCATGTACCATCTGCATAGCTGGACAACTTCCTCACAAATGAAATCAGGTCTTACAGTGGTGAGAGGCTTGTGATTACTACACAAAGATCACAACAACTCAACTACGGTAACTCCTCACAAAAGTTGTCTCCCTTGAAAACGTCTTATCGATCACTCCGATATCGTTTATCGATAAACTGATTTACTATAGATTTATATAGGAGCTGTATGGTTTAACACTAATAACTTATTGGAAACACAAAGAATTTTAATGAATTCCTTAAATCCTTGAAATGACTATCCCAGCAATTAAGATTTTAGAAAAATATCAGCTACTGAAAACAAATTACTACCATAAAATTGTACAAAGTGTACATATTCTCCATCAAAGACGGCAAAGAAGGAAAACTGGTAATGTAAATGCTGAAATACTATCAAAAGCAGTTGTTCAACTCAGAAAAAGTATTTCTACAGAATTATTTCATTGTAATTTTTAACAAGCAAATAGAAGAATATATCTTACCCTTTTTACCCTCCCATGCATCCCATTTGGCTTTTCCTTTAAAATCGAGCATACCAGGACGAGCTGTAATAGAAATAGCTCAGTAAGAATTGAATGATTAGTCATAGCATTATTTCAGACCTAAGAACAATGGACAAGCATGCAGTAACAGAATCAAGATTTTATCCTAATTGGAATGGAGACAGAATGAAACTTGAATGTATTTTGATAAACCAAATGAAATGTCATAATTAGATTTATTAGAAAAGATTAACAGTACAATGTAATGAGCAATCATGAACTAGCAATTGTCAAAATTTTCATTTAACTAGACTCAAGAAACTTATTACTACAGTATGTATGTTAGGTTGTTGTTTTCTTAGGAAAGGTGCTGGGGCTTTAAACAGGGAAAAATAGCACCTCAAACATTCTCGATAATCTTTTAAGGCTACTTGTCCTGCTGGACATCCGGCTTATAACTGAAAGTCCCATCCCGAGTTGATTTCTACTCACAATTACGGGTGGGCAAGTGGATTTGTCAAGCCTTGAGAAGATTTTTATGAATATACATGTACTGTGAAAAAAGCTTTTCACACAGGGAGACTGAATTTCAGTCTCAAATCAGTCCCTCCCACAATCACAGTACTATATTTGTATACTGAGCACCTGTGTTGACATCTCCGACAGTAGCCTGTTTGTATAAACAATACAAGTCCAACAATTCTTGGTCAGATGGTGACGCTTTCAGATTCTTAACATTGTCAGCAGCTTTTAGAAATGCCTGAAAATAAAAAAGTACTTTAAGGTTGATAATTACCAGCTGAATGAGCTTAGTATACTACAACAACTAGTATGTTTGTATGACTGCAATATTTTCTTTCACCTTACCCTTAGGAGAAAGGTAGCAGGGCCCTAAGAAAGGGGGAAATTTAGCATCTCGAGGAGAAATAAGGGAACAATAACATGAAAAAAAACCATATTTTTGGAACATTTTAAATACTATTAGGCCAGATCTTCTTTATTTTAAGATTTACGGGATTTATTTCTAAAATGAGCACTAAGAGGAGGGAATAAAAATAAAATCGAAAAAGTGAGCATTGGAAATTAGAATAAAAATAAAACAATTTAAAGTATATGCAATATGTTTTACCATTATATTAAAGGGTTTAGAACTTTTTATTATGATTTAGCTCGGTTTAGGAACAAAAATCCCATTATATTTGAATGAAGAGAAGTCTGGCCTTTTTATTGTATATCAATGTACATTAAAACTACCAAAATCAAAATGTTGTTTTCTGGTTGGCTATTTTTCCAGTGTCCTTGTAATTTTTATCAGGCCCATGGATCGGTACACCCACTTTCTCACTAAATTCTGACTTCTTACCTGACGGCACCCTTTCAAGAGTATAAAAAGCCTGACCTACCTACCCTATTTTTTTTAATAAGCATGTAACTATAGAAACAAACAATTTTACGGCTCAAGTCAATTTTTTTTCGCTTTATAAATAAAGGATGATCAACCGGGACAAATATTTCGGCAGAGCGAATACTACATGATTAATATCTTAACCAAAGATTTGTGTTGGAACAATGAAAATCAGAATATGAATGTAAGTTGACTAAATTAAATTAATTGTCATGCTCAGACATGGCATGATAAACACGCGACATTTCAGACCGTAGCTGTAGCGTAGGGTCAAAATTTATAACATAAAACCAAGCCCGTTATTTTTAAGTGTGGCAGTTTTAACAAACATGAATCAATAAAGTAATTAAACAGATCTATGTATTATAACCAAATAAATAAGTCAACATACCTCAGACATGTTTAGTTTTTGCAAAGATGAAGCTCTCAACAAAGTATGGAATCACACCCACTAATCTCGACGCCGGAAAGGAAAATTGTCTGGTTCTTAATCTTCTTTTTGAAGAGTAGCAATTACTTAGGAAGTATAAAACATGGCGCCCCTCTAGATTTTAGTGTAAAATTAAAGGAAACATGGCCCCCTATCAACTTTTTTGTTTCTAATTGGATATTAATAATTTTGATATCATATTAAAGCTAACATTCTGTAGTTTTAGAATATGTAATTAAATATAGAAATCCGTATTGTTTTTATGCATTTATTCATGGTTAAAGATAGGTAAAAAATCTATTTTTTTTATCACAAAATTTGGTGTTCGGAAAACATGCCCCCCCATCTTAACTTTTTCATTTCGTAATATATTTTTTTAAGATTAATACTGTTAACCTTAAGCTCTCTAGTTTTCATAACTGTAAACAAACTTAAATTTGAATTAGTAAAACGTTTTTTATCGCGAGTTGAATTCGACTCGTATATTTTTTTTTTTATCGTTTTAAGTTGGTTCGGAAAGCATGGCCCCCATCTTATCTTTTTTATTTGTTAACATATATTTTTTTAATCTACATGATTAAAAAGGTATTGTTATCTAGTTTTTATAAATGTAAAGATATTTAAAATTGATGGAGTAAAACGCGATTTACAACGAGTTAAAGTAGACATATATGCATGCAATCAGTACAATATCCTAATGATAATTTATTATAAGGGCTTACATAATGACTGCAGAACAAGACATGGCTGCACATACAGCTTCAGACACATTGACACTTCCAAAGACTCATACAAATATTCTTCCTGTACAAGAACAGTAAGTCAGTAGAACATACGTTGCCTACTGCTGCACACCAAGCAGTCACATGTAGTTGGCAGGCTCCTTTAAAGCAATTACCACTGTACCTGTTCTAATATCTACCACCAGTATTTAGATCTAACCATCCAAATGTTTAAAGTTTTTAATTAATACTGTGAATTGCATGTTGTTTTTATTTGGCACTAGTATAAAATTTACTCACAAATAACTTATCTTTTTAACCAGCGCTTGCACATAATCCTCAATGTAATGAGGGAGTGCAGTACATTTTTGTACCCAAAAAGAAAAAGTCATACGCTACAGGGTACAGTATTTTGAACAAGCAAGCAACTGCATGCAGGATCAAAACTGAACTAAACATCGTAGATAAAATACCCTCGTTACCAAACAATACAAATGTTTCAGTGTAAAGATTTCTTCTCAACATCTTGTAACATATGAGAATATATTCGTCCCTTCATAACACCAATGTGTGTTGTTACAGATTGGAATGATAAACGGACGCGGGATAAGTTACAGAATTGGAATAGATAGATATATATACATATACTTGAGGTAAACTTAAATGAAGAAATGTAATTATCGTATAAAGAAGATATAGCCGTAACTAGTTCAATTGTGTGTCAAATCTGGACCATTTTATTTACAAACGTATTATACAAGGAGTTTTGTACATTATAAAACGGGTTTGATTTCGTAAGAACACAACATGGCGATCACCAGATTTATCTGTTGTTCAGTTTTTCTGGGGTGGGTGGCACTCTCGCTTGCACAAGATGACGTAACAGTCATTTCTCCTGTTGGAAGAATACTTGGATCAATGGAATATATATCTGTAGATGGAAAGAATCGTCTTATTTCAAAATTTTTGGGGATACCATACGCGGAAAGCACGGGAGGACGAAACCGATTCCAGAAGCCTACGCCAAAGGGATCGTTTACAGGACTGTATGACGCGCGTAAAATTCCCAATGCCTGCTACCAATCAACTCAAGCTGAAATGAAAACAACTAGAGAACTTTACGGCCAACCCGGGTTTTCTGAGGATTGCCTAACTGTAAACATTTACGTTCCCGGCAATATAAACACAAAAGACCGGAAGCCTGTTATGATATGGATACATGGAGGTGGATTCACTTCCGGTGCTGGTTCAATTTTTGATGGCCGTGCATTAAGTATCTTTGGTGACGTCATAGTTGTGACAATAAATTACCGCCTAGGTATGTTTGGATTTCTTCGAGACAGTGACGGGAAGTTAATAGGAAATCAAGGACTTTGGGACCAACACCTTGCAATTAAATGGGTTCATGACAATATTAATAGTTTTGGTGGCTTGAATGATGAAGTTACACTATTTGGAGAATCCGCAGGTGGCGCTGCTGTGCTCTTGCAGGCTCTCTATGTCGGAAATCATGGTTTGATCAAACGTATTATCGCTGAAAGTGGCTCATCGATCGGTTACTGGCCTGTTTTGGACGAAACTGTATCTGATGAATTCATTGCAGATCAGGGTTGTGCGGCTAATGATAACGACGTAGTACCATGTCTTCAAGCTAAAGTGCCGAGTTCACTTATAACGAATGTATCATATAGCTTTGCCCCTGTTGTAGACGGTGATTTTCTTGTAGCGACTCCGCGGGAAATTATTTTTGGCAATTCACCGAACACATCCTCTGCTAGAGATTTCTACTCATCACTGGATATCATTGTTGGCGTGAATAATAACGAGGGCATCGTTTATATGTTAATTTGGCAGGCTATTTATGGTAAAGATGACATTGATTTTGAAATTACCCGTCCAATGTTCAAGAATGATTTTGTTCCCTGGATTGTTAACAATACCATTCAGACAACAGACGAAGCATCAAAAACTGTTCTTAGTGACATCATTGATTTTGTCTACACAAACTGGACGGAGCCCATGAATCACATAAATGTAAAACGAAGCATGATTGATATGTGGAATGATGCCTTATTTTTCGTAGGTGCCCAACAGGCAGTTCAGGGTCATTCTATGCTGAACGGTACCGGAAGGGCATATATGTACGAATTTGCGGTCGACGTAGATAAACATCAGACGCCAGTCCCCTCCTGGTTCACAGGTAATATAATTACGTCCTGAAAAATAAATACTTTAAAAGATGTAAAACCTTAAATAATGGGGTTAATGAAATGATTGATGAGGTCATTAAATGTGTGAGTTTGGGTTCATCAGATTACACGTAGTTCAAAACCATGTAGCCATACTAATTCGGCTTTCTGGTTGGCCGATTTGAAAAAAAAAAACCTGGAAAGGCTATCTACTGAGGACAGGGCCAAATAGAAAACATCTTGCCGTTATAAACAGTCTAATAAGTTGGACTAAACCCTCGCCGTTATAAACAGTCTAATAAGTTGGACTAAACCCACTACACACGATTCCAAAGCGTTACCATTGTGAGAGACTGTTGTCTGCATTTTTATTCTACTTGCTAGATTGGTTTTAGGGAGAGGTAAATGGTATTTAAGATATTTTATTCTACAGAAAGCCTTTTTCTCGTGTAGCCAGTTATATTAATGGCAACACACATCAGTCGCAATATCTGAATTTGAAAGCATCCGATAAAGATCAAACAATTGGTGTTCATAGAAAAGTTTTGATGCATTCTCAGAAATCTTCAAGAAATATTTTGTTTGTATTGCTATAAACAAGCCTAAAATTGGTTAGAGCAAAAGCAAAACTGTTGCTTTACTCGGAGACCAGTATTGTATACAGGTCCTTGTTTTACTCCATTTCAGGATCAACTCATGCCGATGAATTGCCGTATGTTTTTGGCTATCCATTAATGACAAGAACGTCATGGTTTGATGGGAAACCAGTAAATGTTACACTTACAGATCAGGCTCTTGCTAGGACTATGATGTACACATGGTCAAGCTTTGCCAAATTTGGGTAAGAATACTAACATTTGTGGTTGATCAGTGAGCAATGTGTTTTAAAAACACATCTTGTTTGTATGGCTTGATCAATTGTGTTATTTCTAAGTCGCTTAAGGCATCTTTAGTGGTACATTCACTGTCTTCTATTTATATTTGGTTTCCATTTATTGATTTTAACCATCTATTTTTTAGAATTCCTGCCGTGCATGCCATACATGATAACATGTGGCCACCGTATACTGAAAAGTCACAGCAATACTTGAAGATCACCAATGCTGGACAATCCTCCGTAGAGACACATTTCTATCCACAGCGAATGTGGCTGTGGAAAGACATGATTCCATCTATTTTGGGATTTGGGGATGCAACTTTTTTCTAGAAATCCTTTGTCCATGTTGTTATATCGTATAAGTTGATGGTTTTAGTTAGTACATATCGATTTTTCAATGATAGTGAACTTGCATTTAGTACACTCAGTGACTGCTTTCAAGGCTCCTTTACTAAGGTGCCCAATTCATAGATATATCTTCAATAAAATATCTAGCTAGGTAAGTGTTTTTCCTATTGTTTTTTTATCTGCATAGGTAGACGTCTAAAATGTAGACCATTTGGAAAAGTTTTACATCTACAGACATTCACATGTGGTCTTTATATTCCAAGACAGGCCATACACAATTCTGTATTCGGTTAATACACATGGTAACAATGAATTTTAGAGTTAACTGAAAACAAGTATTGAACTTTGAGTCTTTTCTTTGTTGCACACAAATTAGACTCCAAGATTATATAAATTGGGTCAAAGGATAAAACACGAAGGGTTTTAACAACAAAGATTTTTACTTCACAAGTTATGACTGTTGATGCTTTTACACAGAAAATAAAGTAATATACATAATACAATTTTAAGCACTCAACGAAATAAAATCTTCCATCTAAAACATATAAACTGCTAATAATAGAATCTAACAAAATCTATAATTAGTAACAAGCAAATTGTGCAGTGTCAACAAAACATATCCAAATAGATTAAAATATGATTAAATGTATTGAAGTTAAAATGACATAGAAAGGGCTGATACAAAAGTTGCTTGATGAATTAATTGACAAATTAGTTAATGTCATGGGGAAACTATGAACTTTTTTCAAAAGATGGAGAAAACTATGGTACCATATTTGTCAAAATTAACACTGCTTTACATGTACGCTCCTCTACTGCAGGCAAAGAAATCGAACAGACTACTCATTTTATTAATACTGTAGATACAACATATACATGATTGAAAGTAAAGTTGTTCTACATTTCCATGTTATTTCAAATTTACGCACAAAAAAATTATTGACTTCAACTGCATTCTTCACATAACAAATGCCACATCCTTACGCTATTTATAATTTTTCAGTGACGTTTAATTAAGACAAATATGGCATTTTGAGTAATATATGGATTACAAAAATGACAATCTTAATGTTATAAGGCTTATCAGATCTATTGGCATTTTTGATACAAAAATCATGATTCCTTGAGCAGTTTTGTAGAATAAATGATAGAAAGAAAGCCATTTTATGAGGACTATGAATACTGTTACCAAATATCTATCAGAAACACTAAATTCTACTCATTTGACAATTTCTTTAAAAAGGTAATATGAAGCGAAGAGCCTGATTTGTAAAAAGTAGCCAGTAATTTCTTTTCAATTAGCAATCAAAATGACAGACAAACATGCTTAATATGCTTATAAATATAAAAGGAGTGTCAATAAATTATAAAATACTTAATTGTAATAAAATCTAACGAAATTAACATAAAATGGCTGATTCTGAACCAGACCAGGTAATTAAATTTTAAGCTGAATAAATTTGTGTGTTAAAACACATTATGTCTTCACTACAGTACATTACAAATAAAAAAATCTATACTTTGATACCTGGAAGTAATAAAACATTCTTGAATTATAATAATGACTCATTTTTTTATCAGATTTTATCTAAAAAAATTGCAGCCATATTAGTCTTGAAATGTATTGCTCAAGTTGGAAGTAATTAAGAAATAAGATGCACATTACTGTAAATTTCGCTGGTCAGAATATTTACTAATTTTACAAACTGAGTTATTACACCACCAAAAACAGAATAATTTTACCAGGAAGATAAAAAATAATCTGCAAGATAATCTATTTTCTACAATATTAAAAATTTACAAAAAGTGCCAGCTCACATGAAATTAATCACCATAAAGATCACAAATGTACCAGCAAGAATAATAATTTACAAAAAGCAGTACCTTAAAACAAGAGTTTATGAAACAAATACACAAAACTAGGCTTTGCAAAGGACAAACTACACCCATTAAAACAATATGATCAGATCTTATAAACATGATATAACAATAATGAGGGTAGATTAAAAAACATCTTCTACTTTCTCATTTGTGATACTTTATATAGTCACCTTCCAAATAAAAAAACTCTTACCCACCTCACACTCAAATGATATCAGTAATAATTTGAATATAATCAACATCAAAATTCACAACATATAAACAGGAAAATATGTTTGTTTTATAAAAGAATTGCACAGTGATACTTAACAGTATAATTTAGAGTAAAGATGAAATTAAAATGAAAAAAAAAAACAAGAAAAAAAAACAAAGTCTTTTAGACGTTAACAATATGATACTGATGTAAGAAGAGGATTTCCATTCAAATGACTTTAAAGTTTATGCACAGAGTAAAGAATACATATAATGGAAATTGTTTATTTTATAATTCTTTGAAAGATGACTTTTTCCGGTTAACCATATTTTTACCTAACAAGACAAGAAATTACCACAATTTACCAAATATGACAAGAAATTGCCATATTTGAACTTACTATGACAAGAACTTACTATACTTTCATTTACCAAAATACACTTCAGAACAGAGCCTTATACCAAGCTGAGTACAATTCTTAGCTTACAGTCCAAGAAATATTTAAATTACCTAGAGAATCTTCAAAATGGAGGAAACACATTTGCCGTATATTATATATACAATTAAAAATTATCTCTATCTAATCTGATCACTTAAGAAATTTACAAACTTTCACTTGAAAAATAAAATAATGTTTCATTTTTTCCATATTGACTAATCTTTAAAGAAACCCAATGAATTATAGATTAAATCTAAGTACATGTGTACTTTTACCATCATGATTTTCTAAACTTTAACAAAACCAAATTTAATTCTGTGACAAGGACAATGATTAAAAAGATATTTAGAATAATTTTGATTGCAATTCATCTGCGATCTAAACATGCTTAATTATGCCTAAAAGATAATTATATATTGATTGAAGCAAACCCACAGAATGTTTTTATTTGTAGTAAAATTTGTTTCAATCCGTACTCTGTAATCATCACAGTATTTTTTTCCCCTTATGCTGGTAAGTGTGAAATTATGTCCAGACAAAACTGAAAGTTTCATAACAAACATTCTATACCTATAGAAAAAAATCTTAATGATCTAATTCATTTTAAATGTAATTGAATATATTTTCAGTTTACATCACTAGTTCGCATTTAATTAATTAATAATCTATAACACTAAATTGCTTGAAATCCTTTTTAGAAACAGATTTAATTTAAACTACCCATTTTCTAAAAAAAATTCATGATGACAAAATAAAAGAAATCTTTTAATTAAATATTCCTAGATTTGCAACAATTAAAATATTTCTTTGAGTAAATAAATTAGTGCTTCACTGCCAAAACCATTACAATAAAAGAAAATGAAAATAAAAAATTACCCAAGAAATTGATTATGTCCTGTAATTAATTAAAATAAAAAAAGACTGAAGTCTAGAAAATGCTGATGCTGCAAAAAAAAAATCCTTCCATGTAGAAAATCCATCCCTGTTTTGTGACTGATTCAAAATCATGGACAGAAAACTGTGATATTTAAGCTTCTTCATTCTATACAAAGATTTTATAATCCTAGGTACCAGTCTGGGTAGAATCGCAGACCAGGCCACAGTTTCACGAACAAATATTGACTAAACATGTTTTTTTTTCTGTTAAGAAATCATGCATCTAACCAGAAATGTTACTAGGTTAAACAGGCTAGCATAAAAGTTTTATGGATCTACTAGAAAAATTAAGTCTAAAAACTCCTTTTTCATTTGAGTCATTATTACTCATTATAAGCAAAATCCCCAAATTTCATCACATCAATAGATTATAGCTAGGTTGAAATTGTGGGAAACTTTTCTTAGACTGTATCTGTTTTATATCAAATTCTGTATTGCATAAAATAAAACAGAGAAATATATGATTTAATCAATAAGTTGAATTTGAGCCAAATTTTTTTTTTTTTTTTAAACTGGGGCCAGTCTGATAAGTTGTAGGCTGGTTTGAGTTGATACGACAAATCACACAAAGCATTATTGACTAATAAAATGGCAGGATTGACTAAAACTAAAATATGCTATGTAATGATACACCCACATGAAGCAGTATGATAGATTTCATTTTGCTCGAAAACCAGAAAAATTTACAGAAATAGACTCTAGTATATAAAATAAATAGAACATAAGAAAGAAACTATACATATATCATATGAAATGGACAAAACAGAGCAACTTTATCTAATAGCCAACAAATTAACATGACTCTGACATGTAATTATCAAGACATCGGGAAAAATGCAACTTAACAAGTATGTACATGTTCTAAAAATACTTAACAAAAATATATATTTATACAAATCTTCCTCGCATTTTCTATCATAGCATAACAAACTAACTAGCAGCTGAAAACAAAAACAACTTTTTTACATATAACAGCATTTTATACATCAACATAAGAAAATTTCCCCCATTTCTAAATCGGTGTCAATACCTAAATAATTAGACAGTGAGCCTTAAGCTTCATATACACCACAAAAACCTTGTTAAAGATAAGATACAGTAAAAAGCTCAACCATGTCCTGTATTATTTTATTCAAATAGTATTTTTTTGCCCCTTATATGTCCAATATTTTACTCAAAACGCATGTCACACTGGTTGCCGATACTCAGAAAAAGAAGAAATGAGGACAAGAGGTCATTCTTTGTAAAGAACAGAAATAAACATATTATTGGTAGTTGGCAGTTATTTAACAGGGCAAAAACCATGATAGACTGGTCCATAGTTATTAATACAGGGCAAAAACCACGATAGACTGGTTGATAGTTATTAATAAAGGGCAAAAACATAGACAGACTGGGTTGGTAGTTATTTATACAAGGCAGATATAAGGACAGACTGGTTGGTCATTTGTACGAAGCAGACAGGACTAGCTGGTATTTTTACAAAGCAAAAATGAGGACTCTACAAAAACACATCACTTGCACAGATAAGATTAAGATTATAGTTTCATTTGTACAACAACATGAAAACAATGCAATAATGATTTAGATAAAAAACGTCCAAATGACTGAAAAAAAACCCAACTAGATGAATTAATGTTTTGTGAGAGAACTGACAGAAAGAAACATGCTTGACCTTAAGAGAAAAAATAAATTATCATTTTGAGTTAACAGCGAAATGTACACAATAGAACGACGAAACATACATACATATATATCTTTAAATATATACATTCTTCAGGTAACTGCCATCATATGAACAATTTCAATGCCTATGACAAAATATAAATAAGTTTAATTTATGACTGATACAATTAAATACACTCAAATAAAGCACTTAAAATGTTGGCAACCAGAGCCTGAGATTATCTGATGTCAAATGTTAGGCTAGAAAAAGAAATAATTAAAATACGGTTGAAAAAAATTCTTATTTTTTATAAACATCTTTTTTGAGAACATCAAAAATATTTTATTCCAAAATATCTTCATATGTTGGATTTAGAAATTTTAGCCGGCACCAAAATCTTAAATAGGTCAGGTAAATAAAAATACATTTTTTTACTGGCCTTAATCGCAGTACTTTTTTAGAGTTTAGTACTTTTCCTAAATTATACAGTGACCATATCCACTGAGTGTTGAGAATTCAGTCAGAAAAACTCTAAACACTACAGTGGCTCATAGTAAGTTTGTACTGTATATGGAACAAAATGGACCATCCAGGATATTTAGCATTCAACAAGTAAAGTAATCCACTTCTCAGTACTTGGATTTATAACAAGGACTTTTGAGAGCATAGATTTTGGTATTGAAACTTATTAAATCTGGTGTCTATTTGAATTGTTTTATCCTTGCCAATTATTAAATAATAAGAATTGGCAACATAATTTTCAAGACTTGGTTACTATGGTTAAATTTGTGTGATTTGTTGTGATAAAGGCAAATACCTTGTAACTATGACAACAATATCATTTGTAGAGAGTACCACAGTGAACAGAGAAGATTTTTTTTTTTCACATCTGCAGAGGAAAAATGTGCAAAAAATAACTATGTAGTCACTGGGTTTAGTAAATATTCATTTATGATATACATGTAGGTATTTTACCAAATATGGTCATGTCACCAAAACATAGGAACAAATAATGCTTTAAAACATCAATAACTCATGAACATCAAAATTGGCTAAAAATTCAAATATATTTGTATTCTGAAATCGACATGTAGACAGATAACTAACATCGAAAAAACATGAAAAAATGTCAAAAATTTTACAAACAATGACAAATATCACATTAAGCATATGAGATGAATTACATACATGAATATTCATGAAGTTGATGTACAAAATTATGAATATTAATGAGAAAACATTGATATATTCACAAAGTCCCTTCAAAAATGTCACTTTACACAGAAAAAAATAAAACAAATGAATTTTTAACACTTACATCATTAACAATAAAAATAAGCATATCATATCTGCGAATATTTATAAATTTCCAGTACAATGTTAAACACTTACTTTGTGACTAGTTTTATACAGTACAAAAAAACCCATATGTTTTCTTTTAGAGTTCAAAAACTGTCTTTTGAGACATTCAGCCTCTTATGTTATACATTTATATGCATCCACAAACACCGATACACATTTGCACATATCACCGTTCTGCCACATTGCTGCACATATCACTGTTCCGCCACATTGCTGCATTTCTCCAAATCATGTAACTTTTCTTGGTACCACATTTTCACAACACATTTAAAAAAAAATTCAATTGTATTTTTGCGAAAAAGCCAAGTTCATGAACACAAATGCTTTGTAACAAGAAACTTCTTTAACTAATCTATTTGTGATTTCCGTATGATGAAGTTTGTTTCTGTAAAGGCAGACGTCAACAGATACACTATACTGATCATTTTTCCTGCCAAATCACAGATTTAAATCAATCTTAGATAAAATGTATCAGGTCTACTGCTAAAAATAGATCTCCATTCAGAAATTACCAAGCCAGGACTTGTGCTATAAATAGCATCCAATCAGATACAACAAAGTGTAACATGTCAGTTTGTTACTATAAATAGCTTCTCACTCTTCAGAATTCTCTGATACAAAAAATAGACTTCGATCTATGCATACACACACATTGGACATTGGACAAATCTTATTTGACACTTGGTGCTAGGCAAAAATCTAATACTAGTGCACAACAGGAAACAGTAGCTATAGCAACAGGAATTTGTCATCACTCTTGAATCATCTCTCACATATCAGAGTATTCTTTAAGATTCTTCATCCATTGGTTCTGTTTCTTGTTCAATTGATTCACTGCAATTATTTAAAATAAAATAAAACACAATAAACAAAACACTGAAAACTCAGGTCCCTTATTGTCTGCTTGTTAGTTAAGACTAAAAAACTTAGTAACTGATAGGCTGTTTCTGAGTTTAGACTTAAAAATCAGTTTTGACTGGCTGTCTGTAAGTTTATACTTAAAACTACTGGTAATTAAGTCCCAGATTGGCTGTTTCTTAGATAAGATTTAAATGGCTGTTTCTTAGATAAGATTTAAAGCTAAGTCCCTAATGGGCTGTTCCGTAGATCAGATTTAAAATTAAGTCACTAATGGGCTGTTTCGTAGATTAGATTTAAAATTAAGTCACTGATTGGCTGTTTCTTAGATTAGATTTAAAACTAAGTCCCTGATTGGCTATTTCTTAGATTAGATTTAAAACTAAGTCTCTTGATTGGCTATTTCTTAGATTAGATTTAACACTAAGTCTTGCAACAGAAAACTTTAACCCAAGCAAATACATTGTTTTTCCCTTCCATTGATAGAATTTGTGCACCGATTTCATTTAACTTTACTATTTTAATATTTCAAGCAAAATTATTTTCAATGGTGTCAACAACTCAGGTATACTAAATATGTGTACTAACCTTCTCTTGCCTGCAACCATAGACAAAGAAGCAAGGGCCGTAACTGTGTCAGTTTCCTCATTCTCTCTTTTCTGAGCCTCAATTAATGAGTACTGAATGGTACCAAGGTATCTCTGTAGACAAGGCCAATGTTTGCCTGAAACAAAATAAAAATCAATAAGTTAACTAAGTTGACAAAAAAGGATGGAGTGCCCAGTAATGTACAATTGAAACACTCAAAACCACTTGAAGCATATAGAATTCATATTTTGAAGGCTAGAACAGACATTAGGACCCACTACAATACATACTCATGTTAAGACTTAAGCTTTACTGTCCATGAGTACAGGAGATGGTAACACAGACAAAGTCAAAAGTTCTTTGTATGATTAATCAATATGCCATTTAAAGATCGCTCAAAATAAACTGATGCTAAAAATAAGTTTTTAATTGTCTGAACAACGTTATGATAAACCATAATTATGAATTCCTCAGCCTTATCATTTTCTTTGCCCAATAATCATCATTATTCCAGGCCTGGAGTTGAAACCATTCAGAAGGTCTTATCTGAAAGGTTGTTTTACAGACTGGCCTCATCTAATTGGTTGTTCTACTGACAAACTGTCCAATGGTGTGGCTGCATTGAATGTGGTCATACTGGATGACTGGCCTCATCTAATTGGTTGTTCTACTGACAAACTGTCCAATGGTGTGGCTGCATTGAATGTGGTCATACTGGATGACTGGTCTCATCTGATTGGTTGTTCTACTGACAAACTGTCCAATGGTGTGGCTGCATTAAATGTAGTCATACTGGATAACATAATTGAAACTTACTCTGTATATTAATAGTATTTTCTAATGTTTCTAGGGCAGTTTTACAAGGTGGTTTACATAATTCTTCGTCTTTAATTGATGGAATATCTTTCCCTAGTAAGGCTTTTAAACACATTTCTGTCGAATCACAAATTGCTGTGACTTCATACCCTCCTTCCAGGGCCAATATAATCTTCCCATTGGCTAATGACATCAATTCTCTGGTCATGTGACCAAAACCTGAATTTAAAAAAACATAGAAAGGTTAATATTGTCAGTAGTTAAAATTGCTTATAATTGGAATTTTAACAGCTATGTTCACATGAATTAAACATCTGAGAAAAATACCAGAATGTTTACTTATTTCTAGAAATACAGATTCAAAATCAGTTATCTTTTATTCAGACATTAATTAAAATATTAAACATAAAAACATACAGAAGCAAGCAAAGCAACTTTTTAACATGTTGTAAAATACTTACATGCAGGTGACACGACATATCCGCCTAATGGTGCAGGATGACCGGATGCAGCATCAAATCCTGCCGACACTATCACTATCTCTGGGTTAAATTCACGAGCTACCGGCATCACGATAGTTCTGAAAAATAAATTTAGTAGAATATTAATTCAGAATTCACTATTTTCGAACAAGAAAACTGGCTGTATTTTCAGCTCCTACATGTAACACTTCATGTTCTATTTCTACAAATGATTTACCTCCCTTTTATCTATAAAATGAATTATCTCCCCCTTATCTAAAAGGAATAACCTCTCTAGTATAACTGTTTTACAAGTATTTTTCTCTATGCTACATGAAAAGAGAAAAGCTTAGTAAAGTATTTCATCAAACATACCTAAAGGCTGCCAGATATTCTGCATCCCCTTTTGGGGGTTCAAGGCCACCACTGAAAGCGATGTTAATGTTAAAACCTTCTGCTTCTCCGCTGCCGCACTCTTCCGGTGCACCTGTACCTGGGAAGAAATGCCCGTTGTCATGGCGATGGATTGAGATATACAGAATTGCATTGTCATCAAAAGTCATCTGTTGAGTTCCATTGCCATGATGAACATCCTTAAATTAAGAAAACATACATACGTTAAAGTGTATGAAGCTATATCTGACAAGAAATGCTACATAAATAACAACAGGAGTGCCAGGTCACAAAAAACGCCCATCAAAATTAATTTTTGAAAGTGTCAAGAGGCATACAATTCAGAAGTGACAAGGCCGATTGGGCTGGTTATCAACTTGACCAAGATCTGATAGCCATAAGCATTTCCATCAAGTTTGGCGAGGATCCGAATAAAACTGTTTGAATTAGAGAACTGACACCGTTATACACGCCGCCCGCCCGCAATGGGTGTTCCATAATACGACCTGTTTTACAAACGGGCATATAAAAAGTGTAACATTAAATTTTTTTCTTAACATAATTGTGTTTTCTCAAAAGAGTTTTCGCAAAAAAACTGATTCTGTAATTTGACAAATAATTATGATTAATACAAGTTATCGAAATAAAGTGTTCCAGAACTTTATATTCCACTGTTTAACCTTCAAGCAACATTTACTATTCAAGCAAGACTTGCTTGCTTTCATAAGAAATATAATTAACAATGTATTTTTTACCTTTGAAACGAGCAAAATTATTCCTGATAAAACATTGAAAATGGTTTGAAAATGGTTTAGATTCTGTTGTGAACCTGTTGGGAAGACTAAATGTTTCTGTTGATCGTTTTTGCAAAACTTAATTTGTTTGTTTGCTCTGTTTGATTAGAGTTTTACGCCCCTTTTCAACAGTCCGAGTCATATGAGACGAACAGTTACCTAACCCTCGTTCCTGGGAAATACCAGTACTAGACTCCCATCCTCCGTAACCAACTGCATACATTTATGTATAAAGAGGCATGGTCAGTAGCTGGGCTTGAACCCATGACCCTCTATCAGTGAGAGGTTACAGTGATTTGAAGTCAGTGACCTTAACCACTCGACCACGGGGGCGGTCCGCAAACCTTGAGAAATGAGAATTTTTTACAGTAAAAATTAAAATAAAGAGATTTTTTCTCTTACCCAATCAACAATGAGAATCTTTTTCATATTTAATTTTTCTTTCATTTGTTTGGCTGCTATGGCAACAGAGTTGAAATAACAAAATCCCCTGAAAGTAGAGAAAAAAAACGTAAATAAATATATGAAGACAAC
Source organism: Lutraria lutraria (assembly GCA_964023205.1). Taxonomy (NCBI): domain Eukaryota; kingdom Metazoa; phylum Mollusca; class Bivalvia; order Venerida; family Mactridae; genus Lutraria; species Lutraria lutraria. Next base: position 24,340,945 of record OZ026848.1, read on the forward strand.
CAACTGACAGACAAACATGCTTTTTAATTATATATTTTTTCATTTGGATGAATAAGATATATTATCAAATAACTAAGATATTTTTAGGCTTTAATTGCTTCTGTACAAGAATTTAAATCTTGAATTAATGTTCATTGTAATAACCATCAAACGAAAGTTGTTTAAACAAAACTTAAACAAAGATCGTGGTCTAGCTAGCCCCTTTAATGAAATGTTAAGAAATAACCAACATCTCGAGTCCAGTCCATTAATTGAAATGAATTATTCCAAATTGATTTAATATCATCATAATTACTGTAATATAAGAAAAACTAAACCAATGAAGGAATAAAAAGGGAGTATAACAGTTTTCTGATTTAAAAAAGGAAGAAATTCAGAGTCTAGCTCCTTTAAAACTAAATAAACTCACATGGCTGTTTCTGGCTCAGCGTGATGACCTGGGGGACGAACAAGCGCGAATCCATTCTTAAGTTCACCTGTGCCAACCCTGTACGCCATTTCTGTTACACAACCAGTAGCCTGCAAATCAAAATTCAATACCTGTCAAATATTCTAGCGATTGAATTACACATACAAAGCTGAATCATCTTATTTATTTATCTATTGCTAAACGGCCCATTCAATGGTCATTTCAGAGCCGCCCTAGAGAGAGGGAAGAGCCGCCCTAGAGAGAGAGGGAAGGGGTGTAGGAGAACCGGCCATTCATATCACTGCTTCTAGTCATAAAATGCAAGTTAAAAAAATGACAATATTCAGACAAAGAAAATAAGGGGAGTAATAGAAAAAATGCATTTGCATTCATTGAGGACAATAGGTTCATTCTATGACCTAAAAAGTTCCATTTGTAACAAATGATGGCTTTGTTTTTTAATTGAATGACAGATGAATGAATATTTCACTACATTAATAAGGCTGACAGCCAATTAGATTACATCATGAAGTGTCAATAACACCACAGATTGATATCATGACCGGTCAGTAACACTACAGATTCACCCCAACGTAAGTGAATAATGAAAAGGTTAAAGGTCAGTAATTGTGTATATACCATTCTGGCAGCCATTGATGTATGAAGGTCGTTCCACACTGTATCAGAATCAACTCCAATACCGCCACATGGTAATGCACAGAACCGCATTGGCAAAGATTCTGTAAAAAATGCAATATTAATATTAGTGGTTTTACGGCCCATTTGACAGCTATGGTCATTTCAGAGCCGCACAAATACCGCAAGACTAATATTAGCTTACCTACTGATACAATGCAGAGGAAAACAAACAAAAATTTAATCCTCATTAAAAATAAGAAGATGAATTTTCTCAAGTTTTTAGTGTGATAATAATTAGTAGTAACCCTCATTTGAAATATACGTCATCAGATTAAATGACTCCAAGTCCAATGTTTTCTTTCTGCAATTTTTTTTTTCAACTTAACATTTCCCACTTAAATGTTATTTCACTTAAATGTTATTTCACTTAAATGTTATTTTACAAGAAGAATTTCAGATTACCACCTACAATCATTAAAGCTAAGTTTTTCCTTCATAGAAATACACAAAAGGGTGACAATCATAACAGAACTGTGTGGAAAAAAATGCACTAAGGGAGATAACTCTAAGTCTTCAAATACTTACCAAAACGTTTAGGATCAAGTCGCTGACGACTCAATGGATTAGTGGCGTAAAATAATGTATATGCTTCTGAATGGCATGACTGTATTTCTTGTAAAGTTGCTTTGCGGCATTTTAATTGCTGTAATACAATAGTAAAATCAAAAATATAGAAAAGTAAATGGACAAACTGGCAATTACTTATAGAATATTTAAGGGAAATAAAGGGGTGTTACAGATCCATTCATGACTTCTTTATCAATAGGCAGAATAAGACAAATCTGGTGCCGAATTAAAGCTGAATACTGCAGTTTTATGTGCATCTTGATCAGGGGATTTGTGTTTTACACCTGGCTGGACGCCATCTTGAAACATAACAAAGCGTTCATGTAAGACTTGTTTGTTACAATCCGTGTGCGGCAAACATTTTCCTTACTGAATGCACTGCAACACACTTAAGTTTAGAGATTCTTAGTTTAGAAATCAACACAGCAACACATTAAGATTAGAGATTAACGTTGCACTCTAAGTGTAGAGATTAATGTGACTCTTTCACTAAAATACTCACCTCACATTTTGAGATCAAGTTTTTCTCTTGTAACCGGGACCATATGCAGTGTATACGTCCTGCATGTTCTGGATGCATTGAATCTTGTCCACATGTACACTGGTGTTTCTGCATTATTGTATCGAATGCTATTGCTACAAAAAATAATAACCTTCAGTTACACAGCCTGTAGTTAAACTGAGAGAAATTTATTCCCTTACATAAAAGCAAGGACTTATATACATACATGGATTCGCAACTGCTAAAAATAGCTCAAACGATATCGTTTGACGATCCCACAATGCATTGTTATATACTTGGCAATGTTCGACAGCTGTAATTGAGTGTTTACGAATTTTATTATACTAAAAAAACTCTGGCAATTGGGCACGGGAAATTGGTAAAGGATGCAACAAAATCCTTAAATATATTGAGATACATTTATAATCCACAAAGTCAAAGTATAAGCATTGAAAACAGCATCAGTCGAACATTTTAAATACCAAGATGGCGGACATCTATTATAATCCTTTCGTCTCCGAGATTAAGCATTTGGAATATCACGGATATTTTTGCTGTTATTAACATTCGGATTATCACGGACATTTTCGTATTTTCGCTTTTGTAAACAATAGCATGTATTCCCGTTGATTCACGTCTTATTATCGCGGGAATTGATTACTTTAAACGGTTAATACGGAAGTTGCGAATCCATGTGTGTATATAAGTCCTTGATAAAAGGCAATGGTTAACACAATGATTAGGGAAAATTTTCCCAAAAACGAAAGATAAATTTTCAACTGAAATATTTAAATAATGCGCAAGCGTTTTTACTCAACTGTCATAGTTTGACTAGTGACAGTATCAAACAGAAAAATTCTCGATTTCAGTCAGAAAATCAACACAATTTATTTCCTAATTTTGTGCACAATTTATTTCCTAATTCTGTCAGTTCAGCTACTTTTCCAAAAATGTGGAAACAAATTTGCTGACCTAACATGGAATTTCTACAACCAGTCCATTTCATATGAAGTGGACAATGAAAGTTTCTTAAGACAAATGACTGGTATTTAATGCAATGATGTTGTTGAACTTTAGCACTTCAATATTTCTAGGAAAAAAACTAGAGCTTTGTTACAGAAGTGACTAATACCCATGCCGCTTTAACACTAAAAATGTGATAGTACACTATATGGATAAGTACAAGGGCACATAACTCTGGAATGTTTGGATCACTGGGCTTGAAAATTGTGTCTTGAACATCTACACTTCATAGTGATGACATATTTCAATTTCATTGCAATCGCTTAAGGAATGTGGAAGTAGTTTGCTCCACAAACTTGTAATATTGTATGCAGACGGACTGACGGAGAGCACAAAACAACAGAGTGTCTCCAATATACCCCCTCTCAATCATCGTTTGTGGGGGTATAAACATATCAAGACACATTCATGGATAGAGAATTGTCCTTTATATTGTTACATTTGTATTTATAACCTGATAAAAGTGATTTACCAGGCAAGCCAACACAAAAAAGAAAGTAAAATTAAAGCTTTTTCTTTGATACATCACATAAATCAATTATTTTTGTTCAACTTATTGTAGGGAAGATTCAAAGATTCTGTAAACCCCTTACCAGTAGTGAAAGTGTATTTGACTGGGCCAACTTCCTGGGTTTGGGGCGGCATAGAGACCGTTACTAAGGGACTAGATTGTGTTCTTGCCAGGGGTCGATGATGGCCTTTATGTTTTGCTTTCGTCACGCTCAGAAGGTGTTCACTTTCTCGACGTGTCAATTTACTAGTAACCTCGGAACCACTGTCGTCCATCTTGGTTTCCTTGACGACTACCACATCATTGTCATCAGCTTCATGCGCCTCTTTCATTTCCTGTTCAAGAAAGGAATACAAATTCATTACTTGCTAATTTCTGTGATATCCATTCCAGTTTATCTACAAAATAAACTTTTTTATCTTACTTACTTACATTCTTTAATACAAAATATTATGCACATATAAAAGATACAACATTGTCGGAATTGTCCCCTTGTCTAACCTGTGCAAGTTTGGCTTCCGTCTCTTCATCGACATTTTCCATATGAGTTTTACTATTTGTACGCTGTAGGACCGTCTGTCTTATATGTTGTTTCACGAGGAACCGATCCTTTAAGATCTGTTCGGGGTCCTGCTCGATACCGGGCCCTGCAACCCCTGCGGCCCTTTGCTGCTGTTGTAAGAGAAGATTTTGCTGGATGAAAGGATGACCGATTGGTAATGGGGCTGACTGGGTACGACCTAAGGGCCGATGTCTGAAATATAAAAATAGACAAAAAATAGTTAGAGGATATTTTTTGGTAGCTTTTGATTTTAACTATGCAGCATGTTCTTTTTTGTGTAGTAGCAGAACTATGTCTAAGTCAAAATTTATTTCTTAAATAATTATGTTACATAATTTTGGATTTATGCCTGAAGGGAATATATAATTACATTATGCTTTTTTGTGATGTACTTACACTATATATATATAGTTTTTTAGGCTGATAAATAAATTGAATTAGAGCGTTAATTTGTAAATTGATAGTTAAATAATGTTAAAGTTACAGGCTTTTTTTATCAGAACCAAGACAACAGACCATTAAAATTTACAAATAAAGGAAATAAGCAAGAGATATATTTTTTCCTTAATTTTCTTAGATTTACTTTATTACTTTTCATTTAACAGACATCTTGACAAGATTCCTGAGATCTTAACAAGTTTAAATTTACAAAAGCTGTCAATTAACTTGAATTATGTACACTACATATATGGAAATTATTCTCTTAAAAAGACCTAATATAACTTCACGGAAGTTCAAACTCTTCCAGCTCACAGGGAAAAAGAAAATTATAGGCCAATTTCACAGACTGATGACAGATGAAACTGTCAAAGATGGGAACATTTTTAGCTCAAGGAGGAAAGTTCTCCATATATAGAAAAATTTCGGTTCATTAATACAGAAGCAATAACCAAAATTATAGGAACACAAAATTAACCCAGAAAAAAAATGCTATGTACGTCATCCACCCTAAACTTTCTAATCTAAAGCACAATGTCTGTGGATGAAATGTACCTTATTCTCACAAAAGCTGTTTAGATAAACAATTTGAAGCGAAGTTTTTTTTAACAACAGACATAATTTGGCTAAAATTCAACTGAGAGTTATGTCTGTCCGATATGCCTTGACACTTATATATAACAAATTTTTTAAGTCAATCCTGTGTTTACTGAGATATGTGCATGATAGTAACTTGCACGCAAAACTTTAACCATATGCAATGCCGATGCAGACACTAAGGCGACTGCACTAGCTCTCAATATTCTTCAATCAGTCAAGCCAAAAGTCATGAAAATTTTACAAACCTATGTATTCTAGCTTGGTGGCTATCTGAGGAGGACTGGGTACTGGTGGGTGTTGGATATGGAGGTCCAACCAGAGGAGACGGCTTGGTCCCTGAGGCCCGCGCTTCTTCAATGGCTTTCAATTGGGCTGCCATATAACTGGACCGTGTAGATGTTTCTGTAGGCGATGGATACTCTCCATCAATTGCTGAAGGAGATAGTAAAGGTAGAAAATAACGATAGTTAATATTTATGCAATGCAACTAGAAAGAGACCACTGTAATATTAATACATTAAGAATATTAAAGTCTCTTAATCTGAATTTAGATAAAATTTTAGTTGCTTATATCTATAATCGGACCAAGGGAAACAACTTAATAAACAACATGTATTTAAATAATTAACTAAAATTTCATGTTTCTTTTGTATTATTCATTTGCAGATATAACCAGTCGAAGAGTACAGGTCACATATATGATGCTAAAAATAAACTTTTAAAGAGAAACCCCATGTTGAACCTCAATTTCAAACAAGAGCTCCTGTGGTGTACCTCAATCAGAGAAAAATCATTGGTTTCAATGCATTGACAAATTAATTCTTACAAGACCTACCTGGCAGTGATGGGTGATAACCGGTTATACCAGAACCTTGTAGCCCCTGGCTGGATAATGGGAGACCAAGTCTAGCGGCCCCCATTGCACGTAACTCTGATTCTGAATAGTTCGTATGATTACCACTACCACCCTGGAAAAATAAAATAAAAACAAATTATACACAAATAAAAAAGAAAGATACAAACAATAAATACCTCATCAAAAAGAACCAGTACATGTACCAATAAATTTGGGAAATCAACATTCCTAATTTTTGAACATTTGAGTTAAACATTTGCCTTTCGTTAGTTGTTTTTAGCATCTGGAAAAATTGTCAATGTACTGTACTTACAGTGCTGTGCAGTCTACAGCTTGAGACGCTACACTAGTTCGCATTATTTTGAGGTAAAAAATCCTGTGATAATAAATAAGTTACAAAAAGCTGTACTTACAGTGCTTACGTGAGATTTTAGACTGGTACCCATTATTTAAAGGTAAAACAAATCCCTGATAATACAGTAAAACCTCTCCAGAGCGGCCCTCTCTTGAGCAACACCCCCTCCCATCAACAATAGCATGATATTTTCTCTCTTCATGATTTAACTATTAATTCAACCTCTCTAGAGCAATAACCTCTCAACAACAACATAATTTTGCTACTCCCAAAGGGTGTTGCTTTGGAGAGGTCGCATGTTACTAATTACTATAAAGTCAAACTTACAGCACTGGGCGGTCTACCAAGTGAGATGTTCGGCATGGATGGTGATGTGTATAAGTCAGGATTCACATATCCCATAGTATGGTATAACAGATAAGGATGAATATGAGTGTCCTGAAAGTAAAACAATATTTCAATCATAAATTTATATCAGAACAAGAAGAGTTTGTGAAACATGAATGCCCCCTCGTGACCATGTCTTACTGACCTCAAAATCAATAGGGGTCAACTTCATGTGATGACCAACCTCCATACCAAATCTGAAGATCTTAGGTCACACGGTTCTCTAGTTTTTGGTCGTACAAGGTCTCGGCGATACAACTCTGATCGATTATAAAATCTTGACAAAAATGTCAATTTTCCTCCATAATTATGTGGAGAAGTTGCTGGTTCCTTGTGGCAGGGGAAGTTAGTACTGGTTAGAATACAGTCCAGGAAAACTGTACAAGTGAAACAGCTGCCGTATATAACTGAAATATCATTGAAAAACGGTTTAAACCCGGCCACTGAAATCAAGTATTAAATGTCAGAATATCTCAACACAGACAATCTAAGGGCTGTAAATCTGAATTAAAAACCACATTTTCTCCCATAATAGCCCTAAGATTCAAAGGCTATGTGTACACAAAAAAAGTAGTTATATTTGTACAACGGAAGAAATGTTGAAACTAAATTATAGACTTACATGTACAACAGACAGATGGAGAAAATCATAATTATAAAAACCCCAGGTGTTCTTACAACATATTCTACTATCTTCTGTCAGACGAAAATATTCAAGAGTTTCCAAATATAAATGGAAACCAGCATGCACATCATACCCACATGATATTAAGTCTTATGACCGTGAACTTAATTGAAATACAAGAATGGAACAACAGAATTATACTGCAAGAGGCAATGAACGAAAAAATATTCCGAGGTAATTTTATCCTGAATGTCAAGGTAAGGTTATACAATTACATAAGATATATATTGATTTTTGTAAGTCTTCTACATTGTCAAATAATAACATCGAACCTGTTGATAAATGCTAGCAAAGAAAGAACATGTCTTTTATGTACAGTTGACCTTTATTCAGAGGAATAGTATGTTAATTGTATCAATAATGTTTGCTTTGAAAGCCCTTTTTTCACAGGTTAATATACTGGTCTTAATTCACAGGTTAATATACTGGTCTTAATTCACAGTTTAATATACTGGTCTTAATTCACAGGTTAATATACTGGTCTTAATTCACAGGTTAATATACTGGTCTTAATTCACAGGTTAATATACTGGTCTTAATTCACAGGTTAATATACTGGTCTTAATTCACTGGTTAATATACTGGTCTTAATTCACAGGTTAATATACTGGTCTTAATTCACAGGTTAATATACTGGTCTTAATTCACAGGTTAATATACTGGTCTTAATTCACAGGTTAATATACTGGTCTTAATTCACAGGTTAATATACTGGTCTTAATTCACAGGTTAATATACTGGTCTTAATTCACTGGTTAATATACTGGTCTTAATTCACAGGTTAATATACTGGTCTTAATTCACAGGTTAATATACTGGTCTTAATTCACAGGTTAATATACTGGTCTTAATTCACAGGTTAATATACTGGTCTTAATTCACAGGTTAATATACTGGTCTTAATTCACAGGTTAAAATGGTGGTTTTAATTTACAGGTGAATATACTGGTCTTAATTCACAGGTTAATATACTGGTCTTAATTCACAGGTTAATATACTGGTCTTAATTCACAGGTTAATATACTGGTCTTAATTCACAGGTTAAAATGGTGGTTTTAATTTACAGGTGAATATACTGGTCTTAATTCACAGGTTAATATACTGGTCTTAATTCACAGGTTAATATACTGGTCTTAATTCACAGGTTAATATACTGGTCTTAATTCACAGGTTAATATACTGGTCTTAATTCACAGGTTAATATACTGGTCTTAATTCACAGGTTAAAATGGTGGTTTTAATTTACAGGTGAATATGCTGGTCTTAATTCACAGGTTAACATACTTGTCTTTTTCATAGGTTAATATGGTTGTACGGGCATTTTTTAGAAAATATATGGAGGTAAAAATCAGAACCAGGGTTTAGTACCAGAAGTCTATTTACTATCAGTCAGCTACAAATACAAACTGATAAATTTCAATACCATGCTTGTTCCACTAAGTTGGTATAAATATATCATTCGCTCCCATCAAAATAATTACCAGATCGCATTCCACAGAATTGAGATAGCGGAAAATGTACATTTCTATTTCGAGACCTCTCAAGGATAGTACAAAGTTTCATAATCAGAAGAGAAAATCAACTTAAACATATTTTCGGATCACTTCATTACAATAAGTCCTGATTCTATTTATGGGAACACGGTGGAAGATTAATTTAAGATGCTGCCAATCAATTTCTCCGGATGTTATTCTCAGGCAAGCCATAGAAAAGTTATATTTGGAAACTGGCTTCTTGGTAGACATAATGTCATTAATTTTATACTGAAGCAGCAGAGTGTCATATATTGATAAAATAAAGATGTTTCGTTTCTAAAATTACCTCGCAGTAATAATCACACACTCAATGTAGCTAATATTAACCAACTTAGATATAGACGACCTAAAGCCTAATTAAAAAACTTCCAGGAGGCTATATATAGAAAGTTTTATCTCAGAAAGCGCCATCTACACTCTGTTTGATAATGAAATGAAATTTGCAAAGCAGAAATAGAATTGGTATCTTTTGAACTTTTATGTGGGCTGTTTTGGGACAGAATTCCTGGTATTTAAAACTGATAAGAATTTTAATGCTTTTTTTCTAAATTTGTGGAAATATGAGTTCACATGATTTGAATCTTAGCTCTGCTTTCAAATATTTCAGGGACACTTTCTTAAGCTAACCAGTCAAGTATTGTGTTAAACAAGAGGGCCAAGATGGCCCTATATCGCTCACATGACAATCACTGTTCACTCATTAAAACATTGTTTTGAATCGGTGACCTAGTTTTTGACCCCAGACGACCTATGTTCGAATTTGTCTTACATATCATTAAGACAAACAGTCTGACTAGGTTTGGTGAAGATACTATCAAAATTTGACATCTACAGTGTTAATAAGGTTTACCTAAGATTTTACCTTGTGACCTGGTTTTTGACCCTAGGTGACCCATATTTGAACGTGTCCTTAATATCATTAAGACAAACAATCTGACAAGGTTTGGCCAAGATCCAATCAAAACTATGACATTTAGAGCTTTTACAAGATTTTTACCTAAGATTTGATCTTGTGACCCAGTTTTTGAACCCGGCTGACCCATGTTCATACTTGACCCACATATCATTGAGGCAAACATTTTGACAAGGTTTGGTGAAGATCCAATTAAAACTGTGACATCTACAGTGTTAACAAAGTTTTCCTAACATTTGACCTGGTGACCTAGTTATTGACCCCAGATGACCCATATTTATACTTGACCGTTATATCATTAAAACAAACGATTTGACAAAGTTTGGTGAAGATCCAATAATAACTGTGAAATCTACAGTGTTAACATGGTTTTTCATAAGATTTGACCTAGCGACCTAGTTTTTGACCCAAGATGACCCATGTTCGAACTCGTCCAAGATATTATGAAGACAAACATTCTGACAAGGTTTCATGATCATCCAATCAAAACAGTGACTTCTAGAGTGTTCACAAGGTTTTCCAGCAATTTGCCCTAGTGACCTAATTTTACTACAGAAATTACCCATTTTCAAACTTGACCTACATATTATTAAAATAAACATTCTGACAAAGTTTCATGAAGATAAATTCATAACAGTGATTTCTAAAGTGTTCACAAGGTTTTCCCTTATTTGGCCCTGGTGACCTAGTTTTTGACCCCAAATGGCCCAATATCGAACTCGTCCGAGATTTTGTTGATATTAATGTTCTGACCCAGTTTTGCTAAAATTGAGCCAAAAATGTGGCCCCTAGTGTGGTCACAACAAAAAGTTTGACGACGCACGACGCCGGACGGAGAGTGATCCTAATAGCTCACTTTGTCACTTTGTGACATGTGAGCTAAAAAAACACAGGAGACGGGCAAGGTGTGAATCGAAGCATTACACCGGGCTCCATATAAAAACCTAGAAAAACTATTCTAAAATTGTAGGGACATAAATGCCCGGCTCTCCTGAATCTAATCTCCCCTCTCTGGGGCGGCTCTAAAATGACCATAGCAGTCGAATAGGCCGCTAAACAACAGATAATAATAATAACAATCCCCACTCTGTTATCAAAATCAACATTTCATGCAAATTTTGGCTCATGTTATCATAATACAGCTGTTCCCATGGATCTAAATAAAAAAACATGGAAAATCCTGGTCTTCAGATGTTTCCGCAGATTAAGGTACAACAATTAAATAATAATGAAAACCCTATCAATGAATTATACATGAATCACATTTAACAAAACAGTCTCGGTTGGGAAACTAATTAATGGAACTATTTTGAGTTGAAACATGAAAGAATTCTGAATGTACCATTAAAACATGCTTAATCATTATTGTCAGTTATGAGCATCAGAAAGATTAGATATCCATAAATAATAAATAGGAAATTTAAATATGCTTTGAAAACAATGAAGAAGAAAATCATAACTCCTAAATGATAATTGTGAAATATTTTCATAATGAGTTTCAGAATAGGCAAATGTGGTCACATGGCTATGGTCTCTGACAAGCATCACAAGCCCGTTGGCTGTGTCTCCGACCCAGGACCTGACAAAATAACATGTCAGGAAGCTCTCCAGCTAGCTTACAGTGGTTCTACCCAAGTCTGCAAGAAAATCAGGTACAGGGCTCAGGGAACTGGTCAAGTACAAGCTGGACTTAAAAGCCAGATTAAGTCTTTACTTACAGAGTTTGAGAAATGGTTTTGCGCTAATTCTATGGTCATATGATCTAGACTCAGTGTCAAAATGTGTATAACTGGAAGACCAGCTTTGAATTTTAACTTGTTCTACAGCAATTTTATCTCGTCCTGATTGGATTTCTACCCGTAATTACAAGCAAGCCGCTGAGTGGATTAATTGAGTCCTGTTCTAGGTTTTATTCTAGTTGTAATAATTACCTAAATTAAGTTTTGATAATGAATACAATCAGCTTGAATTATTTTTCTATCTATCACTGCTACCTAGGCTTGAAAAAAATTGTTATGTTTAAAGGTCAGTTGACCTAAAATTTGGATAGGTAATGTCAAACCATTTTTTATCCAAGTAACCTGAAATCATAATTGATTTTTTTTGCCTAATCAATTATTGTATTGAGAGTGCCATTGTATAGAGCATACTGATCGTAAAATTCCTCACACAATGAATTAATCACTTCTCCAAACAGTCACAAAGTGGCTGATCAATTAGCGTGGGTGGAGATTACATAAAAAAGATTTCCTTGCAGTAATAGACACAAACAAACTATGCGTGACTTGATGTATTTTTTTTGTTTTCACAAGATGTTTTTTTTTCTTCTTAGATCTTGAGATTTCTATCATGCTGTGATTCTAGAAGATTTTATTTTTAATCTTGATGGAATGTTTACAAGAATTTCTGGGATGAACATTCACAACAAACATTTTTATGCAAGAAGTTCGAACTACCGAAATTCTAAAATAAACAAGAAGTGTTTGTGAAACACGGATGTCCCCTGTGACCTTGACCTTTGATATACTGGCCTCAAAATTGACACGGGTCATCTACATGTGATGACCAACCACCCAACCAAATCTGAAAAGTTTAGGCTAAATCATTCTCTGGACAAGGTTTGGTTACGGACAGACTGACCAATGGACCTTCCGACCGAGATGTGCAAAGCAATATACCCCATTTCTTAGAAAGGGAGCAAGAAAAAGTACATTTGGTAGACCTAGTTTGTTTGCATCAACAGTTAAGGGATTCTACCATTTTATCATTCGAATTATAGCGAAACAAATTATATCCCAGTATGAGGTAGAATTAGACAAACCTGTGAACAAAGGCCACTCTTTGGGAAAGACAAAATGTGACCTGTATTGACAGATGGATTTTATTCGGAGGTCATATAAATTTTGTTCTAAATAATAAATGACAGTTTTTAAAAAATTGCCTTCATTCACAGGAAGGTCTTTAATCTTATGTGGTTGCAAATACAGGTTTTCCTGTAGTTATTTATTTTTAAACAGTCAGTATATAAAATCTGAATCAATACCTGATACAGAAAGTATACAACATAGTATAAGGGAATTTTAATCTCAGAATAAATATGCAACTATTGCATTGAAAACTTGTAGTAAAGCTTGTTAAAACATACCAAGAAACAACATAAGTGACATAATAAGGTTCATTACAACAAACTCATAGTAGTGAACTCTCTATTCTGAAGGTACAAAAATAGTGAACTCTCTATTCTGAAGGTACAAAAATAATGAACTCTCTTATAGTATTCTGAAGATACAAAAATAATGAACTCTCTATTCTGAAGATACAAAAATAATGAACTCTCTATTCTGAAGATACAAAAATAATGAACTCTGTTCAGAAGGTACAGAAGTAATGAATGCGAACTCTCTATTCTGAAGGAACAAAAGCTTCAGTCAGGATAATGAGATTTAAAAATAATGCAAATTAAAATAGCAACATTACAAATACGGCAACATCACACAAATATAAAACCTCAAAGTCATGAATTAAGATCAAATTACAACAAACTGGTAGAAAGTTGTTAAGAGAGAAAAGACATTCATGTTAATGTTTGATTTATGTACACATTTATTTCCATATTGGGAAGCATTAAACAATTCATGGCATTATTAGATCTAAACAAAGCGTAGATAACACTATTTCTCTGCTGTTGTTTGCGTGTTAAATACAACATCAAAGTAGGATGTTTAGTACAGTTTCATAAAAAATCTTCATATAAAATCTCATGACTAAATCTGCTAATATGGAAATGCAAACAAAAAAAGTCTCAGTCTGTCAGTGTCCCTAAAACATTATCATGGGTCAATTGGTGGTGTGTGAGAGATGGGCTTTTCATGGATTTTCCAATAAAGAATTCTTCTCTTCTGCAACACTAAATGCAAACATACACACTTTACATTTTACATACACTTATTTACATAAGTCATGGCTATAAAAGGGAGTTGGAAATCGGGGATTTACGTACACAGTATATTAATAAAGGAAAGTCTGTGGTGCTGTAACCCAGGTGCATGCATGCACACGTGGTTGTCCTACACTGTTAAAAAGATGGTTAAGTCGCCAACTGATACTAACTGTTTGTGTGACATTAAACAACAGAGAAATGTAATTCACAGAATATCATATTTAAGTACTATTCCCACATCATATTGGTTCATTAATGACGTATATTCATGTAATATGTACGAAAAAACATAAGAGCATCAAAGTCACTAATTAAGTGTTAATAATGCCAATTATCACCTGATATCTGATTTGTCGTATACATTAGGTCATCCGTAAAAATGGTTTTGTTTGCAGTTGTATGTGTGCATTTTTTAATTAACAATATCCAGTGTTCACCAGAAGCCCTGGCAGTCAGTAATATTGTCTTCTACTCAAAAACCTAACCTGCTACTTTTTGTCAATCAAAAAGAAATTTACACCAAAAAATGAATAATCTGTGAATAAAACCCGCAATGTATCACCCACGAATGTAACAAGTGAATAATATGAATGGTCATCTAGTTATTGTCTGGATAGGAAAGTTTAACGGAAGCAAACGTGTGGCAACCATATCTATAGCCCAATTCCTTAGGCTGGGAGAGGAGAGGGGGTGGATTAATAAGGAGTTGTACTTACTTCTTTAAGGTTACCATTTGATAATGTAGGATGAACACCAGAAGGAGGTGAATTAGGGCCTGAATCTGAGTTACTTCCACAATCAACTGAAACAAGACAAACATTCAGATAATTATATATATATGCAATTATATATACCATAATATTATATTTTAATATAATTATATAATTAAATATACCGTATATATTCTAATATATGCAATTATATATACCATAATATTATATTTTAATATAATTATATAATTAAATATACCGTATATATTCTAATATATGCAATTATATATACCATAATATTATATCTTAATATAATTATATAATTATGTATACCGTATATATTCTAATATATGTAATTATATATACCATAATATTATATTTTAATATATATAATTAAATATACCGTATATATTCTGATGATCACACTCACAATGAATTGAACAATATATATATATAATGTATATATTCCAATAAGCGACCTCACAATTGCTAAATTTTATGACCAACACCAGCAGATATTGTTTACATAGGCAAATGATTGTCAAACATTATTTTCGACTGAATGAAATATTGTAAGTGTTGAAATTAATAATATCGGTTCTTTTAAAAAACATACTATACGTTAATTACATTTTTGAAAGTCAATAAATTATACGTAGTAATTACGTTAATAAAGTAACACAAAGATTTAGTCACAATTCTGTGCCTTAAACTAACAAGTTTGAATTTAACAATTGGCCAATACAAAATAACATTATACATTTCATCTCTAAAAATATTAGATAAATATCATTAACTTTGATATTAGTAGATGCAAGACTGTTAAAACTATTAAGCAAGCTAATCAAAGTCTATTCTAATAATAAACATTCAAATCAAATATTGTGAATTAGGCAGAAAACTATTCAAATTGTTTATTTACGATTGGTTCGAATGAAACAGTTCTTTGCCTGTCTCTCAATATTTCACATTTATAAAATACACAACAAAACATTAATTGCAACTAATTACTACTGACATCGCAGTCTATGCAGAATTAGTAATACGAAATGGTACAAAAAAATATCTTTAAAAAATCTTCCGATAAAAATGACTTTTTTCCGACATCTGTTGGAATAGGACTGGGTTTAAGAAGTTTTCCATTTTTCATGAGGATTTCTTTTGTTAAAATGAAAAACAAGTCTTTCATTGATTGCGCTTCTGATTAATCTTAGAGAGGACCAAACCTACAGGAAATACGCAGGAAATAATGACTTTTTATGTAACAAAAGCACAGCAAGAGGTGCCAATGCTTGTCTGTTCACCACCTCTGTGATATCTATCCCCCGACAAAGTTTCATGTTGCTACCTCTTATAGTTTCTGAGTTATGAGCAACATTAAAGTTTTTGCACCAACGCAGATGCTGCAGACGACACACTTATCACGATAGCTTGACTTTTTTTTTGAAAACAGCAGAGCTAAAAATGTTACAGTATATTCATAACTTAGAAACTATTCTCTTATGGTATCATTTTAGATTTCCACCATTTAAAGGCTGATAAAATCACACACAAACTGCTCGATTTTATATCAAAATGTTAATAATTCAAATTAAAACCAGGATTTGCACCAAAATAATGTGTATTATGATATCAGTACTTCAATATGAACTGGATATATATGAAACTGGTAAATTGAAAATGACAAGGTAAGTTAAAGGTGGGCCTCTGTGGACGAGAGGTTATGGTCTCTAGACAAGTAATTGCTAGCTCGATCCTCACATCCCATCCTGGACCTGAGAAGATGCACATACAAGGCTGCTTTCTACAGTACATGAGGGTAATATTTCACCAATAAAACTGAGTCAATAAATGACCCAGGATTTTGTTATTACTTTAACATTTGGACAAATTTAGACAAAATATCCTTTTAAAGACATAGCCTCTCTAAAATGTGATTTCCTTGAAAATGGTTGTTCATTTTTCTTCCATCTTCGACAAATTGACTCTCATAGACTTCAGTGCAAATTCAAAAGGATATTAATTCACTGGATTGTAATTGTTTGAAAAATTTCTTGATAAATCTTTTTTTATCATGGAAGCCTATAAAAATTTTTAAAAGTTCCGAAATCTATAGACTCCCTTTTCATATACTAATTTTGGACGGGTCTAAAACCTTAATATCTTAACAGGAAGGAAAAAAACTGCAATGACGTCTAACTGCCAACCATAATTTTCAAAAGTTCTCATAATAATTAATAAGGCCACTCATAAATAAATTTTGTTCAGCGGACACATCACCCAAACTTTTTAAATATTGGGTATGTAAGGTAATTCTTACTTGCTTACATTATATGGTAGCTTTCAGGGTTAAGGTTTGTAATTGAGAAGCTGGAATTAGACACCAAAAATGCTAATGTTTTTGGAAGTCTCAAAAAAGTTACTGTTTTTGGAATTTTTAAATGAGTCAGTTGTGTAACAGAAACTAAGAGCTCTTTAAAGATAGCCTAATGTAAAAAAAAGAGTCTGTCAGGATATAGTCTCAGTTAGAAATCAAGCTAATTCAATAAGTCTTTTCTTCCAGGCATCTATTTATCACAATTAGAGACAATTCAAAAATTTAAAAGATATATGGTACTAATAAACTCACTAATTCAATAAAGCGAGATCTTACGTCTGAAATTAAAACAAATTTTCACTAAGCTAAAGTGTCTTTCTAACTATTTCTTCACATTATGCCTCAATTTTCTGTCTAACTGATATTTTACGAGTTCAGATGGTGTCAACACTTTCACTAAATGTCCAGAAATAGCTAAAAAGATGGTAACAATTTTACACATGTGACCAAATAAGGAATAACTTTGAGAAAGAAGCCTAGAAATGAATCAACCAGCCTCCTACGCTGCAACTATTTCGGTGAATAATTTATCGCAGAATTGTAAACAATTTAATTGAACAAGTTTCCAAAAATGATATAAAAATCTGATCGAATTGACAGGAGTGGGCGGTTACTAACATTTCTGAGCGAAACTGATGACGTAAAAACGTCGGTGGATGTATGAAAGTCGATCGTCAACTTTGAGTACTACTTCATTATAGAACAGCAAGGAGATGGTACAATACGGTTATTTTGATTAAAATATAACAGAAACAATCATCTGATGGCAGTTGTAGGCGTGTCATTATGCTGCCAAAACATCTGCATGAAGTGGATTCTCTTTACAGATTACAATCAAAGGATGGTATAAATAAATATATTGAAAACAATTATCATGTCGATCAGGACATTAACTGTTATAAAAAACGTCTGGTTTGTAAAATGTAGCTTTTCTTTTCTGCCTAACTTTTTCTAAGAACTAACGTGTCCACCATCTTTCTGTGGGAACTTTTGACCCATGCCATTATACTTTCACTCATGCAGGCTTTAGTCACAGTTTGACATTACAAGAAAAAATCCAGTTTATTTTATACATCTACTTTTACCCTGAATTAATCGCATGAATTTTAATATGAACAGCCTTCAGATGACCCCTAAAGTGCCCTTTGATTGTGAACTAAAAATGCAACGTAACCCCCCACCAGAAACAGACGAATTCCCTGCGCTTGAAGAAATTACTTTTTTCCAGGAACGCTGTTTCAAAATCCATCATAAAGATAATGATAACAATTCCAATTATCAAAATATTTACTTTCAGCATTCTGAGAGTTTTCAAAGTGATTAAATCCTACGTAAAAATTGACATAAAAGTTTCTAAACTTATTTTCATGTTGGTATAAAATTGATGGGAATCTATATTTGTATTTAAATGTTTTATCATTTAAAATATCTTGGCAGGCAAGACTAATGTTAGCAGATAAACACGATTAAAATATTGAAATTTAGCTTGAAATAAAAGTTATGATAAAATAATGGCACAAAATAATGCTAGGCATAAATCACATACTTAAGATTATTCACATTCTTCAGAACTGATACAAAAGCCAGGAATAAGTATTTTATAGCATTTTCAAACATTTTACTGATATCTGTTTCCCTAAATTGATACCGTATTTATCCTAATTCTGCAGAAAATTAATGAGAAAAAAAAGTTTGTTTGTTCGAGTTTTACACCCCTTTTCAACAGTCAGATTCATATGAGGTGGACAGTTCACCTAACCATCGTGGGATGAACCAGTACTAGATTCCCATCCTCAGTAAGCAACTGCCTACTTTCTCATATACAGAGACATGGTTGGTAGTGGCGCTCGAACGCACAACCCTCTATCAGTGAGAGGTTTCAGTGATTTATAAAGAGTTCTGCAATAATAATTGAAAAGTCAAGAAGTCAAGGACTGAATATACACGTTTTTAATTATAGGATAAATTAACAAGATTATGAGCTTTCTTTAGTCCATACTTAAAAAAAACTTAAAACAACAGACTAACATTCAAGGGAGACCACTGTAAATTGATCAAGAGAAAAGGGAGGTAATTCAGTTGATACATTGTAAAAATGTTGCTCATTTTTTAACCTTATAATATGAGTAAGAACAAATGCACAACCTTCCTGACAATTGATGCAGAAAAGAACAAATACGGCACATCATACATTTCTTTGAATTGATGACCTAGTTCTGGTTGATAAAAAAAAAAAAAAAAATCAAATCTGAAGCTTCATATCACATATATCACACAAACTAACAAAATCCCTGCCAGAGTTTTATTGATAAAAACTTCCTATTGTCAAAGTACATCATTTAGACGCAGGCTAAAGAAAATCCCTGATTGCAAAACTTAATCCCTGATTGCAAACTTAATATGTCAAAGAACTAATCAAACCTCTTGTTCATTGATTAACACATTTAAAGATCACGCATCAACACACATAACTTAATTTCAAATTAAATAGGACAAAACTGTGATGTTTTATGAACAGAACCAAACTGTAACCCAATACACAATTTTGCTTAATAAGGGGCCATAATTCAAAAGTACCAGATGATGGTTTTGTTGGATATTGAACTTGGGCTAAGATTTAACCAAGTTTGCTGAAGATTGAATGGGAGCAGTTACATTTAGAGAGCACACTATCACTTGGTTTAGGGGCTTTGTTCTAGCTTTTTATCACAAGTCATATCAGGCTCACACTTCTATAATTATACTTTGATTAATAAAACAAAGAGAATTAATACATGATTGTAGAGAAAAAACTTTACCCTCATCTTTAATTACTATCAGATAAAAGATAACCAAGACGTTTTCATAAAATTGCAAAGTATGTGAAGAGCAGAATGTTGAACACGAATACCATTTTTTATACAACATAACATCAAAAGGCAATTATCCAATGATTTCTGTCTTTTAAATCTACATTTATATCTCATCATGGCATCCAACACATAAATAAAAGCATTTTATTGCACGATTAAAAGCCACACCCAACAGTCTCATACAAAATTAATTGTAAAACAAACAAACAAATGTCTTTGAGGGATATCACATTATTTTGATATGCATACTGATAAAGTTCCTTAACCTGTATTAAAAGCACATCTGAAGCATCAGAGTTTCTCTAAAGTTTGTAAATTTAGCGCCTATGGACTGACAAATTTTGCTTCTGTTTATATCATTTCTGTTGTATTTGTTTCATTTCTGCGAAACAAGGCTACCAATCAGCACTTTAAAGTCTTTCAAAAGCTTAAAATTTCTTTCAAAACTTCCAAATTCCCCATGTGAAAAAGCGGTCCAAAAAATTGCCTTGTTTTTTAATATTAAGGGCCAACTGACATGGATAAAAAGTTAAACCTAGTTGTGGTAAAACAATTAACAGAGGTATGTCATATGTAAAGGAACAACAAATCAAGATAATTGAACCACAGACAAAAAAAGATCACTTGATTATTTATAGGTAAAAAATGAAAGGGACACTCCTCCTTAAAGTGGCAGATACAGGTAAGTTAAACAATTGTGTTCAAAGCACTACAATATTCATTAAGATTTCTGAAATTATCAGGAGCACCTGTTGCTACAGTGATTTTATCAGCCATAATAACAAACAATAAATAAACGTATTCACAAAATGAGCAAATTGTTTAAAACACTTTCTATAACAAGCAAAATTTATGAGCGATAAAATTTCTGGGATGAATTTAACTACAATTTCATAAAAGTACTTATCACTTGTAAAAATGGGTCTTTTTATCTATTATCTTTTTTTCCCCATTTCTTATCGGAGAAAGTTTGCACCAAGAAAATTCTAGCAGAGTCAGACAAGAATGCCAAAAATAAATTGGCATTATGATACATACTTGATAAAGGTGTTTTGCGTTTAAATGGAAATCCTTTATCTCGCCGCCGTAGTATAGGACTCTGGGTAATTCGCCTTTCCATCACCTTCTGTTTTAGCGCCGAGCGTACCTTTAAATTTGGTTCAGATGCTGAAAGCAAGAAGATAATTATCAAACATTCAAGCTAAAACAAACAACAAGATGAAATCAACATGCCCTTCTGTTCTGTCAAATAACCTTCAGTCTTCACTACAAACTGTTTAGCATGCCAGCCAAGAGGCCCTATGCGGAAGGAGTTTTTTTTGGTGCCCACCAGATTTTCGAATTCTTTATAAAAAAATTAAAGGATATGATTTGATAAATACCTATCATTCGTGGAAGAGTGATCATTTTGCATATTAAGAGCAGGCTTAAGCCTCGAAAATTCAATGAATCTGAAATTACTTTTGGAGGCCACTGGTATTGGACTTACAGCTTAAAGCACTTGTTGCAACAGTCATACCATTAGTCATTCAAATTCATAACATTATCAAAATGTTCGGCAATGCTCAGCTTATCTTTCAACATGAAAGTCATAACACCTATTAGAATATCTAAAATCAAACTTAATGACAGTACCCCACCCACTGTTCCATCAACAGGCAAGGAAGATTGTGCTATTTTAATTAGTAAGCAGAATAGCTTAAATTGCAAAGAAATTTGTAAGGTATGCATGAAGTTATGCAGTACAGCAAAAACAGTTTTTGTACTAAAATAACAGATTAATGCTTTAAATTACACTGTAGATTAAATGGAAATTACGAAAAAATGTAGTTATCAGACTTTTAATTGATAGCCATACAGAATCATTTTGCCAATTGAAGAGGTCACAATTTTTTTAGCTAAATTTGCTGAAAGCGGTACATTTTATACGTTTGAAGACCTAGAAATGGTCTTATAGATTATGGATTGTTTGCACTGAAATTCCATGGCATGGGACACACACTGGAAAATACAAGTTATGAAAAAAATACTAGAAATTTCATTAGTGGTAACCCCAGTAAAGCAACATTTTTTCCTGCAAACAGATTTAAGCAGGAAAGAATGTGACAATGGATATTGATGTTTCCAGATGACAGATAATTCGAGGGTTCAAAGCAACAGTGTCGTAACTCATACTGTAATAAGAACAAGTTATGACAATGTTGCGCTGTACCCTCAAATAGCAACTTTGGAATAGTAAACCATATCAATAACAACACTAAGGCGACCTGGGTCATTGACACAACAGAAGTAGGGTCTAAAAATATTTGCATCTTTGGAGGGGAGGTCGATGTGACTCATTTTTCTAGACATAACTAATGTCGACATGTTAACTACTACTTGTAAAACATAATGCAAGACTCATACATAACCATGGTAACAGAATTAGTAATTTGCATTACCATTTTTAGTAGACTATATACTAGTGAAGAATCATTAAAACAAGTACAAAAAGACCAAGAAAGATTTCCTCTTAACTGACTTGAAGGAATAATCAATATTATATATCACAAACACAAAGGACCAACAAACATAAAGCATGATGTCAACAGATTAAAGAGTCGGAAAAGAACCTGACAAAGGTGAAGATACCAATGATGAAACTGAAGCCATTAATTTTGAAAAAGAAGAATTAAATATGAATTATAACATAAAAGAGATTGATGTTCACTAAATACAAGAAAAATAGTTGCCAAACTAAAAATATCAAATAATGGAGCAGAGAATGACTTTGTTGGTAAAAATGTTGTTAATGATAAAGCTAATAAAAAATCATGAAAATGTTGAAGAATTAGATGGTAAATTCATGGAATATATTAGGAAGCAAGCTTAAACACAAAGTTGAGTCTGAAATTAAAATTGCCTCCATGAATTAACCTTGAGTACCTGTGGGGTAGAGGAGACAAGTAGGGTATCTTACACTATGTGCGTTTCAACTTCAAGACTGACTTATCAGAGAATCTGAGATTGTTTTCGCATTTTTGATTTTTTAACTGCTCTCCATTTGATGCATTGTAATTGTGGACTTGTCTTTTTGATTACACACTTCTCTCATTATCAAATTCATTGCATAAACAGTGGTGAACGCAAAAATATAGGCCAACTAGCATCAGCACAAATAAATGATCAATACTGAAGCCGGATGCAAGGTCATTGTGACATGGTCCTGATGGAATACGATTCGATCAATAAGAACAGATTGTAAAAGTATGGGCAATTAACCTGTCAACGTTGAGTAGCTTAGACCTCCAGTGAAGTAATAATACCTAAAATGATTTTCCTTAAGGGCGATGTCTTAAGATCTCGACAAAACAGACAATAAACAAAGATTCCATGCAGACAACCCCAGACTTAAGGTATGAACTATGAAAGTAACTGAAGGGTGATTAATACAGTACAATAAAGACACAAAAGTTGCAATGACATTGGCAATGTTGCAAGATGTGATTTTACAAACAGACAGTGATTCTATTGCATGATTGGAGAAAAAATTAAGATCAATAAAGCATGAGACAGTATGAAAATCTAAAAATTTCATTTCATATTCTCGGAACAAACGATTTGAATAAAATAGCCTTTCCAAGTATTAGACTAGTTCATATCGAAAGTATTTATTTTTCTATTTGTTGTTCAACGGCCCATTCAACAGCTATGGTCATTTCAGAGATATTAAGATAAAGGAAAACCAGGCATTTATATCCCTAATCTTTTCTAATGTTTTATTCCGGTTCTTCATTGTGCTTGGTATAAAGCACTGATCATGTCTTCGTGCCTAGTGTAAAGCACCGATACAAATTGTCTCGCCCAATTTCCTGGGATTTTTTAAACACAGTACTTGGCTTGGTAGTTGGATGGGGGGGGGGGGGGGGGGGCACTGAAAAAGCGTCCCTGAGAAATTCGAAAGGCAGAACTGAGATTGAACCCACATTATTATATCAAAAGTAAGTCCCATGTAATGTTGTAGATGGAAATATCAGCACTAGAAGAGAAAGAAAATTAGTTTACGAGCACAAATAATAAACTCAAGGTTCGGAACATATTTTACTTCTTGCCACAGAACAACATGATAGCACAATACTGACAAAAACTCACCAGTTTTTCTGAGAGGAAAATCATCGTCATACTTTCCAAGCAGCGTGTGGCTGTAAGGCGGAGACAAACCTGTCGTAGGCGGTGAATTCTGATCTAAAGGCCTGAAATAGCATTGAAAAAAATGCATTAACAGACTAAAATTATTTTCTATAAGGCACCAAAAAATTCTGGTTTCCGAAAAAAATCAGAAAAGTCAAAAGCCTGATTGGTTATAAATGTATCATCAAAAGCATTTAGATATCAATGATCCCCTAATTAAATCCAAAAATAGAAATATTATCTGGAAATACAAAATGTACCATAGGTCACATTCAGAAATGCCACTATGATAGGTTAATTTGGATAACATGATTATTTTTCACATAAAACAAGGTTTCAATGACTAATTAAGGAAAGAAAAATAATTAAAACTGATACAATTACCAGGAAGTAATCAATTTAAAATGAAATAATTAAGAAAAATATTACACAAGAGACAATGATAAGTTTTTTCTGCTTGAATTTTATTATGTGTAAGATGCTTTTATAGCCTTGAAAAATCATTTAAAAAAGTTAAATTCAAGTCAGAAATGGAAACCAATGAAATAAGAGAGAAGCTTCCAGCAGACCCTATAACTTGATGAAAATAAAAAATAAGATCAATTCAGATAGCAATAGATATAATCAACTAAATGATTCTTAGAACTTCGAGCTTTTTTTGTTTTTATTGTATTGCACTGGAGGAAATCCTCAATGAAAATGAAGAGGGCAGGATTTAAGCCTAGATAGTTGGATTTTTATGGGAAAAATAGATTTGCTTCAATCACATCAAGGTTTTGTATGTTATGTCTTCAACTATTTTGTTACACTTGCTGTTGGCGCGATGTTTAACCTCGGTGAAAAAAGTTATCATTAAACTTTAGAATTAATTTTATATCTGGATATGGAATAAATATGTATCAATGTATATATCAAAGGGGGTTGTTGCAGATTTCATTGCGTTTAATGATTTTCGGATGGGTTTGAGTTACAAAAACATTCTATGATACATGAGTTTTTAGCAAAAGGCACATTAATGGTTGAGGGGGTGGGGGCATTTTTTTTTATTATATCAATGAATATATTTAAATAAATGCACCCGCCATTAATGCGCCTTTCGCTAAAAACTCATGTATTATCTAGTGCTTTTGTAACTCCTAAAAATAACTTCAAACACATCCGAAAATCATTCAACACAATGAAATTATCTGGGCAATCTGTAACGACCCTCATGGATGGTCATTAGAGAATTATTGGTGAAGCCTTGTCTAAAACAATGAGTCCTAAAATAGATGATTTACTCAAATGAACTAAATTGTCTACTTATACGACAGTTCATTAAGTCAAAAGATGCTAAAGTTAGAGAGACGTAAATAGAAGCCAACATTAATCAATTCAAATATCTTATGTTTGTCATAAAGTACGCAAATCCTATTGTACAATGTCTCTTATAGAAATCCGTTCTAAAAATATCAAATATATAGCACTGTTCTCATAATTATGTATAGATAGACAGTTAACATGGAGGAAGGGACTTATAAATCATGTTTACTTAGAGAGAATACTTAGAAGAGATATCAATTTCGAGAAGAAAATCTAGGAGAAAGTGCCAGAAATAACCACAAAGGATTATAATTATCAGAAAGTGCCAGAAATGAAATTATCTGTGAGCTATATAAATAGTAGATACTAGGTTTATTGGAACTAAAACAAATGTCACGAAAATTATGATACAATGTTCTATTTATGGCAGAAGTAACAATAAATGGACAACACAATCTTTCTATCATGATCATAAATGAAGAAATCACAAGAGGTAATGGCCCTATAAATGCTCACCAGAGAATAGACTATGATTACTTTCACATAAATCTTTGATTTGGAGTGCTGTGCATAACACTGACAAACCGTATCAATAAAAAAAAATAAAAAAAATTGGGGTCGATAATTTATCAACACTTCGATTTTTTGGAAAAGGAGATTTTCAAATCTATCCTTAACAAGCTTTGGAAAAATCAAGTGACCCTTTGGCAGAGCTGATTTTGACCTTAGGCCACAAGCAAGGGGGGTGGGGTGAGGTTAGTACAAAACCACTGAAAAGTATTAAACAGCTACCATGAAAGTTTGGTGGTTGTATGAGTACAAAAAAGACAGATAGAATTGATCAGTTGTGAAGTAAGGTAGATGGTTTAAACAACAGTTTAAAATCATCTTCAAAGTCAAGACTTGCTGAAGGGAAATCACAAACAATAGCTTTCTTTTTTTCTGTTTCTTACATCTCATTTTTTCTAATTAAACTATAAAATAATTAAAGCCAACTTTAAACATGAGCTAAATGGGAACCACTCTCATCAGCATGCTAGTAATTTAATTAGATAGCTAAATGATTTGTGTATTCAATTAAAAACAAAAGTTTCAAGGCAGCACTTGTATGCAAAATTCTTCTTTGAGCAAAGAAATTGAGCAAAGATAAAAAAAATGCAAAAATTAATCCTTTTAAAATGGCTTCGCTTAATAAACAAACAAACCTTTGAAAAAACAGCCAAACCTGTGATCTAACGGAGTTAATTTTGTTAAGTTAATCAATGACTGTTTTTAAAAAAAAAAAAATGCCTTTATTCATAGGGTGATCTTAATTGAGAAGCAAAACACAGGTTGTACCTCATCAAACATTCTTAGATTCTATATAAAAGTGAAATGCCAAATCAGAATTCTTATTGAACATTTTGCTTAAACTAGCCCTAACTTTATACAGTAAACCCCCTCAAATAATACAGACCCCTTCCAGACTGTGCCAAAAGTCTGGTTTTCTGAGAAGTCTGGTTTACACAGTGTTTTTGACGAAATATCCTAAAAGACAAGACTTGAAAAATTATCCGATGTCAGGGAATTCCGGTTTTCAGGGAGTCCGGTTTTCATGGAATTCTGGTTTTCAGGGAGTCCGGTTTTCATGCGTTTTACTGTACAATAGAATTATTAAAGTGACTTAATTGAAGCCTTTTACCACAAGCATACACTTTTCTTCATTTCTTACATTTTGCATGGATATTCCCTGATATTTAAAAGTGGGTCAGAAGGTAGCACTTTGTCAAACTGAAAAACCTGAAACCTGGGCTGGTAACTAAAGGGCCCGGGAGAAAGCTAGGGGGCAAGCACCTGAAATTTAGTATTTTTGGTGCTTAGATGTTGATAACACTCCCTTGGAACTACGAAAAAACGGAAATATAAAAATAAACCGGAAAATACACATTGTAAAAATATACCAACCAGTGACGGAACTGAGGAGGACTGTTTCTGGTTGCGGCCTCTCGCTGTTTCTTTGACAACACAAAATCTTGAAGTCTTTGTTTCACCTCAGTAGATGCCACTGCACCTGTAATAGATAGATGCAAATAAATTTTAAAAGACTCCATTGATGCACAAAACAAACAAAAGACCGTCTTCACTTCCAACGAAATCCCTAATCGCAGCCTCAAGATCTAAAATGACTGAACAAAACCGGGTTTCACCATACAAATGTAAGCAAGATACTAGTGCATTGCAAAGTGAGCCAGTCTAAAGTTGTGTGCGCCACTGCTTACATAAGAGAATTGGTCGTTTTTTTTCAGAAGTTCGGTCTTCTCCAGCGATGAGCAGACGCAAAAAATATTGTTAATGATATACCCCCTACCATGGAAACTTCTGTTTCCTTTCAGGTAACCATTTTCAAAATATTCAAACACTGAGTTGAAACCACAAAGTGGTAACAATACGAGGCATATAATGTTGTTACATGATTTCATGCCGGTTTATGTTTTATCAAAAACGCAAAATATACAAGCATTGCTGTATCTTTATTATTAAAGTCATAAATGTTTTGATAAGATCAATTCATAAAACTTGGCATCCGTAATAGTTGGGGAGCAAGATTTTTGTGTTCCAGTTGTAGTCAGAGGTACTAGACCACAAAGAATAGGGTAGGTAGCCCTCCCCCGGTCTTAGTTACAAATATGTTTGTTAGCCCTTTACCTTCCCTGATATTTAAAAGTGGGTCAAAAGGTAGCACTTTTTTTCTGAATTTGACCTTTACCTATCACAAAATTATATTTCTATCTAGAAGCATTTTATAACCATTTTATGTAAAAAAGTTCTCAAAGATTTTGAAATATTTTTTTTGAGTTGGTCAGACTTTTTGGGTTCAACAGTAAAGGGTTAACAAACTTAAGGGGCTTATTACAGATTAATAAGCTATACAATCTAATTATCAACATGATACATTGAACATCTGCATAATCATACACAAAATTAACTAAGGAGCAAATTATTCTTATATCATATAACAGATAAGTTGCTTTATTATACAATAGTATAGGTATTTTGAATTAATGAAACAGCTAATAGTATCAGTATAAAGAAGGTTAGAAGCAATGTCAGAATTATATTAGATTAATTCATAGTATATAACGTCGATGCCCTTTTAGTTCATAACCTGAAAAATGTGTCCTCTGTTTTGAAAATGTTATGTATAACATAATAGCAGTAACTCTGGTTAAAAGAAAAGAAAGGAAAAAAATGTCTGAATTATGGTGGACTAAGCATAAATATGTAATTTCAATCTAGCTGTTTGACTGCTGTGGCTGCTGCTGTTTGCAGATTGCAGTCTGCGAAATTAGCAGTAGTCCTATTGTCCGGGACAACCAATTTTTCATTCGGACAACCAAAATTTTCGTTCGGACAACCAAATTTCAAACCTTAATTTCACAGACTGAGATTGGACTATTCATTGACCTTGACCTTGATTGACAACCAAATTTTAAATGTGAGTAAGCTGTTTGACTAGCTTATGGAAGGTCAGTGGATTTAGCCTGGTGTATGTTTGTGGTCTTCCTGCTGGAAAAGTTGCCAAATGACCTGGCTTTATAGGTGCGATGTTAAACATCAGCCAGTTATTTTAGGACTATAAGGTCAATCAGATGGAAGGTTACAAGTCACAACAATGCTTTAATATAAAACATAAATCTTTGTCTCACATGAATGTTTCGTGGCAGTCCAAAAAACATACATCAGATAATGCCCATTAACAATATGAGATAATAATTAAAACCAATCAATAGACGTACCAAGTGTGACAAGATATGCATACTACAGGTACAGTACAATAAGGTGAAACAGCCATAAAAATGTATTGAATGACAGCGTGGATATACAGTTATTACAATTCATGTTTACCCTCTCCAAATCGTCACAAGCCTTATTAGCATGACATATTGTAATGGCTGGTTCTGCAGATAATGATCTATACTGGGATCAGTTTGAATGCACTAACCTTTGGAACATATTATCATCCGACACTACTGAATAAGTATTATATTAACCAGTACATATAACCTTTACCCCCTCTACACTAGCTCGGATCTCGACTTTATCAATGTATGTAGTATGCACAAGCGGCTTTAGGCAAAAATCACAGCCCTATATTTATGTCAAAGTCAAAATTCTTTTATACACTCATA
This sequence comes from Lutraria lutraria, assembly GCA_964023205.1. Lineage (NCBI taxonomy): Eukaryota > Metazoa > Mollusca > Bivalvia > Venerida > Mactridae > Lutraria > Lutraria lutraria. Next base: position 24,370,507 of record OZ026848.1, read on the forward strand.
TCACTTCCATGACAAAATGAGGGTGACTCCTTATGTAAAGCTAACCAATGTAATATGTCACTGCTTATACAATTTCACAGCTATCCAAATTGTGACATAATCAGACTGAGTACTGTAGACAAATAACCTAGCAGGAGTATTGTAATTGTTACAATGGAGCTAGGTCCGTTTTCGATTCTAGGTGCTAGAAATTCCCATTCATGACAGCCATTGCATTGATCTTAAATGTTATGCAATGAAGTCCACCAAATTCAACAGACCAAGATTGTATAAACATTTAGTTTTTAACCACTTGCTAAGAATCAAGACAATAACAAAAAAATCACCAGATACAAGATGACTGCATTATTTTGCACCAAATGCTAGACAACATCGACAATTCAGACCAGTAGACAGACAAAATGGAAAATCTTGACAACTTCTCAACTAATATCAGATGCACTTGGGTTAAACTTAATCAGAAAATATCAATTAGGTGCATATCAGAAAATATCAATTAGGTGCAAATGACAACTATATATAACCACAGTTGAGTGGTTATGGTCTCTAAGACTTGCAATCACTCGCTCCCCACATTTAAACCCCATCCTGAACCAGTTAGCTTATGTAAGGATGGTGGTTCTACCCAGGTGTGAGCCTGAGAGAACTTTCTTCACTGTTAAAGATGGTTTGTTTGTTTCATCGGGTTTTACGCCATTTTCAACATTATTTCAGTCATCTCGTGGCATGCAGTTATCCTGACCAGCATTCCTGGACTTCATTTAGGCCTTAACCAGTACTAACCACATTCTATCCGTAACCTTCTGCCAAGCTACCCCACACAATTCAGAGGTGGAGGACAATTTAATATAGGATGTAATATCTTCAGTCAAATTTGTCACTGACAGTGTGAACCTCGCCCAGGGTTCGAACTCACAACCTCTCGATCAGTAGACAAAAGCTCTAACCACTGAGCTAGCTGGGCGGGCTAGTTAAAGATGGAAAAGAAGCCAAATAACCTTGACTATTGGCGCAACATTAACCCATTAGAGAGAAAATCATAATCACAACATTTAGGATGTCATTTTTCAACATCTTGAAAAAAAGTGGATAAAATTTTGACAACTGAAGTTTATTTCATAGGTTTGTGACAAGTCACAGATTGTAACACAAACTCAAAATGAAAGAATGAATTCTGCAGTTTTTGATATTGTCGACCTTCAATTTTCTGTTTACTGATAAAAAAGACATAAAAAGAAGTAACGTTACACCAGTCCTGTATTCAGCTTTTGGATAATGCACTTTTTACAAACAATTACCAACTGAGTTTTTTTCTATGAAAGATATATTAAATTTCCATTGTTGACATGCATACTATGATACTGATATTTGGTTGCTTTTTTTTTATAACTAATCGCCTGATCACAGCAAAGGTAATAAGAAAAGGTTCATTTTTACAATAAAGATAAAGAATTTCACATATCGAGGGTTCAGCGCAACAGTGTCGTAACTCATATTGAAATAAGAACAAGTTACGACAGTGTTGCGCTGAGCCCTCGATATAGAACATTCTATAATAAGGTTAATTATCTGAGCAATGCCTGCATTACATATAAATAATTACGATCGTATCTACTAAATTCTAAATATATAATGATTAATTGTATTCATTGTTAATAAATGTAGGTCATGAATATCATATTTCGCTAAAGCCAGACTTAACGTGAAAAACGAGTACACAATATCGAAGTATCTGTAGAGAATGTCAAGACTTAGAATGACAGAATATACAACACCATTTTAGGGATTATAATGACTAAAAGAACCATTGAGTCCAATGTTGTGAATTGATCATCTATTGATACACTGGTTCCTAGTCATTATCCAATTACGAAACTAAAACAATGGGAACCACAATATTGGCATAAGCTAAATAAAGTCAATGGTTGACATTTTGTGAATCATTTTGGTTCCCATTAGTGTTTTAATATAAAAATTGAAAACCAGTGAACCTTCTTCTGGTGCCTTAAAAGCATAAAGAGCTGCTATACCTTCTAGTTAAACCTCTCCAGAGCGACCCTCTCTTAAGCAACCACCCCCCTTCAACAACAGCATGCTTTTTCCCAACTGTACCATTTAACATCTCGGGAGCAACTTCTCAACAACAATATAATTTTGCTACTCCCAAAGGGTGTTGCTTTGGAGAGGATGCACTACAGATACATAACTAGAACAAGGAATAACCAATCATATAAAATGAACTGTGAAACAGAGTGCACATGAACAAAGTAAAACATAGTTTTTTTGACAGTCAGTTTCACAAGCTTAAGTCATTCACTGTGAACTAAAGTGTGCAAAATGTCTGGGTCAGATTTGTTGGGTAATAAAGTAATCTCAGCTTTTCTAGCTAACGTCAAGGGAGGTTAAATTAAATTTTGGCATAGTGCACTACAGATCAATTCAGATGTTGAAAGATTCATCACACTGGTGTATAAGATTTTACCAATTCTTTGACACAATATCTGGACAGTGATGCAAGTACTAGAAATACTGAGTACATATAATTGTAGCCTCATATTATGAAAATATGTCGCCAATAATTGTTGAATACAGTATTATCTAGGATGTTTGAACAGTTGCTTGATTTCATAGTTATTACACATTTATAGACTGTAACCAAAATGGCATCAACTACACACACGAATGTCACAGCCCTACTGCATGGTTAGAATGAAGTCCAAAAGGCGTTGACTGATGATCAAGAGTGACTAACATAATAATATTATGATGAAGTAAAATTATACTCACTCTCTTCTTCTTTGTTTTTATTTTTGATCTGTGAGAGACGTGTCTTTTCATGGATTTCTTTCTCATAACGCTGTCTTTCTTCCAACTTCTGCTGCTCAGCCAGGTACTCTTGCTGCTTCTGAATCAAAACCAGTTGCTATAAATGAGAAAAATTGAAGTTTAAAAGGTTTTTGAATAATTCTATTTTTTATCAGAAAATGAATTTCATCCTCAATATTGCACATTTAACAAAGCTGATGAATTGTAAGAAATACATAAAAAGATGGTAAACCAATTAGCAATGATAACAGGAGCATCAATGGAGCCAAACTAAAATCCTGACAATCAAAGAGGCCTTCAACCACACTGTTTCCATATTAAGAAAATCTCTAAGATTAGATAACATTGCCAATTCTTGAGATATTTTCATCAAATAACTTTAATTTTGCTTAGAAAGCATAAATATCCCGAATATTGATGCCCCTGTGATAATTACGGTTATGAGAACTAAAAGTTGAGAAAATTAAATTCATATTAAGATTCATGAGATATTGTGAAAAAGTTAAGTATCTATTCTAATCTGTGTATTTATCTTGCTGGCTCTTATACAAACAGTAATGGACCAAAATAATCTACAGAGCAGATATTACATTCTTGCACTTTCTGTCCAAAAATGGGAACATTACGAAGATTTTCCCGATCAAATTAAAAATTATAAAAGATCATTGAAGCATATTATATAATACATCTCTAAATTATTAAACCATATGAATCAATTGAGTGTAATTCAATTTTTAGATATACTTGATTAATAATGCAATGAAAAACGCAAACTAATTCCAGTGTTCACTTTCAATACACTAAAGGCACAAGCATGCGTCAGCAATCTTTCACAAAAGTACAATCAATTCCTATAAAAGGGAGGTAACACATGAGTTCAATCAACAACTAGAAGGGGGGTAAATCAGTTCTTACAAAATTAAAGGGCGGTAATTCAGTTCTACAAAGCTTTGAGGGGTAAGCAATATTCAAGAAACGGAAAGATTGTCAATGAAATAGTGTTACAATACATAAGTATATAAAAAAAAATAAGTCAATCTCTTGAATTAAGTCGGTATGTAGGTCAATTTTTATTTTATTTGCTGCTTGTCATAAATAACGATATGAAAGTAAACGCATTCAGTGACTGTGCAATTATTCAGCTTTGACAGTAACTGTTTAATAAAACCGCAAACACATAACCACAGTGAAACCACTAACAAAAGTTATTGCTAAGACATAATTATTCAAAAATTAAGACATACCTGAATAACCATAAGCAAACTGACAAATTCTGAGCATGATAAGACCCTATTAATAACAAACACTATGCAATGACACATGATGAAAATATTCTCAAATTTCTGACTAAAACAATGATATATACTTCCAGTAGCACTTGATAAAAACAACACTTCATAAAGTCAGCAAAAAAAACAATATAACAACAGCCAAAGTGGCAGGCATTGTTACTGAGTACCATTCATAATGGATGAATCAGACATGAACAACAATTATACTAACTAAAACAACATAAACTTCAGAACTAATACAACATAAACTTCACAGTACACAGTAAGAGACTTGTCATTTTTTGCCATCTTTTCAAAGTATGGGAAGCCAGTCAAATATTTCACCACAGGAGTCCCACCATCTTCCTTTAACAGTTACATCTACAAGCCCCCCCCCCCCCTCCAAACCCTTAATCTCACAAAAATCATTAATAAACTAGTTTTACTAGATATGAATGTACTATGTAGAAAGTCAATCTCATAAATTAATTAAGCAGGTACTTCATTTTTAGTTTTTGTTGTGAATAAAAAAAGCTGTCTGGCACAAAAAGGGACCCACAAATACTTAAAAATGTCACCTTCTGTAAGAGTAGTTAGACTTAATCAAGGCAACCCTCAGTCCTAACATTACAGAAAATTCAAACAAAAAATTACTGAGTTATAATCTCCAAGGTTTAGTAACAGATAAAGGAATATTTTATAGTTCAACACATAGTAGTTTTGCCAGTGTCATTTTTTGTATGCGTCCTTAGAATAATATATCTGCTTTATAACCTAGACTGCACGTGGACAGCCTAGATCCCTGACAGTGTGGATTTACATCTATTTGAAAGAATGTCATTTGAAAATGGATAAAAAATGGGAATGATAAATATACACTTCTTTTTATCAAAAAATGTCTACTTTAAGAGAACTATAACAATTTTGATCTTTGCCCAATACATACTTGACTTAAACAATTGAGACATCATGAAGAAGGAAGAATCTTTGACTTTAACTTCAGTGACGTCATTTCAAGACATTATCCCTCGGATTATTCATACATCAATTGCTAAACAAACATTTTGTACTTCAACAAAAAATAGCTCGCAAATTCATGTCCCACAGACCCTAATGAAATGTTATTGAAATACAGTCTGCACCTGTTATAATGACACCTGCAGGAACTGAAAAAACGTTGTTTGTTATATCTGAATGCTACTTGAAACAAAATGAGACTCCTGCGTGAAGCTTAGTCGATTTTTTTAAACACCAATAATGATCTACTTCACACGCTGTTCATTTTGTCACATGATTCTTTTGTTGTTACATTTATTATAAACGTAAAGAAACGAAGAATTTGAAAAAATAAACAAACACAGTACAACCTCTGTAGAGCAACACCCCATGGGAGCTGCTAATATTGGCCGTAGTTTAGAGGTTGTTGCTCTACATAGGTTAAATCTATAGTAAATATCAGCTCAGAGAAATTTTGAAGGTGTTGTTATAGAGAGGCTGTTGCTTTACAGAGGGTCGCTCTGGAGAGGTTGTACTGTACAGTAAAACATCGTTATTCAGAGGCATTTATATCATGATTCAAGTACACCCGTACGTATTATCTCAAGGATTTTTGTTCGTAGTTATTATAAAATTTCTATGTCATCTTGCATCATGATTGCATCTTTATCTAGGTGACAGATTATGAAAGTTGAGCAGTGTTATACATAACACATAGTACAAAATGCTGAGTCAGTTTTTGAAGCAGAATTGAAAAATAATCGGAGATGAAGACAGTAAGATAACTGCTGACTCACATGAAGCTTTGTTTCATTCATTTGAAGAAAGGTATCGTCTGGAGTTATTGTTAATGCAAGCTATAATCAAATGAGTAATATATACACATGACTCAGCCACAGTTTGTAGCAGACATACTTAACAAAAAACATTATTCTGAAGACTTTACCAATGTCTGTATTTACAAAATTTCCAGAGTAAAATAAATACAAAGAAATACATAGCAGATGGTGAGACAAAAAGAATCAGGTTTTTAAATAAAAATTTTGCTCATGTTATTCAAAGAAATTTATTTTATAGAAACAATAAAAATATATACTAATTAATTAAAACACTAAATAATTCATTGCTCAAATTGTTCTCTAGTTATTGGTCAGATAAGGTTTGATTCTGAACACACCGACTGCCAGACCTTTCTTATACTTATAACCAACGGACATGATTGTGCAAAAGCAATATACCCCCTTTTCTTCAAAATTGATTGGTATACAAGGTAAAAGCCATCAATGGAAAAAAAGAAGGCCTTTTAGTTCATTAACAGCTTATATTTTGATGCTTATTTGATCTATTTAGACAAGGGTGTGACAAAAATGTTGATTTTGTTCCATATGTGGAGAGGTCATGTCAGCTCCTTGCAGAAGGGTAAGTTAGTACTATTTACAATACAGTCAAGGAAAACTGGTTAGGTGAACTGGTAAAAAAAGAAGATCTGCCAACATGAAGGACCCCTTTTATCTTTTACAGACCCTTGACCTTTTTTGGTCTTGGTAATTTTTTTTCTTACCAAAATGTTCATTCCCATTTCATCTGCATAAGTGAGAAAAAAGTTCTGCCGATCCCCGTATTTCCAAGGGATGTTTGCAAAGACCAGAATTTTTTTTTGCCTAATTATGGTAGTGTTATAGGCAAATAAAGGGGATAAACTTCTCGACTCTAAGTTGACTTAAAACATGCACATACGTGAGAAAACACAGAGGTTGACATGGGAAATATACGGCATACAAGTGAGTGAGTTTTTATTATGATTTTTCTTCAGATCTTGAGTGTTAATTACCCCACCCACATGAGTTGAACTATGTGACAAAGATACTAAGTGAAAATTTGCGGAATATTTTCCACTATTCAAAAAGTAAGTACTGAAACATGGGAAACAGTGTATTCTTTATCTAGAGAACATATCTGTATAATTAGCATAAGGAACAATCATTTGAGCCTTGTGCAAACATTCTCTGTAAGAAAATGACAAAAGAACCCGAATATTTTAGAAACAACATTATCATGTGTAAGGCAGCCTATTCATCTAACAAAATAACAAAGTTTGAGATTACAAATACTGCACTGAGTTTGTGGACCAGTCTCATTATATCAGGGTTTTGATTGGCTGTTCAAGATTTAAGCCTCAAATTCATCCAATGAGAAGGCTGCAATCTGTTAAATGTCTCAGACAATCAGTTTCCTAACCCCAGACCATTGATTAGTAATGAAACATCTGAAAAAACCTCACAAGTTTTAAGTTACTACAACAAAAAGCTCAAGAAACTGTGCAGCACTGAGTGGTTCACAATTTACATCAATACCTTAAAATGGTCTTGCATCTGTCTTTCATGCTCTTTAGCTAACTGCTCCTGTTGAAACTAAAACAATAAAACATGCTGCATTATAATGGCTATTCCAGAATGCTAAATCATTATCCAGAATGCTAAATCACTGTCCAGAATTATTTATCATTATCCAGAATACTAAATCATTATCCAGAATGCTAAATCACTGTCCAGAATTATTTATCATTATCCAGAATACTAAATCATTATTCACAATGCTAAATCATTATCCTAAATCATTATTCACAATTCTAAATCATTATCCAGAATGCTAAATCATTATGCACAAACTTATCAATAAAAGTATCATTCAGTCCTAAGTATAACTCAAAAGCCTATAAACAATCTATCATTTGGTATGATTTGGCTTATTTTGGGATCATTAATCCAACAACAACTCACACATCATGAACATAATAATGTACACTTAATCATTATTATGAAATGAATGAATCATTATGAGCATTGCTTAATCATCATTTGAAATGATCAGCCCAAAATAAATGAATTTTGTGTTTAACATTTAATAATAAATCATTAATTCTGAAACAAAATAATCATTATAAATGTCATTTAATTGATCATTTTCTTTGATGATAAATCACTATCAAGCAGAATTTTTTTAATTTGAAAAAATCTGAATCATTTCCGTATTCCCAAAATCAAGTTTTGGTTCAATCATCATAAACATTTGATAAATCTACAGAGTGGTTAATCACTACAGAAAGGAAAGCAAAATCATTACATACTTGACAGGGTCTGATATCATATAAACAGAGTTGAAAGTAAACATTACCCAGAGGAAAGAGATTATTACAGTAAATTGTCATACTTTATATCAGCTTCATCTTCAACAATGGAAATCCATCATTAAAATTAATCATTAGTACGGGCAAAAAATAACTTGTAAATAAGTGATTTTCTCAGAATTCTAGATCGCTAGTCAATAATTAAATAGTTGGTGGAAAAAAACGCAATCATTAGAGAAAACTATCTAATTAACATGATATTAAGATTGTTCAATCAGAAATGCAGCCTTACATATTAGCACTAATACCCATTTGGGCTACTTATAAGGAAAAATAACTAGCCTAACAGGATTTTCTTTCCTAGAATGAACTAAATTATATCTGTCAATAAACTGATTCATTTTCACTTACATCGAAGCCTCATTTTAAGATAATTAGGTATTTTGTCATATTAATTTTAACCTTTTGAACTAAGTTCATTTGGTTTATAATTATAACTAGTATCAAGCTAGCTTTTTCCCATTTAAAGCATTTACTTGGCTTTGATCTTCAATACTTGACAAGTTCATATTTAATAGCCCTTAGAGCTTCACTTGCTAACATACACATTTACCTTTTAAACATAATTACATCTTACTAGAGCAAAACATATATTATCAATAAAATTCTGTGTTGCTTTTTCAAATTTTACAATATATGAGATGAATATATGGAACTATAGGGACAAAATCAACACCTTGATGCAATTCATATCAAAATCCTTTGAATAGACTTAAATGAAATCATGAATTCTTCTAGCACTTTTCTTGCATACTTCATGAATAATTCATGTAGAATAGAATAACTCTTTGACAGGGAACGGTACAAGGTAGAAGGTGTCTGTAAAGTATGAAAAACATGCAACGGTTGCTAATTATAGTTTTATTCTTCTGGCCATAATAAAATATTTTTACTAAGAATCATTAAAATAAAATCGATCAAATCTGCATTTGAAGAGAAATCAGTTACTCTGGATACCCCTCAGATTTCCTCAGCAGATTTAATACACAATGTAAAACAAGAGTGCCAGGTAACAAAATACGCCCGTCAAATTTCATTTTTCAAAGTGTCAAGGGGCATAACTCAGAAGTGCTGGAGCCGATTGGGCTGGTTATCAAACTTGGCAGAGATCTCATTGCCATAAACATTTCCATAAAGTTTGGTGAGGATCCGAATAAAATTAGAGAGCGGACACTGTTGTGGACAAAAGCCCACCCACCGGCCCACCATGGGTGTTATAATACAACTCATTTTTCAAACAGGCTTATACAAATTCCCAAATGACCTCTCCAAATCATGAATAAGAGACAGCCCCCCCCCCCCCTCCCATTTATCTATTTATTTACCTGAACTTATCTTCAGACAAATTTTGGCTATAAAATCGCCCCCAAAAAATCCCTGAATACTCACTTTCTCCCCACTATAGGAATTTTCTCTGCCTAATATTTTGTCCCCTATATCATGCAGACATATTTGTATACCTGACCAATCAAATTACCAGCAGACACACCCGATGTATTGATTACAATATCTTTCAGAAATCTAGTATTCCAGGAAATAGTGTTTCATTCCATCAAATACAGCACTGATAATTCCGATGTATTATTCAATACCAAACACTCCAGGATTTAATGTTATAACATTGTAAATAATACCAGTTTTGAATTCAATTACCATATTCTTGCATCATAATCCCATAGTATAAATAATTAAATAATCACATAAAATATTTCAGCAATTACGTAATCAAATATCATGTTATTTGCATTGTAGCAGTAACACTACACCTGTAGCTAATATCAGAAATCCATTTTACGTAATTATTATAAGCCTCACTTTTTAATTTATGATGAAACTCAAGTAAGCGTAATTAAAACATACCAGACACTGATATCCCACAAGTGAATTAATTACTTTTTTAAAATTCCGACATATTGAAAAGTAGAACAAAATTTGACCCAAATAATTATTATATCAATGACAAGACTATTAGTATGGAACTTCATTACTGAAAACTTAAATACACAATTTTATTCACTGGGGCTCAACAATTTATACAAATAATCAAGGTCATTAATTTGATGCCATAACTATCATGTTTTATCAGTGGTGGAAAATAGCCCTTCATCCAAGCTTTAGTGATGGATGTAGGGCATTATTAGAATTAAGCCGGGGTGGGGGGGTGGGGCTGAGCATGTAAAAGATAGCATGTTATCTTAACACAACGCTTTTAAAAAAAGATTAAAATTGACCGGTCTGATACGCATGGACTAAAAAATCGGTCAAAATTGACCGGTCTGATACGGATCGGACAACCATATACATGTACCCAGCCAAATTTGATCATAGTTATCTTAGTGCTTGGCGTGGAAACATGGTTGTTGTTTCTTAGTAAATTGGTAATAAATGAATAATGGATAATTTTGCTTTTTCCAAAGCACAATAGGTATAGTTTTATTTATTTTTTGTGGAATGGTCTGTATCTATTTATTGTCTATGGAATGTTTTGAATATGGACGTTGTTTCGGTTGTTGCTTCGTACCTGTTACTTTTCATCAAGGTCATTAATTTGTTGCCGTAACTATCATGTTTTATCAGTGGTGGATTATATATCTCATCTACACATGGTGTAGAACCATCACCTATCCGAGACAGCTTGAGTACCAATTTGGTACCAAGTGGGACTACCACTCACAGAGGTAAATGACCAGTGAGTTAAAGTTACGTGACCATAACCACTCAAACCAGGAGGCCACGCCTACTCAAACACAAAAGGCCACGCCTACTCAAACACAATAGGCCACGCCTCCGCTGAATAAAGGCAAACTTTTTTACAAACCAGGAAACGAAACAAGAGATGCAGCATTATGTCACTAAACCTAGTTCTCAACAGGTCAGTTATTAGAAACCATTTTCTATATGTTTATAGTAATAGAGACCTCACTGACCCTAACTTTGTTACAAACATGGTAAAAATGGCTAAAATAGATCAATTCACTTCAATGAGATATGGTAGATTAATAATATCAAACACAAAATCAATAATATCATTAGACTTTTTCAGGTTACTAAGCAACACTTTCCAGTTTTTACAAATCAACCAAAACATATCTAGAATTTAATCACAGAAATCCTGATGTCTATTACAGTCATTATTGTGATTAAGTAAATTGTTTGTGATGAATCATTAAAATTATATATTCATTCAAACAATATAGCCTGAATCAACGCAGGAGTATGATCTAATGAATAATTGAACAATAAATAAAATGGTGCAAAAAATACCCAAATACAAACTAAACAAAGAATTGCCTTTCTCTTTTCACATGGTATGGAGGTCGAATCCAGGCTCAAAGGAATCAATTGCAATCCCAAATCAGGAATTTTTTTTTATAAAATCACAATATATACCTTATATAGCTAAGACGATTAATGTCTCGTCAACTGACAAAACCTGTTCTCATTGCATAGCTTTTGTTACAGAATATGCTTAAATAATTTTTCTTATGAACATTTCACTCGGAGCATTAAAAACTATGTCTTTTATGGCCTTAACTGACCTTATATTCATTGAGGTCATAGTCTGGGACTGTGAACTAGTAAAATGGATCACTTTCTTGATTACTGTATGTTACAGGTAAATAAAAAGTGTGTCATAAAAATTTAACAGAAATATTTTTCACGGCATGTTGGACAGGCCAGATTTATGTCTTGACTTAATTTTGAGAAAAAATAGATCATTAAGCATCTAAGATGTCGTATGATCACCCAACTAATTCAGAAAAGATGACAGTCATGAAAAATATACTAACATTAACCAGGGAAAGTTTAATGAAGATCTACTTGGCGTGTAATCAGTTTTACCCAAGTTAACAGACAATGGCAATGAAAAGGACCCAGACAACTTACTCAATGCACAATTAAAGATTCAAGCAAACGAACATGCTGCCATGCTGAATTAAAACAAATTCAAGATTCCAAATCCTATGACCTTTGTTCATTCACAAATTATTATTCAAATTATACATATGTGATAAAACTGAAGCTGAATCATTTCTAGAAAGGGAGGTAACTCCCCTCCAAAAAAAAACAATGACCAGAAAAAGAAGTATCTCATCAAAACAGGATCCAGTATTTAGGGAAGCAATTTAACAATTCTAATTAAAGAAGGTAACTCCTATTAACAATACTTAATATGGACATTACTCCCCAATGTCAATTCATGGAAAGGGCTGTAACTCCGTAGAATAACAACATAAGTTGATCTCCAGAATAGTTCTCATATAAGTAACGTCCTCCAAAAAAAAACTCCCAAGGAAAGGTTAATAAGTAAAGAATTTCCTACACCAAGTTTAGAAGCATAGTCAATGAGTCAATGAAATGATAAGTGCAAAGGGAGGTAATGCCAGCTCCACAAAAATAAAAGGGAAGCAACTCTCTACAATCTATATTGATACACATTAACTTGAAACAAACTCACTTTATGATAATCTTGAAGTTGTTTCTCATGCTCCTGTGCAAGCTGTTGCTGCTGTTGTTGAAATTGCTGCAGCAACATTTGTTGCTGAAGTTGCTGCTGTTGTTTTAATGTGAGAATCTGTTGCTGTAAGTGCTGAGGCCCGGGCTGCATGGAGGGGTCCCCGTACATATTGGAACCCATAGCACGGCGCTCAGTGATAGGAGAACTCAATGGAGACGTAACTATTTCTGAAATGCACAAAAAAGTTCATAGATATATAGACACATTAAGAAAGACTTTGCATAGGCAAGTAATTGTTATTAATAACCCCCCTTAATAGTTTTACTTGTACACACAATTCATCATAAAACACAAAAGCTTCTACTAGGAAAAACCCAGTCAACATGAAAGTTCTTAACTGTCAATACAAATCTAACAATTCAATCAAGAACATAAATGGGCAAAATGAAACACTTGTCAACATGGACTATTTACTTGTCAATAAGAAATACTTGTCAACACAGAATATTTACCTGTCAACACAAAGTTTAACAAGGTGTTTACCTGTCAACATACAACATGGTCTAGTCAATATGTCAACATGTACTTTTTCTATTGAATTAATACATCAATTTATCACCATAGAAAAAAATGTATTCAGTTTGCTATACTTCGGGATAAAATATAAAAGCTCTCAAGTTTTACGCCAAAATCTTTGTAAGCATTAATTTATGATTATAATAATTATATTGAGAAAGAAATCATTGACAGTCACTACAGTAGCCATGAACTTAAGAAGCATGCAGTAATGTAAGAAAATTCAATCGATTGATTAAAGCTTTGATTGTGGCTTGGGATGCATTAATTATTAAACAAAGCGTAATTGTGAAACAGTATGGCACAGAAAGCATGATTTTCAAGTTCAAGTTCTATATCGCTAGAGCTATCCATATAAAAGGGATGAGAACGCATATTTACATTAAAAAATCTAGAAACACCTTTTAATTCATACTTATCATCATATTAATGAAAATAATATCAAAGTCATCAATTATCTAAAGCTGATTTAAACAAACAAAAATAACAGCTATTTTTTTCAGGCAAGTTGAAAACAATCTGCACCATTCAGACCAAAAAATGATTTGGTTTCAAACTTATTTGATTGCTTTTTTTATTTTGGGCTAGAATTTTATCTTATTTAATTTTGTGAGATAATGACAATATACAAGCACTTAAAAGGCTGTAACAATTTATGGCAGTTATTTCTTACAAGAGTCTGACGAAAGTTCAAGTGTTCCTTTTTAAGGCCAATGGTTCTTCATACAGCCTTTTTGTTTGCTCTATAATTAATTGGAAGTTAATATCGAGGCTTGATATTATCAATAAGTCTAAGAAATACCTCACATTTAAGCTCTAGCCAAAATGCAGTGCATGGGTAAAACCACCGACCTACAGTAATAAGTTTAAGCTGGACAGCTTCCATTTATGAAATTTGGTCCTGGATGGAATTTGAATTACCCGGTAACTCAAATCGGTAAGGGGCTAGGGATTACTCGTCAGACTATATAACCAATCAACTATGGAAGCAACATATTTGTTATTCACAGAAAATGTTCTTGAATTTACAAAAATGGCCACCGATAATGTAAACTGTACGGTAATACAAAATGTTCACCACACGGCTGAATCATCAAGTCATGTCAAATATTTCTTTATTGTCGGTTTAAAATAAATTAACAATATTATAACATACATAAGCTATATCATTACCCAATTAATCGAACTTAATTATATCCCAACAAATGATAATTCAGTCTAATTATATCCAAATAACACAACCAAATACACATGCTATAATTTATAGACACAATATAACACTGGGAGGTAATTAGGACAAATAATGCATTACGACAAATTGATTCTATTTATGGGCGTTATCAATTACAATGTCGGCAATCAGACAAAACATCGTTTTTCAGGTGTACTAAGCCCATTTTAAATTATAAGTACTTAAGGCAAAAAAATATATCCTGGTTTCTACAGTTTCCACCAACCAGCCCTCTTTTTATTGTTTTGGAGAACAGTATAGGGTCCCCTTTCAGGTTTTTTTCCTTCTATAGCAGGGGGTTCTATAGCAGGGGGTCGTTAACAGGCGTTTTCCCCTCACAAAAATTCTTTAAAATCATGCTTTTTCCCCTAAAATTCAATTTAAATTCAAGTTTTTTCTTCCCTTTTGCAAAAATTATGCATTAAATTTAAGGAAAAGGCCCCTTCCCCTACCTGTGAAAGAAAAGCCTTGCCTTTGATAGGGAAAATTTGTGTTGTGAAACACTAAATTGGGAACTTTTATAGACAAACATACTTTTTTAGGCAGCTTTGTGAATGATTCATTTTTAATTATGGGGAAATTTTTCTCTCAGAGGGAAAAATATATACTTCTTTACTAAGGGGCACAGGGCCAAATAACGGACCCGAAAATGGCATAAAAAAGGGCCTCACTAACCATACTTTTGTCGATCTCTCTTAGTTTTTTTCTTGCAGTTATCTGGGATTTTTACATTTAGGTAAAGCTTGTGGTTGTCTGGGATTTTTACATTTAGGTAAAGCAATTAATAATTTTTTTGGCCTTACGATATGAATACTAATGCAGAAACATAGTTCAGAAACCCATCTATTTTGTAACGATGTGACAGACAGCATGGAATGACTTGTAAAATAATGATTGACAATACTCTACCTACACCAAATTGCAGAACAATCTCATTCAAGTATGACCAAACCTATTAAATGTTTTATTAAACGTGACAAAAGCCACGTGGTGCATTAAAAGTACAAAAAATATATTTTGAAGTTTATTAATCTATTTTGGTTTACCATTGTTTTGCTTTAGTTCATGTTGTGAAGTTACACTAAAGTTTAAATAGTTTAAATACAGTCTTTTCATCTAAAGACGAGTATCATGATTCAAATTGTATCATTTACCGTGTATCGTGATATGTATCGTATCATGAAGTAAGCGTATCGTTACAGCTTTAATGTTGATCTACATTTTCATCAAGGGGCGTGGCATAATTAACAGATATGTTTATCAATACACGCTTACATTTTTCGGGCAGACCTGATAATATAAGATCTTACTATAGATTCTATTGGTCACAATCTCTCATCAAGAGACCAATAATCAATATAATATATTATATATTCTAGGTCACGCCGAACTCATGATATTGACAGATAGGTTTCTAAATATAGATCTAAGAGTAGAATAACACAATGACTCTCTCACGACATTGAACAAATGAACCAGCTAGTACACAAATTTAAACTAGATTTCGTTTCAAAAAGAAGTGCAAACTTGAAAATTACACCATAATATCAACTTGAGGGTAGAATGAAAATATTCCCATTACAGCAAAACCAGTTTATTGAATCCCTCCAAAAGAAGAGGCAGTATGTTGTGTACAGTTTGTCTTTATTCAGAAATTGTTAATTTGGTCAATTTAATATTTTTTTATTGGAGTTTTTAACTTCGTAATAAACCGACAAGGTCATTTAGCAACTCTACAGCATCATCCATGGAGGAAGATCCCACGTTTAAATTACACCTGGGTAAAACCATTGACCTTATATGAACCAAAGCATGCTGGACAGCTTCCTCGAAATGAAATTTGATTCTGGGTGGGATTCAAACTCACTGCTGTGAGGGGCAAGTAATTACAAGTCCAAGACCATAACCACTCCGCTACGGAGGTACCGGGTATGTTAAAATAAGGCATTATTGTTTACAGGTAAGCATAGCTACATGATGTTTCATGTTGATGTGTATAATATGACTCTATACAGTCACACCTGTGTTAACTGCAGCCACCTCCAAATAAAGGCCAATTTTATCTTTCCAAAGGGTGGCCTATGTTCACAGGTTTGAATGTAACTGTATGCAAAATATCTCTTTTAAAAGTTCATCCTGAAATCTCATTAAAGTTCACTGCCTTTTCCAGTGTTGCCCACATGATGGACTTTCTTCAGAGGTGGGCAGTAAAAAAGATTACCATGTATTCTATTCTAGGTAGGAAAAAGAAAGAAAAAATTGTTCCTGTGTTTTATTTTCAGATCAATTACGGCCTTAGACATTTTGTTTGAATGGCTGAATACGATTTTCAACAGCAAATATTACACATTCATATTTTGAACCACTTATATCAATCAATAATTCCAGTACCTTGACCTACTGAATTTTCAATTCAATATTTAAGGCAAATGCTTTTTTCAACATACTAAAATGTCTATAAATGTGAACAAATGAATAATAATATTACATATACAGGCTAAAAAGGGACCATTATTTGGATGAAAAAAAAACAACACACTGCTGAACGAGTCATTAATTTATTTTTCATTATAATTTAAACAAAAAATGCTTTTTTGTGTGTGGATATTTTCTATTAGACATACAAGTGACTTTACAAAATCAATGAAAGTCTTCTTATAAATAGAACAAAATTTAATATCACGGCAAAATCTATGCAAAATATATAAGGAAATTTTATATTTAGCTCCGTCAGGATATTGCCAGTTGGGGTTTTGAAATTGTAGACACTCAGATACAGAGTTCAAATACTGTTTGAATGTACCCCTTAGAACGGAATTCATGAGTTTTTCTTGCACTTTTCTAGCATAATTCAAGATCTATTCATGAAGCATGCAAGAAAGTTCAAGAAAAATTCAAATAACTCTTTGACAGGTGTGGAGAGGAACTTTTTTTAGCAGTGATAATTTCATCCAAGATTTAGTAACAGACTTTGAGCAATTGTTCAATCAGTAGACTGATCATATATTACACAAACAAGAGGGCCAAGATGGCCCTATTTCGCTCACATGTTCAATCACTGTTCACTCATTGGACCAGTGACCTAGTTTTTGACCCAAGATGACCCAATATCGAACTCGTCCAAGATTTTGTCAATATTAAAATTCTGAGCCAGTTTTGCTAAAATTGAGCTAAAAATGTGGCCCCTAGTGTGTTCACAAGGTAAAGTTTGATGACGCGCAATGCTGGACGGAGACTGATCCTAAAAGCTCACCCTGTCACTTTGTGACATGTGAGCTAAAAATATCAATTGAGTTAACAACAATGGTCACCTCCTAATAACAGTCACCTCCCTATTACAGCCAGCAATTACTAGCAACCAAATTGACATTTTGATATATTTTCACTCTCTCAATAAAAGCCACCTCCTTTTAACAGCCATTTTTGTCCTTCTCATTGGTGGCTGTTGTAGGGAGGTTGCACTGTAACTCCAAAAGTGACAAGTCCAGAAAAGGTTGATGATACGCACATTTTGCCAGTCTGATTTCTGTTTGGACGGTCAGTGTGAAAGATAGCCGACAATTTTCACATAGACTATATGAGCTTACTTTGTCACAGTCGCTTCACCTTGAAGTTATAATTACTTCCACTTCGAGAATATTTAGGTTAACATAACCAGTTGACAACATAGCACATATCATGTAACCTGATTGTTTGATGTGAATAGCCATTACTTGATGCCGCCTAAATATGACACTTGTCTTTCATTTAGTTGGTTTCTGAGTGTCAGTGGGTTTTGCGCCGTCTTCAAATGATATATTTCAGTTATATATATGGCGGATGGTTGACCAGTACTGGATAGCATTACTACCATGGCTAACCAACCTTTCAATAAGGAGCCGGCAAACTTTAACACACATGGAGGAAAATCGACATTTTTGTCAAACTTTCGTAGACAGGTTACAATCATGACTGCAATGATTGCTATTAATTAGTATCAAACAAACTACATTGTTTGGCCTACATTAAAGCCCCATTAGCTTTTTGCTATAAGATATATATTTAAAAAAAACAAACAATTGCTGATATTATCCCAAGATAATTATTACCGACGAAACGAGCCTTTTTTCTTCTAAAAATACTCATTTCGCTGTGAATTTTGCTTTTGTATACTTGAAATATATAGAGCGCGTGACGTCACTTGATGCCATGTGCATAATATGACTGTGGGAAAACATAGCTGTTCTATAAATAGTATTTATTTCAATGATATTGAAAAAAATACGATAGTGGTTTTGGAAACATTTTTTCTTGCTATTAAGTATGCGCAGGAGGAAAACACGTCGAATTCCTCTGTTATAGAACAAACAGAAACTATTTCGACCGATAAATTTATATGCTAATGGGGCTTTAAATGTAGATAATAAAATTGCATTTAGAATTATAAGTTCATTATTTAGGCTAATGAAAAACCAGTCCATACTTTATAACAAATTTAGGTAAAACTAGAAATGTGTCTTGGAGGACATGTACAACACAAAAAGGGGCCTTAACTCCTGTGAAAATACTTGGAATTTAGCAGAAATCTAATTTGGCCCATATTTTATTATTATACACCTTCATGTAAAATATGAAACCAATCCATGATATATTAATATTTCTTGAGTTATTGCTTGGAAACCAAAGCTTAATTCTTCAATTTCCACATGAGTTGTGAACATTGATTCTGTACTTTTTATTGATATCACTAAATGTATGTCTCAAGTCAGACCCCCCCCCCCCCGAGTAACACATCTTAAAAAATATAGGCCTTATTCAAAACATGGTGTCCTTGAACCAAACAATAAAATCCTTTAATCAAACATTCTATGCTGGTTTTATTGCGTTTTAACTGTACAAATATTTCAAACTTGACTGCTTTGAGGGCTGTATTTCTTGCCTTATGACTAGATTTCTGGAGCAATGAGGCTTGATACACAAGTAATCTGGGTCAAGGATGCAAAAACTTATCATGAAAAGTCGTATGTACCTCAATATCAAATAGTCAATCATAGATAAACCAGTGATGCTCAACGAACAGTGACTGTCACGTAAGTGTAATGGCCAAGGAAAAAATTTTAATGTCAATTTATATACAACCATTTATTTTTTTATATCAACATCAATACAGTCATAAACCTACAAAAGTGTGACTGCTAAACCACTTGAGGGACAAATAGACCTCATTTACCTAGAAAACGTTCTTTTCAAGCAGATGGATTGGATTTGAACAATTTTATTAAGAGAGTGAAGAGTGGAAGAATGAAAAGAGGAAATCCAATTAAAAAAAATCACATCCCACATAAATTATTTCTGGAAAAGGGTTATTCTAAAAATATTTACCAGTTTTTAAATGTACATAATCCATCAATAAGCAGTATTTTAACAATATTGCTTGAAATTATAAGTCACAATTGTCACATGTGTGATGAAAAAGTCGTATTCCAAACAAAAAGTCCAAAATCAAATTGAAGAAATCTTGTTTCAAGCATATATTAAAATCACATCAGAATAAATATTATACTGTCACAAAACTTCAAAAATGTATCCAAATTAGGGGTCACGACCCTTTTTCAACATCGAGATAAATTTTATATAAGAACTGTTCTATTATCAGGTCACAGCTATACACCACTTTTAGTAAGACCCTAGCAAGACTTATATATATAGTCCTATCAAAATTTCACATAATATTCTATTGTCTCTTATCTGTCATTAATTAAGTGTGTAGTCCTCTATGGCATGTAACTTATACGATCCTGCTAGAACAAAATAGAAATACAATATATCCATCCAAACTAAGATAATATTCTTATTTAATACTTTATTGAAAAAAAATTAATCAAGTATCATGTTATAAAAACAATCCAAATAATAAATAGTGTATTCTAATTAAACATTCATGCAATAGTTTTCATTAAGTTTACTGTTTAATATGATATCTTCTAATTAACAGACAGCGTAAAAAAATGAAATAAAATTTGAATTCCACAAACCAACTTAACTAAGGCAATAACATAAATCAGTAATAAAAATGTCTATTTTATTTTTGTAATTCAATGTATTATAAAACTATCCACTATCAATTTCTAAATCAGAAGATGACTGGTGAATATAGCTGAGTGACTTTCCAATATGTTTTTTTACCAAAACTTTCACTTTAATCTTTTGTAGATACACAATAAAATATCATATCTCTTTTTTAAACTCATAAATCCAATTGTATATAGACAGCTCAGTTAAAGGCACAAACAACTATTAGTGACTGCAACAAACAGGACAGATAAATCAACATAATTATTATGTATGCAAAATTTTCAGTCCATGTACATATACTACGTCTTGATTTTATAATATTACAACAATCTATATATAGCTTGAATAAATATGTCATGACCTAAGTTTAACCAGCATTGGCGCTTTCCAATATGGTGTAATGAACTATTGCTTGTAACTTAAACCTACAACTAATTCAGCCTTGACCTCATTAAAATACTATAACAAAGGTAATCGAAGCGAACACACATTTTTTATAATCACAAAAATGTTTCTGTTAGTTATTTCCATCCACACATTTATAGTTTATTCTTCATTATTTGAGGTTGACATGCAAAATGAAATATAAATTATGAGCTTTGTGCATGCAAAAACTAATAAAGGACATTTCATTTCTATATATACACAAGTGTATATATATATGTATGTATAATACATGCTTCTTTAAGAGAAAATTTCAATCCATAAATAAATTCAATTTAGAATTACAACTTATTTTCAGTACTGAATAAGTGCAATAACCTCATTCATACCGGTAAATCGAGGGTTCAACGCAACAGTGTCGTAACTCATATTGAAATAAGAACAAGTTATGACAGTGTTGCGCTGAACCCTCGAAATGTTTGATTGAAAATTCAAACATTGAAGTCCTTGGATGAATAAAAAAGTTGGCAATTCTAAAATTATTTCAATATATGTAATGCTAGTATAATATAGTTACGTTTACTGTAATTAATGACCCAAAAATTTGTGTTAGATACTTAAGACAGATTGCAAAACTTTTCTAATTTCGTCTAAACATACCTAATGTGCTTGAATTTGGAGGTGGGATAATTATTTCGTCCTAATTTTTTTTTGTATTTCAGACTTTCTTGTCAGAAACCGAATTATCTAGTCAGCTGGGGAAATGTAAACATGACTATTACTTTCAAGTCTTTTACAGTGATTTTATATCGAAGAATTTGCATTTATGATATTAAAATTTTGTCAACATATTTTGTTCAAACATTCATTTTAGTGTTGTTTAATACATAAAATACTCATATAAATAACGTACCTCTAATTTCACAAAACTATTTCCAAATAAAAACTAAAAAAATATTCCATTTTTTATAAATATAATAAAACAAATTTTGTACTACACAATGTCATGTATGCCATTCGATAAGTCAAGAAGTAACTGAATTTTATAACAATCCGTGCCACGTTTTTAATGAATAAATACAGAGAGATCGATGTCCACTTTCATTACTAGAATATATCCGTCATCATCAGAGTTCGGAGTTTTAATGGTATATTCTTTTTCTCCTTCCCACACAATTGATGGGTCATTCTTTAATAGCACTAAACACATCAATGAACTGTGATGTGATAAATCAATTCACCACTATGTACGAATTATGCCAAATATAGAAACCAGATTAATCATCACAGTGCAATCTACCCTTGAACAAACTATTTACGCTATCGAAGAAATAATAACATGGCCTGTTGATAGAAGAGTTGAAAAATGCTGGAGAAAAATACACCCACAATCTCTAATCATTGATCGAGAAACCGCAGAAAGATGGCAAAATAGGTGGTTTGAAAAACAATCAGGCAATTTTGAAATAAACATTAAAAAAAATCTATACCTCAATCACAAACAGTTCCAGATTGCAAAATCCTTATAATTATTAATAATTCAACTTATTTTTACATTGAACATAAAATACCTGTCAAAATGCTATATAAATATTGAAAAAAATTTTTTACCCGAGAGGCCAAAATATTTTTTAAGAATGGTCCTATGACCATTTTACACTACAATAAAAGATTGTCATTCCCGTTAAGTCGGACTGTATTCCCATTAACGTTTAAAACAAACAACTACTGGTAGTATATCAATATAAACTCCACGCCTTACTCAATAATTCCTGGTCACAGTCAACACAAGAAGACATTATTTTAGATTAGGGGATAAAAATAGACTGATATATCTCTCCTGCTATAGTAAACAAGCTATACATTATGGTTAGACCACGTAAAAGACCAATATTACTTCGTTGGCTACGTAATGATGTTGTCAACAACAGGAAAATCTCTCCCATATTAAGAGCCATGTCAATGGGAGGCTATTTTTATTCTTATCGAGTTTTTTGGAATGAGGAAAGAAAAAAATAATTTCTGGATTATACATTGACAAATTATCAGAGGCTAATAGTTACGTCATGAAAAAAAACCATATTTGTTGAGTCACTTGACCAAAAAAACATAAAAGTAGGTCGAAATCTCCTAAAAAAAAATTGTGTTTTCAAAGTATGATTTGCTGTTAACTTACATTTTGGTAGGGACTAAACAGTACAGTCAAAGGGGTAAACATTTTATTATTTGTTTTCTGGTCCGATATCCTCATAATGATTTTGGCTGAAAATTTATACTGATCTTGGGATATGGTTAAAATATGATAAAAAAATACCAAAAATAACACTAACAGCAAACAGTTGTTATAATGAATGAATTAGAAATGCGCCCGGAGGACACAAATACCCTGCTGAGAGCTGAGTCAAAAAGGGGCCATAACTCCCGTGAAAATGTTTGGATGTTAGTGGAAATAACTTGGCCTGTATTTTATTATCATACACCTTCTTGTAAAATATGAAACCAATCCATGAACTATTTCTTGAGTTATTGCCTGGAAACCAAAATTTGGACAGACGGAAGGACGGACAGGGAGGAACATTTCAAGCCCTTCTGTTTTAAATGTTGGTACATTAACTTTAATTTTTACCAATATTCTCTTGTAGCAATAATCTGAAAGAAGATCTTACTAGCAGAAAATGTGAACTCACCTTTTCTGTTGATGTAATGATTGTTCATCTCCATTGCTGGATCTGCTGGTCCCAAAGGTTCTGAAACAGACAATAGACAGTAGTTGTACATGTAGCTACCTATTGGTTGTATGTTAGATCTAGTACCAGAAACAGAGCTAAATTTAACAATAGGTAGAAACCATGTTGGTCATCACACCCGCTTCATGTTTTTATCATTCAACCAATGAAAAAATTCCATCCAGTGTGAGTCACCTGACTTTATAGATTCATTCAAGAATTATTTTCACAGGTAAATTAAGTTATAATGTCATGTCGACAATATGTAAATTTCTAAGCATGGTTGCCAAAGACAACATCAGTAAAACATGTCAAATACAAAATTCATGAAAAAAATCAGAAAAATTTTCAACTACAATCCTCACAAACAAGAGGGCCAAGATAGCCCTTTATCGCTCACCTGAGAACAAAGTCAAAATAATTAATGAACAGACAATATAGTTTCCAACTCGTATAACCCATTTTTATGTAGATTTTGAGATCAAAACCAACAATGAAGGTATAATACTGTTAAACAAGCTAAAATATAGCCAATTTTCTAATCCAAGGGCCCATAACTCTTGAAGTTCTGGTCTGATTCCGCCTTTAATCGAATTTGTCCAAGATCCTTTGGTTATATACATTTACTGAAAATATGATTAGGATTGATGAATAAATGAATGCGCTAGAGTGTAAACAAACTCAAATATAGCAAATTTTCTAAGTCAAGGGCCCATAACTCTTGAGGTTTTGGTCCGATTCCGCCCATAATTGAACTTGTCCCAAGATATTTTGGTTATACACGTTTACTGAAAATATGATTAGGATTGGTAAACAAGCTAAATACAGCAAATTTTCTAAGTCAAGGGCCCATAACTCTAGAAGTTATCGTCCAATTTTGCCCATAATCGAACTTAGCCGAGACATTGTGGCCATATACATTGTGAACAAGTTTAATCACGATTCGTTAAGAGCTGCAGATGCTAGAGTGTAAACAAACTAATTGTGGACGGACACCGGACGATGTACGCCGGACGCCGGACATTCAACGATCCTATAAGTAGGTGAGCTAAAAATAATCAATTATATTAAAATTTGTTACAAAACTCCTGGCCTGAGGGATATCAGATGCAGGAAAATTCATGCTATTAACCTATATCAAATGGTAATTAGCACAATGAATTTTCATGAGCAATGATTGTATTTAGAGCAAACACTCCTTACCAAATAAATGCCCCACCTTTATACAAAATGAAGACATAACATTTATATGATATAATAGTGTCCCAGGGAAGATGCTTTAATAATCTCATCAATATAATGTTCTATCCCAAATCATTCTAACAACAAATTGATTAATATTCAACAAAATGTACACCAATATGCATTTATAAGGAACTATTCTGTATTATAATTCAGTAAATCATACACTTAGGGTATATTTATTAGAGAATATTATATAATTATTCAGTAAATAATACACTTAGGGTGCATTTATTTGGAACTATTCTGTTATTATTCAGATAGTCATACACTATTGGTGCATTTATTAAGGACTATCCTGTAATTATACAGATAGTCATATACTTAGGGTGCATTTATTAGGGACAATTCTGTAATTATTCAGTTAATCAAACACTATGGGTGCATTTATTAGGGACTATACTGTAATTATTCAGTTAATCAAACACTATGGGTGCATTTATTAGGGAATATTCTGTAATAATTCAGTAAATCATGCACTTAGGGTGCATTTATTAGGGACTATAGTATAATTATTCAAGAGGACAACAAACTCTTACGCAACTGTTTTCTGTGTGTATCAGTCTTTGAACAATGATGTGTTCTTGACATATCTTAGACACAATAAAATCCTGAATATGGCAAACTTTAGCCAGCGTCCAGTGAAGAAAAAGAAACGTCCACAATTAGAAGCATCTTCAAAGAACATAAATTATATAAAATCAACAAATAGTAAAGAAATGCTTTTAAGGGAATCTTACAAATCTGTTCAAATCTTTTTTAGCAACTGGGCTATAGAGGCATAACAAGAACAACTATAACAAAACGTTATAGGTAGATGAATTACAAGAGGCATAATATTGGTTTAATTATGTTTGTTGTATGAAGTTGCTTTTTTCATAAAGGATATTGACTGACCGTTTATTTTATTCAATTCTCCATTAAGGAGAGTAAAAATATTTAGATGATATGAGTAATACACATTATAATGACAATCATGAGTATTTGACAAATGAATATTTTCATGTATACAGTTCACAAGCACATGGTTACAAATATCATACCCTACATCAATCAAATATAATCAACCCTAAATGTTAACGAATTCACCATAAATCTGAGCACTATCATACAACCACATTGAACTTCAAATATCCACACAACAACTTACCTGCCAACTATTAATAGATTCAGTCATCACCATTAGCCAATATAATGGCCAGGATTAGCCAAACTAATAATAGACACTACACTATATACTCACAAACAGCTATAATAAATCTATACTCACAAGTATAGTTCGTCTAGAAAAACATTTCTCTGAGCCATCAAGGCTGAAGATATGACACAAGTCCCCTATGATTAGTTCATATTCAGTATTTAGCAACAATCAAACTCAACAAAAAGCTTCAATTTATAGGAATCATTTACCTTGAAAAGGAACATTTAAATTTCCCTCAAACAGACAATGTAAAGCATAATTGTGTCACAGTATTACAGCCTTTTATGTTGTCATTTATCATTATCTAAGCTTACAAAGATAAATAAAAGGTCTCTATGCATCATAAGACTTCATAGTCATGTAATTCTGCCTTACATTTTAATGTAGATAAAATTTGAACTTAAAGTCTGCGTAACTTACCGTAAGAGTAAACAGGAGCTTATTTTGCATCACAGTTTTATAGTCTATATATTTTTATAGTTTGATGAAACAGTTTACACATATTCTATCTATTCTAAACAGGAATATGGGGCTTTTTTTAGGATAGGAGCGGGGGTGAGTGGGGCATTTTTTAGGGAAGGAGCGGGGGGTGAGTGGGGCATTTTTTAGGGGATATTCAGTTTAATATGTAATACATTGTTTTTCTTTTAACAAATCTTATACATTTCAAATAACCTTTGTCAAGAAAAGCATTGAGGCCGGTCATTCACTTAGTAAAAAATAACCTTGGATCGAACATGTTAAATAAAGTTTAATTCAGTCCTGCATGCAAGCAGCTTAAAGACAATTCATTTTTAATCTGCCTGAAATTTTTTTTTTTGTCCTTGAGATATTTATAATTATTTGTCAGTAACTTGAAGTTAGTTTTGAACTATATTAATAAGAGCCCTGCAAGCTTAAAGTCCCATAATCATATATAATTATCTGTCGTAATAGTTTCTGTTTGCTCTATAACACAGGAATCTGGTGTGTTTTCCTCCCGCGTATAATTTATAGCAAGAAAAAATGTTTCCAAACCACTATCGTATTTTTTTCAATATTATTGAAAAAAATACTATTTATAGAACAGCTGTGTTTTTTCGCAGTCATATTATGCACACGGCATGAAGTGACGTCACGCGTTCTATATATCTTAAGTTTACAAAAGCAAAATTCACAGCGAAATGAGTGTTTTTAGAAGGAAAAGGGCGTGTCTTGTCGGTAATAATTATCTTGGGATAATATCAGCAATTGTTTGTTTTTTTACATATATTTTTTATAGCAAAAAGCTAATGGGACTAAAAGAGTTACAGAGCGGACACAAAATTGCTAATGGACGGACGTACTCACTTAAGTGACGTTGTGGGGTGCCGCCTTTGATCTTCTGAACCCCACAAGCAACTTTTTTGCACCCCATAAGCACAAATTTTCCACACAAGGGCGGTTTGTACGTACTGGAACCCCATAACGACAACTTGTACTTACCCTAACCCTAAACCCATAACGACACCTGGGTGAGTACGGACAGACAGACGGACGCCAGCGTCATAACATAATACTTCCCTTTGGGTGTATAAAAAATCTGCTGATAAAAAAAGACTTTTTCAGAACTGGGTTTAAGAAGTTTTCCAATTTTCATGAGGATTTCTTGTGTTAAAATGAAAAATAAGTCTTTCATTGATTGCATTCTCCGATTGATCTTGAAGAGGACCAAACCTACGTATACACAGGAAATGTTGACTCTTACTGTAACAAAGCACGGTTCATTGCCTCATGTAGTGAGATCTATCCACATTGCTACATATGTACCTAATCGTTTCTACGTTATAAGCTACATTTAAAGGTTTTGCACAGACGCACACACAATGATCACAATATAAGCTTGAAATTTTTATTAACCTTGTCAAAGAGTAATTTATATTTCATGAACTATTTATGAAGTTTGCAAGAAAAGTTCATAGACTTCATGATTTCACGACTTCCATATGAACGGGTTTAAATATAAATATATACAAAAGTCTAGCCTGTATACCGTACAGTGTACAGGATATTAATTAAGGCTTATACCTTATAAGGTCACAAAGCAAAGCTTTGTTACGTCCATATACACACATGTTATGTACTACTATGACTAACAAAAACATTGACCTTGAGAGACTTTAAAACCGATTATAAAAGTCTTAATATCAATGTAGTTGTAGTATTTGACTTTATATAAACAGTAAATTTCAGTCCATAAACACCCAATGCATGGAATTGGCTAACAAAAAAACAACACAATAACGACAACAAACAATAGTCAGCAGCATGAGCTCGAGTTCATTTTTTTTTAAAGACTGAATTATTTTACACAATATGTTACGCTAGTACACATATTAAAAGTGAAGTACAAACAAACTTACACAGATCTACGTTTCGAATTCCATCACGTTCAAGTATTATACGAGATGTATAATGTCAAAACTTTCAACATCAAATAAAATCTTGTGTCAAACTTTGCTTATAATCTTTGCACTACACATAAAACCTACACATGATAGAAGAAAATGACCCAGGAATGCAAATCTGAAAGATTTTGCCCACTCCATAATGCATTAAAGATTAACCAAGAATACTGAACAAATAGTGGTGAAAAACTTGACAAGGGGAGCCAGGGGGGGGGGGCTATGCTGTGGATAGCTAATGGTTAAGTGGTAATGGTCCCTAACTTAAGTATAATCACTAACCAATCACCGCTGCGAGATCGAATCTCCATGCGGTACCAAATATCCAGCTAGCTTATGGCACTAGGTCAGTGGTTCTACTCTGACGTCTTCCTGCATCATTTCAGCTGGAATTAGTTGGTGCCACATGTAAAATACAGTGAAAATTAACAGACCAAAAAGGAAGAACTTGATAAAAAAACTTCACAAATCTTAAAATATAAAGGTACAAAATGTACCTGTAACGAACACTGAACTTCTTACACATATAACTTTTCCAGTGACTCAGTTCTATTTAACTTATTTTCTCTTCACGACTTTTATCCTAAAATAGATGTATAGAAAAACAGCTAAAAATAAACTTTACAATCATGGATATGCATGCATGTTTTTATAAACAGTTGGCTTCAATACAGTACATGTTTGAATCAGGTCAAATGTTAAATAAGAAACAAATTGATAACTAAGTCACCATTAGAAATTTTAAGAAATATTTGAGTTCAAGATTTGAGCTTAATATTTTATTTAAATGATACATAAATTTCAAAATGCTTTTGAATTTTGATAAATGTTTATAATTATAAACATCAGAATAAATGCTTACACAAATAATAAATAATTCATAGCTATTTCATTTCACAATAAATTCTGCCATTTGCTTTAACTATTAAATATCTGCCAATCACAAATACTACATTGTAGTATTGTAACTCTCAACCATTTTAATACATAAGAGTCTAAGACTAAACTCTTGAAAAATGGGACAAATAATGTCCTTAATTTGCATATGTGTAATAAATGTACATCTATAGCTATTTAGATGATTTCCCCAAAAGGAAAATAAGTAGTAAAATGTAAGAAAAAAAAAAAAAAAAAAGACAACAAAACTGCTTCATAGAGACACACTATAAAGTTAATTATCAAACCATGATATACTTATAATGACAGAAATAATCACAAACATAAATAATGCATGATTTCCCTTCAGGAAAACTTGCGCACGAATAGTCATCTTGACTCAGAAAATGATCAATACAGAATATCAAATGTCTAATCTATTTTACATTATCATTATAAAATTAAAATGCATGCCAAGAATCGTAAACATATGAAATCATGATTTTTTCTTGAACTTTTGTACATGAAGTTTGAATACCTCTTTGACTGGTGTGTTGCCCCTTAGACGCTTCAATAAACAAGTACATGCTGTTGTCCCAACCACAAACCCCTTTGCTGTAAGCACCAAGCTTACTGTAGCCACTTTTATCAAATTTCTATAACTCATTGTCAAGACCCTATAGTTGCCCAATATCACATTGAGCCAAAAAATCCCTATTGCCATTTACTTTAAAATGCAGTTCATATTCAATGCCTTATAATTGCCAAATGCCAACAATTGTCACTTTACCTCATTCTTGCATGTTCATGATAGTGCACATAATCTTAATAATAATAGCCAAGGTACTTTCACAAAGAAGTTTTTCTATAAAATACTATGCCATCAAATGTTTAATTTCAATTAATAATTCCATATTGTTACATACAAAAATACTTTCTAATAAGTTTCTTTATAATTATAATGTTATTGCTAGACACACAAAAATGTAATGTTTGTTCTAAGTTATGTATGTCAATCATTTATTTTTTCCCACCAATCAATTTTACATATTTCAAATTCTAACTTCTATAGATATGTTTTATTACCTCAGATTAGATATTTATCAAAGCAGCCTTAAGTCATCTGCTATAGGGCTTCAATAAATTATTATAAATTATCAATTTATCAAGTACTTCCTGCCAGAATGTTTTAAATTCTATAATTTGATTGGTCAAATTTTATAAAGGGTCCAGCCCCTTTTCTTATATATTATTTTGTTATCAATTTATAAGTTAGTCTTTACTTAGTTTTGGAAGTGACTTATGATCTTGATCTCAAGATTATTTGTTGACATTGTTTATGTAACTGTTACTATATTTTTAATTTGTTTTGAATTCAATACAAGACATCATCTAATTTAAATTGGACATTAGTTGTACTTTCTTCTGTCATCATTGCTGGCATATATTGGAGACAAATTTCACAAGGGAAAGCCCTGTGATAACATGGTGGAGAATCAGAGGTAATTATGGCACTTCTATGTTGCCATACTTTCCTGGTACCTCTATAAAAGATGCACAAAGATGACAGCAAGGTACAACTTTATACGATGGAACTGGAGAGTACCTTTATCTCAACAACGGATTGCTGACTCAACGTCAATAACACCTGCAGTGGCTGAAAAACAGTTTCCACGATGTCACAGATGTGGTCATGAAAGAACAGCAAGATGGCATCAACGACAATGCCCAGCAACAGGGAGAAAATGCTTTCGTTGTCAAAAATTTGGACATTTTGCACGACAGTGCTTCTCAAAATCCAGTCAAAAAGCTTCTAAAAAACCAAGGATTAAATCAAAACGAAGAAAGGAACGAGATGCCCAACGCCTTGAGAAATACAACATCCGTAAGAATTCCTTAAAACTGTTTCCATTTAATGATGTTACAGATAGTGAAATAAATTTTGAAATGCCTTCTGTTTATAAAATTCAACAAATTCGAACCGAGACAGTACAGAAACAGAATTGGTCTTTAAGAAGGAAGTTAAGTGAAGTTAATGAAAAATTAGAAACCATGGAAAAGTCATTTGAAGATCTGAAGGTGAATAAAGAGAAAGAACGAAAACAACTGCAGAAACAAAATGACAGATTAAGACATGAAAACAAGGAACTGAAGAAGTATGGACCACCACAGAAACAGGATCATGAGTGTGATGAGTGTAAGCAAAGAGAAATTAAGCAAAAAGAAATAAATGATACTTATGCAAAATTGATAAATTATCATCAAAATGATAAATTACATGTGTTTTTCCAAAGCCTGTTTGAAATAGGGCATGCCTGTGATTGTCTGTGTGACATCAAACATCGATACAGAGTAGGAAACCGTTTCCGTAGAGATTTGGAGAAATTAGAAAAAATATTGGGAAATCTATCTGAAAAACATTTACATTTTAATGACTTCAAAGAATTCAAAAATGGACAAAACAACAATCCTAATTATGGCGAGTTTTATGCTCAAGATTTTAGTAAAAACCTGCAATTGTATAATGTGAAATATGAAGAAAATGTTGCTTTTGAACAATTCATCATTTATGGGAATGAAACTAATTGAATTTTAACCTATTTGGCTGCTGACAACAATTTCTAAAATGCAGGAGCATTTTCTTTGTTTGGCAGGGGGAAGTTTTCACAAAGAAGTTTTTCTATAAAATACTATGCCATCAAATGTTTAATTTCAATTAATAATTCCATATTGTTACATACAAAAATACTTTCTAATAAGTTTCTTTATAATTATAATGTTATTGCTAGACACACAAAAATGTAATGTTTGTTCTAAGTTATGTATGTCAATCATTTATTTTTTCCCACCAATCAATTTTACATATTTCAAATTCTAACTTCTATAGATATGTTTTATTACCTCAGATTAGATATTTATCAAAGCAGCCTTAAGTCATCTGCTATAGGGCTTCAATAAATTATTATAAATTATCAATTTATCAAGTACTTCCTGCCAGAATGTTTTAAATTCTATAATTTGATTGGTCAAATTTTATAAAGGGTCCAGCCCCTTTTCTTATATATTATTTTGTTATCAATTTATAAGTTAGTCTTTACTTAGTTTTGGAAGTGACTTATGATCTTGATCTCAAGATTATTTGTTGACATTGTTTATGTAACTGTTACTATATTTTTAATTTGTTTTGAATTCAATACAAGACATCATCTAATTTAAATTGGACATTAGTTGTACTTTCTTCTGTCATCATTGCTGGCATATATTGGAGACAAATTTCACAAGGGAAAGCCCTGTGATAGTACAATGAATGTCATTTGCCAAGTTCAGCTTTATAAATGATCCTATTGCTTATACGTTCCTTAAAAGCATTTCCTGAGCCAAGTTTCAATCAAGTTAAAAAATCTGCAACAATGCAAACATATCAATAAGAGCTTTAGAAATCATATTATAAGAGAAAATGAAAATCTTTCTAATTTACACCAGCAGTAAAGAAAATAGAACTTCAACCCGAGAGACAACATGGAGACAAGACAGCAGCGGAAGGTTTGCCAAGTGTGAAGAAATTGTGGGTAAATAATCCTGACATCACATCTGGGATGCACCTATTTCCGTACAAGTGTTACCATAATTATCACAGGCACCTGTTGGAATAAATAATGTCATGATACATTCCACAGAATTCTTCATTCTTCTTCCTGCCTAACTAAACACCAGAGAGGGGCGTACAAAAAATTAACAAGAGAAATACCTGAATGCATTGAGTGAGCTGACATAAGACTGACAATGATCACAGCATTATGAATATGAACTCAAACTTTATCCCCATTTGGTGGGCCTATATTTTTATATCAAGATCCTATTATAAGGTTGTGCAGATCATCATAGAACTCAAATACTTCAGCCATCAAAAGGATACTCTCCAAATTTCAATAGCAACGTACCTAAAAGTCATGAATTTACAATTTTCAATAGCAATTTATTATGAAGAGCAAAATTGCTTTAAAAATGCAGCGCATAATTATTTCAAAAACTGAGCATTAAATTCTAAAACCAAACTCTTCAAGTTCAAAAAGGCAGGCCACAATTTCAGTAGCTCTTAATAATGTACACTCCAAAATTCAACAGTGGTGCATGTAGGCGAGATACCCTAAATTTCAACAGTCGCATAGATGAGAATGAAGGGATGAGGCAGTCATATAACAAATATACAGATACAAAATATAAGAAGATTCCACATCAACAATAGCAACAACATTTTGATCAACCCTCACACAAAATGTGTTTTTCTCTCAGTTATGTCTATCAGAAGGAGTGTGCCAAAACTACATGATAAACAATTTGATACAGAAATTATAGATGCTCTAAACACAATCTGCCACAAAAGCCCTCAAAGCTGCAAGAATACAAATAAACAGATATAAGTATAAGATTTCATAACAAATTATTTTTAGAACATAGTAAATATAGCACGAAATTGTTTTTGGCCAACATACTATAAATAATGTCAGTAAAGGTCTAAGATTAGATGGCAGATAATACAAAAATAACAAATTTAACTCTAACACAGCTGAAAGATTAGATTTTGCTTATGCATTGGCCCCAATGAGACTTCCAGAAATGCATATACAACATTTTGGACAACTATTCTAAAATTTTTCAATTTAAATTTTGTCACCCCCCCCCCCAAGAAAAACAACAACAACAACAATACCACTTCACTAATTTCATGAACATCAGTAAAAGTTAAGGACCTGCAGTTCATGTTCATGACATCATCAGTTACAATAATTCAAGAACATCATAAATAGTTCATGACCTTCTAGTTTTACCAATATCCAAACAACATGTAAATGACACAAGATAACATCAAGAACCATTACAAAAATATTAAAACACCACAAACGGTTGTACATGAACATCACAAACTACTGAAAAAATTGATGTTAAAATCAATCAAATTAAAGCAAGAACTAAGTGTTTCACAAATTATATCTGAAGTTTATATATTATCAGATAAAAATCTAAGAAGGATCGTTTTTGAAAGCGGACAATATTTATTATATCACACACTTAAATTCATTTTTAAACTTCATTTAGAAGGGAGTTAAGTGTAGCACATATTATATCATCATTACCTCAAAGGATATGAAATCTTAACATCCGACAGGGTTGTAAGTAAAATCTTGTAACTAATGCAAATGAATGAGAAAGATAGCAAATTAATGCACTTAACCCAAGTTATAAATAGATCTATATACTTATTGAGGGCTCAGCGCAACACTGTCGTAACTTGTTCTTATTTCAATATGAGTTACAACACTGTTGTGTTGAACCCTCGATATATACATACATTGTCATTACAAACAAGAGTCGTCAATTTCATTACTACTTCAATAATTGGCCATCAGTCAACTTAGATCTTACTATTTTCTATAAATAAATATAATCCACTTACATACAGCAAGTGGACTGCTTCAATATGTCAATGCCTGCTCTATTTATAGTAACATATTTCATTAATTCAAAATGTTTACAAAAGATTTCCTACCATAGAAAATACTTAAAGTGCAGTTTAATCAAATTTCTACTGAGGCCTTTAATAACGATACAACAGTTATTGCTTTTGAATACTGAAAAATCAGAATGGTCTAAAAATAGCAATGTTTTGATCGCTACACAGATTTACATAAGATATTAGACGGCATTGGATTACATTCTTTAGAATTTCTATATACCACAGCAACAAAGAAATTAAACATCTTAAAGATGGCCGATATTTAATGTTGATGGCCGACATTTAGTTTGTTTTTCTTTATACTCACAGTTTAAATTTAAACTACCCATTTGAATGAAATTAATAAAATATTGAGTTTTTAAAACATTTTCTCGCATGTTTCATGAATAGTTCAGGAAGCATGAATATTAGAACTCTTTGACCGGGCTAATCTTACAGCAGACTAAAGATTTAACATCCACCAGTGTACAACAGTCATTCTAAATCTACAGGACACATCTCTGACAATATAAATGTGGCTTATACTGTACATACAATGTAATGGCTAAAATTCTTAAGTCTCTTTTGGCAAACTAATGCGATTTAACTGTTCATGTTAAAGCCGCCAAATATCTTTTCAAAGGCACATTTGCAATCAAATAGTTATAGTCATTGCTGCATGTTCGAATCCCATCCTGCCTGTGACTGGACAAATTTCAAACGTGAGAAACCTGTCTAGCCAGCTTACAAAAGGTTGGAGGTACAACACAGGACTCAGGAGTATGTACATGTAACCCTGAAGTCTTCCTCCACCATTAAAACTGAAAAATTGCATAAATGACTATTAACCCTAGAGATATCTTTTCTGTTTATTCATGAAAGATGTAAGCAAAAATACCAGGGTTTTTTCTCGGTATTTTGGGAATATGACCCATACCCTTGGGATTGGGAATTTTCGCGGTGTTTTAATCAAAATGTACAACTACAATTTTTGCAATGTTCAACTTATTCTACTTATTCTCCCATAATTATAGGACAGTAGCAGAATAAGGTATTTACTACCAATAGTGATGTTAATGAACTTATAAAAATATTTTTTTTTTGATTGGGAATTTTTGTCTGTGAATTGGGAAAAAAGATACTATTTTCCATTGGGAATATGACCGAATTTCGGCTATAAAATCGCCCCAAAAATCCCTGAATACAGAAACATACCACTGTCAAAAGTTTATCTGATTTATTTAATGAACTATTCATGAAGTATGCAAGACTAGTTCATGAAAAATTCATATTGTCATGAATTCCTTTCGAAGGAGAATTTGTCAGTACCGTAGTTAAGAAACCTGGAGACAGCCACAGCTCTCACATTAACAACTCTGTAGATTATAATGACCTTAAAATACATGTTTTAGATGAGCAAGTTATAAAAGTATGATAAAAAGTAGAGTACCGGGGGGGGGGGGGGGGGGGGGGGGGTACATAGAGTCACATATCTAGATTCATCTACATTTGTAATAATAGCTTGCCAACAGGTCTTAAAGAAAGACTATTTGATTCATACAATGGATTAATTTGCATTTCTAAGAGCATGTAATATTGTAATCTTTTACTTGTTATTAAAGCATGTCATAAAAAATCAATTGCAAGTCTTGTCATAATACCTAAGAACTTTTCTTTAACAAGAGACTAACCAATACTAATTAGGTCAAAATGGATGCATGAAGAATTCAATTATAAATATTTCATAACTAAAGGAACAACCCTCTTTTTGAAAAAACAAACAAACAAACACTTCCAAGATGATCATAAAACAATGCAAACCAGTAATAATCAGTAAATAAATTAACTATAAAAGAAATGAAACATGGGATACTAAATAAAATCTATTCATATTTTTACACTCACCACAACATTTACCGTTATCTTACATACAAAAGCAAGGTCAAGGGAAATACATGAAAATAGCAAGAGATGCTGGCAGACAGCTGTTCGGCACAACACCAAAACACAAGCCAACAGCTGAGGACTTCACAAACAACTACACACAGACGATTATGTAATTACTGTGTTATTTGCCATGGCAAAAATCATCTTAGCGTTCACCAATGAAATGAGGGGGTGTGTACTTTAAAGACTAGCTTCTGAGCTAAAGGATGTTCCATGAAAACATTATCAATCAGGCCATCATTAAACAAGGGTGCCACCTATCGAGGAAGTTGCTACGTAACATTTGTACCTCTTATAGTTTCTGAGTTATGAGCAACATTCAGGGATTTACAGGACTCGTTTTTCTGCTTCAAATACGCCAACAATTCTGCCCAGGACCCCTTAAGATGTCCGAATCGAGTCCTGTGGGATGCAGACTTTCCTTAAGATGTACTCAGGGTATTAAAGTAAGCGAGATCACTGAATGAGATTTGACAAGCTATTTTCATTTTCTATATGTCTACAGTGATAACAGATCTTTAATAGTTCTTTTTTTGTTTAATAAAGCAATTTAACTAAAACTAAAACAACAACCTGAGTCGCAAGGACCCCAAAACTTTCAAGTCAGTGTAAAACCCTGAACATTAAAGTTTTAGTATAGACGCAGACGCCGCAGATATTACAATAGCTTGACTTTTTCTTCATAAACAGCGAGCTAAAGATGTTGGGATTGCAGTTTTGCGAACCGAATGGACAGGAAGGCTTTTAATAGATTTTTGTCGATTAATTTTTTTTGTTTCTAACGTTATTATAAATTAAGCTTTTTTTTTAAAATGGAAAGCTGGAATGAGGAATAAATATTTTTGTGTTTCAGGATTTTTGAATGAGTAAATCACATAATTATCCGCACAAGAACAATTTTTGGAAACTGAAAGATAGTTCAGCTTTCCATATCGAGGGTTCAGCGCAACAGTGTCGTAACTCATATTGAAATAAGAACAAGTTACAACAGTGTTGCGCTGAGCCCTCAATATAGCCTTCACTCGTTCGGCACGGATGAATTTTTATGCGGACCTTAAGTTCTACATTTATCTGCATCTGTCACGCAATCGTAAAACTAGTTCCTGTTTCATATTGCAGTGTAAGTCTGTAAGTTCAGTTTCCATCTATGACTTGATAAGCCTGGTACCAGAATACACTACCCCCTAGGTACATTATACAATTCTCTGCAGGGGTGTAAATATAGCCAACTTAAAAATCCTGGAAATCTTATGTGGCCGACCATTTTTGCCAAACAAGAGGCCTTCAACCACATTACTCAGTTTGTATTAAAGAAAATCTGATTCCTACAGAGCAGATTAAATTGACTGTTTAAGTAATAACTTCAGATATTTTCATCAAATAACTTGTATTTTTGCTCAGAAATCATGGCTCTTCAGGACAGATATATCGGGAAATATGGGAATATTGTTACCCCTGTTCCTGTCAAATCATTGGTGAGATCTTAATGCAATTTGTTATGATTTGAATGCAATATTTTATCATGAGGTGTAGAGATTTACTGAAATGTACTCATTACCGAACATAGTTGAATGACAATATATCAATCAGTAAGAACTATTCATAATGCAACTTACCCCATGAGTATGCACTCATTCAGTTAAACTGATACAAATCCAGTCAATGAGATCACAACACAATCTCAACAATGTTTTTACAGATCTCAAGCCAAACCAATGCTAATGAAGGCCTGAATCTTCTTTTGGAACTTGACAGTAATTAATTGCAACTTTTCAGTTCACAATATACAGAACAATTTCAAGTCAGCAATTTAATAAGCATATCAATGACACAAATCTGAGAGGTAAACAGATTTCACACACATGATAATTATTTTTCACTTTTCGCTAGCTTACTCAAATATTTTATCAATTATATTACAGCAAACATACACTGGTATGTAATAACAACAATGACTTTCATCTTCATGTGATTATAATCATTATGAACACTGAAATCTAACAGAAAGATATGTAAATATTTTCTGACAAGTTTTATGCACTACGCATCATTTCATAATCCAGTTAAATTTGAACCAGTTTCATAAATTCCAGTTTAATTTTCACTAAAAAAATCTAGGCACGAAAGAATGAAAATCCAAAAGTTTAAAGAAAACAAATTATTAAAGCTAGGTTGCTGTTCATCATGTCACAACATAAAACTATTTTTCACACTGGTGAAAATAACTCACTGACCTAGATATTCACAGACACACATACACTAGGTTTACTGTTAACCCTCCGAACATCCACTGTTTAATGTCCATATTATCAGGAACACTAAATGAACAGTGTAGCATACATACTCCACACCCCACTGCAGTCAAAACATGTAGACTGGCTAAACGTCTCTCGAAACTGCTGTTTGTTTTTCAAGCTACAGTCTGACGGATGGCTCCCTTAGGCCAGCCATATAAAATATTAATTGCAATGCTCAAGTCGATCATATGGAAATTTCCTTAATTCAGGCCCATTTAACCCATGGGCGCGCATGCACACATTTCAATTTCTTGATTTTATGAACTTAACAAGGAAATTTGGGCTGTTTGCATATCAATTTCTTACATTTTCATGTTATCACACAATAAAAGGATCTGTAAAGACAAAAGCACTTTCGAAAATATTTTCGGACATATAATTTATGGTATGTTTTAAGTCATTTAAAACTTAAGTATAAATGACTGTCTTATCAACTTCAGGGTATAACGAAAAGCGAAACTTAAATTTCTGTACAGACGACAGTTATCATGCTAAGGCATCCTCAGTCCACTAATTTATATCATTATCATAACTGTGACAGGTAACATTTCTATATGTTAAGGTCAACACACAAACAAGGCTATACAAGTCATTACTATGATTTTTTGTACATTTACTTAACATAATTTCCTTGTATTTATGTCTATATTAATGAGTCAATTACCATACTATGTGCTGGAGTGCACACCAAAAGTTGGTCAGTAGGTTAAACTACAAAAAGTTAGGCGAAGTACACTAAATTCTGTGTTTCAATTTTGTTGACTAACAGATAACTAACAGTAGGTAAGATGCAGCTTTCTACGTAAATACTAATCTTTGAATGAAACTCTTTCACCGCAACAATTCCAATGACAGAATGTAAGTATCTTCATCAATAAGTGAACTGATCAGGGGAGGTAACCCAATATTCTTGGAATTAATTAACCAAGTTAACCGCACACTTCAAAGAAAACATACTGACACAGTCATTAGTAGAAAAAAATGCGCATTTACCTATATGATGTAAAACCAGCTCTCGATCTTATCCCAAATATAATCAATGAAATTTTGGCAGCCAATCAATGCGCAGGATAAAAAACTATCACAATCATATTTATGATATGCGTTATGTCTATGTTTTCA
The DNA here is from genome assembly GCA_964023205.1 of Lutraria lutraria. Lineage (NCBI taxonomy): Eukaryota > Metazoa > Mollusca > Bivalvia > Venerida > Mactridae > Lutraria > Lutraria lutraria. The sequence continues at coordinate 24,410,819 of OZ026848.1, forward strand.
AGAAGAGAAAACATTTCAAAGATGGCAGAAAACCAGACAAAAAAAATCTGACGCTCTCTAAAACATTACCTTATGCATTCCGTTAAATGAACGTTGATTGAATAAATTAAATCTCTGACCTCAAATCACTAACCTCTCCCAGTACCACTAGCTATTTACATGTTAGGAAGCTATCAAGCATCCGATCATGGTTCAACCCAAGTAATATGCCTGTAGGGCCCGCCTCCACTGTTAAATTAAAAGTCTCCGAATGACTCGAGATCTGGCTTTTGGCGTGATGTTAAATCCCAGTGAGAAAATAAAAGGACATCTTTGAAGAAGAATGAATATTTTACTGTATCTAACACAGAACGATCTCTGAGGAACTAATTTCCAGAAGTGACTTACCCTTCCATTAGAAACCGGCCACTTTTCCATATAAAGAGAAATCAACACTTTCAGGGAAGAGTATGAGCTGCCGAGACTGGGAAACAAACACGAATCACCATAGTTACAACAAATTCAATGCACTCATAAACCACTGACCAATGCTGGTCGGCCTGACCAGCCTTTACAGAAGCCACCAATACATAGTTCCCACATCTCCAATATTTACCTCCCTTGGTGGCCATCTTGCTAGGCAAATTCAACAGGCATTGATAGAAGATATTTATATTTTTGTTTTGATAATTCTAAATATAGGATATTCATATGTGACAACTACATTTTCTTAAACCTGATGTGCTTATGGCATTAACAACTTCATGATTAAGTTAACTTTTATAAAATGAGTTGTTTAATAACCAATTTTCAGATTTTTTCTATTAAGCGTATAAGAAATTTGCCTAGCAAGATGGCTGCCAAGGGAGGTAAATATTGTAGATGTGAAAACCATGTATTAGGTAGCGAGTGTCCTTATATGGTTGTGAAATTCTTGTTTATTCTTCAAATTATCATCAGCCAAAAGTCGATTTTTACCCTGAGAACCCTATACATGTATATAGTTAATACTCATTTCAAATGCCAGAATCCTTCAAAACAGAAATATGGCCCTGGTCAAAATCTCTACTTCATGCAAATGTAAATATTGCACACCTCGGAACTGACATTAATATCTTTGGCTTCGATATTAAGTGCCCTCCAATAGGATGTGGTTGAAATGAAGGACGTATCACAAAGCAAATTAAGAATTTTTTTTATTTATTGAGTATATAATTCAGAGGTGGAGGACAATTCAACATGGGATGTAATATCTTCAGTCAAATTTGACACTGACAGTATGAGCCTGGCCTAAGGGTTCGAACTCACAACCTCTTGATCAGTAGACCAACACTCAAACCAATGAGCTTAAATTAGGTGGGCTCCATCATTCTTTTTTTTAAACGATGAATGAAATCCTTATGGCTAATAACATTATCATATCTAAATTCAAAATCCATCTGAAAACATTTTTTCTTCTGGCCTTATGTGAGAGAATATAAATAATTTTGACAGTTATACAACAGGAACTATTAATTAATAAAAAAAACATTTAAATTCTTATTTGTCTATAAAAATGACTACATCATTCATGGGACGCCTCAGTTACTGTATTTCATTTATTTTCGTTGGGCTCAATTTTCATGTTTTTTACCAAAATGGCTATTTTGTGGGGACATGAATTTCGTGGATTTAGATTTTTGAAAAGAAATGCTATATCTCTGCATTTGAATTTGTAGGGATTTGATTTTGTGGATGAGCCGACCAGCGAAATCCATGAGAACAAATCCCCAACGAAAATTAATGATTCCACAGTATGCAACTTTGCCTGCCCACCAAACCACCTCTCTCTCATCTGTGTTTCATGTGCTGTATCTACATAACAATGTATTGCACAGGCTAGCACTAAGACCTAATGAGTGCTCATTGGGTATTTAACGAGATCACAATACTAGAACCCCAAGGGCAACATGTCTGAGTGTTGCCTAAGACACATGGTCTCATGGTATTATGGCAAGTCATTCTCAAATAATTCAATGCATAAGGGAGACACAGCCCTGACAAGGTGTATAATGATTATTTTTTCTGTTTGACCTCTAAGTATGACCTTGACCTTTGAGCTAGAGACCTGGATCTTACGCACTGCACACCGTCTCATGCTGTTGAACAATTATGCCAAGTTATCTTAAAAAGTTTCTATGCATAAGGGAGATACAGCCCGGACAAGGTCTATAATGCTCATTTTTGACGTTTGACCTCACTCACTCACTCACACGCAACCGCCGCAGGTGGGCTCGACGAAAATTAATGCACTCAAATTCGCACATGGATCTTACAGGAGTTCAGTTTAGCGACACTTTGTCAAGTGTGAATAACAATACAGCAGAATGCAGATTTGGAGAAAAAACAGAGCAAAACATTCTCATCAGTTATTTTTGAGAACATTAATTTTCTGCTAGCCAAATTTCTTACCACGCAAATGGTGTGTACCAGTAGTTTTTTATCATCAATGAATACTGTGTCTATCTTAAAGGGGCATACCCTACAACTTGGTGCATGATGATAAATTAGAAGCTTGTAAAGAAAAAAGCTGTCGAAGAAAGTTTCAGCCAAAAATTCATCAAATTAAAAATAAAATCACAAAAAAAAATATTAGCTTTCATAAAAGATCGGAAACTCCTATGAATTTGTTCTACAATTTTTGGGTGGAAGTGATTTATTATTCATAGCTATGATATTTGCGGCTAGTACCTAAACTAGTCATTTTATGACTCAAGTTCTTCTTGCAATTATCCATTTTATATTGTTTTACATATACATCTAACACATTTTTACACAATGTTTGTCAGTTGTAGGGTATGCCCCTTTAACATTGTCAAAACATAATGGTATGCAAAAGTCTCAAATCTTAAACCACTCATAGAGCAATTTCACAGAAACTTAGTAGGGTAAAAGATTTCATCTGTCATTCAGTCAGTATATAATTTTGATTGGTTATGGAATCGATACAGAAATAAATAAAGTATAAGTGTCTCAGAAGCCAAAAGACTGAGAGTTAAAAAAACCCTTAAAGCAATGACATTTGATTGGCTGTTTCAAACTAGACTGATCAGGGCTTCTTATAGAGCAAATTATAGAGAATAAATTCAACCAAAGGATTAATTTACTGTTACATTCATTATAAGTAGGAAATTTTGTTGGCCGTTCAATTCATCATCACCTTTGACATCAAGTGAGAACTCAGGACTTATAAGTTATAACACTTACAGTAAGAGACTATATGGTTTAAATGCCATATGCATGGAACTTTTATTCTTATTTCAGTAACTATGGTAACATTAATGCTGGTAATCAATTAATATTCAAGTTTTGGCAAACATACAAACGATGCATGTTAAAATTTAGAGAAATAAAAAAGTACCGGTTATGAAAATTAACTTTGTCTTTGTTGTTAAGTAGATGTAGATTTCAGGCAAATAATAGAATTGTAAGTAGGTAACAAAAAACTGTTCCAATAAAATGGGGAGTTAACTCAATAATATGCACTCGAAAACCACTCTTTAAATTAAGGGGAAGCAAATCTTACTATACCAAGGAAGGTAATTACATTAAATGTCCTTAAAGGAATCCGTAAGGCAGGCTTAAAGGGAGATAACTCAGACCAATAAAAAGGGGAAGTAACTAAAGAAAAAAATCAAAGGGAGGTAATCATAGTTCATGTACTCATCTTAAATTCATACAAAGCAGATGTCACATAGAATGAAATTATTTAGGGCAGTTTGAGGCCATAATCAATCAATGTCAGTGCTAACATACTGACTTGTGTCGATCATCACCATAAATACAAAAGCTATCCAATTGTTACCTTGGTAATGCAATGCTGTAATTTGAGCAAAAAATAATAAATAAACACAGAAAGATGTTTTCTTATCATTTAAACAGTAATACACTGGAATATTGATAAACATTTTTATAATTTTTGATAATTGATAAAAAATTTTTTTATAGATATTCACTGCATTTAAAACCAACACTAAGAAACAATTACCTGACATGAAGAAGATTTATTGAAATATATATCAGTTTGCTAAAAGCTCAGTAAATCAAAGAACAGAAAGATTTCATTGAAACTGAATGGGAATCAGTTTAACAATAGTAGTTCTAATAGCTTAGCACATGGGAGTGCTTTAATTCAAATTACTATTTTACAGACACATTGGATACATTAAAACGTTATATTTATCTTGACAGCTGATACTGGATATTGAGTGCCGATATATGGGTGTGAAGATTAGAACACTTAAAAGTTTAAGTGTTAAGATATGACAGAAGAATTTGAGATCATAGATATTTGAGTGGTGAGATTAACCTCTCAGTGCTGAAGCGGGGGATGGAGTTTTGAGATCTGAGTGTAGATATTTGAGTGCTGAGGTTTAGATCAGAGATCTGAGTGTAGATATTTGAGTGCTAAGGTTGAGATAAGAGATCTGAGTGTAGATATTTGAGTGCTGAGGTTGAGATAAGAGATCTGAGTATAGTTATTTGAGTGCTAAGGTTGAGATCAGAGATCTGAGTGTAGATATTTGAGTGCTGAGGTTGAGATAAGAGATCTGAGTGTAGATATTTTTGAGTGCTGAGGTTGAGATCAGAGATCTGAGTGTAGATATTTGAGTGCTAAGGTCGAGATAAGAGATCTGAGTGTAGATATTTGAGTGCTGAGGTTGAGTTCTCAGTGCAGAGTAGTGGGATTGAGTTTTGAGATCTGAGTGCTGCTATTTTAGTGCAGAGGTAGAGATCAGAGTGCTGATTCAGGAGATTGAGATCTGACTGCAACATTATGCAATAAATGAATATTTCAACAAAGACTACCTTTTAAATTCCAAATTTATAGACATACAGATTGTATTGTATCGCAAAATTTTCCTTCAAATCATACCCGAAAATTCTTAACAAAATCTCAGAAATAACATTCTGATCAATGCATTATAAAAAGAAAACAATTATATAACAGAATATTACGTTATTGCAAGAGGATATACACTTCTGTGCAACAAACCAAAATTTTGAGTCCAGAATATAAACATTTCCAATAATGTACGTTTTCTGTTCTGCTATATTCTTAAAGGTTAAAACAAATGCTAGTTAGATTAGGTATGAATTAATTATCATATAAATGAGACAATGACAGTAGACTTCAAACTGACTTTTTTTCCGCATAAGTACAAAAATGTATGCACTGATTTCTGTTCATATTGTTTAACACACAGAACAGTTGAACACCAACCTGTACATCCTAATACATAATTTATGGGAGACTTTCTTCTGTTATTGTGTCTAAAAAATAATTTATACAGTTATTAATTGACCCAGGATCAATTACAGTACAACCTCTCCAGAGTTTGAGCGACCTTCTCTTGAGCAACAACCTCTCTTCAACAACAGCATGATTATTTCCCACTGTGCCATTTAACTATTAAATTAACCTCTTTACAGCAACAACCTCTCAACAATGATATAAATTTGCTACTCCCAAAGGGTGTTGCTTTAGAGAGTTTGCACTGTAACTTTAACTATAACTTAAATCGAGGGTTCAACACAAGAGTGTTGTAAGTGTATTGAAATAAAAACAAGTTACAATAGTGTTGCGCTGAGCCCTCGAAATAGTGAGCAATTTATTCTGACCATTGACAAATTGACCTTACCTTCCAGTGTTCGTTTCATGATAAAATCTGCAAATACTTGGAGCACTAAGTATTAATCTGCCTGACTTCATATCCTCCAGCGCTTCACAAACAAATTTATTTCGAACCCCCAAAAATCCAACATTTTACAGTATCCAATTTATTTACATGTCTGCAGTAATTTTATGTAAAAAAAAATAATTTTTTTTTACTATGTTCCAAAATTGGCACTAACAAGTACGCAAAAGTACTGGTAAATGCAAACAAAACTAATCAGAATGCATTGACTGTCGACAAATCTGGACATCTGAACGCAGTCTGTCACAACAAAGCCAAGAAAACCTAATTTTTAGCTCAACTATAGTCCACAAATATCCAGATTTAATTAACTATCTTGAAGAATGTGAATTTTGATGTCGGAATTTAAGTATCTACAACACTGGGGACTTCTTTTTCTTGCAACACCAATATCAGAGTCTTACAGATCAATAACACTCAGGCTCTAGTGATCTAAATATAGTAACATACTGTAGAGAAACATTTACTGTATTTCAGGCTAGCATTTAACAACCAAGAAAATGTCAATATTCTGTTACTAAAAATAGAATCCACCACTGAGTTAGTTAGGCTGTCTATCAGCCTCTGAGGAAATGTGTTACTATAAATAGAATAATCAAGTTATCGGCCTCCAGAATGAATAACAGGACAGTCTCAGACTGCTAGCTGACAGCGAATGTCGAAGGAAGCCTATATTTACTGCTAATATAACAAGTTTCTGATTTTGACAAGAAATCGTACAAAACAGGGCGGAGGGAAATAGCACAGCTAATTCAATATTTCTGTTAAAAACAGAATGAGGATTTTTTACTTTGCAGGGACAGGGTAGTCACTAATTATCTCATGTTGTTGATATTGATTTTTAATCTGAGAATTATACATAATTACAGCTAATAATTTCTGACACTTACAACGCATTTATAATCAATACTTGGTTTACTTAAAGACACTAATATATAGTACATGGACCCTGATGATTTCCAGGAAATGGTGTCATAATTACAAGTCAAATTCTAGGACATTCTTGCTGATGCAAGAGCATATTCTCGCTTCTGGATTCTCTCATTTGAAATCTGTACACTACATTGAATTTGCATCTTTTTGCCAGAAGCCGTAATATTATGTTAACTTCAAAACAACTTGTAGACTATATATGCGTGACAAAATGCCTACTGTATTTTCATTGGGCTCAATTTTTGTGTTTTTACTAAAATGACTGTTTCGTGGGGACATAAATATGTGGATTTTGATTTTTGATTTGCGATCTACCGACTTTTTTAGTGAGGTTCTGTATTTTATATGGAATCAAGTGTGTGGGTTAGTATTTGCTTGGATGGTCAATTCCACTATGTCTGCTTGGTAGGGTGGAAGTTTTTACATGCTGCGGTTCCAAGGAAATTGTTTTTACTTTCAAAGCAGTATAACCTTGCAAAGGGTCAATGGAAAGTCAAGAATCGTGGCCAAACTTTGTGTGTGATGTGAAGACCAACAGTGCTTCATGCACGCCAATTTATACCAGTATATTTTTTGTTCAGTCATTAACAACTCTTTAATATCATTAAAAGCTTAATCAGTTAAACCTGCATCATCAAATTTCAAAGTGGAGAATGGGATGCAACTTAATTATATTACATCAGTATAAACAACATGATAAGATATAAGAACAGAATCATCACATACAATGTCTTCGGAGGTAACTTATTACAAGTTATTATAGTACAGTCACTGCAATTACATAGACTGAAGAAATGCAATGTGCTCATGTTGCTACAATGTATTTAAACCCCAAAACAAATTATCACAAGCATAAAGATGTCCACAAATTATTTCTTCAGGAACTTGTTTCTCAGCTACGGTCTACCTCTGCAGTTAATTGTCATTTGTGTCTAATATTTATAGCAGTCATGGAAATTAATTCTCATGTTGATCTCATTGACCCTAAGTTTTTATCATCTGTATATATAACCTTGTAGGTACATGTATTTTGAGTTTTTTTTTTGATGCTGCAGAAAATTATAACCCTAAAATTTTTGGAGTAATCACAGAATTTTAAATGCCACAGAATTGACTGTTTGAATGGCAATTGTCAAAGAACATCTGAATACCTTCATGCTTGTGGCACTATCATGCTTTTTCTTTAGTAAAACCTATGAGCAAATGAAATTCCATTTTCAGCCTATTGCAGCCAATACACGCAACATCACACTTAAGTACATACAGTATACAACAGTAAACAAATTGACCCAATTTCCAATGGTTGCTAAGCAACAATATAAAGCTTCACTAGTAGTATTAATTATCCTAATGACACAAAGTTCCACAATGACCTAATAATAATTACAAAATGAATCTGTTTCATTGATCGTTGAACAAGCCAACTGTTACAACTGTAACACTGGGTATAAAACAAGTTTGTACAGTTTGGCAAATAGCTCTAGTCATTTACTAGACATGACTAGGCTTTGCATTACTTAAATCAGTGAAGCATTGATTATTGTGTTGTTTTGCTTGTCTTTGTGTTGTTTTGCTCTTCGTATTGTTGCATTGCTTGGCTTTGTGTGGCATAATTTGGCTTTGTGTTGCATTGCTTGGCTGTGTTGCATTGCTTGGCTTTGTGTTGCATTGCTTGGCTTTGTGTTGCATAATTTGGCTTTGTGTTGCATTGCTTGGCTTTGTGTTGCATTTCTTGGCTTTGTGTTGCAATGCTTGGCTTTGTGTTGCATTTCTTGGCTTTGTGTTGCATAACTTGGCTTTGTGTTGCATTGCTTGGCTCTGTGTTGCATTGTTTGGCTTTGTGTTGCATAACTTGGCTTTGTGTTGCATTGCTTGGCTTTGTGTTGCATTTCTTGGCTTTGTGTTGCATAACTTGGCTTTGTGTTGCATAATTTGGCTTTGTGTTGCATTGCTTGGCTTTGTGTTGCATAACTTGGCTTTGTGTTGCATAACTTGGCTTTGTGTTGCATTTCTTGGCTTTGTGTTGCAATGCTTGGCTTTGTGTTGCATTTCTTGGCTTTGTGTTGCATAACTTGGCTTTGTGTTGCATTGCTTGGCTCTGTGTTGCATTGCTTGGCTTTGTGTTGCATAATTTGGCTTTGTGTTGCATTGCTTGGCTTTGTGTTGCACTTTGTCTTGCATTGTTTGAGCTTTGTGTTGTATTATTCAGCATTGTGTTGTTTTGCTTCGTTTTGTGCTGCATTGCTCTACTTTGTGTCATATTCCTTTTTGATCGGATAAACAGATAAGGTTACAGTAAGGTTCATGACATTTTGCATATTGAGGGTTCTGAGCGCAACAGTGTCGTAACTCATATTGAAATAAGAATAAGTTACGACAGTGTTGCGCTGAGCCCTCGAATTATACTTAGCGATTTTGGACCAAATTTGAGGAATTTATGGAACACATTAACCAAGCTTTGACCATTTGCTGCAATTGTTAACCATCCAAGACGTCGAAATTCAGTCCAGACAGCCAAATTTTCAGGTTTTTTACCCTGATATGGACGTATGGGTTCAACTCACCACTAATGTTCGATAACTAGGACATTCTGTGAACAATGATTCAGTAATTCATGAACAAAGAACAATGAAAGTTTTGTTTAGAAAACTGGGACAATTCACGCTTTTAGGAAAAAGTGAGAAGTTCTTTTCAGCATAGCATACTATCAGAACAGTATCCTAACCAAAATGTGAAAGGTGAATTATTGAACCTCAGGGTGCTCCCTAGACTTCAAAAGTCAGGGGTCAAAATTACCCGTAGGTGATAGTAATTAAAAGAGTCAACAAAATTTCCTACTAATGTAATAGTACATTAATTTTTTAACACTTTGGTTCCGATTCTCAAGAGTCAAAAACCTTACTTTGAAAATTTCAAGAGACAAAATGCCATTTTAAGCTTCAAAGGAGAGCCCTGGAACCTCCAAAAATTTGTAAAGGGGTTGTAGAAATTTGTGAATTAGGGGCAATGGTGCCACTGCTGGACCCTTCCATTTAAATAAACTCACTAAGTGCTCATCCAAAAAGTGATAAAAAGCTACACACTTATATAGAACATAAAACTTACCGATTGGTTCCTGAAATCCTGAATCTACACTCCCCTTGTAATCCAGTTTTCTTGGTACACTATCTGCAAAACAGATACATTCATTTACAGATTAAGGTACAGGTCAAACAAAAAGAGTTGAATTATAACTTAAGTGTTGTAATACAGCATTATGCTTGGTAAGTGACATTAATACATATATGTATATATGTAGGGAGAAAAAAACTCTTTTTATGTCATCGTATCTTTAACTGAACAAAATCAACAGTAATACGGATGAGGAACATGTTAAATGACGTAGTTGTATCCCTGTAACAGTATCAGTATATTATGACATCACACAGTAAAAGTATCATACAACATTCACAAGGTTGGTGTCAGAAAATAATTCTGTTTCATGTTTCCAAAAAAAACACAATTTTTTTGTCACCTACCGGTACCGGGTACTCTAAATTTCTTGTAACAATTAAAATAAATAAATTGCAACAAATCATAGTGTTAAAGGACACTATTTCAGATGAATAAATTGAATTGTACCTCAAAATTATGAAAGCTATGCTACAGGGCTATTTTTCCTTCTCAGAGGTGTCAACAGAACCAAATTAAAAATCTTGAAAATCATAATGCAGCCGACCATTTTTGCAAATCAATAGGACTTCAACCACATAGTTTCCATGTTTAACTCAGTTTGTATTAAAGAAAATCCTTCACAGCAGATTAAATAGATCATACCTTTGCCATTTCTTGACATATTTTCATAAAATAACTTTTGATTAGTATTTAGTAGCGAGAATCATATATCCATTTTTAGTCATTTTACATCTATCTACATATGAAAGGTCAAACTGACTCGGATTCGCTAGTGCCCGCATTTCACAAATGCGGATTTAACATAAACAAAACATGAATTTAAATTCACTTGGATCGAATTACCGGTAAAATGGTGAGATATTTTCAGTTTTAATTAAAATTTATTTCGCGTGATAAAAAGCCTGATTTTGTACTCTCCTAGTTGGACTACCATTTACAAAAATCTACTTGTCCGATGGCAACTTCAACTTGCAAATGCGAGCAGGTGAGTGGAATTTTCAAGCCCTGATTGGTCTGGATATTGTATTTTTATCAATAGTAAAATTTCCTCTATGATGAGTCTATCTGACATATTTGGCCCCTAAAATTGAAAGAACCTGCCACCATCCCATAAACTCCCAAAAAAGGGCTGTCATTGCATACTGAAAATATTTATAAATCTGGAAATTTAGTATTGAAAATGGATCAATTTAATACTGTATTTTATTCAATACATTTATGATTTTAATTACAGGTCAATATTACCAGGACTCTCCTTTGACTCTTGAAATTTGAAAAATAAGGTTTTTGACTCTTGAGAATTGGAACCAAAGGGTCAAATTTACTATTACTATAGTAGAAAATTATTTTGTCTCTTTATATTTCTATCAGCTAAGGGTCATTTTGACCCCTAACTTTTGAAGTCTATGGAGCGCCCTGATTACATGTTTTGTATGATTTCAGTATGTTAGTATACAAACTTAATTAAGTGCTGTTCTATGTATGTAATTCAGAAGTAGCGAACAGTAGAAATAATTTTCTTTTCAATAGCTTCATTAACAGATCCTTGAATGCAGACTTCTCGCTTCGAAATGCAAACATTTACATTTCAGTTTCAGCCAAAATATTGATAAATGTATGTATATTATAATATCATAATCAATGAACAGAAGAAAATCTTTGATATATCAATAGTTGCCTGGAATCGACTGCAGCCCAACCTATATAACCATACAGGGTAAGAAGTAGTTATGCATATTTCATGAACTATTCTGGAACTGTTCTTGAATAGTTCGAGAAAAATTAACGTTTTCATGAATTCCTTTCAAAGGGGAATAGCCCAGTGACCGTAACTGTATTGAAAAAAGAAAAAAAAATGTGTAAACCGAGTTACGGATAAATTATATTGATCCAGTGATTTTTTTCCCAAAATTTTCTCATGTATTTACCCATGCCCATCGAAAGGGGAAATTTAGCGCAACAAATTTTAAAATGGGAATATATAAATAATATTTATTTCTATGAAATATGTGATTATTTAGTTGTTTTGTTCATGATTTAAATAAAAAAAATTACTACACTGTAATAGGTGATTTCAGTGTTTAAACCAATTCTTTTAAAAAGCACTAGCCCGAACTGCTAGTGGACTATTGAAAACAGACAATTTCCCCTTAGACTGAATACACAATTCCCAGAATGTTCACTAGCCCGAATAGAAATTTACTAGCCCGGGGCTGTGGGCTAGTGGGTTATTGTGAAGACTGTGATTAATGGTGTGAAAACTAGTGTTACTTTTCTTTTTACATGATCATGTGAAAAACACAATTCTTGTTCTAAAGGGAAAATTCTGGCCATTTTATGGAAAAAATGGAGGAAATTTTTCTAGGGGAAAACTGCCCATATACAGCAGTATATATAGCGAAAAAAAAGCACCAAAACATAAATACATACATGTACCAGAGTGCGAATTAATTTCAACACCTCAGAGAAAAGCATGAAAAGATCAATCCCATACAAAAGCAGAATAAATGAAATCATATTTAATAATGATCATGTGATTGCAACCATATGACCAGAGTGCAGAATGTCAATTCTGTTACCATAGCAACTGGAAAACTACAGACATACTTTAACAACAGAAATAAACCAGAAATATTGTAAATATGTAAAATTAAAAAAAAATTATCAATGGTCAATTCTGTAACACAGAAACAGAAAAGATAGCCCTGCATTCGAATTCAGGGGAAGGTGGCCAGTCCTTTCAAGGCGGAAAAATATGTCGATAAAAATACTACCAATAATAAAATTCTGGCCAATTCTTTTCCAGTTGTTTGTAACTGGTGTTTTATTTATATTTTTTTTTTCATAAAAATTCAATATTTGATGAAGGAAATTTGAGATGAAATTAGGGGATAATATTATACATGTACTTCTTCAGTCGGGGATTGGGTTGAATTCCAGCCCCAAAAATTGCAAAGAAAAGTCCTAAGTTAAAAAAAGGCTTAACCCAAAGATCTAGCCCACACAATTTATCAGTGGTTGATCATTATAATTAAAGCCCAGTATTATAAGATAAAAGGTCAACTCCCTTAAGTATCGCCTCCTATCAATAACATTAATATTTAAATACAGTACATCTAAGGACTGATCAGTGATCCAGTGGTAAACAAAAGGTTGTGGGTTCAATTCTTGGCTCCACTTTTTGAATTTCTCTAGGACATTTATTCGGTGTCACATCCCACCTACTGAGCCAAGTACTGTGTCTAGAAAATCAGAGAAAAAAGGACAAGGGGTTTATCAGTACTTTAAGTCCTTTAACCTCAGGCACGATAAAGTACCAGGGAAAACTACCAAAAAGAGTAGGGATATACAACTGTACATGTAAATGCCTGGTTCTCCTGTATCTTAGTATTCTTACCTCCCCTCCCTGTGGGAGCTCTGAAATGACTATTGCTTTTGAATGGGCTGTTAGATAAATAGATAAATATGCAAACTAAATTTAAACACTTGTAGGTGCCAGTTCAAAGATTTTTACGATTGTCAACATTCAACTATTTGCAGTGCATTATGTTTTGATAATTGAGGATTTTCAGGGCCAGATCATTAAAATTTTGAGTTTGATTCATTCTAATGTTAAAACATTATATTAAGTGCGTCAGACAGACCATTTGAAGGGCTAGTACAAGTTATAAAAGAGACCATTCTAAAGGCTAGCAATCTAGATGTTTTAACATTAGGCTTACAGAAAAAAGAGTACAATTCTTAAATAGAAATTATCAAAAAGAATGGTTGTGAACTTAATGTACTGAATTAGAACACACTTCCAAAACATTACTTTAAGCCTAAGCATATCACTCAACTGCAGTCAAACATGATAACAACGAGTTAGTATCACTATCTGAAGACATCATAAATGATAACTATCATTTTATTTAATCTGACCTGCCCCACTGACGTAATAACCTAGATATGAAATACATTATTTATTTATGTTCACAAGGGCAAATCTCAATTTCTCATACATTACAATGTAAACCAATTAATTGAGCTTTTGATTACATTAATTAATTGATGAACCAATAAAAAATCAATTCCTAGATAAATCAATTATGAGATGAATAAATAAATCAATTATGAGCTTTATCAATAAATCAATTACTAGAGAAATCAAATAAATCAATTACAAGACAAATCAATGAATCAATTATTAGGTCAATCAATAAATCAATTACTGGATGAACAAAAAATTTGAATAAATCAATTAATGGATGAACCAATACATCAATTACTAGATGAATAAATAACTCAAGTAGGCCTCAAAACAATGTAAGTATTAAATCAGGGACTTTTCCACATTTTTGGAAAGGGTACCGAACAAATTGGGGAAAATTTATGATATTTTAACATTTCAGACAAAGTCGTTTTTTGCTTGGAATTTTTTGGGACACTGGTAAAAAATGGTCACTATTTTTTATTGGGAATTGGTCAGTTTACAAGTATCTATGACACAAAAAAAGTCTGCCGAAAGAACTTACAGTAATTGTTTGAAGACATCACGATTTACGCTTACGTTCCACAATATTGTTGACACGACACATTTAAGTTCCCATCTATCGAGATCTACCTAGCAAGACAGTTACTTCCTCTACGCATGCCGACATGCGAGCTCGGAACCAGTAATTGTTGTTTAGCTGCGTCTTAATATAGCCAATGAACGTATTTATTCCTGTAAACCAGTCCAAGATGTCCATAAAGAGAAACCAGCCTGATATATATATTAGGTTGTCGGCTTCCTCCGAATGTCAGAAAAATCAATGTCCCTACAAAACAAACAGAGCAAAATTAATTTCTTCGATACCACTAACGGCATAAACCTGAAAAGAAAATTGACTTTTCACTCAAAGCATGAAATTAACAGTGACTTTAATTAGAAACATAATGCTATAAATAGACAGAGATACATCTTCTACTGGAACATGATCCTCTGGAGTCCAGAATTTTAGTATTCAACAAAATCCAGAAAAGAACTATGAAGATACATTTTCATGAAGTTTTCAGTACCGGTACATTCAGATCTACATAAGTGAGCATGAAAGAAAAATATTATACAGGGCCCTAGCTGCACTTTAGGGGAAGGGGCCCGGGGCCCTCAGGTAGGGGAATTTTGCGTCATTTTGAGGAAAAAGGGGAATTTCAGGGGATCTTTTTCAACTGCCGTGTAACCCTGCAATAAGCCTTTTAAGCTTAAAATGGCTGTATTTAAATAAACAACATACATTAATATACTATTAATCAAAGGTAAATAACTTAATATGAATCATTTAAGCAAAAAAAAAAAAATGGGGAATGGGGCCGAATTTCGGCCCCAAAAACGTCAAATGAGGGCCCTGAATATATCATTTCAGATACCGAGAACTGCCTCTGTTGTCGAGTGGTTGCTGACTTCAAATCAAATAGCCCTGGACTGATTGATATTGACAAATTGGACAGCATCACAGTCAGTCTCCTGTCTAACACTTCACGAACTATTCATGATTTATTAAAGAATAATATAAAAAAATCATGTTTTCGTTAATTCCATTTGAAAGGGGGGGGGGGGGGGGGGTAAATCTAGCTCACACCCAATGATTGAATAGTATAAAAATCTGTGAGGTCTAACTAATGAATTCAAATGATTTTCAGACAAGTGATTTAGTCTATTAACAGTATTATAGATTCTGTAGTTGCTGACTCAAAACATCTGAAAGCAGGAATTCGAGTGCATTATAAATTCTGAATTTAATAGTTAATTTGTACAAAAATTTTCAAATAGTAATTAAGCTATATGACTTTTTGTACAGAGCTTTTCTTTTACAGTTGTCTAGGCCATGACCTCAAACCATCCAAAATGAATTCGGTTTCTCAAAATGACATCCCGAACACACGTTTTGAATGCGTTTACATAATTATACAGGAGTGCTAGCTTATTCATTTCAGACAAGCAAACAGATTTGAAAGCCATCTTTCAAAAATATCGGCCACAGCACTCTTGACTTTTACTGAGGAAATAACAAATACTTCAGACACCAGTGTTCGTTCATTAATACTTTATTTAGATATTAGATTAATTAAAACATTTTTGTTATCTGATTTCAATAATTGAACAGTAAGGATATTTCTGAATTCTGTTCTTGTCGCATGGTATTACATGGTTTCATTTGACCTGCAGTCTTGCATTTCTTTGACACAAAAATCGCTAAAAAACCAAATTGAAATGTAGCGAAAAATGCGCTGTGCGTCAACATTCGTACACAATCTCCGACAAAATTAATTATGCATGATGTGGTCGTGCTGTGTCGATTCTACAAGCCGTGGGCGAAGTTAATAATATTATGTTCGAAACACTGAGCCAATCAGCATGCAGTTTTTGACATACATCAGGGCTCTCCTTTGACCCTTAAAATGGCATTTTGACTCAAAGGGTCAAATTAACTATTACATTAGTAGGAAATTTGGTTGACTCTTTAAATTTCTATCAGCTAACTGTCATTTTGACCCCCAACTTTTGAAGTCTAGGGAGCACCTAGAAGTAATACATGATCAACATGTCATAGACAGAACAATACATATACCTATACACGATACATAAATTTAAATCAGCAGCGTGTGATAAAAAGCTAAGTAATTAAAAGACTGATCAGACGATAACAAAATGATTAAGTTCTGCATTAAATGATCAGAGTAAGTGCAGTGTTTTAAGTGAAGTAATTATCATTACACACAAAATTGCTTTAACAACCATTTGATGATAACATTACGGTGATTTTCAAAATTTCGGAAATTCTGTTTTGAGATAATTTGAAACTCCTGTTTTTTTGTCAATTTTCATGTCATAGAAAGTGTCGACCACTGAGTAATGTAACTATGTCATAAAACAATTAAAATGCCTCTCCAATACAATTTCAATTGAATGTTAAACAGAAGCATGTGAACTGTACATAACATGACACGGTGGACAGTCAAATATGAATGAAAGTGAGAGTATGTACATGTATACCTCAGTCAGACTTTTAATTTAATTGACTCTAGAGAATTTCAGTTTGAAGCCCTTTTTATGGCAAAATTGGCCCCATTCCCAAGATGAATAATATGTGTTTTCCACCAAATTTGAAAAAAAACTCGCCAAAATATCTTTTTACACAATTCCCCCTCGAAAAAGGCCCAGCCAATCTTCCAAAAAACCCTAAAAAAGGGCTGGTTTGAAAATTTGAGCCTCCATGGTCACTGAATCTAGACTTTCAAGGTCTAGTGAAAGCCTAGTAATAGTATTACAATTGTCAAACATGCAGTTAGTAACTTAGCATACCACTTTACCAGTACTAGTAGACTTCTTCATGCTGTGTGCATAATATGACTGCGGGAAAACACAGCAGCTGCTGTTCTATAAATCATATTTATTTCAATGACAATTTATATTGAAAAAAATACGATAGTGGTTTTGGAAACATTTTTTCTTGCTATAAAGTATGCACGGGAGGAAAACACACCAGATTCCTCTGTTATAGAACAAACAGAAACTATTACGACCGATAAATTTATATGATTATGGGACTTTAATTTATGAATCTATAATCAATTCAAACCATGACTAAACAGTCCAAGTGCACATATCTATAGATATGTTTTGTCAAATAAATCTATCTGTAAGTACTATCTCGCACCTCTCATGAGTATTATGGGCAGGGTGTATGCCAGGTACAGTATTTACCAGTAAAAAGTAAAAAACTGGAAGACATCTCTTCAAGTCAAAGATTGAAATAGCTAATTGAAATAAGTGATCATCAAAATGTCAAAAATTAAAAGGATAAAAGACGTTAAAACAACTATTGTTGGCTTAGTAATTTTGATTTTACATGGGCCACATACTGAATACTTGAACAACTCAGGCATTAATAAATAGTTCCCACAACTACAATATTTACCTCCCTTGTTTTAAATTGGTGGCCATCTTGAAAGTCAAAATTCTTAACAGAAAAAAAACAAAAAAGTGGTTATTAAACAACTCAATTTACAAAATATAACTTAATCATGAAGATGGAAAAACCATAAGCATATCAGATTTAAGAAAATGTAGTTGTCACATATAAAAATTCTACATTTAGAATTATCAGAACAAAAATATAAATATCCTCTATCAATGCTAGTCAAATTAGACTTTCAAGATGGCCGCCCAGGGAGGTAAATGTTGTAGATGTGGGAACTATGTATTGTGACTGTCTGTGTGAATTACTAAACATTAAGTTTCATTTCAAAGACTGTGGCAATACAAGTGTCACATCATGAGACTATGTAGGCCTTTCTGGTCCAGTATCCGATACAATATGAGTAGGAAATAATGTACCCGATGCAGGGCTCAAACCCACGACCTCCTCCTTGTGCATCAGCTATGCTCTACCAACCAACTGAACTATATCACAGCCAATTCATTCATCAACAAATACGATACTGCAAGTAAGCCAACAATGAGTCATTGTATTGTTTATACACTGCAGATCAATTAAGTAACCGATTGTTATGTCACAGTGTACTTATTATAAATACTTATAAATTAGCTGGGATATTCACAGTCCAATTAGCTCACTTGGTATAACATCTGACTTGCAAGCAGGTGGTCGCGGATTCGAGCCTTGTATCGGGTAAAATATTTTTCTCAGCTTACTACATTAATATCATCATTGATAAAGCATAGATCTGGAATAATTTGGCAAAACCACTGAGTGACTGACTAAACCACAACACTAGTGTCAAAAGAGACACTGACTGACTGAGTGCATCACGGCACAAATACTGTATGAATACAGCACGAAGTATCAAGACACTTTCATCAATTGAAAGAAACTTTTCAGCACCAGAAGAAAACAATCACGAAGAAAGACGTTTCATTGATAGCAAACTACGTGACAAATACATTATACCATAAACACACAACTTCACTCGCTTGTTTACCGACTCGAGCAGCTAAAATAAATTGATATGTTTATTACAAACAACATCCATTTTACGCGACATTAACAGCAGAATAATGATCGATTAGGCGAATAAACGAGTAAACACATCAATTTCTATCAATTACTTACTAAATGCGAGTACGTTTAGATGAGAAAACGGTTATTTTCGAAGTTTTCAAGTCGGGAATACTCATTTGCTGTCAACAGTTCGCCATCTTAGATGGTCACGTGAAAAAATTAGCCAATCGTGTTGTGATTTCGTGATCTATAAATAGTTTCATTGACGCATGTAGGATCTATTTTTACTCGTGTCGACCTGCTTTTTCACCACACGGATTACCTCTGTATCGTTGCTTATTTTGTACGAATATATAATCTAAGGGAAACAACTCAAATTAGCAAACAGATAAACTGGTATAACAAATATATGTATAGCAGTTATTTCCCTTTGACATATACACGTAATTGATTCTCCACTTGAACGTTTATACTCAGTACAGGTTAATTCTATCAGTAAAGTATCTTTGTACATTAAAGTACTTGATTATCATTATTTGAACATTTAAATGCAAAAATACGAAACTAGATCTATGTCTCTGCTTATTTGGAATACTTAGCTTAAACATATGTAACGAATTTTGGTTTATGCTCCTTGTATACTGATATAGCCTACACGGTCCATTCGTTACTTATTTCGCCCCATTACTTCATTCATTATTCCTTTCATTCTTTGTCATATTCATTACCCCTTAGTTTAAGCTTAGAACTGTGTTTGAATATTGTTGGTGTTCTATGTTGAACAGTGGAAGTTCAATGTTCATAAAGAATTAAGTGGATAGTGTAACGAATTTGCATACACGGTCCATTCGTTACTCCTTTCATTCTTTGTCATATTCATTACACCTTTCATGTTTACTTTTTTATGTATTGCTCCATTGTAGGAAGAGCACAGGACGAGCTACTGTGGTCTCCTTTAGGAGCGCAGGAGCTAACGTAGTCTCCTTTTAGGAGCATAGCTTGCTATATATAGGCCTACTCATGTTTAGTCATCATATGTACTGGTATGTGAGATGCGTATATTCTGTGGAAATAAATATATATAGACACGTTTTGAGTTATTGTGTGTTGTTCGTCGTTCTGTAAAATGCTCATTGTGTTTCACAATTTTTTTCTTTGACTTTCATATAACAGTCATATTACATCTAGGACCATTATACCACGGACTTATAAATACGTATGTATGTATGTATGTATGTATGTATGTATGTATGTATGTCCTTGATTATGCAAATGGTACCCGATTACATAGAATAAATACTTACAATTTTAGCAAAGGGGTCGTGTCACAAGTTCTAAAAACCTAATTACGAATCTCCCCGTTTATATAGGTAGTATATAATACTGACAGTACTGTAGGAATGTGCTTTTTCCATACGATGCTAAAAAAAAAACCATGCAAATATTTAACAATAGATACAATGATATATTTTATTTGCTGTTAAGCAATATTTACATAATGCCTTTCTTGAGCCAAAGTGTTGCCAGGTGGTTTTTCTTATTTTTTGCTACATCATTGAAAAAAGAAATACTGAGCTACATTTCTATATGTACTTCGGGATTAAAAAAAGAAAGTTTCGGAATGTTAATTTATCTTTTTGCGAATAAAGTTTTTACATTCTTACAGACCAACAGGACGGTGATTCTAAGAAGAGGAGATCCTGTGAAAGTCAGTTAGTTCTCACCATACAATACATTGCCTCAATTTTACATGATGGCGACCAAGTTGATGCAATTCTTCTGGACTTTAGCAAGGCTTTTGACAAAGTTCCGTACAATAACTATCTATTAAGTGGGTTAAAAGCTTCCTTAGCGATAGGACCCAACAATTTAAATAGTTGTTGAAGGCCAGTCTTCTCCCACTGCACCAGTTACATCAGGAGTACCCAAATGATCTGTATTAGGCCAATTACTCTTCCTGGTAGGAAAAGTTGTATCCAAGAATCACCTATTTGCAGATGACAACCTGCTCTTCCGTGTAGTCCGTACAATTGAGGGTACTTGAAAAGTGGGAACATGACTGGTAGATGGAGTTTAACTGAACTAAATGTGAGACAATCCACATTGATGAAGAAACCTATTTGTACGATCTACCTGATCCATGGTCATCTTACCAATGCTGCTTGTGGGAAATATGATATCTTGGGGTCACCATACATGAGAAACTATCATGGAACGATCATATACATGTAGATGCAGTCTCCAAAAAAGCAAACACACGTTTTGTTAAAGGTGATTACATCATCCCATACTGCCGTACTGATCTGTATAAAAACTCCTTCCCAGCCACTGTCCGCATCTGGAGCTCATTGCCAAAGACACTCACATCTGTATGACCCAACACTTGACAGCTGCAAGGAGTGCTTGACCTCATTGAGGTAATGGTGCACCACATGTTTTGATATGTGTTTAATCTGCATCTTCGTAACGTTCATGCCTCACAACAACGTGTACATATTTTGTGCGTCGATGCTCCAGAATGAGATTTCCACTTACCGGGAATATGAAGATTTAAGGCATTAAAATGGTCTGTCTCTGGTTGTACATGTTCATTTAAAATAGGGAAGATTTGTTTTGTTCTTGAAAGCGCGAGAAACGTTAAACAAATTAGAAAATAGATGTGCTGTTCCTTGGGATAAATAAAAGCTCTAGGTTTGTGGGGGAAATTGGACAGGTTTTGGTAACCAGATTCAAACATTTTTACGCCTAAAGTTTACGTTTATGTACGTACCCATTACCGTGTGTTGTTGAGTAAACAAAATAGCTTGCATTCAAGTTGGAGTAATCTCCCATTGACCATGTCCAGATGCTTTTGGCATTGGAGAGTTTTCGTGAAATTGAGTGTACGCAGAAATATGTCACCAGACATTTTAGATAACAAATGACATGTACCTAAGATTCTATGACTTATCTTATATTGGACAAATTGAAGATTTGAGTTCTTAGTGGTCTTGACAGTCTTGATGGTTGGGGCGTTAATTTTAACATATTGTAGTAAGTTGATCTTATTAACTGAAGTATGCTGTTAATTTGTTCAAAGATTGTTTGTACATTTTTCTTGTTTGAAAAAGTTTCAGATCTATAATTGTTCCTGTTAGACAGTAGGGGAAACTTCCCGATCGGGAAATCACTAAGTGGGTCTTCCCCTATTTCCCGATCGGGAAATCTGTAAAAAACTGTTACTAAATATAGTAACAGATTTCCCGTTCAGGAAATAAAATCTCTACTTTTGTACTAGTTTTACTCAAAACACCCGGTACATAAGAATACGCACCCGATCTTTAAAATGAATATACCATATTAAACTTAAAAGATATATCTAACTTTCTACCGTTCAGATTTTTTTAAATGTACTAGTTATTTTTAATTGAACACTGAAATTGCGAAAAGGCAATATTTCCCGATTTGGAAACTTAATTTCCCGATCGGGATATATATTCTAAAATGGCCTCAGGTGGGAAATTTGTAAAGACGTATTTCAGCCATTCCAAATGGCAAATTAATAAAAACTTGACAGAACATCCCAAAGTAACATATACAATCAAAGCATTGAGAGTATTGTCAGGAGCGAAGTATAAATGTATTAGATAACTTCAGTGTCATATTGCATAGATTAGTGACTGTTAATACATTATAAATAACAGTTATGCTAACTTATTCTGACACATATGAGACAAAAGTAAGCCAGTTCATCAATGTAGGATTGCTACCAGATGAATAAAAAATTGCACCAATATTAACAGACAATTAACTTTGTGCTGCTTGATATCGTAGCAGATTAACCATAAAGGAGACATGCGTCACTAGATGCAGTAATATTGTAAATCTGTTCAATTGCAATACATGTTCTCACTGTATTTTGCATGTTTTCAGATGCAATGCCTTCAATAAATGATATAAAAGTACATTTTTAGTACTTCCATTTGTATATACCATTCTAAATTCATGTCATTCAGAGATTTTATATTACTATTTATTCAAAGTATTGTATTGCTGTTTGTTAATATGTTATTCTCTTCTGATGATCCAAGTGCATAAACAAGTGATGCTCTTACATCTTGTGACAAACCTACACTTTTAAGGAAACATAAATGCAATATCAAAAATATTAATAAATGTTTATTTTGAATGAATGTAAGGTAAAAGACCCGATAATTTAGTTTGCTAAGTTATTCTTTAGTTTTGTCTCTTTTCCAGTATTATTCAGCGTCTGTCCCATATATGTGTTAAAATAAATAAGCATAACTGTGGTTAATATCACATCAAAAGTCACTCACCTTCAATATTAGTGTCTTTAGCAGCAATGGTATGACATGCTTGATCTACCTGAGGCCACTGTAGAATATATATCCCGATTGGGAAATTAAGTTTCCGAATTGGGAAACATTGCTATTTAGCAAGTTCAGTGTTCAATTAAAAAATAACTAGAACATTAAAAAAAATCTGAACGGTAGAAAGTTAGGTATATCTTTTAAGTTTCATATGGTATATTCGTTTTAAAGATCGGGTACGTATTCTTATGCACCGGGTGTTTTGAGTAAAACTAGTACAAAAGTAGTGATTTTATTTCCTGAACGGGAAATCTGTTACTACATTTAGTAACAGATTTCCTGTTCGGGAAATAGGGGAAAACCCACTTAGTGATTTCCCGATCGGGAAATTTCCCCTACTGGTAGAGTTAACAAAAGTCACAATCCAAATACATTTCGGGTGTTAATTAGGTGAATGCTTGTACTGTCCAGTCGATGAAGTGAATAATTGTGTTGTTGATGTAGCGGTTTGTTTAAATACTTACTCTTTGTCATAAACATATTTTTTTTCTTCAGATAAATGGCACAATATCGGTGCCTCATTTGAGTTAATCGTTCAAGCTACATGGTCAATCAATTCTGATATAATACACAATGAGTGATCACCATAATGTTACAGAAATGCATGGGTACAAATGCCATAATTGTTAATACAACAATGGAAGAAAAAAATAATTTTATAGAACTCAACGACTCTGTAAGTTATATCAGAATTTTATTCTATGTCTGATGTTGTTAACATATTCATTTAGACGGCTGAGGCCGTGGTCGTATCGGGAACAAGATGGAAACTTTGTACAAGCTGTTGGAAACTGAAAAACAAACAAAAATCATATCGTCATAAGGTAGGCAACTG
The DNA here is from genome assembly GCA_964023205.1 of Lutraria lutraria. Classification (NCBI taxonomy): domain Eukaryota; kingdom Metazoa; phylum Mollusca; class Bivalvia; order Venerida; family Mactridae; genus Lutraria; species Lutraria lutraria. The sequence continues at coordinate 24,434,832 of OZ026848.1, forward strand.
TTATCATTGAATGGATATCATTCTCCGGGATAACGTTAGTTTAAAACAGTATTTAAGGCATACACCGACGGTCAATAAGCCAAACCGGTTTGGCTTGATTGTCAACCAATACTAACTTTGTTCTCCGAACATTACTCTCATACGTCCGAGGTCAACATGAATCACTAGGATCAGCAGTTTGGGATAATGGCCCAGACATATATTTTTCAACAAAATCATGACAGAAACTATACGTTGCGCCAAGGTTTCTAATTCATGTACCTGTATGATAAATAAATATATATATATATTTAAACACTGAGACAAAACATTGTGACAGACAAAAGCTCTTCATTTAATAACTACAAATCCCATAAGCAATATGTCCCAACGCATAGTGGCGGAAACATTTATTTAAAAGGGCCTCTGGATAAACTATTCATACAGGTAAACATTTAGGGCTTCACTTCAAATACTTACGAGTGGCAGACCAGTGGGACAGCGTGTTGGATTAGTCCGGCACCGAACAATTTAGCTGCTTCTGTCTCGCATGCTTGTTCGGTGGGGTCACTTCCAATTAGGTCCAACATGACCTGTAAATCTTGCTTCAATACATCTGTGCTGATCAAATTCGCTGAATATACAAACAATACATGAATCTTTATGGACACAATAAACGAGTTATATCCATAAAGTTCGTTGGTACTGCATGCCTAGTATAAGACATATAAAACTGAGCACTATGCATTTATTTGATATAGGTAGGGAGTAAGTTTGTTTCTGGTTAATCAGGCACTCAGGTCCTTGCGAACAACATATTCCAAAATATATCTGATGTAAATATGATTCTTTGTAAAAAATTACTAAAATTACGATAATTGGTTGACAAGTACCATGATTGCTTAGCATCATAAATTGCTCTAAATATGTGACGAATGTACAATGAGTACTGAATTTACATATAATATTCTAGGAATGATATATATTCAAAATATATCAGGTAGAAATATCACACTCCTTTTGGGTGCAGTTTGTTACTGGTGGAGTCACACTATTTTTTACTTAAGCACATGATCAGACTCTGTTCGTATCGGTTGAGTTTTAGAAATTCTGTTTTATGTTTAAGATTCCAGAAGTTAATTACAAAAATCCAAACCGAAATCATCCAGAAGGAATCTCTTTGCAGCAGATGGAGTCGTAGTGTCCGGAACGAGTTGGAAGTGGTTTACCAAAGCTTGGAAACTGAAATGTTATCTTAGCTAAAATAAGTATGTTCATGCAATTAGTCCCGGTCCAGGGCACGGAGTGTTTTAAACGTTCCTTGAAATAATTGACTGAAAGCCATTGTGATGAAAATGTCCGCTCTCATACTTTCAATCGTAAATTTTGAAGGACAATTTACGAGTTCGTCATTGAAACAAAGAATAAATCGTTTTATGATAAGTTTTATGGTGATGAAAAATGTTCACTGAAGTCAACTTACGAGTGGCAGATAAGTGGGACAGTGTGCTGAACAAGTCCGTCACCAAGTAATTTATGTCCTTCTTGCTCGCAGGCCTGTTCAGTTGGATCGCTTCCAAGTACATCTAACATCTTCTGCACATCTTGCTTCAATACATCCAAGCTGATAAAACTTGCTGAAGGTGAACATAGCAATTATATAATATAGACGTAAATGGTGGGTAGGACGAGATCTGTGCATGCAATCGCCATAGCAATAGCAGCATATTGATTGAAAAGTGTTTTGTACAGTTTATTTTCTCATAGAAATGTTTAATATGTTCCATAATTGAACCAGACGTACAACAAAACATCAATATCATACTGTTGTGTGTCTGAGGTCTTCCCCCATCTTCAATTAAAACTAGGAAGTCTTCAAATGACCATTGTTGACGGTGCGACGATAAATCTCAATAAAAAAAGAAGCAGGGAAAATAACAAGTGGTGCCTTGGCACTAAAAATTATCTGTACCAAAATTACGCGAGGACAAATCTCAATGAATCTTCTTAATTATCGTAAAAAGTTATCACAGATGGATTTTCACATTAACCAGGAATATTTTCTAAGGTACACACTGAAACAAACATGCATGTTTACAAAGGTTGTGATATAAAAAAAAACCGCAGCCGCTTACAGTGGTCTTACAAATTTACAATGTAGAAAAGTCTTTTTGAATTTTGGAGAAGATAAAACTTATCTTTTTTCAATTACGAATAGAAACTTACGATTATTCGTGATGCTTTGGAGGAAGAATCGCTTTCCTGGGGCTGTATATGCCAGAGCGGGCAATAGAACCAATAATGCACAAATAAACTTCATTGTTGATCTGTAAAATAACTGAAACATGTTAAGTGTATATGGCCCTATTACTGGAAGAATAATCGTTTGTACATGAAAAGAATCATACCCAAGTACTTAAATTCAGATAATACATATTGGAATAAAGTTTGACTAGCGACTATAAATAGGAACGAAAGGGAAATAGCTCGAAAATAATCATTTTCAATGTTTAATCAGGCATAGTTATCCTCTTTTCCAATTTTTGTTTGTTTGTTTATATCGGAATTTACGTCCCTTTTCAACAGCTAGAGTCATATGAGGCGGACAGTTCACCCAACCACCGTTCCTGGGAAGAACCAGTACTAGACTCCTATCCTCCGTAAGCAACTGCCTACATTCTCACATAAAAAGATATGGTGGGTAGCGGGGCTCGAATCCTCTATCAGTGAGGGTACATGAAGTTGAAGACAGCGACCTTAACCACTAGACCACGAAGACGGGTACATTATATTACTAAGCACATCAAATCTGTATGTTTTCTAAGGTAAAATCCATTGTTGTTAATATTTTTGTGAAAGAGAGCGGGGCATGTTCGAATTCCGAAAAAACTGTTTGATCGTTAAACAGTGGAATAAACTGTTCTGAAACACTTAATTCTGATCACTCGTAACAAGCATATTGTTAAATTACAGAGATACATTTTGTTGAAACTCTGTGAAGAAAACACTACAACGTTATGAAAACGGTGTGATTTACACGTATTGAAATTTATGTTGTATTTCTTGTCAGACATAGCTTTTTATACGACTATCCCGGGCAGAGCTATTCAAAAGTGTGTACTTATGTTTGTATGCTTCGCCTCGGACGAAATTGTTGTTTGCCTATAAAGAGAACCGTATTTAAAGACACCTCTGAAGAAAGAAATCGTACTTTATCTGTTACATACACTTTAAGAATGAGCGAAGTTTTTTTCAGAAAACTCCATATTCACTTAACTTAGCGTACACGACCATTTGAGTGAATGATAAATGAAGTAAGCAATAGGAACATCCCCGGCCCAGAGACCACAAAAGGGGAATTTTATACATCGCACGAACCTGGACAAAAAGGAACATACATCAGTAATGGAAGAAAATAACACGTTACCAGCCCAACACAATTAAAACCTTACAACTAAAATCCATCCAGTGATTTAGCCAGTAGTCTCGAATTATTAGGGAAGAACATTAATAATGTGTAACGATCTGTAAGTTTTCTGAGCACTGCTAATTAACTTACTGTTTCGTATGCAGTTTGCTATGAACGCTTTTCTTTACAAAATCAGTTAATACGTTATTCTGGATACAATTTGCTATTGGAATCTCAAAGTGATAAAATATTCTATCAAAATTGTTTAGTACTGAGTAAGTTATTAGTAGCCAATAAAACAAGTAATACTTACGATTTGGAACGATCGTTAGCCACTTGAAGGAGATGGTACTAGTGGAGTGACAGCGGCGAGCGCTGTTTATATACGATTGGCCAAGTACGTAGATGACTTAATTGAGGACACCAAAAGAGATAAAACTTCCGTCAAGGCCATTGTCATATATTACGTAAGATTAGAGTTAGGCAACTTACATGTGCATGCACGTATAGTATGGTATCATACACGTCAAGTAAAAAGATAATCAAAGTACTGAAATTACTGTCGGAACGTGATTTCAAGTTTCCATACAAAGCAAAAGAAAGAGAAATATGTACCCATATCGTTCGTACCAATGCCAATATTTTTAACATTTACTCTAACGGACCTATTTAACATTTTTATATAATTTAGGGCATATATGATACATGTGTTTGACACTGAAGAACTAGTCTCTTAGCATTTAAAAATGAATCATTGGAAAGGTTAACATCACATGAAATAAAGACAATTAATTTATGACATTGCATTAAGAATTCTTTGTAATACACAAACAAGTGACAACACATACGTTACAGTAAATATCAACAGCAAAGCTTAATTCTGATTTTTAACACAACAGTACATCACCGCATTGAACACAAGCAGGGTCACTCAAATAAAAAGGACCCTGACACGATAATATATAAACTACGAGGGTCATCTGTAAAGTTCGTGGACAGTGTTATTAATGAGAACAGTTATGTATGTTTTACGCCAAAATTTTATGTACATGTTATGCAACATGTTGACAAAATACCTGCCAAATATCAGAGCGAAATATTGACAGATAAAAAATTTACGCTATACAAATCAAACGCACATATAAGAGATGTGTTAGACATCGTAGATGTACGGAGCACTTCAACAAACTTCACATCGAAGTCGCGACGTTATACTCAATATAATCACATTTTTCGAAGTACACGCCCTCAAATGTTATGCATTTTCTGTGTCTTTCCACCCATTTAGAGAATATATCGTTATTCCAGCTACCGTCGCATGTTCTTGCAAAACTGCGCACCGCCATTCTAATTTTCTCAATTAAATTAAATCGTTTTCTTTTCAATTTTTGGAAGATATCACTTAATCAATCGGTGCTAAATCTCGACTATAGGGACTGCATGCTAATTTCTCAATGCCAATATAAAAATATCACTGATCTTGATACTTTTTTAGAATTCTCAGCACTGGAAATGAACTTTAGTGTCTGCGTGGGTGTACACCAAGCCTTACGCAGTACTTGGTAGCAGCGCGCTGCTCCGTACGCTCTGACGTCGACTTAAGTTTCAGTAATGAATTCAAATAAGCACAGTTCTTCAGTGCTTAAGTACACGTCAAATAATTTTCTGCGGCCAGACCAGTATTGTTAAGGATGTATTTTTCTGCAGTTTGGATGTTGATCGAATTTATTCCGGTGTATGTTTATTAGTCCAAATAATTCAGGTACGCATGTTAATAAACGTACATTACCTGAAATAATAATCATTGTAATCTACAGATGAATATCGAAACAATTTAGACTTGACGATATCCGTCTTCCGAGTATCAAAATTTTAGTGTCGGAAAAGTTTTACTCTTTGGCTATGTGATCCCCGACGAAATTTATGTCCACCGAAATAAAACTGGTGCTAAATAAGAGAATATATGGTGCGGAAACAATCAATTGTCTGCTCAAATTGATGTACATTGCATATAAATCCACCAATGCATATGTCCACAACGGCATTTAATTGAATTCGGATTTAAACTTGCTTCCTTTATTATCGAAAATCGGGTATACGTGGGGTATTGTATAATTAATGCAAATCGTGATTTTATTCTTTTATTTATCATAGTTTTACACTCGAGTTTAATGCATTCCCTCGAAATACTCTCCTTTTGACTTAATACACAATTTTAACCTTTTAATCCAGTTCTGAAAACATTTTCATAGTCTGCAATAGGTCCAACTTTTTCTTTTTTCAGAAAGTCATTTACAACATATGATTTATGTGTGGACGCATTGTCATGTCAGATGGAGTGAGACATAATTATTTCATACTTTGTTTCGGCCGAAGTGCTTTGAAATACATTTTCAATTTCCTCAGAATTTTACAGTAACACTTCTAACTTTTGGAACCGGTATTTGAATTGCAGGACCACTATTTGAAAAGAAAACACTGTATAAAACCTTCTTCACGGTGGCTATTCACTAGGCGATGACTGATCTTTTTGCATGTTATGTCGCTCATATTCTGTTACCACACTTTCCGGTAGGCTCAAAAGAATGTACCCAAGTTTCATAGCCCGTAAACGCCTCGGGGCCACAGGTAATAAATCAATATGCTTAGACATGAATTCACCCTGTTGTACATGTATCAAGAAAATGTTAAAAAAGCACAAATCTCATACATCGATGGTAGTTTATTGCAAATGCATTTATACATGTTGAGAAAATACTGACCTATCTAACGAAAACCGAAAGTAGAACTATTTCACGGAAACCGGATATATGCAAAATAGCAACACAGAAGCGCTATTCCATTGGCTAACAGCGGATACGCGGATTTAATACTATGCATTTGAATATGTCATGTATTTTACTGACATGTACTTATTAAGATACATAACTCTTTACATGTGGTTACAATATGATTTGAGATATACTTAGATCCAACATACATTGTACTTAATTGAAGAAATATACCAGGTACGTCTTTATATTCACACTATTGAGTTAAGACCTATTTTATTGTGCGACTTTTCTTTAACCAAGCTGTTACGGAGTCGAACAACAGTTCCCAGCTAGATGATTATACATGTATAGGAACGTACACGTTCGAAAATCAGAACTTTTTATATCGACGTTCGGAGGACTCCGCAGAATTGCTCAACTTCAATTATATATAAATTTTCAGAGAATTCGATACCCCCCATTTTGCCTAAGTTTTAGAGCGGTCTTAGGTGTGTTGTATTAATCATTTTTTCGTGTGACTTCATATGGGGATGGGAACGGAAAATAGCATTTATGCTTTGGACGTGTCTATATTATCCAGTTTCCGCATTTCAAAACTTCGATGTTTGGATAACTTTTTTTTGATAACTTAGTACGAACCAGTAAGATATAAAATGACATGGTGTTAATATAGGACTGTTTGGTGCAAAGCATACCCAATGACGGTGGCCCAACTAAATGTGAAGGTCACATACTAGTATGACACAATGTGACACGGAGTGATACATGTACAAATTAAGGTTTTAGAATGTTGAAAGAATTCTAAGAGCTATATGAAATTAATTTCACCAATTCACTAATATTAATATTTTTGTTTGTCTGAAAGGTGCATTTATGTAATTTGTGTGATTATAGTGAAGTTGTTTAGATTATGCGGTTGCCTCTTGCAATGCAGTCATGAAACAATTCCATTTTTATAGAATACTATGAAATTTGGGAGGTAGGACTTACATGCATAACTGCTTGTTTTCATTAATAATTAATACTTCGTACTTGATTAAAAGTTTGATGTCCTAATATTAAGGAAACTGGACTTAACCTCGTAAAGGTCTGGCTCCCTGCCTAACATTCATATCACGTAGTATCAGAGGCAGGTAATCTAGATTTTACCTATTAGCAGCTCTGATTAGTACAGAGGTTGGTTATTTCAGGTTCAATGTCGTTGGTTCAACCTCTAAGACGTTTCTCGACTTATAGTTACAAATTTGCAATTATAGAATAAATGACCTAGTTTCTTTTTCTTGTTGACGAGAGGTGCATGAATTGTGTCAATTTAAATTTCATTTTATGGTGGCATATTTCTGCATAAGATAGTAGATTGTTTACGCACAAAATCTACCGGATATTCATGAAAAACAAAGACATTTTCAAAACAATATAGATTTCCTGAAATGATTTTCTGACATTAAATGGAACGCTGACCCCATAACACGCTTATTAAGCAGGCGATAAAATATTTTAGTTAGTTTAAACTTTATTTCAAATTATATTTTCCAACATGCACACATACATACCTGAATTGTGATAGTTACTAAGGTAGGATATTTTGGATTGGAAAACAATGATAACTTATATAAATTCCTCTCCATGTGAAAGAAAGCTATGATTCATGAAAAATACATAGTCAGTGATAGATATTTAATAATTCATAACTGTAAAAATAATGTTAGATGTTTGAAAACAGATTTTGAGTGTATGCAGCAATATGCCACCATACATTTTAGATAACAAATGACATGTACCTAAGATTCTAAGACTTATCTTATATTTGACAAATTGAAGATTTGAGTCCTTAGTGGTCTTGATGGTTTGGGCGTTAATTTTATCATATTGTAGTTAGTTGATTTTATTAACAGAAGTATGATGCTGTTAATTTGTTCAAAGATTGTTTGTGTATTTTTTTGTGTGAAAAAGTTTCAGATCTATAATTGTTCCTGTTAGAGTTAATACAAGTCACAATCCAAATACATTTCATGTGTTGATTAGGTGAATGCTTCGATAGTACAATCGATGAAATGATATTAAAGATGTGTATGTACTTGTGCTGTTGACATACCGATTTGTTTCAATTCTCTTTTTCATAAACATATTGAATGTTTGTTATTATTTAGATGAATGACACAATATGAGTCAATCGTTCAAGCCACATGGCCAATCAATTCTGATATAATGCACAATGAGTGATCACCATAGTGTTACAGAAATGCATGGGTACAAATGCCATAATTGTTAATACAAAAATGGAAAAAATAAATAAATGAATAGAACTCAACGAAGTTATATCAGAATTTTATTCTATTTCTGATGTTGTTAACATATTCATTTAGACGGCTGAGGCCGTGGTCGTATCAGGAACAAGATTGAAACTTTGTACAAGCTGTTGGAAACTGAAAAACAAACAAAAATCATATCGTCATAAGGTAGGCAACTGTTATCATTGAATGGATATCATTCTCCGGGATAACGTTAGTTTAAAACAGTATTTAAGGCATACACCGACGGTCAATAAGCCAAACCGGTTTGGCTTGATTGTCTACCAATACTAACTTTGTTCTCCGAACATTACTCTCACACGTCCGAGGTCAACATGAATCACTAGGATCAGCAGTTTGGGATAATGGCCCAGACATATATTTTTCAACAAAATCATGACAGAAACTATACGTTGCGCCAAGGTTTCTAATTCATGTACATGTATGATAAATAAATATATATATATATTTAAACACTGAGACAAAACATTGTGACAGACAAAAGCTCTTCATTTAATAACTACAAATCCCATAAGCAATATGTCCCAACGCATAGTGGCGGAAACATTTATTTAAAAGGGCCTCTGGATAAACTATTCATACAGGTAAACATTTAGGGCTTCACTTCAAATACTTACGAGTGGCAGACCAGTGGGACAGCGTGTTGGATTAGTCCGGCACCGAACAATTTAGCTGCTTCTGTCTCGCATGCTAGTTCGGTGGGGTCACTTCCAAATAAGTCCAACATGACCTGTAAATCTTGCTTCAATACATCTGTGCTGATCAAATTCGCTGAATATACAAACAATACATGAATCTTTATGGACACAATAAACGAGTTATATCCATAAAGTTCGTTGGTACTGCATGCCTAGTATAAGGCATATAAAACTGAGCACTATGCATTTATTTGATATAGGTAGGGAGTAAGTTTGTTTCTGGTTAATCAGGCACTCAGGTCCTTGCGAACAACATATTCCAAAATATATCTGATGTAAATATGATTCTTTGTAAGAAATTACGAAAATTACGATAATTGGTTGACAAGTACCATGATTGCTTAGCATCATAAATTGCTCTAAATATGTGACGAATGTACAATGAGTACTGAATTTACATATAATATTCTAGGAATGATATATATTCAAAATATATCAGATAGAAATATCACACTCCTTTTGGGTGCAGTTTGTTACTGGTGGAGTCACACTATTTTTTACTTAAGCACATGATCAGACTCTGTTCGTATCGGTTGAGTTTTAGAAATTCTGTTTTATGTTTAAGATTCCAGAAGTTAATTACAAAAATCCAAACCGAAATCATCCAGAAGGAATCTCTTTGCAGCAGATGGAGTCGTAGTGTCCGGAACGAGTTGGAAGTGGTTTACCAAAGCTTGGAATCTGAAATTTTATTTTAGCTAAAATAAGTATGTCCATGCAATGAGTGCCAGTTCCAGGGCACGGAGTGTTTTAACGTTCCGTCAATAAAATTGACTGAAAGCCAGTGTGTTGCAAATACTATCATACTTTCAATCGTAAATTTTTAAAGACTATTTATGAGTCATTGAAACAAATAATAAATCGTTTATATAATAAATTTCATGGTGATAAAATGATTTCTACTGAAGTCAACTTACGAGTGGCAGATAAGTGGGATAGTGTGCTGAACAAGTCCGTCACCAAGTAATTTATGTCCTTCTTGCTCGCAGGCCTGTTCAGTTGGATCGCTTCCAAGTACATCTAACATCTTCTGCACATCTTGCTTCAATACATCCAAGCTGATAAAACTTGCTGAAGGTGAACATAGCTGTTATATAATATATACGTAAATGGTGGTTAGGGCGAGATCTGTGCATGCAATCGCCATAGCAATAGCAGCATATTGATTGAAAAGTGTTTTGTACAGTTTATTTTCTCATAGAAATGTTTAATATGTTCCATAATTGAACCAGACGTACAACAAAACATCAATATCATACTGTTGTGTGTCTGAGGTCTTCCCCCATTTTCAATTAAAACTAGGAAGTCTTCAAATGACCATTGTTGACGGTGCGACGATAAATCTCAATAAAAAAAGAAGCAGGGAAAATAACAAGTGGTGCCTTGGCACTAAAAATTCTCTGTACCAAAATTACGCGAGGACAAATCTCAATGAATCTTCTTTATTATCGTAAAAAGTTATCACAGATGGATTTTCACATTAACCTGGAATATTTTCTAAGGTACACACTGAAACAAACATGCATGTTTACAAAGGTTGTGATATAAAAAAACCCGCAGCCGCTTACAGTGGTCTTACAAATTTACAATGTAGAAAAGTCTTTTTGAATTTTGGAGAAGATAAAACTGATCTTTTTTCAATTACGAATAGAAACTTACGATTATTCGTGATGCTTTGGAGGAAGAATCGCTTTCCTGGGGCTGTATATGCCAGAGCGGGCAATAGAACCAATAATGCACAAATAAACTTCATTGTTGATCTGTAAAATAACTGAAACATGTTAAGTGTATATGGCCCTATTACTGGAAGAATAATCGTTTGTACATGATAAGAATCATACCCAAGTACTTAAATTCAGATAATACATATTGGAATAAATTTTGACTAGCGACTATAAATAGGAACGAAAGGGAAATAGCTCGAAAATAATCATTTTCAATGTTTAATCAGGCATAGTTATCCTCTTTTCCAATTTTTGTTTGTTTGTTTATATCGGAATTTACGTCCCTTTTCAACAGCTAGAGTCATATGAGGCGGACAGTTCACCCAACCACCGTTCCTGGGAAGAACCAGTACTAGACTCCTATCCTCCGTAAGCAACTGCCTACATTCTCACATAAAAAGATATGGTGGGTAGCGGGGCTCGAATCCTCTATCAGTGAGGGTACATGAAGTTGAAGACAGCAACCTTAACCACTAGACCACGAAGACGGGTACGTTATATTACTAAGCACATCAAATCTGTATGTTTTCTAAGGTAAAATCCATTGTTGTTAATATTTTTGTGAAAGAGAGCGGGGCATGTTCGAATTCCGAAAAAACTGTTTGATCGTTAAACAGTGGAATAAACTGTTCTGAAACACTTAATTCTGATCACTCGTAACAAGCATATTGTTAAATTACAGAGATACATTTTGTTGAAACTCTGTGAAGAAAACACTACAACGTTATGAAAACGGTGTGATTTACACGTATTGAAATTTATGTTGTATTTCTTGTCAGACATAGCTTTTTATACGACTATCCCAGGCAGAGCTATTCAAAAGTGTGTACTTATGTTTGTATGCTTCGCCTCGGACGAAATTGTTGTTTGCCTATAAAGAGAACCGTATTCAAAGACACCTCTGAAGAAAAAAATCGTACTTTATCTGTTACATACACTTTAAGAATGAGCGAAGTTTTTTTCAGAAAACTCCATATTCACTTAACTTAGCGTACACGACCATTTGAGTGAATGATAAATGAAGTAAGCAATAGGAACATCCCCGGCCCAGAGACCTCAAAAGGGGAATTTTATACATCGCACGAACCTGGACAAAAAGGAACATACATCAGTAATGGAAGAAAATAACACGTTACCAGCCCAACACAATTAAAACCTTACAACTAAAATCCATCCAGTGATTTAGCCAGTAGCCTCGAATTATTAGGGAAGAACATTAATAATGTGTAACGATCTGTAAGTTTTCTGAGCACTGCTAATTAACTTACTGTTTCGTATGCAGTTTGCTATGAACGCTTTTCTTTACAAAATCAGTTAATACGTTATTCTGGATACAATTTGCTATTGGAATCTCAAAGTGATAAAATAATTAATATTCTATCAAAATTGTTTAGTACTGAGTAAGTTATTAGTAGCCAATAAAACAAGTAATACTTACGATTTGGAACGATCGTTACCCACTTGAAGGAGATGGTACTAGTGGAGTGACAGCGGCGAGCGCTGTTTATATACGATTGGCCAAGTACGTAGATGACTTAATTGAGGACACCAAAAGAGATAAAACTTCCGTCAAGGCCATTGTCATATATTACGTAAGATTAGAGTTAGGCAACTTACATGTGCATGCACGTATAGTATGGTATCATACACGTCAAGCAAAAAGATAATCAAAGTACTGAAATTACTGTCGGAATATGATTTCAAGTTTCCATACAAAGCAAAAAAAAAGAGAGAAATATGTACCCATATCGTACGTGCCAAAGCAAATATTTTTAACATTTACTTTAACGGACCTATTTAACATTTTTATATAATTTAGGGCACATATGATACATGTGTTTGACACTGAAGAACTAGTCTCTTAGCATTTAAAAAATAAATCATTGGAAAGGTTAACATCACATGAAATAAAGACAATTAATTTATGACATTGCATTAAGAATTCTTTGTAATACACAAACAAGTGACAACACATACGTTACAGTAAATATCAACAGCAATGCTTAATTCTGATTTTTAACACAACAGTACATCACCGCATTGAACACAATCAGGGTCACTCAAATAAAAAAGACCCTGACACGATAATATATAAACTACGAGGGTCATCTGTAAAGTTCGTGGACAGTGTTATTAATGAGACCAGTTATGTATGTTTTACGCCAAAATTTTATGTACATGTTATGCAACATGTTGACAAAATACCTGCCAAATATCAGAGCGAAATATTGACAGATAAAAAATTTACGCTATACAAATCAAACGCACATATACGAGATGTGCTAGACATCGTAGATGTACGGAGCACTTCAACAAACTTCACATCGACGTCGCGACGTTATACTCAATATAATCACATTTTTCGAAGTACACGCCCTCAAATGTTCTGCATTTTCTGTGTATTTCCATCCATTTAGAGAATATATCGTTATTCCAGCTACCGTCGCATGTTCTTGCAAAACTGCGCACCGCCATTCTAATTTTCTCAATTAAATTAAATCGTTTTCTTTTCAATTTTTGGAAGATATCACTTAATCAATCGGTGTTAAATCTCGACTATAGGGACTGCATGCTAATTTCTCAAAGCCAATATAAAAATATCACTGATCTTGATACTTTTTTAGAATTCTCAGCACTTGAAATGAACTTTAGTGTCTGCGTGGGTGTACACCAAGCCTTACGCAGTACTTGGTAGCAGCGCGCTGCTCCGTACGCTCTGACGTCGACTTAAGTTTCAGTAATGAATTCAAATAAGCACAGTTCTTCAGTGCTTAAGTACACGTCAAATAATTTTCTGCGGCCAGACCAGTATTGTTCAGGATGTATTTTACTGCAGTTTGGATGTTGATCGAATTTATTCCGGTGTATATTTATTAGTCAAAATAATTCAGGTACGCATGTTAATATACGTACATTACCTGAAATAATAATTATTGTAATCTACGGATGAATATCGAAACAATTTAGACTTGACGATATCCGTCTTCCGAGTTCAAATACATGATCAAAATTATAGTGTCGGAAAAGTTTTACTCTTTGGCTATGTGATCCCCGACGAAATTTATGTCCACCGAAATAATACTGGCGCTAAATAAGAGAATATATTATGGTGCGGAAACAATCAATTGTCTGCTCAAATTGATGTACATTGCATATAAATCCACCAATGTATATGTCCACAACGGCATTTAATTGATTTCGGATTTAAACTTGCTTCCTTTATTATCGAAATTCGGGTATACGTGGGGTATTGTATAATTAATGCAAATCGTGATTTTATTCTTTAATTTATCAAAGTTTTACACTCGAGTTTAATGCATTCCCTCGAAATACTCTCCTTTTGACTTAATTCCCAATTTTAACCATTTAATCAAGTTCTGAAAACATTTTTCATAGTCTGCAATAGGTATATGTGGAACTTTTTCTTTTTTCAGAAAGTCATTTACAACATGTGATTTATATCATGAATGAGTGAGACATACTTCATACCGTGGTTTGGCCGAAGAGTTTTGAAATACATTGTCAATTTCTTCAGAACTACATTTTTATAAAATTTTGCAGTAACACTTCTTCCTTTTGGAACCGGTATTTGAATTGCAGGAACACTATTTGAAAAGAAAACACAGTATACAACCTTCTTCACGGTGGCTATTCGCTTGGCGATGACTGGTCTCTTTGTATGTTTTGTCGCCCATATTCTGTCACCACACTTTCTGGTAGGTTCAAAAGAATGTACCCAAGTTTCATAGCCGGTAAACGCCTCGGGGCCGCAGACATGAATTCACCCTGTTGTACATGTATCAAGAAAATGTTAAAAAAGCACAAAACTCATACATCGATGGTAGTTTATTGCAAATGCATTTATACATGTTGAGAAATTCTGACCTATCTAACGAAAACCGAAAGTAAAACTATTTCTATGCATTTGAATATGTCATGTATTTTACTGACATGTACTTATTAAGATACATGACTCTTTCCATGTGGTTACAATAAAATGATTTGAGATATATTAAGATCCAACATACATTGTACTTAATTGAAGAAATATACCAGGTACGTCTTTATATTCACACTATTGTGTTAAGACCTATTTTATTGTGCGACTTTTCTTTAACCAAGCTGTTACTGAGTCGAACAACAGTTCCCAACTAGATGATTATACATGTATAGGAACGTACACGTTCGAAAATCATAACTTTTTATATCGACGTTCGGAGGACTCCGCAGAATTGCTCATCTTCAATTATTTATAAATTATCAGAGAATTCGATACCCCCTCATTTTGCCTAAGTTTTAGAGCGGTCTTAGGTGTGTTGTATTAATCATTGTTTCGTGTGACTGCATATGGGGATGGGAACGGAATAGCATTTATCCTTTGGACGTGTCTATATTATCCAGTTTCCACATTTCAAAACTTCGATGTTTTGATAACTTTTTTTTGGATAACTTAGTACGTACCAGTAAGGTATAAAATGACATGGTGTTAATAAAGGACTGTTCGGTGCAAAGCATACCCAATGACGGTGGCCCAACTAAATGTGAAGGTCACATACCAGTATGACACAATGTGAGACGGAGTGATACATGTACAAATTAAAGTTTTAGAATGTTGAAAGAATTCTAAGAGCTATATGAAATTAATTTCACCAATTCACTAATATTAATATTTTTGTTTGTCTGAAAGGTGCATTTATGTCATTTGTATGATTATGGTGCAGTTGTTTAGATTATGCAGTTGCCTCTTGCAATGCAGTCATGAAACAATTCCATTTTCATAGAATACTATAAAATTTGGGAGGCAGGGCAGTGGCTTTAATCTTACATACATAACTGCTTGTTTTCATTAATAATTAATAACTTCGTACTTGATTAAAAGTTTGATGTCCTAATATTAAGGAAACTGGACTTAATCTAGTAAAGGTCTGGTTCCCTGCCTAACATTCATATCACGTAGTATCAGAGGCAGGTAATCTAGATTTTACCTATTAGCAGCTCTGATTAGTACAGAGGTTGGTCATTTCAGGTTCAATGTCGTTGGTTCAACCTCTAAGATGTTTCCCGACTTATAGTTACAAATTTGCAATTCTAGAATAGATGACCTAGTTTCTTTTTCTGGTTGACGAGAGGTGCATGCATTTTGTCAATTTAAATTTCATTTTATGGTGTCATACTTCTGCATAAGATAATAGATTGTTTTCGCACAAATTCTACCAGATATTCATAAAAAAGAAAGACATTTAAAAAAAGATCTTCTGACATTCAATGGAACGCTAACCCCATAACAAGCTTATTAAGCAGATGATAACATATTTTCCTAAAGGTAAAACATTTTATAATTAATTTAACTCGCTGAGTGTATGCAGCACTATGCCACCCTACATTTTAGATAACAAATGGCTTGTACCTAAGATTCTATGACTTATCCTATATTGGACAAATTGAAGATTTGAGTCATTAGTGGTCTTGACAGTCTTGATGGTTGGGGCGTTAATTTTATCATATTGTAGTCAATTGATCTT
Organism: Lutraria lutraria; assembly: GCA_964023205.1. Taxonomy (NCBI): domain Eukaryota; kingdom Metazoa; phylum Mollusca; class Bivalvia; order Venerida; family Mactridae; genus Lutraria; species Lutraria lutraria. The sequence goes on from OZ026848.1 coordinate 24,451,250, forward strand.
ATTAACTGAAGTATGCTGTTAATTTGTTCAAAGATTGTTTGTACATCTTTCTGGTTTGAAAAAGTTTCAGATCTATAATTGTTCCTGTTAGAGTTGATAAAAGTCACAATCCAAATACATTACAGGTGTTAATTAGGTGAATGCTTGTACTGTTCAGTCGATAAAGTGAATAATTGTGTTGTTGATGCAGCGGTTTGTTTAAATACTTACTCTTTGCCATAAACATATTTTTTTCTTTAGATAAATGGCACAATATCGGTGCCTCATTTGAGTTAATCGTTCAAGCTACATGGCCAATCAATTCTGATATCATACACAATTAATGATCACCATAGTGTTACAGAAATGCATGGGTACAAATGCCATTATTGTTTATACAAAATGGAAAACATAAATAAATGAATAGAACTCAACGACTTTGTAAGTTATATCAGTGTTTTATTCAATTCTGATGTTGTTAACATATTCATTTAGACGGCTGAGGCCGTGGTCGTATCGGGAACAAGTTGGAAACTTTGTACCAGCTGTTGGAAACTGAAAAACAAACAACAATCATATCGTCATTAGGTAGGCAACTGTTATCATTGAATGGATATCATTTTCCGGGATAACGTTAGTTTAAAACAGTATTTAAGGCGTACACCGACGGACAATGAGCCAAACCAGTTTGGCTTGATTGTCTACCAATACTAACTATGTTCTCCGAACGTTACTCTCATACGTCCGAGGTCAACATTAATCACTAGGATCAGCAGTTTGGGATGAATGACCCAGATGTATTTGTTCGACAAAATCATGGCAGAAACTATGCGTTGTGCCAAGGTTTCTAATTCATGTACATGTATAATAAATAAATAGATCATAAACACTGAGACAAAAATATTGTGACATAATGAAATATGTCCCAACGCATAGTGGCGGAAATAATTTATGGGCATCTGGATAAACTATTCATACAAGTAAAATTTTCACTTCAAATACTTACGAGTGGCAGACCAGTGGGACGGCGTGTTGGATTAGTCCGGCACCGAACAATTTAGTTGCTTCTGTCTCGCATGCTTGCTCGGTGGGGTTACTTCCAAGTAAGTCCAACATGACCTGCAAATCTTGCTTCAAGACATCTGTGCTGATCAAATTAGCTACAAACAATACATGAATCTTTATGGACACAATAAAATGCATATACGAGTTATATCCATAAAGTCCGTCGGCACTGCATGCTTAGTATAAGAAATCTAACACTTTCACAAATTTTAACGTCTCTGTTACTGTTTACTAAAGTATCTAGCATTATCGATAAAAGTAACGGAGGAATTGTGAAAGAAATAAGAAATTTATTGATATTATTTCTGGAAATGGGTTTGACACAACTTTGACGTATTTACTAATCTGACGGTAGCAGGTCTTAAACTTTCAGAAATCTTAGAGAATTTTAGAAGTGATGAGCACTATGCATTTATTTGATATACGAAGGGAGATAATTTGTTTCTGATTAATCAGGCACCCATGCAGGTCAATGCGAACAACATGTTCCAAAAGATATGTGATGTAAATATGATTCTTTGTAAGAAATTACGAAAATAACGATAATTGGTTTACAAGTACATGTACCATGATTGATTAGCATCATAAATCGCTCTAAATATGTGACTGACAAATGTACAATGAGTACTGAATTTTCAAATCATATTCTAGAAATGATGTATATTAAAAATATATAAGATAGAAACATCACATTTATCTTTTTGGGTGCAGTTTGTTACTGGTGGAGTCACACTATTTTTTACTTAAGCACATGATCAGACTCTGTTCGTATCGGTTCAGTTTTAGAATTTCTGATTTTGTTTAAGATTCCAGTAGTTACTTACAAAAATCCAAACCGAAATCAGCCAGAATGAATCTCTTTACAGCAGATGGCGTAGTAGTGTCCGGAACGAGTTGGAAGTGGTTTACCAAAGCTTGGAATCTGAAATTTTTTTTTAGCTAAAATAAGTATGTCCATGCAATGAGTGCCAGTTCCAGGGCACGGAGTTTTTATAACGTGCCGTCAATAATTTGACTGAAAGCCAGTGTGTTGCAAAGTTCAAACGTCCGCTATCATACTTTCAATCGTAAATATTGAGTGACCATTCAAACAAATAATAAATCGTTTATATGATGAGCTTCATAGTGATGAAATAATTTCCATTGAAGTCAACTTACGAATGGCAGATAAGTGGGATAGTGTGCTGAACAAGTCCGTCACCAAGTAATTTATGTCCTTCTTGCTCGCAGGCCTGTTCAGTTGGATCGCTTCCAAGTGTATCTAACATCACCTGCACATCTTGCTTCAATACATCCATGCTGATAAAATTTGCTGAAGGAGAAACAAAGCCATGCTATAATACAAACGTAATTAGTGGTTAGGACGAAATCTGTGCATGCAATCGTCATAGCAATAGCAGCACATTAATTAATTTAAAAAAGTAAAATTCAAATGTACAAAAATGTATATTCCGTCATTAAACCTGACGTACAGCAAAACGTCATTATCTCACTGTTATGTGTTTTCATCCTTCATCGTATAGAAATATCATAGATGGTATTTCTAGTATTTTCTGATTAAGGTACACACACACTGAAACAACCATTCATGTTTTACAAAGGTTGAGAGAAAATACAACACAAATAGCCGTTTACAGTGGTCTTACAAATTTAACCTGAAGCTAATTATTTTCTAAACGTTCATGTTTTACAAAGGCTGAGATATAAAAAATACAAACAGACGTTCACAGTGGTCTTACAAACTTACAATGATGAAAAGTTTTTTTAACATCGATGATTAATAGAAACTTACATTGACCCGTAATGGAATCGAGGAAGAATCGCTTTCCTGGGGCTGCATATGCCAGAGCGGGCAATAGAACCAATAATGAGCAAATAAACTTCATGGTTGATCTGTAAAATAAGTAAAAAATGTATAAAGCTATATCTGACAGCCCTATTATTGGCGTTTGTACATGATCAGAATCATACCCAAGTACTTAAATTTAGATAATAAGTATTGGAAGCAAACTGTAAATTTTGATAAGCAACTATACATAGGAACGAAAGGGAAATAGCTCGAAAATAAACAATCTACACAATGAAACATTTTCAATGTTTAATCAGGCATAGTTTTCCTCTTTTCCCAAGTAAAGATCTTTGTTGTTTATATCTTTGTGAACGCGGGCGGGACATATTCGAAATCAGCAAACACTGCACTGAAAACAGTGGAATAAAATGTTCTGGAACACTTTGATTGTTAAATTACAAAGATAGATTTTATGGAAACTCTTTTAAGAAAAAAAATGAAAAACGTGGATTTACACTTTTTTGTAATTTATGTAGCATTTCATATCAGATATAGCTTCATTCACTTTAAGACTGCGGGACATTTTACAGGAAACTCCATAATGACTTAACGTAGCATACACGAGCGTTTTAGGTAAATGATATATGAAGTAAGCAATGGGAACATCCCCGGCCTAGAGACCCCACAAAGGGGATTTTTACACATCTCACGAAACTAGACTAAAAATGAAAAGAAATTAATAATGGAAGAAAGTAACACGTTACCAGCCACACACAATTAAAACTTTAATGCCCACTAGCTTTTTTGATGTTAAAATTAAAGTAGGTATTGTTTTACCTAGAAAGATGTCTTATCAGTGAAACTGACTTTCAATTGCAATACTGAAAACAGTCCGAAATATTCTTTTTTACATTATACAAATGTAAGACAGTATGTTTTTAATGATATCGCAAAACATAAGAAAAAAATCCATTTGGCAACATTTTTACGAGATGTGGCTAAAGAAAGACATTATGTAAACATTATTTTAAAGCAAATAAAATATATTTATTATATTTTACTATCATTTCATATACAAATGTATTGTTAATCTTTGCTATGCTCCTTTTATTTGCAAAACGAATACGTAACTCTGGATTCATTCTGTCACTGAAAGTTCTAAGTGATTAACCATTCTATCAGCTTTGTCTAGTCCTGAGTAAGTTATAATAGGTAGCTAATTAGTCAAATAATACTTACGAGTTGGAAAGGTCGTTATCCACTTGAAGGAGAAAGTAGTAGTGGAATGACAGCGGCAAGCGCTGTTTATATACGATTGGCCAAGTACGTAGATGACTTAATTGAGAACACCAAAAGAGATAAAACTTACGCCAACGTCATAATTATATTACGTAACCTTATAGTTAGGCAAATTTCATCTACTACCACGTATAGTATGGTATCATATACGTAAAGTAAAAACATATACAGTCGGTACTTTTTATATCGACTTTCGGGGGACTCCACAAAATTCAGCTTCTATTTATAAATTTTCAGAAAATTCGATACCCCCACTTTGCTTTAGTTTTAGAGCGGTCGTCGGTGTGTTGTATTAATAATTTAATCGTTTGATTATACGTGGTGATAGGAACGAAAACGGCATTATTCTTTCGGCGTATCTATTATTGCACTGCTTGTTTCATTACGTAAATGCACAAATAAACAACATCAACAACAAAAAACAAACAATTGCGCACGAAAATATTGCACTAGCTTCATAATCAGGAACATATTTCAGGGTTTGTATCCCTACTCTTTGTTCACTGGGGTCACGAAATTGGTGATATTGTGGTTTTGGTATGATTCTTTTCGTCTCGATGAAATCTTTACAATGTACACACCTACCTGTATCTAGATCTCCCTAAATAGGTTAATCCAAATTCCACAAACCCGATTATTTACGCCAAACTTCAAAACTTAAAATGCGATTTTCTGAAAATGGAAAAATGGCATACGGGTTTGTAAAAATAAGCCGACGAATGTTCAGTATGATAATTGTCAACTCCAAATTTTACAACATGCATATAATCAAGCTTATTAAAATGTCGGTTATTACAAAGGTTATGTTTTCTGAATGGTTGTTACGATCTTAGCTTGGTTTCACCTTACATAAATAACATTCTCATTTTGCTTTAAAGTGAGACTGCGATGGTAGCCACTATTTTCTTAACAGTTTTCTAGCGAAGCTGCTTGCGGTTGTTATTCAAACATTTATCGAAATAGTGATACTTTGTTAAGCCAACTTCCACATATTAAAGAAATACATTGAGTAACACAGGCTGAACATAATGTGTGTCAGTAAAATTACAACATAACATTCATGTACAAGGAAAACTTGGTCGTAGCTGATAACGAGTTGGAAGAAATGTACCAATGCTTGGAAACAGAAAAACTGTTTGTTTGTACTCTTACAGACATTAATTATTTAATAGGAACCTATTGTACCAGGTGCGCGTTAGAAGATGTGGCAAACTAATGTTTGACAACTGAACAAAAGAAGTCATTGTGCTCAATTGTAAATACACTAACCTATTGTAATGTTTAGTGTAACAGTATTGCAAATATATGGTTTTAAATGCGAGATTTATGAACGTTTTATGTGTTTTCGTGTAATCTCTAAATGTTTGGTTCGTTTGGTTTTAAGACATAAGCATAGCCAAAAGAAGTCATTGTGCTCAATTTTCAGATGCGCGTGTACTGTTATTTCTTATTTACTTTAGATCAATGTTTGTGATAGGGGCACTGAAAATGCGTCCCTGTAGTATCAGAAGGCGGAGCAGTGATTCGAACCCACAACCTCACGGCTAGTAGTCCAGCGTTAGCCTTAGACCATTGATCCACTTCAACTTAAGATCGAATACGGATAAAAATAAGTGTCATTTAAGAAAAAGAAAATATTTTGTTATCTTATATTTCTGATGTTTCACTAAGGTCGAATCCGTTTAGATTATACAAATTACAATTCGTGTTCAGTAGACACGATCACCAGGTTTTTTATATTAAATTCCGCCTAACTCTTATCTTTATTAAAAATGAAACAATGCACATATTTAGAAACTAGGTCATGGGCAATCTACCAGCTGCGTGGAGTACATTTCAAAACCTCTAAGCTTGCATATTACGAACCAATACTATAGTTTGGTGCGTGTGTGTGTGGAGGGGGGGGGGGGGGGTAAGGTATACCAATAGTTTTAATATCAGTTTTAATATTTAGAACTAATTGACTTTATTTTCATTTCGCCGTTGCATTTATTTAAAGTCTCATACACCAAAGAGTTTTGAATCTTCCAAATGATGAATATATTATGTTTGAAATATAATAAGCAGTCATGAATGTATTACAAAACATCGCTTTCGCAGATAAAACGTACACCAACGAACAATTTGTACGAATTTGTTACGCAATTACGCTGTAAACACGTCAATCGACGCCAGGGCGATATGCCCAAGCTTTTGCTAGGAAAGCTTGAGTAGACATTGAACGATCGTATGAGAATTTAGGAGACCACATGACATAACCTGACTTGACATCTTCTGAATAATTGTCTTTGATCCGAAATATCTGTAAAATTTCCAACACTTATCTTAGGAATTTGGGTCATTACAGTTATCTAGCATTTTTTGTCAAACGATTGCACATTGCATACTTCTTCGCATTTCGTTTATTTCTGATTTATGGTTGCGACTAAAAATAGTTTTTAACGAAATTACGGCAGAAATTAAAAAGTATATTTTGATTACTCTAAGTATTGATTTCTTGGAGCGTATTATTGTAAAATTTTAATGAGTTGTCGCTGTGTTTGTTCGTTCTGAAAGGCGAGCTTTATTGCAAGTGCCATTTCATTTTTATTTGACTTTCTCCACTTGTTTGTCGGGAGACTGTGTTTTGTCTTATATAATTGTATGATACTATGCGTCGATTGGGTTTTGGGTTTGGATATTTGAGGAAGGTACCACTTTTGCGGAAAGTTGGACGTTTTACAGGTCTTTTTTAGGAATCCTTTTTTTTTGTCTTTGAATATACATGTACTGCTAATTATATTGCAAAAAAAAAACGTAGACAAGTGCTTAATTTTTTCAACCTCTTGTTTCATCGTACTTAGAATCTCTTACTTTTTCATAAACATTCCTACTTGACCCTTTACAATGACAAGTGAACAGAAAGTAAAAGTTCGCTTTACAGGAGTCGCCACTTGCAAAACACTCCGCATTAAAACTACACTACCATTATCCAACAAGTACACACTAGACTACACCAATAGACATAATCTCAGAAATATAACACCATTAAAACGGTTTAAACCTGACCCTACCAAAGTTTAAACCCCATATAACTTATTATTGACCGGTTCATAGTGATCCCATATATCATGGGGGAGACCATGATTTAATCTTCCATATTTTGTAGTTTTTATGTGTTGCATGGGGTTTGGGGTTGGTGGATTTTGGAGAAGCTGGGCTTTTTGTATTTTCTTAGAAAGCCTTGCTCGTCTGTATTCCAAAAAACCGTTGACCACAAAGCAATCGATCCGTCGTACATTCTATACACAGAATATCAGAAATCAAACTTGACAACGACAATAGTAAACCATAGGCACTCGATATTATGATTTTTATACGTTTACAGACGTTATTTTTCAATTTCACCCATCAAACAACGCAAACCTGTCGAAAGAAAAATCTTTATTTTTTCCCTTATTGAGTGTATAAAATACTCCAAGGTAGTGAACTCGCCATCTTTTCGATTGACGGTAGTGACGAAAATAAGCGTGGGTCCCGGCTTTCCCAGTAAAAGCTGTCACAACGTTTAAAGTTGGGGCACACTACAACGAAAGCAAGGTTCCCGGAAAGCACGTGCAGATTAGAAGGAAAGCCGGGACCCTCGCTTATTTTCGTCACTACCGTCAATCGAAAAGATGGCGAGTTCACTACCTTGGAGTATTTTATACACTCAATAAGGGAAAAATCAAGAATTTTCTTTCGACAGATTTGCGTTGTTTGATGTGTGAAATTGAAAAATAACGTCTGTAAACGTACAAAAAATCACGAAATCGAGTGCCTCTGTAGTAAACAAAACACAGCATACATGATTTATACATGGACGATGGTACTGCTTTTGATTATAGGCACTCGATATCGTGATTTGTATACGTTTACAGACGTTATTTTTCAATTTCACCCATCAAACAACGCAAATCTGTCGAAAGAAAAATCTTCAATTTTTTACTTTATATTGGGTGTTTAAAAACACCAAGGTAGTGCAGCCGCCATCTTTTCGATTGACGGTAGTGACAAAAATAAGCGTGGGTCCCGGCTTTCCTTCTAATCTGCACGTGCTTTCCGGGAACATTGCTTTCGTTGTAGTGTGCCCCAACTTTAAACGTTTTGTCAGCTTTTAGAAGGAAAGCCAGGAGTCCTTGGAGTATTTTATACACTCAATAAGGGAAAAAATGAAGATTTTTCTTTCGACAGATTTGCGTTGTTTGATGAGTGAAATTGAAAAATAACGTCTGCAAACGTATAAAAATCACGGAATCGAGTGCCTATGCTTTTGATAGGTATATCCCAGCAAGTGACAGAATTTAAATCTATTCTACGAATCCAACCTATTAACTCTGGGATAATCAGTTGCGTGGAGTGATTGAACCAACGAACTGAATTATATTTACAGATTAAAAATAAAAAATGGAAGGTCTTGTTCATTGTCATTAAGCGAATAGCACTCATGAATACGTCTATCAATACAGTTTGTGAATGTCCCTTGAGCAAGGCATCAAAGAACTTCAGATGTTTTTTTTTATTTCAAATATACGTGTATACAAAAATGATGACGACCAAGTATATACTTCCAGAAACAAAGTACCGCTTTAAAAATCACTACATCTTTTCTCTTGCCAAAAAAACAACAACCGATTCTCCGAACTGATAAGCCAATTTCAATATCTGGAAGCAATTATCGCTGACACAGTGTCCGTCTTAGCAATTAACTTAAACACATTATGCCTGATACTCAGTAAATGAAGACTGACAGGCCCTGTAATCTGCAATTAGAATATATGAAGATATTGGACTCCCGGAATAAACTGATAATGATCTCGCAACATTAATTTCTGTGTAAGTTTTAATCGGATTCATTACTAACAATGTTCTTAACTACAACTAGAACTCAAAACATTCACTCAAACCCGAGAAGGTCACCCAAAGGCGAATATGTCCGATTGTGTGTTCAATTGTCAACAGTGATTATAATACCCATTATACATTGTACAAGTATTCATTGCTCAAGAGCATGCATTTTCAACTATTATTATTTCTTTAGTTTTCAACAATATTTTAGTTATGTACGACGACTACTGGACTACGGCCTCGGTGTCTATCATTTGGTACTGCGCAAATCTAAACATGGTTTTGTTTATATAAATGGTTGGTCTTTACGAATTACACAAAATACATGTACATGTATTAATATTTTTGTAGCTCCAGTCAATAAGTGTGCATTAAAAAAAAACGGCAACGAGTGTTGGGGACTGGTGGGAAATTAGATAGAATGTTTCATAAAGCATGCAAACAAACGTGTTAGCGTTGAGTTTGAAAAGAAAAACAGACAAACAAACAAAGAACCAAACCTGAATCGCTAGTGCAATTAAACTGATTTGTCTAATGAGTTTGATTTATCTAAATTAAAAAAAAATCAAATCATGTATTATTTTACATCATTATACTCAACATATTTTCTAAACGGCTATCTAATTTTTAAAATTCACCTAATTAGGTGACCGTTTAGTTTGTTTGTTGAGTTAAATTTCGATTAAATACGTTTGTTGATTGTCTTCCGATTTTCCTAGAGGTGGCCAGTTTTGAAAGTTTGTTCATCATACATGGATATTACTCGTATAGTTCAATTTAATTAAGTTTTTCATTGTATTCCATTCGTAGCCTACTTAACATTGACTGAAAGTTCATTGTTCGAAAAATCACACTATCTACCAACTGCCACATCACACCAACGGAAAAATACTAACATCTGAGTTTAGTTGAAATAGTACGATAGCATTGTAGAGACTTCAGAAAGAGAACTTTTGCGAACGTAAATTACGTGGAATTTTATTCTGTAACACTCAAATTTACATAGCAAAATAAAAGAAGTTTCGTTTTGTCCCCTTAGTCAAACAGCATTATTGTGACAATGCAATGAGTTCGATTGACATAACATAGTAAAATAAATATTGATTATTCAAACAAACTGGACTCCGAATAAAAGTCATTTGTCAAAAAACGACCACATTCTTTCATTCCCCTGGATGGTCTACGTTCACAGTTTGGCCTGTCTCCCTATTTTCCTATTCAATTGAAGCTTTCACCCGTCTCCAAATGATGACCACAATGTAGCTGTGTGTTCAACAATGTCAGATGTTAAAATGCTAAATAAATATAAATAAAAAGAATCCTAGATAAAGATTTTTACCATCTCAAAAACACTGCATTGTACCTTTCTCCAATCCCCCGCCCTTATAAGCACAAAGGGCCATACAAAACTGCGAAAGAAATACAGTGTCCAAGAGAGTATCGCCCTGGAAAAGCAAACGTTGAAAACTCATCAAAACATATTATACTAGTTGACATTTTGGGATTTATGTTTCTTTTTTGGAGGGGGGGAGGGGGGACCAGCAAAGCTAAACATAAGCCCTACATCTTTAATAATACTCAAGTACAATGTTTGCTAAAACAGGTACTTTTTCTGAAATTCCATTGTCCTAGATAACCTTGGAAGTCAGACTTATCGGTTAATAAATGTCCTCTTAGATAACAGATGTCCTTGGCTGTCTGTGAACTGAACGTTTAAGGTAAGGACATGACCGACAACATGTTTGAGAGCAAAATGATGCCTCATCATGTTCCCTTATATGACACTTAAAGTAAATGCTCTGGCGAAGGTCAAACAGTGGCATCGATCATTCAATGCAGAATACGAAGCCCATAACAAAACGAACAATACACAAACACAATAATCTCACTAATAATTCAAAGACTTTGCAGGGTAAACGGAAACATGAAAAAGTTGGATCACTAAAATCCTATTTTTTGTCAAAAGGGATGTAACAAAAGATTTTGTCGTGTTGATACGTGTCCAATATCTCTAACACACTTTTTGTCCATTCCTCATTTATGATGATGTGGTGTATGGTGTGATGTACTAGATATTATTCAAAGATAAGTCGCATGAAAGAAGGACGCTTTACATGTATTCAGATAAATTTTTCCTCCACTTTGAAAAAAAAAGAGATAGTCAATGTTTGGAGGTCGTACTTTTTTTATGGTGAACTTTTACATTCTTATCTACTCGTACTTGATGCCAGCAAGTAGTGCAGTCACTGAGCAGCTCCAGATTTTAACTTCTTTAAAGCGACCATTTTAAATTTTGGTACTGATTGGTACTGACAAGACGGACAAAAAACGATGTTTTGCGATATCCTGTTACGTCTTTGTAGTTTTTGTCGGCTCCTCGCCATTTTTGTAGTGTATAAATCTTATTTTCTTTTATCATATCAATCAAAACAAAAGCAAAGCTTCCAGTAATCTGGACACTTTAAGGTCTTTATCAATCAGGGTCCACTATTATGCTATGAGTCTTCTCTTTATGTGTATAGACATTGAGCCAGGCATAGTGTCAATGTTAGGTAACAAAGAAATAAAGATATATATATTTTCATGATACTAGTATTAACATAATTCGTAAAACTAGAACAATTTAGATACAGTTATAGAATTATGAGCGTCATTTTAATTAATCATCTACCATCACGTGATATGGTGTAGAGAAAACATTTAGGACACAAGAGCGTAAATATTTTTTTCGTTTATTTTGAAAACAAATATGTAGAATAAGGCTTACAAAATCCTGGTTTCCACAAACCCGATCAACCCAATTCTTTTTTAGCCAAACTAAGATTTTTTGGTCAATTATTTGCTTGTCAGTACAGTGAATACTTCATGTGTTATATTCCTGATCGTATAGAAATATATTGAAAAGAGATCTGATCACCTACCGACCATATAATATATAATTATTAATTGGATATATTGATGGAAGCATGATATTTTTTGCCTAGTGAGTAATCAAACGTTTTGAGTGTATTATTCTTCTTCTGTGGTAATGGAAAGCAATAATTTTCCTGATGATCATGTCCATGCGTGGGTATTAGTAAAAGAGGTACCGGTGCTAGGTCACCAAAGCTAATCAACCGCCATAGAAGATTTGCAAAAACCTTACATTTTATGAGTCTAAATGCTTTACATTCTGCAGTATGTACATGTTTTTTGTGCATTTCAATAAACTACAAAATACAGTGATATATTTGATGTTCATCTGTTTTATATCTTATCCATATATATGGGAGGAATTCATTTCTGAACACAAAAAACTTATTAGAAAGACTTTAAAGCCTTTATTTTATAACTGTCATAATGATATGGTAATCCTTAAAATGGCGGTTTGCAATTACGTGACCAAGAAATTAAAGAATTTCCAACCAAATTAGTTTCGCTTTTGATAATTTTATTTTCCCATTTTTTCTATCCCAGTTTTTCGTTCTAAGTTGAAGCATATAATGTTAACAAAAATGCTTAGCAACCCAATCTTTGTTAAAAGTTTCCTACCTACCCAGTCACTTCCAAAAGTTTGCGTCGCGTTACTGTAAACTAACGTTTTAAAAAGGATTTCCCAATCTAAGACCTATAAGCACTAAATTGAAATTTAAGTTCATAGTAAGATTTCCTTCTATTGTGTCTGCTGCAAAGATTGAAAATTACATTGTCTGTCATCTGAATACATTTCCGTGGATTCAAGTAACACTTTTGTATTATTAGAATGTTCATTAATACTGGTGTCAATTGATTGTACATTGCCAAAGTCTTTAGATACAGCAATCGTGTCACGAGCTATGTTCATGTCTGTTTCGTTATTAAAAGCATCCTTCCTTGGGCGTCCTTTTGGTTTTGTAGGAGACTCCGAACATCCGTCTTGTAATACCTGTAACATCAAATGATGCAGATAACAATATTGATGATACTGATGACGATGATCATGCTATTATTTTCAAGTTCTTGGAAATCTATTCATTTGATGCTAATAATGATGAAGATAATTATATTAATTACGAGTATATGTGTAGATGTACTATTGTATGAAAGTGAACTGAAATAATAATAAACGATAAATATCAATAAATAATAATAATAAAAAATAATAATGATAAAAATAAAATCAATGTTATCATGTAGATATCCATTATATTTTTTTATATATCGAAAAAAAATCTCAGAATTTTATTGCGCTTATATTGCTGTACAATAATGAAGTTTGCTATCTGCTGTAATTCATTTTTATACTCTGAGGATAGCAGCACAATTAGAATTCGGAAGAAATACTGAACTAAGTGTGATATTTTGAATTTCATGTCTTGAATTACGTCCCTTTGAAGCTAAAGGAAAACTTGATAAACTGGTTCCCGTTCCATGTTGCAATGCACCTAAGGTTTATACAGATAAGTCAACGGGAACCAGTTACAAACTAACCTGTTTCTTCCATTTCATTCTTCTGTTTTGGTACCATGTTTTAACTTGGAGTTGTGTGAGACCGAGACTCTCTGCTACTTCCATGCGGTCAGGGGTCGACAAATATTTCTGGCTCTCAAATCTTTTCTCCAGTGACATTAGTTGTAAGTCGGTGAACACCGTTCTACTACGTCGACACTTCTTCGGCTTTCCGAAACATTCCGAACCCAGTGGCGAACGCGTCCGAATGTAAACCGGAAGTGGTATAGGAATTGGAATTCCGCCATCTTTGCCACTTCCCCCATCTAGAATATTATCAATGGAATATACGGCTGAAAATAAAATAAACATACTATTAATGTAAGTCAAGGGTAGTAGTTTTGTGCTAAAGCTTTAAAGTTTGTTATTGACTAAAATAAAATACAAATAAATAACGACATTAATCAAAACAACAAGCAAAAAGACGTGTTTTTACACGCTATGCATGTATTCTAAGACATTTTTGCCAAGCCGCGATGAAATTGGGCGAAATGAAACCTTTAAAATGCAAAGGCAAAGGTATGTTTAAACAGAAAATTTAAATGATATTGTAAAAATATTTGATCAAATAAATATCATCAGAGACTTTATTTTATGTAGATTTTATTTTTTGCAGTTAAGACGCAAAATAATTTTGCGAATTCCAAGAATGATTTTTTTCTTCATATAAAGAACTTGACTGTAGAAATGTTAGTAGTCCGTTCCCATGGTTTTTAGAGATTAAAGCACTTTGATAATAACACCGGTCATGGTGACCGAGGGCTAATATCAGGATGTGGCTAAAATACAATACGTCTGATCAAGCCGTTTCGCACGGCTACTTAACCGTATTCGATTTCAGGCATTATACACAACCCCAGGGATAGTGGCTTATTAGACAAATGCTTTATTTGCTGTGCAAACATTTTTGCCAAGAATTAATTGCAAGCAGACGATAGTTACCTTATTACTCTTGATAGACATTACCAACAGCGCTTAGATCATGGTAATATCGCTTAGATCATCGATGATATGCTTTACATTGGTTAAATGGTCGATCAACATGTAATTGATCAATTAATCCAAGCTCCAATATTAATCAACAAATGATTAGCGATTCATTAAGTTGTTAGTAGCCATGAAGGATAGGATTCCAAAACGACAGGTGGAGTTCTAGGCCAAAACGAGAGTTCAGTATCCCACGAGAATCTCGGATTGTCGACTATTGACCTCCGTCTTACATATCATTAATAATAAGCAATATGTATTGTCCAAGATTCATTGTTTTAGTGGCATGTTATTTTTATTACCCAGCATATGTATTGTTGAGTGACTAGTATAATCATTTTCAGTTTTTTTATTGTCAATAAACTATTATTACAGTACAATAATTACAAGATTTTTATTTCTTATAATAAATATCATTATATCTGTGATATATTATTATTGTTAAGAACATATTATTAATTTTTACAGAACATGTTAGTATACATTTACTTTATTTATTTTTTTTTTGACTTTTATTAATATGTGTTTATTATTTCTTTATATAATTATCTTATTACCAGATTGTTTTTACCGTTTTCAAAGTTATATCTTGCATAATTACGTAAACTTTTTAATAAGACATTTTGTAAATAGCTTATTTATATAAAATTATAAATAGATACACAAAAAACAACAACAACAAAAACACAATAAAGCAACAACATGCATTTGCATATTATTTTCTCTAACATTTCGACTCGCGTTAATCAATCTGGAAGTTCTAGTCTATTTTTGTTTTAAAGAAACATTTACTTGTTAAAACAGTTTTAAGTTAAGGCACATTTAAAGATTGAACATTTAGATTTTACATGTTCATAAAGTAAAACATATCTTTAACAGATTTACTTTCTCGTTTACAGGGAACGATCGATAAGTACATGCAATTTATGAATATTGTCAAAAAGAAAGTTACGCGACGGACACATTATAAAAAAGCTTCAAACCCAAAATTTTAGCGATTTTGAATTTGTTTTGTTTGTTTATCATTTATTACTTTTTTTTCGTTTTCAGCACAAGCACAAAATGTTATCCAAAAAATAAATAAAAATACCCACCTATTTACCCTCTGTTAAAAATTTATATCGCGTAATCGCAAACCACTATAGTATAAGGAGCACCTAGGTCCGATTATTCAATAGTTATTACCTTTTATTCTAGCTTCCAGTAAATAGTTTATAACGTTTATACCTGATATTGATTAATTTTATTACCAAGAATATTCTGTTAAAATATTTATTTTTAGACAGCTTAGCAAGTGTTATATACTAGAACAATTTTCAATTAAGTTGTTCAGTCTGTAATTTTTGCACGGTTTGCTAAATGATCAATATTGAAGATGAATTTCAATTTCTGAATATTTTCTGGTTAGGAAGAAACAATAATATACATTGCTATTACAATCTTTATTTTATTAATTGATGTAATTATTTTTCTATTTACAATGTAATGACACGGTACAGGTGTATAAATTACACACAAAAAATAAACACATACAAATGTACCAGATAATTAATCAAAAGGGCACGTGAAGACCGCAGCAGTTACAGATGTAGGTAAAACGATAAGCTGAACCCTATTGAACTTTAAATTTTAATTGAAATATTAATGCTTTTTCATAAAATAAATGAAATGCAATATAAAATTTATTTCCAATGTACTAAATGGCATTATCACGTGTATATTTAATATGTGTAATATTTCTATAAACACTTGGTCACCTCCTGGTTCAATGAAGTAAAAATAAATAAACATATACCAGTACATGTATGCATTTTTAAGACTTTATTAAATAAATTTAAACTATGTCAAAATCATAAAATATACGGATAGCACAAAAACGAACTGAATCCTTATTGCCATTGCGGTCCTTGCAAGTAATTGCATGACACAGAAAAACATCGGGACAACTACACACTTAATTTCTAAAAAGTATGGCATATAAAATTTCGGGACATTGATTATCTGCTTACAAAAATACTAAGTTAAATGACATAAATAAATAAAACATTCAGTTATATTTCATTTAAAATTTGTCACAGATGGAACGCAATATATCACAGTAAAGACATCCTTATTATTATAACTAATATGAAATCATTAAAAGTGGCAATATAATCAGAGAAAAATAGATAAATAAAATAATAATTTGGAATGGATAATTGATAACTCCTAAGATCCTAGCTAAGAGATAGGTTTTGAAAAGGAACTTGAAATGGGCTGAACTCATTGTGTTCGCTCTGATGGAGAAAGGAATATATATTACGATAAAGACATTGTTGTTATAATAGCAAATTATGAATAAAATGATAACCTGGATTGGAAAAATGATAACATCTCAGATCCCAGCTAAGAGATTGGTTTTGACAAGGGACTTGAAAATGGGCTGAATTCATTTTGACTTATTCATGTTTCAAATTAAATTTCAAATGCAAAATATAGAATAAACACAGTATAATATATTTAATGATTTCACATGTCATGATTGTGGTCTTCGAGCAAACAATGTTCATTTATGTTTTTTTTGTCGATATATAATATATTTATGGACTAAGTATTTTCTGTAAAACATATAACTTTGTTTTAATGTATATAATGCTGAATATGACGATGAGCTCAATGTTTAAGTCAGTTAATAATTATTCTATACCATTCTGTATTCTGTTCTGTTTGTTCTAATGCAATACAATATTTGCAGCTGTAGTTTGTTTTTCTTGCAACGATATTTCTTGCATTTTGGTGGAACTATTTATCGCGTTAATGAAGAAATTTTGTAATTTTTTGACAAAGGATCATCTTTCAAAATTTGTTACATTGAGCATTGTGCTACATTGCTATATGTATTTCGTGATTAAAAATGAAAATTTCGGAATGTTTTTATTTACGAAGTACATATAGAAATATAGCACAGTATTTTTTCAATGATATTGCAAAAAAATGAACTAAAAAAAGCATCTGACAAAATTTAACAAGATGTGGTTGTAATAAAGAAAGGCAATATGTAAATATTGTTTTAGAGCAAATAAATATATTTCTTATATTTATACGATCATTTTATCTATTGCTCTGTATTACTGATGGGCCTCAAAAGATATTTTTAAGATTGAAAAGACAGTAACGTCCTTTTAACGTAAGTAATACATATAGCCTAAGACATGGTATAAATCGTAATGGAAAACTTAATTGCATGAAATCCGGTTTCAGGATTCCAGCGGCACCGCTTCAACGGGAATAACTATTGTCTAACGTTTTCTTTTTTGATCATCGCTTAATTTGTTTGCTTTACCGTTGTTCGTTTGTGCTACTTTTCATATTTTTTATACATAAATAGATATCTTGAATTTTGACTCACATTTAATAAAAAAAACATGTGACATGCATGAATACTTGTAATGTTGTTCATGTCGTAAAAGTTGTCGTGCCACTATTGCTTCTATACAGGTCGTGGGTTCGAGCCCCGCTACCGACCAAGTCTCGTTATGTGTATGCAGTTCATGCTTACGGAGGATGGGAGTCGATGGGAACGATGCTTAGGTGACCTGTCAGCCTCATAAGACTCTGACAATTTAAACGGGGCGTAAAACTCAATATAAACAAACACACAAGCTTCTGTATACTGTATACAATTAACAGTAATAATAATAATAATTTAATAATCATTAAGATAACCATGTTCATTATAAACTTGTTTCACTAATCACTAATAATATTATTTAATGGGAATAAAAAACAACCAATATTGGTAATGATAACAATGACAACATTTTGCAAATATTCTACAATGAAAATAAGCACAATTTTTATTGTAGAATAATTGAATTATGTTTAGATACTTACACCGTAAAAAATATTTTATTGACATAAACACATTGCATGCTTATCGCCAATTACATACATGTAATTACATGTACATTAAACAAATTATATGTTGGAATAATTCTATTAATTAATGTGATAATTACACGAAAAGTAT
This sequence comes from Lutraria lutraria, assembly GCA_964023205.1. Classification (NCBI taxonomy): domain Eukaryota; kingdom Metazoa; phylum Mollusca; class Bivalvia; order Venerida; family Mactridae; genus Lutraria; species Lutraria lutraria. The sequence continues at coordinate 24,469,711 of OZ026848.1, forward strand.
TATATTTATAATCTAGCCAGACATATTTAAAAGTCACCAATACTTACATCGTTTCATTTCATGAATGTTAAGGCTTTGGGCGTAATATCCTAAGTCCTTAGCCCCACCATATGGGGTCCCGTGTAGAAGATGGCCCGAGTTCAGAGATGCTCCAAGGGTGTGTTCAAAACTCCCATATTTGTCGGCGGATGAATTAAGGGCTACTTCTGATCCCAGAATATCTCTAATGAGAAACGAACTGGATCTTGCATTGTGCATGAAGGGACTTGCAGGAAACATGTCTTCTATCCCCTTTTTCTAGATAATGATTTAGAGACAGTTATAGCTGAATCCGTTCGTACAAGAATTGCTCTTATAGTTCTCTGATTGTTCAGTTAAATTTAAATCACTATTGCAACAATTGATTACGGTAACCACGTGACAGTGAGATGAAATATACGTCTCCAAACGGTTACCATCAACTTGATTATTGTCAAAACAGCAAGAACAAAAAACTAGCAGGATATAGTCCTTGCAACAAATGAACTGTTAAATTACAAACAAGTCATCTGCTTTCTCCAAAACAACAACAATGATGCTGTTATTTGTTTGTCGCAACTTGAGCTTCATATGAATGTCATTTACGTAAGTAAATTTTTGTTCATTACAGTTATGTGCGCAAGCGTATGCACTTTTCGTCACAAGAGTATTTTTTTAAACGTAACGACCAATAATATAAATCCATCAAAATGCTTCCTTGTTGCACAATATTCCAGATAGGAGATTAGTATGAATAACTATTTAATAACATTGAGTAAACTAGATTTTTAGAAAGTTTTATGTTAGTCCAAAATCACGTGCCCGGGTACAATACGGACGAGACACGTACTGTTTCTGAGTTTGCGTGTTGGGGTGCCGCATATTGACGAAGCGTTTCCGACTATCAGACAAATTATCTTTTAATCGTCTAATTGGTAGCGATCACAAGATATCACATGACCACGGCCCGCGGGTTAAACAAACATGTACACCGTATGGGGTCAGGCACTGTGGTAGCATTTTGATGCTGGGAAAATATATTATACGTTAATTTGAGACTTAGTTGCGGTAGGGAATGTCTTCAGAATAAATGACATGTCGACTAAATGTTTTGTTTCACGCGTTGCTATGTCAACATTTTTACATGGAAATTCACAGTTAATAATTATTCGTTGTATTTTGATACAACATCGAAAAACACTTAATTCCGACAATTCGTCGCCTAGTTGAAATCGAAACCAACGTAGGTGAAATCGTTGTTGACTTTTTTAATAAACGTGTGTCAGAAACACACAGTACTATAATAGACTTGTCCTTCTATTCCGGCAAATATAAATCGTATCATTATTTCTTCAAGTTAGTAAACTATTAATAATGTATTCATTATAAAAACAAAATAGAATGGAACTTTATTGAGCCATCACTTCAACATTAAGATTTATAAATTAAGTTATTATTCCCTCAACTTACAATCAGACAAAAAAAATACAGTGCAATATTGATGCAAAATGTAATGTTTGTCGTATAAAATAAATTGGGAAAGAATATCATTTTAATTCATCTCATTCCCTGCAACCAAAATACAATAAAATTTCCAACATACATTTTAGGAACAAATTGATGAAAACAACATGATACTAAAATATGAATAAAGAAAATGAATTTAAATATAGTTATTGACATAGTAGATTGCGTTTTTTAAATGAAGTGGCTTGAACCGGTTATGAAGAATGCATCCGGTTACAACCAAAGAATCATTGAAATCAAAGAGCAGTTTTTTGTACTAAAAATTTCAGTTTTACTTTTTTCGAATTTATTAAGAAATGAATAAGGCTCAGTTTGCCCATTTATAACTAAACTTATGGTATTGATGAATATTGTGGGAATGCCAATATTTTGTTTCATTTAAAAAATATGGTGTTTGCCATGATTAAACGATAATTCTCTACATATATTTGAATTGTAAATGGTAAAATATTGATAGAACATTTTAAAGAAATTTATTTTATTAAGTATAGATAACCATCTACATTGTTGATGCTGACCATCTACTTATTGCGCTCGTAATGAGTTTTACAAAATGTAATATCATTTCCATTATATGAGAATTTTGTTGTATTCTTTATGATACTGCATTGTAATGAAGAGCATTTGCTAATCGCTGATTGGCTTTTACAGTCTGTAACAGCCAAGCTATATTGTCGAATCAGCGGAGACCTGAGATGCGTTTCCAAGGCAACTTACGGTATAAGCAGCCAATGAGTTGTGGACTGTGGAGACACTGGATCTGACATAAGAAATATTGTGATAGTATTTATTGTCTAAATTAATTACTTTTGAGCCTTTCAAAAATGCATATTCCTGTGACATACTGATGGAAATGTCTCTTGGAATACAGACCGAAATAGATGGTAAATAGATAATGTATATATAATTAATACCTCCATCGCAGGTTTAGAAGGTAAATATATTATGCATTGTATGTAACCATCTCTTAGTACTCAGAAGTAGAGAAGTGATTGATCGCTTATCAGTAAACTTACAACGGCAACAAAAACAAAAAACAACATGATCATCATTAACAACAGCAGTAGTAGTTGTAGTAACATCATCATCATCAGCTGGAGAAGCAACAACTCCTGAAGTAGCAATAATATCAGAAACACCATCACCACTACCAAAAACAACGATAAAAAACGACAACGTGTCTACTCTCTTTTAAAGGAGATGGTTTTGGGTCCACCAGGGACTCGTACCGCCTAAATTAAAATTGTGTTTACCGTTCTTTAAACTGGACTATCTGATTGGCTGGTTTTGAGTTCAACTCTTAAGCGACCAATGATTAAATGGCTTTCTGCGACGGAACCCCGTGTCAAGTCTTATAGCAAAATGTTCACATCCTTGAAGTATAAGAATGGGAGGTGCCAAAACTGATAATCCTAACATGTTGGGAATGTCACGGTGACAAATAAAATACATCTCTGATATGCAGATAAGATTGAAATGAGCTATACTGGAAATATGTGACAAAGCAGAACAAACCGTTCCACTGATGTATGCATGTTTACATCAATTGTGGAACGAAGCTGCTTATTGAGTCATTTACTGATGGTCATACTAATGAAGACAATTTTATGTTATTGCTGAAATCCCCATTGACTGGAATTAAAACCATCTTGCCAGGAGTCCACGATGTTTTAGTTTTGTAGTAAATGAAGGTAATAACGCAGACCACACAGTTCGAACAATTAATGCATACGAGCATAATATTAATGTATGGTGTTATATTTCTGCATACACATAAGTCAGATAATTATCTCGAAAAAAAGTAAGATCCATTTCGCGGAAATGTTTCTACTAACTTTCAGATATGATCTTATTATCGGAAGAACAATCCGTTAAGTGCCAAAACTGCTGCAAACAATATTGTAAATAATAACATCAAAGTTCGCGAAAACGGAATTTCTCCTCTATAGAAACAATGGCTTCTCCATTTTATCTTTGTATTTCGAACTCCTTTTTGTTAACTGTTAACGTATTCAGAAAGCAGGGCTTTTGTTGTTGTTACGCCCCTTTTAAAGAAACACATATATTGAAGCATCTGACATTGTACCATATATACATTAGTATGCCCATACTTTCATTCAACTTTGAACAAAAGAAAATGTGAGCTTAATTGATACAGAGAACCACGAGGCTTGTCCTGTGTTGAACCCATGGCCCCTGGGTGAATTATCCTGCATTGTATGGTCTGACAGGTTTGTGTATTGTATATATTCAAAATGAGTTCTATATATGTGACCAGGTTTGTGTATTTTTCAAACTGAGATCTCTGGTAGTATTTAAGCTTTGTTTAAAGTACAGAATAAAAATGCGTACATAATTGTTTGTTTCTAGTTTCCCGACCTACCCCCAGTTCCTCTCCCTGCGACCCTAGACTGAGGATTAGGGCCGAGGAATAGTACATCCACTTCCTCACCATTTGACCGTTTCACGCGATTTCAAGAGCAAAAAAGGCATCCCTGACTTACCTACCCCTTTTAATGAGCAGATTATATAACCAGAAACAAATATGTTACAGACCTTAAAGTCCCATTTGCTTTTTGCTATAAAAATATATGCAAAAAAAACCAAAAACAAACAATTGCTGATATTATCCCAAGATAATTATTACCGACGAAACGAGCACTTTTTCTTCTAAAAACACTCATTTCGCTGTGAATATTGCTTTTGTAAACGTAAGATATATAGAGCGCGTGACGTCACTTCATGCCGTGTGCCAATAATATGACTACGGGGAAAACACAGTTGTTCTATATATAGTTTTTTTTCAATGATATCGAAAACAATACGATAGTGGTTTTAGAAACAATTTTTCTTACTATAAAGTACGCACGGGAGGAAAACACACCGCATTCCTGTGTTATAGAACAAACAGAAACTATTACGACATATAAATTCATATGATTATGGGACTTTAAAGTAATAACACTAATCACGTAATAAAACATCGACATCAAGACTATCATTGCGACTAAATATAAATGATTGGTCGATACACTGAGATCTTTACGTTGCAGTGTATTTGCTAAGTAAGGCGTATGAAACACGCGCACTGTCACTCAGATTCAAGTTTTTTGTTCATAAAGAAAGACAACTCTTATTACTTCAGATTCAGATATTCTGGATTTATCTCCCTTTAGATCAATTTGAAATTAAATGGAACCTTATTCGACCAAGGCATTACGACTTCCCTAACTGATTTAGTGATGTTTCCTTTCTGTGAAATTTTATGCGATACAATTCTTATACCTTTTGGAAATTAGGATTTTCTGTCTGTTGAGCTTTGCCTCCTTTATTACTGATATAAATTGGTTCCCGTTCCATGCTGCAGTGCAACAAACAGACAGAGTCAACGGGAACCAGTTTAGTAACTGTGAAAACAAAATGGTTCCCGTCATAGGCACTCGATTTCGTGATTTTTATACTTTTACAGACGTTATTTTTCAATTTCACCCATCAAACAACGTGAAATGTGTGGATTTATACAGGATTTGGTTACCTTTAAGTTTAAACCCTAAGTGTGACCTTAACATTTGAGGTAGGGACTTGGGTGTTGCACGTTGTCTTGATGTGCTGAACTTCTTCGTCTTATTTTATGACTACCCTCTCATGCATTTCAAAGTTACAATCAGGACATGGAAAATGACGAATACACGACAGACTGAGAGTGTGATTTGTATATAACCAACTTAAGGGCATTTGCTGTCAGACCTGGTTCAAAAATAAAACCCAGGAGCAACGCTACACTTGGTAACTGATACGCATTTAGTATTACAGCTAATGTTAATCAAATCCTAGTGTTGCTAATAAAACGAACGAAAATCGGTCTGTGAAAATCTCGTTTGTACTAAGAGGTGGTTAATAAAAGGAGCTAAAGAAATTGTGAGGGATTCGTACGATTTTTTTCACACCTGTGACGAATTCGTATGTGTGAAATTACGGTTCAATAGGGCTCAAACCCACGACCATCTATCAGCGAGAGGCTACAGCGATTTGAAGTCAATGGCCTGAAGTCAGTGACCTTAACCACACGACCACGGAGGCGGCTCTCAATGAATGTAGAAATAACTAGGTACCTAGGAAATTATCGATGACGTAGATACTCGAGTCTATGACTTCATTACGCGCTTTTGATACATGGTAACACTAATATTTTCAACTTATTGAAACATGAATGACAATCTGAGTGGTTGAATGACAAGAACACTCCCTCTTACAATTCGCCATATTACAACAGAACATGATTATAGTGAATTCGGATACACTGAACATTCGGATAAAATGAAGAAATTAACAAAATAAAAGTATAATGTTTCTGAATATATTATGTATATGCAACTAGATCTATCCATGTATGTATATGTAACGTAATAAAGGTATGTTCTGTTCTCTCCTTAATTTCAAAGAACCGATACAATGAAATTCGGCATAATGAAATATTTAATTGGTTCCCCAAGAATTTACTCTGACTGTGATCTATTGTATTTGTGTACCGTGAAATTCTTATGTCAAACTGGTCAATTGAAAAGATAATCCTGTAAGTTGTGAATTGCCCAGGAGCCCAGAGTTGGGGTAGCTGAACTTGATGCTTCATATTATAAATAGCCCGTTCGAAATAAACTCTTCACGTGCATCAGGGTATCAAATTTATATAACTATGACTATAACCACAGAATGGGTCCAGGTCAACGTAGACAAAAATGTGTTTGTTATTAAATCATTGTTCTACTTTTAGCTAAGTTTTATGAAACTCACCATAAGTTAGTGCACTTGATTTGTAACCCGGCGATCTAGCCTGGATTACCTGTCCCTTACACTACGTGATTGGATATCGATATTACGTAGCATAGTACGACGGGAACCAGACTACCCGGCGATCCTGGTTCGATTCTCAGTCACGGTAGGTTACATGTATATCATTCAATGAAAATTTGACGCGGAGTAGTAGTAGTCACATGCCGGTTTCTTGTGGAAGGGTAAGTTAGTACTGGTTAAAATAGAATCCAGAAAAATGGTTAGGCAGATCGGCCGCCGTATAAAACTGAAGAATTGTTGATAAAAAACGGCGTTAAATCCAAATAAACTATACTCAAGATTGACATCTGGGAATTTAACTTTAAACTTGTGTCTTTAATGTCTTATACCAAAAGAAAATAAATAAAATTATGCTTAAATTAATAATTAATTGCCAAAGTCAGCCTGCTTGTTCTGACACGTGGTTCCGTAAGTGGCAGAAGAAAAGCTGTACCGCAGTTAGAGAAATTATTTGCGCACTACGTCACAGTGATAATTATATAAGTATTTAGCGGAGTGGAAATTAAGCTAAGATTTTCACATTGATTCGTTTTTCATGCGTAGCAGACTTACTGTACGTAGATACATTAACAATCTACGCGCATATCTTAAAATCACGTGGTATAGATATTTTCTTATCAACTGGGTAAATTATAAAAAGTTCAACGAATAGCGTGTATATTAGTTGGTAAAGTTTGATATTTACACTTTGGAAGTGGTTTGTTGGCAAACACGTTTCTTAAACCCGCTGTTGGCGAGGATGACTTAGTCGAACATGCTTTGGCGGGAAATTATATATTTATTAACGTTTATTATTTAACGTTGACGCGAATTAAATAGGATATTTCAAAACAAAAATGTGAAGATACTCAGTATGAATTATCTATTAGTATTTGGTGTACGTAGTTTGTAAAAAAAAAGGTTGGACAAAACCTCAGGGAAGACAGACCATAACTGTTCGTTCGTATGTGATTCGTAATTCATTGGAAACATTTGGAAACGATCGAACTGCAAATGCGTCCGGGTGATTCTGATTAATTATTTTTTTTAAAAATCATCATTTTTAATTAGGCGCTTGGATCAGAATTACTCAGGGAAGATTGAGGCTGCGAATTTAAGGAGAGCTAAGTGTATATATTGTGTGAGAATTATAATCGAATTGTTTTGATAATATTTAATTGTGAAATTATTTGATTTAAGTTCGCAAGAATGGAACAGTTATAATACTTTTTGTTAGTTGGTACTTCTTACATATTCAGCTGCAATATTGTGATAAAACTGTGTGCCTATTTGTGTAAATATGGGTGAATTAAGTACCCCATCTTCAACGCCACCGCTGGGTTCAAGCACCGGAAGTGGTCTGAGTGGTGATAAGGTGGTGAAATCCAAACTGGTCTTTGTGGGTGATTGTGGTAGTGGGAAAACGTCATTGATCAAACGTTACATGGGAGAAGATTTTACACCCGTAAGTATTGTTTGTTAATGTAGATACAGTCAAACCTGTGAACAAAGGCCACCCCTGGGAAAGACAAAATGTGACCTTTATTGACATGATGGCCTTTTTTCGGATGTCATTTATTCAAATAATCAGATATTGTTTTTAAAAGAATTGCCTTTATACACAGGGTGGCCTTTATACACAGGGTGGCTTTTATACACAGGGTGGCCTTT